>JAJKFI010000009.1:17032558-17049375 GCA_029204185.1 Lerista edwardsae
CATCCTCCCTGACTCCGGGAATGGTCCAAACACACTTTATGGTGGCCCTTGTGATAGCCATACATTGCTGGCCTAACTGTGCCGGCCTAACTCCAGGTTAGGATTGCGCCCAGAGTCATCTCATACTTCCGGACCAAGTCACAACATAACATGCCTAACACCCTCTTTTTTCATGGAGCTGAATTTCAGCGAGCTTTAGATATTGGAGCAATAGCTCTACCTTGTGACAGAAAAACTGACTGCTTCTGTTACTTGTTAAAGATTTCAAACCATGCCTGGTTTCTTTTGAGTTTTGATCATCTTTTGAGACTGTTGATGGTTTTATTTCATATTTTAATATCTGCCATTTGAGGCCCTGCGCATTGGATGGAATGGTGGGAAATGCCGTAAGTAAACACAATTTATCCAATCAGTTTTGTTACAGGTTATATTTATTTTAATGGATTTTTTTAAAACCTTGCCCTTCTCCCGGTGGGGGTATAATCAAGGAGGCTTACAACCATCTAAAACACAATAAAACAAATAAACGAATCAATACAATGAATGACTTTGAAACATTGAATCAGAGCTTGAATTGGAGGGGGCTAGGGCCTCTTACCATCTGCTCTAGCTCCCTACCCACTTTTTTTAGAAGGATTTCTCAGGGAGGGGGCTAAACTGAGATAGCTAAACTGGGGAGAATCAGGGAAGCGTGGCTTGTCCCTCTTTCTCTGCCATTTTCAACCACAGTGTCATGGCACATTAAAGTGCCATGAATGGTCCCCAGGTGTGCCATTGGAATTTGGGAGAGTCATTTATTAGTAGGGCCATTGGGGAATGTGCCCTTCCCCCCCCACACACGATGGCAGCACCATCTTGTCAATAGTCAAAACAGTTGACAATGCGCCTTGACCATTTTAGTGCCTTGCCAGTGTGCCCTGGGATGAGAAAGGTTGAAAATCACTGCTCTATTCTCTTATAATTGGAGCAGTGGTTGCTAGCACTCTGCCTTTCAACCTAAGAACACACGAAGAGTCCTGCTGGATCAGGACCTGCCCATCTAGTCCAGCTTCCTGTATGTCAGTGGATCACCAGATGCCTCCTGCTGCCACTCCCTTGCATCCTGCTGCCACTCCCTTGCACCTGGCATTCTGAAGTGACCTACTACTAACGTCAGGAGGCCGCACCATGGTCTCCAGCCCAGGAGGGACTTTCCCTGCAGAAATCGGTCCAATCCCCTTTTAAAACCACCTAGGCCAGATGCCATCACCACTACCTTGCGGGGTTGTAGGGGCTAGAACAGGGGAAGGAAGGGTCGCGCCACGTGGCCTCTGAAGTTGGGCGGGAAACCCGTGCAGTGAATACAGTACGACTGCCCAACTAGCACGGAGCGTGGTTGGGACGGAGCGCCGCTGGTAACAAGCCGAGGCGACCAATTGCATCAGCTGATTGAGCGGGGAAACTGGAGCGGGGGCGGAGCGCAGGCTGATGAAATCTAGTTCAGTGTTACGGGAGGCCTGGGCGGGGCTGCGTTTTTTGCCCCGTCCCTTTTTGTTTAGCATCGGCGAGTGGCACGAGGTTGCACCGCACAGCCGGCTCAATTGCTAAGGAAGCGCCGCTCAGCTCTCCTCGGCACAGCAGAGGTAACAATGCAAGGGAGGCCAGGGCGTGGGGTGGGGCTGGGCGGTATCCGCAAGGTCGGGCTGTGCCCACGTGCGCGGTGGGGATTCTTCACCCTGCCCGGAGGACTTTGTACCTTTAACAATGGCCTGGCAGGATACACTGTCGCTTCCACCCCCCCCCCGCCCCCGCGGCTTTGTGCCGAGGAAAGCTGCACCTGTTGAACTTTTGCTTGTCATGCTGCTGTTAACCCTTGCGGGGAGGGAGACTGCGGTGGAAGGCGCTCTCCCTTCCGGCAGCTCTTTCTCTAATAACTGACGTTTGCACAACTGTAAAACTTCCTGTAATAGGGAGAAAGAAAGAAATCGCCACGAGGAATTCTGTTCCAGCGGCAGGCTCCACCTATGCCTGCGTACTCTTTCTCCTCCTCTCCACCCAATACCCTTCAAAATTAAGGTATTCCAGCTATCTCCGCCAGCTCCCCTCACTTGGCTATTTATGTATGAAAAAGTCAGGGACTGTCACGTGTATCTTTCTGAATTGTGAAACATTGATTGACCTGTGGGTGGGTGTGGAATATTCTATTAAAAACAACAACAACAATTGCAACCACACTTTCATTTTCAACAGTGCAAATTTTTGCATACCATTGTAACATAACATAACAGTGGCATTTTGGCATACCATTGTAGTTTCCCTTCCTTAGGCCAGTATATCTAGCTGAAAGAAAATTATCACCTGTTTCCAGCCGCTAAGAGCCTTCATTACCCTTCCCTTCCTCTCAATTAATGCTCATTGATGAGTATTGCAAAGTTAGTGACTCTTGCATTACATGGGAAGTGTCAGGGCCGGCCTTAAGCCAATGTGACCAATGCTATCGCATTGGGCCCTGCATGTTGGGGACCCCCACACCAGCATAGTGAGCAGATCGCCTGCTGCTCCAAATGGGATCTCAGTGGGCTGCAGATCAGTGGGCAAGCAGAGCAGTTTAACCTTGAGCCCTCCCACAGGTGCTTTGGATTGTCAAAACTGTATTTTGGAACTGGAGGCTCCCTGACCACAATTTTCTTTCTTTCTCCTGTATGTATTAATTACATCGATCCTTAATAAGAACATAAGAAGAGCCCTGCTGGATCAGGCCAAAGGCCCATCTAGTCCAGCTTCCTGTATCTCACAGCGATATTTATTAATAATTTAATAAATTTGACTGGTGAAATAAATTTAACTGCTAGACTTCTACGATGCTAGACTTCTACGATGTTTCTAGATCAGAGTCTAACTGTTTTTCAGTTGTTGGGATGAGTAGACTGGTGTCCTTTTCTGCAACCACCCTTTCAGGTGTTTGAAATGGCTCTTATGGTATTGTGGCTGAAAATGGGAGTTTTCAGGTTGATAATCTGATGAGCCTCTGTCTGTGGGTGCAGCTTAGGTGAATCAAGCAGACTATTGCTTGGAAAAAAAAAAGGATTTACCAGGTGCCGACCCAAGAACAGGAAGTATTTCTTTACCTACTCATCATGAGGGTTGACTCTGTGCCATGAAACTTTGGGGCTGCCAAAAATTTGCAATTCTCTGCCCCCCTACCATGCAGTTGCCTTCCTCCTTACCAGGCTGAAGAGCTGGCATTTCAAATGAGTATTTTGTAAACTCGCCAACCTGTAATGTCTGACAGATCTATTGGCGACTCCTAGTCACAATGGCTGTGTGAGTTCAGCCGCTGTATGCTTCTGAACAGCAGCTGCGGGGAACAGTATGTAGTATGCCTTTCTCTCCAGCTTGTGTGTTTCACCAAGGCAGCTGGTGTACCATTGTGGGAAACAGGATGCAGGACTAGATATAGTTCTTTGGCTTGCTCCAGCAGGCCGTTTCTTATGATAACAATAATAAATGTAGCCCGTAGTTAAAAGCATTGCCAAAATGTCAGAGAGTAGAGGGAAATTCCTGCAGTAGTGTTTGTAAGACTTTGGGAAAGATTATGTTTACATAGTCTCCAATAGTGAACAGATTATATACCGCCACCATATGTGAAAATAGTTTGCTCTGAAGTGGAGGACCTCTTTCTTTCAAACGTAACCTTGGAACTTGTCACTTCAAATATCAAAGGCCTCTTAAAGAGTACTTTGAAAAGCACTTATATACGGAACACGTGACATGGTGACTTCAAAGAATGTGGTTTTCTGGAATTTGTATTTTTTGCATTGAGTTAAATTGCCAGCTGTTACGTTTCAGCTGTTGTCTTTGGCAGCCATAAGAATCATAAGTCCAATTTTTTTAATAAAAAAAATGGCATCTCTTAGCAGTCTTCAAAGCAAATGCACCCAAAGTTTTTACGTCTCAGCATGTGTTAAGTTGATGCCAAGTGCAGGAGTAGTTGACTCACGAATCTGTTTGAATTATTACTGAATGAACTTGAGTTTTTTGTATTGCGCTGGGTGAATGAACATTATGTGTGAGAGATTGGTCATTCCATTAGCCTGTGCTCTTAAGCCCTTGAGCTAAGGTTGTCTCCACTGATCAATCAATGAGCATCACTGACAGCAGTGCAGCCCTAACAGATGCGCACTCTCTCTGTCCTGACATGTATAGGTTGAAATCAGTCCAGAAATCTAAGCCTAATTGTATGCAGCATGTAGGCCCCTTTATAAGTGGGACTTACTCTCAGATAAGTGTGGATAGGATTGCAACCTGAATTTATTTCTGTGTTAAAAATGGCTGAGTTGTCTGCCATTTCCCCAGATCATTAGAAAGGGTGGGGGAATTGGATCAGCTACTCATGGTAATCTAAACTGACTGTAAATAGCTCACATTGTTGGTTCATTTTATAGCAATAGTTCCCAACTTAGGGGTTGGGATCCCCAAGGATGTTACGAACCAATTTCAGGGGGTCACGAAGAGCTTGGTGCATTCATCTTAAAAAGCTGGGTACCACCATCTGGAAAGCTTTATTTTGGCTAGGGAAGAGGCTACGCCATTAAACTGCTACTTCTTCTATGCTACTTCTACGCTACTGCTACTTCTGGCTATGAGGATTCTATGCCTTGCTATGGGCTTGTCTTGGTGTGTGTGTATGCGTGCAATGAAGTCTCTCCCACATTTCTTTCTGAGCAGGCTATGTCACGCCTTTCATGTGCATGTTTAGGTGAGTCTTAGCACATGGGGAAAAGGAACATGAATACTCTGAAGACTATCTAAAATTTGGCTTTACCACCTTGATCAGCAATGGCATAGAGAAGCCGCAATACATTCTGTGCAATGTTGTTCTCAATGCTGAATCAATCACTGAACTCACAACTCAAATGTCACTTAGATACAAAGCATTCAAGATATTCTAAATAGGATGTGGAATTCAAAAAGTGTGATTGATTAATGACTTTACTTTGTACTTAATGATGACATCATTTCCAGCCCTAGATCTTGGGGGGGGTCCCAACAGGTTGTCTTACCTAAAAAGGGGGTCCTGGTGCAAAAACAAAGTTTGGAACCGCTGCCCTACAGCAAAACCAGCTTGCCTCAGTTCCGAGCCAGATTCTTCCACATCAAACCATTTGTGTGACTTGTCCTTGAAAACTTTTGCTAAATCAGAGGCTTAAAAAAAATCTAAAAGCATGGTTTATGAATTGGAAAATTCGTAAGAAACAATGCTAATAATTTGGTTTCTTTTGATGGTGGCATGTCTCTATGCCACCACAATTCCTTTTTCAGGCTATTCTCCACAATTGTGTGAGCTTAAAGAATTCAGCAAAAAATATAGTTCCCATGCTCTTTTCAAATAAGTGGTAGAATGCTATCTTATGTTTAACAAACTGCTTTTCTCTCAATCCTGATGGATTTTTAAAAAAGAAATGTTATGTGTTATCCTAGACCAGTGATGGCAAACCTTTTGGGCTCAGTGTGTCAAAACTTTGGAAAATGCTTAATTTGACACTACTGGTGTGTCAGTCCTCCTCCCAAACAAAAGAGAAAGTTCTTTATATTAACTTATTTAAACAAAAAATAAAGTCCAATCATGTGTGGTGTTTACATATGCGTTTACATAAAGAAACATCAAATAATAGCAGAAAATGAAAAATAAGTAAACTAAACTCAGTTTTTATCAGGTGTTGGTGAACACTGATGTGTCACCCCAAATGCTGTGGTGTGTCACCTTTGACACACGTGTCATAGGTTCGCCGTCACTGTCCTAGACTGTTAACTGCAGCAAACCTGTTTTTTTATTCTCCCACTCCTAGATATTTTATTCTCAGCAGCCTTCTTTAAATATCACCATGTGTGGCATTTGGGCCCTTTTTGGAAGTGATGGATGCCTCTCTGTCCAGTGTCTGTCTGCTATGAAAATAGCCCACCGTGGTCCAGATGCTTTTCGATTTGAAAATGTCAATGGATTCACCAACTGCTGTTTTGGCTTCCATCGTCTTGCAATTGTTGACCAGCTCTACGGCATGCAGCCTCTAAGGGTGAAGAAGTTTCCTTACCTGTGGCTGTGTTATAATGGAGAAATCTACAATTTCAAACAGGTAAAAATGGATATAAGCTATGTCCATAGTGGTGCTCCTTAATGACGAACGATGGTGCTCCTTTGTCTTAGTGAATGGCTTTGCAAGGTTACTACCTTAAACACCTTCCCCAACTGTGTGTGGGGTTGCACTGCTAGCCTAGGAATTTTTGAAATATTGTAAGGGGATGAACTAAGTTTGTGTAAACTTAGCACAAAAAGCTGTGGGAGACACAGGGTTGGGGATCGAATCTACCAGCTATTCATGGTGTTAGCTGGCACAAATTAGGTGAACATCAACTTGCCCAGATGTATACCCTCCAGCATTTCATTGATGAAAACAAGAAAATGCTGTAATGTCTTTTACTTTTGGACACACTCCCTCCATTGTGGCAAGTTGTGAAAGACTGTACTCCAGTATTTATCTATGCTTCATTGGCCTATAATGGGTTTTGAGGCCAAGAAGGTGATATTGGTAAAGTGATTAAGATAGAAAAGCACCTTTCCCATCGGGCAGCCCAATCCTATGCAGGGTAGGAGGCAGCTGGAGCTCACCATGGGGCAAGGAGATGTTTGTTCCTTTACCTTGGTGCAAGTCAGAGTGGCCTGGATTGGGGCTGCGTGGCCTGAGGATGGGGTTAGGATCCAGCCAAATGGCCAAATCTGGACTCCACCCCCTCCCCTGACCAGCCTTCCCACAGGGCCAGCCTCCTTCCACTCTCCCCCACTCCATTCTGCCTTCCTCCCCACAGCCCTGGGCTGACACAAGCAACATGTGTTGGCCCAGGGGGATTGCCCCCTAAACATGTGAACTGTTGATATCTCCGCAGCTGCAATGTGTGAAATGGCAGGCTCTGTGCTGCATGCTGCCTTAGTGTTGATTCACCTGCATTTACTTCCATAGGCACTATAGACATGATGGATCTCCCCACCTATACAGAGGCTTAACTTCTACAGACCCTGGGGTGGGGAGGCTGGGAGCTGAACCTTGACGAATGATAGCATGAGCAATGTCATTCAAATTATTGCAGGAATAACCCTTGAACAGGGCATTCACAAAAGGCACAGGCTGGGAACATGTGGTGGTTCTTCACCAAGGACAAATGTCTACGTGTGTGACCTGTCCCTACTAAATAGGCTCAGTTGGAGCATGTGCAAATGTAGCCTCAAAAAGTATGCCGCTTCAGTTTCATGGAAAAATTGGACACTTTGAAACATTCTCCCGGCTACATTCTTTTGGGCCGTGTTTGTACTTCCTTACTCAACATCATAGAAACGGAGTGGGAGCCTACAGCAGTGCTGGCGGCAAGAACAGTGAGGAAACAATGTTAAACCCATTGTTCACCGTGACATCTGCATGCTTAAACTCTCCCATCCTATCTCACGGGAAGCATTACAGTTGCCAAAAATTGTGACAGTTCTGCTGGGTGCTTTGTTCATCAGGTTCCCCGTTAATGGCATTCTGGGTTTGACTGAGTAAACATTTGAGGATTGGACTTCTGTTCTGCATCTGGCCTGGTAAAGCAGTATATGGCAAGGTGCTGCAGAAATATTGTGAAAGTCTGTCAGTTGGGGAATCTTATCTGTGATTCTGGGAACCACAATGATTTTTGCATGAAGAAATGCAAAGACTCCCATTTTACAATGCTTGTCAGATCTCACTGGGAAATGCGTTTACTTTGGCTCTGTTAATAGCAAGTTGGAAGTGAAAACATTGAGAGTACATGTAGCCTTCCAAAGTATACATTTCCATATGCATTCAGAAGCAGTTTGAGAGCGCCATCCTAACCTGGAGTTAGGCCGGCGCTAAATCCACCTGAAATTTCAGAGACACTGAAGAAACGTTTGGCCAGCACAAGGGCCACCGTAAAGTATGTTTAGACCACTCTCGGAGTCAGAGAAGCTAGCACACACATGTGCACCATCCTTCCTGACTCTGAGAGCGGTCCAAATGTGCTTTATGGTGTCCCTTGTGCCGACCAAACTTTGCTGGCCTAAGTGTGCCCGCTTAACTCCAGGGTAGGATTGCTCTCTGAATGTGAAACCTGTGAGGAGACAGACAGCGATGCTTTATCCAAGGTTTATTTACCATGATTAGTTACCCTGAGACAGCAGCCTCTAATTCTTTTTGATTTGTTCAAATGGTAAACATAGCTGAAGGGAGTTGGCAGGGACTGCTCATCTTTCAGAGGGTGGCAAAACTAATCCATGTCATGCTAATGCTTCATATATAATTGTGCTTATTTTAGGCTGTGAACCTGCATTTTTTTTCTTGGGTGTCTGTTAATGCTAATTTGTTTCCTTCTTTCTAAACTAAATACTTTTTTATAGTTGCAAAAACAGTTTGGATTTGATTACCAGACCTTAGTCGATGGAGAAGTAATCCTTCACCTTTACAACAAAGGAGGAATCGAGCAGACTGCAGCCATGCTAGACGGTGTATTTGCGTTCATTTTGCTGGACACTGCAAATAGAAAAGTGTTTCTGGGAAGAGACACATACGGAGTCAGACCATTGTTTAAGGTCCTGACTGAGGATGGATTTCTGGGTGTTTGTTCTGAGGCAAAAGGTAAATTTCAATTTGAAATAAATTCTGATTTTGCAGTAAAAAAAAGCCTTCAGTGCCTCTTGAGATTTCAGGTAGATTTAGTTGTTGCTAAATCATTTTAGCGTATTTTCCTCTGAAACAACTACAAATGGAGCCTTTTTATCTGCAAGGGTAGCCTGGATGCAAAAACATGCATTAAATGAAATCATGCTGTTTAATTAGCATTCAGCCTTTAAAAAAAGCTTCTCTTACCATGGCAACGGGCTGCATCCATTCTCCAGGACCTTAGAGCAATTAATATCCATTTGATCCGAGATAAGTCCAGTGGTGTCATCTACAAATAAGGAATGGGAACGCTGGGCGGGACTTCCATGGGACTTCCACATGATTGGCTGCCCACCCGTCCCGTTCTGCGGCTGCCCTGGCCGTGGGGGGGGGGTGCCTGCTCACCGGGGGAGACAGGTGGGGGGCGCACCGGAGCCTGGACGAGCAGCGGTGGGGGGCGAAAACCGGGGGCAGCCCCCCCCCTGAGGCCAGGGCAGCCGTGGAACGAAACAGGCAGGCTGCCAATCATGTGGAAGTCCCGCCCAAGTCCTGCCCAGCGTTCCTGTTCCTTATTTGTAGATGACACCACTGGATAAGACCTCTTCCCTTTGCCCTGGAGCAAGGCGAAAAATGGAAGTGATTAATCACACTTCCCCAGAATGAGGAATGATGTCTTATTTCAGAGCTAATTAGATTGGCTGCAGATCTCATGGCTGCAGCTGCATTGCCTTGGTAAGAAAAATCTTGTTTTTAAAAAAACTATTAATTAACAGCATGTGTTTGTTGAGTCCTCCTTTTCTGTGGTTGTGGTGAGTCAAATCAGATGAGAAAGCTCCTCTTGTAACTCCATTTTTTCTCTTCGTGAAAGTAATGTTTATAATGTGTACAGCTTTGAGCATTTATTAGCATGAAATAAATGTAAAACACTATTGGTTATATCACTGAGAAAAACTCCTGTTGAATATTACTTTGACGTTAGCTATTGCAGAAAGAAATAGCAACTTTTTTGACAAATCTGCCTGACCTGTCTAATTTGTCAATTAACTGCTTGGAAAAAAAATGTTTATTATCCATAAGTGCAATATTTCATACTTTTTGTTCCACTCTGAGATGTGGGATGAAAGCAATTTTTGACATGTTTGTGTTGAATGAAACAGAATACGTCTGTCAACTTGCTTTGAGCTATAGATGACAGCTTTTTGCCAAAAGGAAAATATTCCATAAAATGAAAATTTGATATGAATTTTTGAGACCAGCCCAATCCTAGGCATAATAGTCAATGAGACTCCCAGGTAAGTATGGATAATATTGCAGCCTAAGGCTGATGGGTAGACCAGTGTTGAGTTGGTCCTATTACCCAATACAATGTTGTTTGATGATGTTCTTCTGAAAATTAGGGCATCTAGGAGTAGCAGTTGAAAATGCCATCATGATAGACATTTTACTATAACAAAGCAACAGCTAATAAAGTTTTTTTTTTTTTTTTTTTTGCCTCTGTGCTTCCTTGCATATATAGGTCTTATCAACTTGAAGCACTCCATGGCTTTTGCTCCCAAAGTGGAACCTTTCCTTCCAGGGCACTACGAAGTGTTGGATTTAAAGCCAAGTGGCAAAGTTGTATCAGTGGAAGTGGTAAAATTTCATAGCCCTAAGGAAGAACCTCTGCATGCTGCTTACAGCACAATCCAAAATCTGCCTTCAGGTATCAGCAGCTTCCCACCTTGTCAGATTGACACATTCCGTCAGCCACAATAAAGATGTCACTTCACTGTCAAATCCATTTTGGGTTACACTGAGTAACACAGTGTTTTCTAGTGCAAAAGGAACGGGCATGCAGATTCATAGAGGGAGAGATGATCCTTTAAATACCCTGGTTGTGGGTATTAAAAGTTATAACCAGTGGTGTTATTCTACCGGAACGCTGGGCGGGACATCCGGGTGATCGACAGCCCGCCTGTCGCATTACGCAGCGTTACGCCGTTTGCGTAACATACGCAAGCGGCGTAATTGGTTACACAAACAGCGTAACGCTGCAGAACACGACGGGCAGGCTGTCAATCACCTGGATGTCCCGCCCAGCGTTCCGGTAGAATAACACCACTGGTTATAACATATACTTTGAGTTGAACTCACCAGTAATGTAGATATACGAATTAATCAAGTCAAACTCGGATGCCCCCTGATCCGTTTGTCCATGTAGCTATTATCAGTACTTGCAGAGAAGGACCTTATTCTTTCTGCCCCACTGGAAGTGGCAGGGATCGAACCTGGGGCTTTCTACATACAAGGCAGGTCTTTGACCACTGAGCTGCATCCCTTCACCTGTGTTCTAGGGGCAGGACATCTTGGGGGTTTGTATGTGGTTGTTGAAGCTGTTTGCTAAGCTCACATTACCTTGGATGAAATCGTTGCTGCTGGTGAAGAACTTTGTGAGACTTGAATAAGCCCTTCGTTTTCTCCTAGGTTTTGACACTGAAACGGTGAAAAGCAACATTCGAGTTCTGTTTGAAAATGCTGTTAAAAAGCGTTTGATGGCTCACAGAAGGATTGGCTGCCTCCTATCAGGTAAAAATAATGGATTGCAATCATTGCAGTAGTTTTAGTTAATAATACTGTGCACAGAAGGCCCCAATATATTACAGATATTTGAGTTATGAACATTCGACTTACAAATGAGCTTGGGTGGGGCTTTGGAGCAGGTGCCTCTGCCCCACCACAATGTTTTCATTTTATCTGTTCAAGGATAACTTTCACATTTCAGACTGCAATGCACATGAATGCTTTAGCGCAAATGCGGGGGTCACCTAAAACATGCAAGTCATCCAGTGTATTGGCTACATGAGGTTTAGATGGGAAGAACTGCATGACTTATGGATGCAAGCGTTGTTTTACTAGGTGGTTTGGACTCCAGTTTGGTTGCCGCGATACTCCGCAAATTGATAAAAGAAGCAAATATCACCTACCCTTTACAAACATTTGCTATTGGGATGGAAGATAGTCCTGACTTGCTGGCTGCTAGAAAGGTATAGTGATAATTTAATAATACTTAAGATTTGTAAAGCATGTTCTGAGCGTGCAAAACCCTTCATGCGTCTTGTCTTGATGAAGCCCTTACAACCACCCTGTAAGGCAGTGGTTCTCGAACTACTCAGGAGTTTGAAACTGGGGTAAGTCTTTGCAGAGGAGGAGAGAAGCCTGCTCTCAATAGAAGCACCAACCTCCAAGGCATGGTTGTGTCAGAAGCCCTGCAGATGCCTCTGCCGGACTCCCCAAAATGAATGATAAAATGTACTAACACAAAAAGCATTTAAGTCATAGAATAAAATGAGTTTTGAAGTAAGATTTTTTATGTTTGATCTCTGTTTCTTCCTTGGGCCGGGGAGGGGGAGGGGAAGGATGTTTTTAGTGAATATGTTTCCATAGTTAAAAAGCTCCTTGTTCATTCTAGGTCAGTGATTCCCAAACTGGGGGTCATGACCCAAATGAGCGTCACGTGGCTATTCCTAACGGTTTGTGTGTTTATTTGAAGAATTTATTGTACCATTCTCATGCCAAAGCAAATGCCCAAGGCAGACTTACATGGGCAGACTAGTCTAAAGCACCATTTACAGTGGGATTTTAACCATTAATACAGTATTCTGTGATTCACCGAATCCTTAGTCAAAAGGCTAATCTAGATGTAGCCTTCACAGTGTGGTTCTCTCCTCTGGCTGCATGCCACTGTTACAAGAAGGTGGTTGTTATAATAAACATATACTGAGAACCAGGATGGTGTAGTGGTTCAGGAATTGGACTTAGATCTGGAAGATGCAGGTTCAAGTTCCACTTAGCCTTGAAGCTTTCTGGGTGACATTGTTACTATACTGTATCTCAGCCTAATCTACATCACAGGGTTGTTGTGAGGGCAAAAGGAGGGAAGGAATTATGTATACAACCCTGATATCCTTGGAGGAAGGGTGGTATAACAATGTGAAAAATAAACTGTGGATCACCAGATTGAAAGAAAAGCTGTATTTAGGGTCATGATCAGAACCATTTGTGGGACATTGTTCTAAGTGCAGCTCTAGTTTCAGAATCAAATACCTGCTGTGTGCTTTGGGCAGCTTTGTAGCATGCTTACTATACACTGTTATTAACAGGTAGCAGCTCACATTGGAAGTGAACATCATGAGGTCAGTTTTAATGCTGAAGAAGGAATTCAAGCACTAGAAGATGTCATATTTTGCTTGGAAACCTACGACATCACAACTGTACGAGCTTCAGTGGGTAAGAGATGCTGCTTTCAAAAACAAAACCGTAGAATCTGCCATATCCTAGTTAGAGAGACATCCACAATCAAGCAATATAGAATAGCAATTGGAACACAGTGGGGCTCAATTGACCCTCTTCTCATTGTTCCCCTTGCACCTGTCGAAAGGCTAATCCAAGCCCTAGGCAAGTTTATAAGGGCAGGCTAGTCTCAACCACCATTTTTCAATAGGTTTTTACAAATATACAGTATTCTGTGATTCACCGAATCCCAGATGTAGCCTTCACAGCGTGGTTCTCTCCTCTGATTGCAACAAGCGGCAAGCGGAATTTGAGGGCACAATCCTAACCTGGAGTTAGACTGGCACAATTGGGCAGCCAAGTTTGGCCGGCACAAGCGACACCGTAAAGTATGTATGTACCACTCTCAGAGAGTGGCTATCAGAGAGGCCAGCAAATAGCCATCCTATTTGACTCCAAGGGTGATCCAAACGCGCTTTATGATGTCCTTTGTGCCAGCCAACCTGTGCTGGCCTAACTGTGCTGGCAACTTCGGGTTAGGATTGTGCCCTGAAATTGAAATAGGGTTTATGCAATTCACTGTTCCGTTTACCTGCGTTAAGTTCAGGAACCTATCCCCCTTATGTGGGACACCCATACTATACCCCCTGTGTGGTAAGAAACTGCAAGAGCAGGAACTGTAGTTAGCAAGAACCCCACTAAATGGCCCAGGGGCACTTTTTCAAGTGGTGCTCCTCTGATATTTTGCAGGAGGAGAGTAACCGTCCCTCTTCACTCCAGCACAGTGTCTTTTCTAGTGGCTGTTGCTAATGGTGCTCTTCTTCTTCTTCTTCTTTTAGATTGTGAGCCCTCTTGAGACAGGGAGCCATTTAATTATCTTGTCTGTAAACCACTTTGTGTTGAAAAGCAGTATATAAATATTGATTGATTGATTGATTGAAGAGTTTCTCCCACAATTAGTAGCTCTGTCAGTATAATTGTAAACTTTTTATGAAAACTTCATCTATTGTAGGCATGTATCTTGTCTCTAAATACATACGAAAGAAAACGGACAGCACAGTTATTTTCTCAGGGGAAGGCTCAGATGAGTTGACACAGGGATATATCTATTTTCATAAGGTAAATACATTTTCTTCCCTGTGTAGAAGCACAGTATGATAAGGAGGGATGTCCTGGGGGAAGTTTCATGAAATAATGTAATTTTGGCAGAAGCTGCCCTTTTTGTTGTTAGTTACAAATAAAACGTATGTTTAAAAGTGCACGCAAACCTTTTAAGCTCCAGCTTCCAAAGACGTTAGCATGTTGTGTAACTGAGGATGCAATTTTGCAGAATTTCGAAATAAGCATTAAATACTTGTCCATCCTAGATCTCAGGCATGAATACCTACAAGCTAAAGATTTTGTTTTTTAAAAAATTATCGTTATTTATTTAAAGGAAATGTCAGAGTTGCTTAATTTGTTTGAGTTTCTGTGGAACAGATAGACTTGAGCATAGTTCTTGTGTTACAGGGATAGCATTGTCAAGCCTTGCACCATTGGGGTGGGACAAAACTGGCACAGGAAAGGAAGTATGTTCTCAGTTCCTCCCATGTGGCCTTCCAGGGTCAGTCGTTACTGCGTGTCATTGAGCCAGAGGAAAGCAGCAGCTGTGACTTCTTTCCCTGTAATTGAAGTTCCCCTCTGAGCAGCACAGAGGGTTTATTCCATGTAGTCTTGCAGAGATGATTCCATTTTTGTGACTTGCCCCCAATTATGAATGTTGGCAGCCTAAGTTCATGTTTTCATGCACATTGTATGTATGTATTTGTTGCAGGCACCCACGCCGGAAGAAGCCGCAGAGGAAAGCGAGAGGCTCCTTCGAGAACTCTACCTCTTTGATGTTCTTCGTGCAGACAGAACAACTGCTGCACATGGGTAATACTCGCTTGTAGATCTCTGGATATCGCAAAGATGATGTGGCAAATCTAAAATTACAGACAGTAGAGCAGTAGCTTCCTCTAGTGTAGCAATTTTCAACCAGTATGCTGTGGCACATCAGTGTGTGCCACGAAAAGTGCACAAATATGCCACAGAGTTTGAAGCACAGCATCTGGAACACAGTAATGATTTATCTGTTCCTCTTTTGCTGACTCAGCTGGCAATGGAAGAGGGACAGACAATTCGGTATGACAGATAGTTGCCCCAGAAGCAGAGCTGCAGAACCCAGACAAGCTTCCCAGAAGCTAGAAACATCAGAGGCAAAGAGCATAGCGGCTAATGTGCCGTGAGAAGGAAAACATTGGGAATTTCTGCCCTACTGTGATGTGGGAGTTCCTGTGCAAGGATTTTAAGAGAAAAATTACAGACCTATTAAAGTTTAAATTGAAATTAGTTATTTTAAAATTTAACATTTTCAGGTTTTTTAAAAAGTTATTAAAGTGGCTTATGTAGACGTGGTGGCGCAGTGGGTGAAACTGCTGCTGCTGGGCTTTCCGACCGGAAGGTTGGGAGTTCAAGACTGCGTGACGGAGTGAGCTCCTGTTGCTTGTCCCAGCTCCTGCCAACCTAGCAGTTTGAAAGCACCTAAATGCAAGTAGATAAATGGGTATCACTTTGGTGGGAAGGTAACGGTGTTCCATGCGCTACGGCATATAGTCATGCCGCCACATGACCACAGAAGCTTGTCCTCAGACAAACGCCGACTCTACAGGCTTTGAAATGGAGGTGAGCACCGCCCCCTATAGTTGGACACGACTAGACCATTTGGTTGTGGGAAAACCTTTACCTTTATGTAGCAAAAGGAATGAGATGATGATTCTCCATCCCAAAGGGGCTCAGGTCTTTAAATAAATAGATGCAGCATCCACTGGAGGGAACATTACACTGGGTTGAATAAGACCAGTTGATTTCCCCCCTGCTAAATGCAAGAGAACCTCTGCTTTAAACAAGTACCTCTTGGCCCAGTTAGCAGGATTCGTAGAACAAGCTGGTACCGCAAACTAAACTGCAGATGATTATTTCCTCTAATCATGCATATCGAAAAGCTTAGTAAACCTCATAAAATTAACATAAAAATAAAATATTTATTGCATTTATTGATAATTTATTACAAAATATTTAATTTATTACATGAACTAACTGTAGAATTTCTGGGTCTTCTTAGTGGTTTGTGATTTACTGATGTTTCTCTTTTCAGGCTTGAACTGCGAGTTCCATTTTTGGATCACCAGTTTACTGCTTATTACTTGTCTTTGCCAGCAGAACTTAGAACTCCAAAGGTAAGCTTCAGTTCAGTAAGGTTTGGTTCAGGCAACTGAGAATGGATGGCACACAGGGTAAATCCTATCCAATTTTCCAGCCCTGATGTAGCCATCCCAATGGGGCAGCGACGGGGGAACGCTGGGCGGGACTTACACAGGGCTTCTGTGTGATTGGCTGCCTGTCCGCAGCGTTCTGTAGCTGTCCTGGCCTGGGGGGGGCTGCCCCCCGGTTAGCGCGCCCCACCGCTGGTCGCCCAGGCACCCAGCGCGACCCTCACCTGACCTCCGCAGTGAGCAGGAGCCCCCCCCCGAGGCCAGGGCAGCTGCGGATCGCCACGGACGGGCTGCCAATCACCTGGATGTCCCGCCTACGTCCCGCCCAGCGTTCCCCCAGGTCGTTTGTAGATCCTGTCGCTGCAGTGGGGGTTGGGAAGTCATGGAGGCCTCCTCAAGGTAAGGGAGCATTTGTTCCCTTGCCTTGTTGCTGCATTGGTGCTGGAAAGTTGGATAGGATTGGGTCCATTTTCACCCATTTTCACTCACTCACTCACTCACTCACTCACTCACTCACTCACTCACACACACACACACACACACACACACACACACACACACACACACACAC
>JAJKFI010000009.1:17049385-17051885 GCA_029204185.1 Lerista edwardsae
CACACACACACACACACACACACACACACACACACACACACACACACGAGAGAGAGAGAGAGAGAGATAGTTCAAGAAAAATTGTTTCTGGTCTGAGCTTCTCTGGCCATTATTATTTTTCATTTCATGACTATTACTGACAATAATTTTGTCATGGGGGATGCCAAAAATGTATGGGCCCGGGTGTCAAATGACCTTGGTTCGCCACTGGTGTATTTTACACCCCCTCTGTAAGCCCACCAAAGAAGAAGCATTACAGATGTGATGCAGTGGAGGGAAGAGGATTCCACAGCTCTGAAGTGCAGACTACAGACTCCTGCTGTAAAGGTCTCTGTTTTTACACTAAAAGAAGAAAAAGAAAACAGCCTTGAAAGAGGGTATCCCCTCTGGTTATGTTGCAGGCTCTTTGCAGGTGATAGAAGTGTGACTGTATTGCTGTTTACCAGCTTGTCTTGACCCCGTGTTCAGAGGTGGATTTCCCAGAATCAGTTGCATTGGAAATCCATTCCCCTGCAAAGAATGTTGCAAACGGGTCAGGAAATGAACATAAATAATACCCGCAGTTTGGCAGGATGCCATGTGCTAGTGTGGCTACAGTTTCTTTGATGTGCAAAACACCGGTTTTTAATAAAAATTAAAATAAAAAAATCCAGCATCCTCAGATCATTTCAGGATTATTGCGCCTCAAAGACCTAGAATTTGTTTGTTTTTGAAAACACATAATCCAACCTGAAACTCGTTATTTACTTCCCATGACTAATGGGAAGGATAAAGCCAAACTCAAAAAAATCTTAGTCCGGGAACTGGAGCAAATGGTAAAGTTTGACACAAAAGAGACATGCCATAGCCAAGGAAATGGTGGTGGCTGAGAGTGCTGGGGGAGCTGCATATAATGGGATCTAATCCAGTATTTTCCAGGTCTCGGATAATTGAGGGTGTGTGTGTGTGTGTGTGTGTGTGTGTGTTGCACCTTCACCTTTGCAGCAAAGAGAGGGTTACATTTTAGAATAAAGTAGATGAATCCAATCACTGCATTGGTCCTGAACTGCTTGCCACATGTTGATCCTGGTTTGTTGCAAGTAATCACAATTAGATCAGCCTATTATTTCCCTAGTTCATCTGTGATGGGAAACTCGGGTTTATTATTATTTTAAACCTTTTTTTCCCTTTTTTCTCTTGTGCATGAATGAGAGAAGAGTGAGCATATTAACTCAAGGTTCACCATGGCTGTTCACAGTCTAAACCAGGGTGTAAGGGATTGTCTGAACTGCCAAGCTATGCAATAAAAGCTGGGCTCATCAGTGGACATGATTCATTTCAAATGCTATTGACTTTAGCAAGTCTTAAGAGGTGCATTTATAGTTTAAGTAATCCATCATATCCTATGACTGACTTTGAAATCAGTGGGACAAATTTCATATTTAAAATGTTGCGTTAGTACTGGAGTTATCTAGCAGAGGTGCCCTTCAAGGCGTGCATGTTTAGTTCTTTGAATTTTGCGTTTTAAGGAGTTGTTTTGAAAATTGCAAGCCTTTTGTGGCTGATATTTACGTGTAACTGCATTTGTCTCTTTACAGAATGGAATTGAAAAGCATCTCTTGAGAGAGGCCTTTCAGGATACTAATTTACTGCCTGAGGAAATACTTTGGAGACCAAAAGAAGCATTCAGTGATGGCCTAACGTCTATCAAGAAATCCTGGTTCTCAATACTCCAAGATTATATTGATGTTCAGGTACAATATTGCTTATCAATATACTTCTCTGGGTTTTATTTTACAGTATCCAGCTTTTGAGATGTGCTGGAAGCCTTTAGAAGCTCTGGTTGGGCCAGTCTGTATGTTGTTTGCATAGTGTGTGAAACAGAAACTTAGAGATCACGTCCAAAGTCACTCCTGCCAGCCACAATGCTCCAAAACGTACAGCATAGGTGCATATAGAAGGGGCAGTCACATTATATGAGCTATTGCAGTGGTTCTAGAACGTTTTAGCACTAAAAAGTGGTATTATCTCATCTTTGCAAAGATCCATCCTCAGGTTACCTGCTGTAAAAGCAGTCAGTTGGCAGGCAGACTCCCAGCTGGGTGAAATGTTACTTGATTCTGCATTTCTGGTGGCAGCTGGAATTTACCCCTTATGTACAGCCAGGGCATGACCCTGTGCATGGGTTTCATGCAATCTCGGGGTGGGGTGGAGCACCAGGTTTCCTGGAGGAAATCTCAGTGCTGCTCTGGAGTTCACCACACTTGTGACGCTCACTTGTAAATGTCTTTTATTCTCCCAGGCTTTGAATAACTGATGACTCTTAATATTTGCTGCTTTTGTCCCGCTGTTTTCTCAGCCTGATGTTTTTAATTGGAGGGTAGCATATAATTTAAAAAATGGCTGTTTTTTCTAAGCTGATTTGACGACGTTTCTGCTTGCAGCTACTGATGTAGCTTAATCATGCACAGAGCAGTTTCCAGCGCATAGCCTTTCCTTTGTGCCTATAGGTTGATGACCT
>JAJKFI010000009.1:17056885-17068486 GCA_029204185.1 Lerista edwardsae
CATACCCAGGGGAAGGGGACAAATATTCCTTTCTCCTGAGGTGCCTCCAGCAGTTGTCTGGCTGCCACTGGATGCAGCTGTAGCCGTTTGGCTACTACTGCACCCACGGTGGCCAGGCAGCTCAGGATTGGGCTGCCCAATGGACCAATAAATTCAAACCACCAGTTCAGGAGGTGTCTTTTGGCCAGCACATGCAGGGAAAGAAGGAGCCTCCTCTACCCTGCACAACTCCTTTCTGCAAATAAGAAGCACTTCCAATCTGAGGCATACCTCAATGGGGCATGTTTGTGTGTGTTTATAGTTTGTTCCCCAATACTGATAAAGTAAGATTTTAAAGTAGCCAGACTTCTCAGTAGCCTTTGCAACTATGCACAAGCAAATTGCAATATGATGGTTAACCAATATGATACAGGATGAAAATGGGGTTGCCATTGGAATGTTATAGGAGATAGCTGCCTTCGTGCTGCATCTGTTAAAAACATTTAAAGGCGGGATCATGGGATGCTGAAATGGCTTCTACCTATGATATTTCATCTGTCCAGCATAAACAATTCGTTTAAACGGCAAGGGGAAACTCTGAGAAGGTAAGCTGTATCTGGCCCCATATACTTCAAGGTGCATGTTAAAAGTACTTTTCAGACATAATAGCTGCTGCAAATTCAGAAAGTGATCTGGATGTGCACGTCAGTGAAATTGCCTTTATAGTGCAAGTCTATTTGTAAAGTTATTGGACATTCCACAAGGTATTCTGCAGTCACGCTATTCTATTCTATTCCTGCCTTTCTAACATTGTGCTATACCCGGAACTCTCAGCTACAAAACCAAAAAAATAGCATTCTTGAAAGGCCGTTCATTAAAAAGCCTCTGGAAGATGCTCCCATTGGCCAGTGGAAAGTGCAGGAGCAGGTGTTGTCAGTGCTGGTGGCAGATTTCATAGAATCATAGAGTTGGAAGGGACCTACAAGGTCATCTAGTCCAACCCCCTGCCTGTAGCACGAAATACTCCAAGGGCATCTTCAGCAGGTGCCTGTCAAGCCTCTGCTTGAAGGTCTGCAGTGAGGGAGAATCTACCACCTCCCTCTGCAATCTGTTCCACTGTCGAACCATGCTTATCGTCAAGAAATTCTTCCTGATGCCCAACTGGAATCTCCTCCTGCAGTTTGTGCCCACTGGACTGTCAAAGGCAGATGAGAACAAATGTGTCCCTTCTTCCTTATGACAGCTCCTCAGATATTTGAAGAGTGCTATCATCTCCCCTTTCAGCCTTCTCTAAACTAAGCATACCAAGTACCCTCAACCTTTCCTCATAGGACATTTTCCAGCCCCCTGATCATCTTCGTTGCTCCTTTGGGGCTTGGGAACAAAAACCGCCACTGGGCCTCCTATGAGGCTGCCAGCCTGCCCCCTGGTGGCACATGGGGAACTGCAGCCAGTACTGAGGATTATGGGATCAGCTGCAGCAGGTAGATCCCTGAGGTCTATGGGCATTAGGTCAAATTGTGCAGCAGCCAATCTCTGCTACCGTTCCAGGCTGTTATCTCTCATCATGTCACCCACCAAGATGCAAGGGCCAATGTACCATGGGAGGCGCAATGCAAGGTTTTGCGCAGGCCCTCCAGCAAACCAGCCTCGCTCTTGTACTGTATAGGTGCCTGAGCTTGGTCTGGCAATATCACATCTATTTAATTCCCTACTGTGCAGCGCCTGCACTCACTTGCTTTCTCTGTCCTGGACACAGGCATCGTGTGCAACCTCTCCAGCGTTTAGTCATTTAGCTCCCTGCTGCCTTCTTCATTTTGCAGGTGCCCAGGGATGCGAATTGACACAGCTGGGGCCAGCGTTAACTGTCAGTAGTTAACAGATGGAGCTCCAGATGCCAATTTGCACAGTGGAAGATCTCAGGGCAGCAGGGCGTGAAACGTTTCCAAATTCCTCTGTTGGCAAAGCATCCCCGAAATGAAATCGTGTTGCTCATCTTAGCAGGTGTATGAGAGGCCTATGGACAAGGCGTGTGTTTTCCTGACAATTCAAAAGTGGGTCAAGATTCTCTTTTAAAAAGAAGAAAAGCTGGCTGAGTCATTGCCTGTATACCCAGAATCAATGTGAACTGATAGTGGGACAAAGGACCATTGGGAAGAAAGGCCTGCAATAATGTCTTATTCCTTCTAAGCACTGCAAAGTCATAAACTCATTTGACAAGAGTAGATCGGTGTGACCTAGGTGTCGTGAGAGAGCAGCTTAGAAGCTATACGAGCATAGCCAGATTCTTGGGAAAGTAGTTGTTGTACCTACAGCAAAACGTAGCTGGGATTGTGTTTAGCAGCTTCCTATTGCTAGGGGTGGTTTTTTGGGTGGTCAACACAGAATGCTAAAAAATGAGAATTTCTACTCAAAATGCAGCACAAAACGAAACTTAGGTCAAAATGCAAAAAACCCCCCACCACTTTTGCTTATTTTTGACACAGTTTTGAGGAATCCACATATAGTTTTCAGTAAGGGATCAGGAGGAGGAGTGGCAGAAACAGGAGGAGGCTTGCTTAAGTTTGCATGAATACGCATGTTCATAGTTCACAGTACGGGCTAGGGCAACTTTAATGGAATGTGAAAGTGGTAAGCAGCAGTTTATTGATGCTCCAAGCAGCAACCAGAGTGCAGCTTGGGAATTTTTGAGCAGGCTATTTTGGGCTGGGGTGTGTGCGCGCCAGTGATTGCTTGCCTTTTTAGGGCCATCACGCTTATTTATTGTGCTATTTGTACAATTTGCAATAAAAATTTGGATGAAAACACGCAACACTGCAATTTGCTATTTTGATCAAAAAAGTTTGGAGGAAATATCACCAAAATAAAGCACCCTTACCTATTGCATTCCATGTTCTTAGCAAGGCGAGTGGCTTTGTTTGGAGAGGATGGGAAAAGCCACAAAGGAATTGATCGTTGCTTCTTGCGAGTGCAAAGAGAATGGGTAAAAGGCAACCCATGGTTCAATCTGAATCCTGTCTGATGTAACTAAGTTGTTGGAGAGGGGGGAATGGAAGTTTTACCGCTTCGCAGCCCTGCTGTGTGATGACCTTTCCATTAAAGGCACATTTGAAAGGAGGCTTCTTGGAATGTCTTCCTAATTTGATTCCTTAGAACTATGTGGAGAAGTTGAGCCTTTGTTGAGAACACAAAGGAGAAGAAATGTCAAGGCAGGA
Organism: Lerista edwardsae; assembly: GCA_029204185.1. Lineage (NCBI taxonomy): Eukaryota > Metazoa > Chordata > Lepidosauria > Squamata > Scincidae > Lerista > Lerista edwardsae. Next base: position 17,060,080 of record JAJKFI010000009.1, read on the forward strand.
CTATCAGGCCACACAGGTGAGAAACAAAGAGCATAATCTATCCGAAACTGTGTACAACCTGAAACTCCTTCCCCCAGCCAGGCTGCAGGGAAAGACTGCAAGAATGGATTCTTGGCTGTGTTTGGGGCTGATAATGATTACAGTCATTAGGGCCATCTAAATGTACCCATGCTTGGGACTCCTGCAGAAGTGCCATCGCTGCATTTTCTTTGTCTGTACAAGCTTCTTCCCCGGATTATAGGCAGGAAGCTGCCTTGATGTAAGACAGAGCAGAGCATCGATCCATCTAGCTCAGAGAGGCAGCATGGGGTCTTACCCTTCAGACAAGGGTCTTACCCAGCTCTGTAATAGATCTGTGGAACTCCTTGCCACTGGATGTGGTGATGGCCTCTGGCCTGGCTGCCTTTGGAAGGAAATTGTACAGATTTCTGGAAGAGAAGTCCATCGCAGGTTACAAGCCATGAGAAGTTGGCTGCCTCAGAAAGCCAGGTGCTAGGGATTGGCAATGACGGGAAGTCAACTTGGGAGGGAAAAAAATTGGCATGTCCTTTTTGTAAAGGATGACAGCCTTTTTGTTGTTTCTCAAAATCCGTAGTGATCACTCTTTGGTTTACATGCGTGTGGTATACAAGAGAGGATATATAACTCAGCTTGGAAGCTTTTGGGGGGGGGAACAGAAAAAATGAATAAAAATGTTAGAACTAAATTAAAATGCAGGAATAGGAGTTTTAACTGGATTCAGCCCAGTTCTTCTATTACTCAGAAACGAGCCCCATTGTGTTCATTGGAATTTACTCAGAATTGCGATCTTAGGGTCAAACAACATATTAATGAATAAAGATGTTAGAACTAAATTAAAATGCAGGAATAGGAGTTTTAACTGTACTGGATTCAGCCCAGTTCTTCTATTACTCAGAAACGAGCCCCATTGTGTTCATTGAAATTTACTCAGAATTGCGATCTTAGGGTCAAACAACATATTACTTGAAGCAAGTACTGTATGTGCTGCTTCTTTTGTGTGTGTGTGTGTGTGTGTGTGTGTGTGTGTGTGAGTAAGTGTAATAGCAGTCAGATCAGGTCTGCTGCCAATCAGGATCAAAGGGGACTTAATCCCCATCAATCAGAGTTGCCTTTCTCCTTCATCCTGTGAAAGTGCTACATTTGGTTTTTGACTTCCAAGATCCAACAGCCCAATCCTAATAAACTTTCTAGCGCCGGTGCAGTCCCAAGGTAAGGGAACAAACATTCCCTTGCCTTGAGGATGCCTTTGTGACTGCTGGACCCCATCACCACTGAATGCAGCACATACCTTACTAGCACAGCTGCTTGGTGTAGGAAAGTTGATTAGGATCGGGCTGCAAAACTCCAACAGTGTTAGCTGAGATGAATGTTTTCATAAGTGTCTTTCCTTGAAGTGTTCAAAGACAGTCTTCACTTTCTAATAGCCCTTGTTGGTACATCTGGGTAGTGGGAGAGGCAAAAGCCTGACGAGTGTAAGAGACTAGACATCACTTTGTGGATGGTTAGAAGGCTCTTCTCTCACCATTCTCATCAGGGTAAGTGGTTCACCTCTGCATTGGAGATGGTTTCTGTGCCTTTCATTTTATAGACACACAAATAGATTAAACGAACCTTTTCTTTCTACAGGGAGCATTCTGGAAGGAATGGGCGAATCTTGCTTGTAATTTCTCCTAAGTCTGTAAAGATCAGACTAAGGACACTTTGAGTGCACACTTTAAATTGAGAATTCATATAAACCGGAATGAACAAACTATCACAGCGAGATGAAAAGATAGGAGGTTCACACAGGTGCCCACTCCTAGCGTCACTGTGGTTTTCAAAAAGGAAGGTAGCGCATGTTGACAGGGAAACATAGATATTAGTTTGGTGTTCTTTGGCACCCTGCTGGAAGTGAGCACTTTTTCATCAAACTAGAAGTAAAAGAACTTTACTTAAAGCAGGTGGCAGCAAGTTCCAGACTACAAAACGAAGTACGTCTTTTATTGAAAACTTTATTAGAAGATATAGGGCTGGTTCAGACGATACTCGCCTGCCTGCAGTCGCGGATCTAGGGGGGCCAGGGGGGGCACAAGCCCTGGGCGCCATCTTGGGGCCATCTAGGGGGGCGCCAATGGCCCCCGTAACATTGCGCGGGTAGACCTGGGCTCCGGAGCCCAGGTCTACCCATTAGGACCAGCCGCGGGTAGACCTGAGCTCCGGAACCCAGGTCTACCCGCGGCTGGTCCCAATAGGTAGACCAGGACTCTGGAGCCCAGGTCTACCCACGAAATGTTGCGGGGGCCATTGGCCAATTGACCATTGACCAATGGGTAGACCTGGGCTCCCGTGGGGGTGCACTGCTATTGGGTGCCCTGGGCGCCATTTTGACTAGGTCTGCCCCTGCCTGCCTGCCTGCCTGGTCCCACATCATATACCGCGTTATACACTTCTAGTATACGTTGTATACTAAAAGATGTATATGCACTCAATGAATATATGTGGCCTGGTCCCTCCCTTTGAGTCTGGTGGAATTGTGGACATTTTTTAAATGGCCCTCCCTTCCATGATGAATGGAAAATGCCCTTCCCCCAATTCCTTGAATGGGAGGGGAGGCGCCAGTAGGTGCTTCATGAATGCACATATCCTTTGTCACTTGAGACCAGTCAGACTAGTACGTATCATCAGAACTGGCCCATAGTGATGCAGGGATGAATAATACTATTATGATTAACAGTATAATAAGGGGGGGGCATCTTCCAGTGTTTCAGAGCACAATTCTAACCTGGAGTTAGGCTGGCACAGTTAGGCCAGCAAAGGGTGGCTGGCACCAGGGCCATATTGAAGCACATTTGGACCACTCTCGGAGTCAGGGAGGATGGTGCACGTCTGTGTGCTGGCCTCTCTGACTCTGAGAATGGTCCAAACATACTTTACAGTGGCCCTTGTGCCAGCCTAACTCCAGATTGTACTCCACTCTCAGTATATGTTTTTTAGGTACAATATGGGTGCAACTGTTGATGACGTGGTTGTTTGTATGTGTGCCCGCACTGACCGTATGCCAGAGGAGTGTGATCCCGTCTGTCTCCTGTCATTTGAATTGAGCTGGTGGCGATGGGGTCTCAGGTCCCACAAATCTCAGGGAAATTTGTAACTTGGGCTCATCAGTTGATTGCCTGCACTCCTGCCCTCAACTCTGTTGCCACAACTTCCCGTAATAGCCATGGAGGTGGGATGCGGGGTGGCCGGCCTCAACTTAATTCTTAGGAGTGCAAAATTTTGTGGGGCATGTTGTGGGACATTGAACGCCAGGAACTTATAGCAACCGTGGGGAAATTGTGTTCCCCTCTTTACTTTCAGCTCCCTTTGGTAAGTGAGATAAAGCAAAACAACCTCCAATTTCTGATCACGCCACAAGAAAGGAGAGCATTTTCACTGGCCGTGTTCAACTCTTGCCCATGTTCAACCTCCTTTGGGGGTTCACCCCAGCACAGTGTCTTTCTTGTGGCTGTTGCTGGTGGTGTTCTCCATTCTTTTAGATTGTGAGCCCTTTTGGGACAGGGAGCCATTTAACTTTAATGTTGTTTTTTTGCCTGTAAACCGCTTTGTGAACTTTGTGTTGAAAAGCGGTATATAAATACTAGTGATTGATTGACTAGTGATTGATTGAAGGTTTGCAGGGGTGGCAGAAGGCGACAGAGTTTGCCTTTGTGATCGTTCCACAGTGGAAACCCTCACAAATAAGGTTCTCAAATGCAAATTGTATGCTGACCTTCGTCAGCAACATTTAGATCAATTTGGCATTTCTACTTGGAAATCAGAGATTGAGGTTATAAAATTTGTACTATATGGGGAAAATCAGGAGTGCACTAGGATTGTGGCCAAATATCTTCACTGAATCTTTTGTAGGTGCTGCGCAGTTCAAATTTCTATCTCTTGTAATAACCCAGAGGTGTAAGATCAGCCTATTTTTCCTTTTTCCTTTGTACATTATTGTTTACTCTCTTGCTGTAATAGTGATATTTTGTTGCGATGCCAATAGAGGGTCTGGACTGGAAAATTTTGTGCCCCTAAGAATTTTGCGCCTGGGACGATGCCCCCCCACTATGCCTCTGTCCACTAGGCCCTTCTTACAGAGCCATCCTTGCCCCCAAAAGCATCATTGGAAGCACAATGAGGTCAAAAAAGGGCTGTCACTTGAGCGTGGAATCAAGCCTAAGATGAGGAGGAGAGGAGTGGAGTTGTCCATCACTTGCTTCGAAGCCCCCAGGCTGCTACAGGCAAGAACTAGAGTCAGGATTGTAAAAGCAACCTCAGGAGACTGCTGTTGAATCTCATGAGTCTAAGATGCACATTTGCAGCGTATTCCATTGCTAAGATCAAAGTGGCTGGACAGAAAATTGGACTAATGCTTCCAAGACAGAAATGTTATAAAAGAGAAGTTTCCCCCTTTTTTCGACTATGCCTCTAAAAGCATTATTGATTTTTTTCTTTTTTGGCAGAGAATGCTTAGCAAAGATTGAGCATAGTCCTACATTCCTTTATTTCATTGTACTCATGTATAATTGTGAATCTAACCTTCATCTGAGCTCATGCAGCTTTTGTGATAAAAAGTTGCGCTTCTACTATATTGTCTTTTGGTAAAAAGGAAAGAAATTGCCATGGAACCACAAAAGAGCTGAAGTAATTTCTGTCCTCTCGAATAAATGTAAAGTGAAAGAAAAAGGTTCCAACAAAGACCAGATTTTTGAAACTCAGCTTAGTGTGTCCTTCAGCGATATTGGGATTTCCTTCATAGGTGGGCCCCAGTATCCACTGATTCGGTATCCACAGTTTCAGTTATCCATGGGTACAATGGATACTGGGATGCCTATGAAAAGGATAGGGAAGATTAAACAAATATCTTCTTTTTACCTTGTTGCAGCAAAACCACTGATGTTTCCCTTTCTTTAAAAAGGCATGCCCCAATATCCGCTGGAGTTCTGGTCCAGAACCATCCCACCCCATCCCAGAGATATCTGAAACTGTGGACACTGGGGATGCCTGTACATGTATAGTTGGGGACACATTTTTTCTTATACACTATACAGATTGGAAGATGCAGCAAATTCACAGGAGAAACTGTTATACCAGTCCCTTTCAAAAGACATTAGTAATCCAAGCCATAATTATGGTGGTAATGTTGAGCCTGCCTGCTTCTAATGTTACAAATTAAGGACTGGGTTGTTTTTGCTGCTTATACTAAGCCTTTGAAGCATGACAGCAGCATTCAGAGAGGTTGGAGTCCTTCCTCCCAATGGGAGCCAGGCATATCCCTTAACCAGCAGTGTGCCAACTGCTGCCACTGCTACTTCCCTAGAGGCAGCGTTGCCCAGGGCAGTGATGTCATGCTATCACGACATCATTAGGTCAGTTCTGAATTCCACTTCCAAGGAGGAGACACTGGTGGTGGTGACCCTGCAGTCTGGCCACTCCTGTTCCTTCTAGTTACTTAGGATCTTCAACAAGAGCTGGGCCACTGAAACGTGAGGAAATGGTGGTGGCATTTTCGTGAACTGGATGCCCCCGTTCCTTCTAGTTCCTTCAGTGGCACCCCCTTCAAGTGGCGCCCAGGGCATGTGCTCTCCTTGCAAGTGCCTAAATACGTCTCTACACTTCTCCTCCCAATAGTTGAAAAGATAGGGGGAAATGGAGTGGAAGAGGAAGGATATAAGGAGGTAGCAGGAATGGTTGAGGGACAGAGGCAGGTGACCGTCCCACCACCATCTACCACCATTTGCCACTGCCTCATTTGGTTCCATGAACTGGAGAGTCTGCTTCCCACGTTTTTGTTTTTAAATCACCAGAAGTCTCTAAAAGAAAACATGCTGCAGATTATACAAATATATTTTGGCTACAGAAATTACAGTACATTTTTTTTTTTTGCTATGCACACAACTTGAGGCACCAGACACCAGATCCACTGGATGTTGTGAGTGAAGCCAATACGATTGCTTTAAATTAGCCAAATGATTTATTTTTTATTTCTTTTGTTATCACCTTTTCCTTCCAATTCGGCGAACGCCGTTTTCACAGACCGTATCAAATAATGTGCTTTGTTGTGAAACACCACTGATTCCTGTCTTCCGTACGGTAATGTTATCATAGTAAAATCCACTGCACAACTGTATACTGTGTGTATCTCGTTTACAATAGGAAAAAAATATTAATCATTTTTTATTGAATTTACAACTCAAGAAAACCCAAAGAGTATTAAATAAATAATTATTCCATACCATGGCTATTTTCTTTTAATATATTACATTGACTTGGCCATTTAAACAAACAAAGGTTTGATACAGAATGGGCAAAGGAGGTCTCATTTGCGTCTCCTGTCATACATCTGTGCTGTGTTCCATTCAGAAGATCCTGAGAGGGGAAACAAAACAACAAAGTGTTCAATCATTAATGGAGTGGTGAGAACATTTGAGTACCAATCATGATAAATAACTAGGGCTGGCCCCATCAGGGGGCAATTGTCGTAGGTGAAAAATTGGTGCAGTAGAGGAGATGAGAAGAGTGAGGCGATGTTCCTAAATATATTAGGTACTGTCAAAAGATGATTGGTGAACAGAGAATATAAAAAGGGTGGAGGTACAGGTAGATTATCCCTCATCTGGACATTCAACATCCAGAGTATTTCAAAATCCAGACATTTTTTGCCCAAGACTTTTTTTTGAACTTTCTGTAGTGTGAGCACCAAAAGGTCTTGTGTTCATTCCCACATGCCAGCTGTAAGTTCCGTTCTCTGCTCTTGTGTGTGCCATCATTGAAAAACGTTGAAGAGACTAGCACACGTCCAAATAGGCAACAAAGAAAAGGAAAGCACTTCTCATTATATTTATGCAATTATTCCAAAATCCAGACAAATTCAAAATCTGGACATCTTCCCACCCCAAGCAGCTCAGATAAGGGATACTCAACCTGTACTGTCAAAAGTACATCAAATTTTGATAGAAAGACAACTTCCAGAATTATGAACATCCCAGTGAATTCCACACAATCTCAACTGCACGCAAACTGTCCAGTAAAAGAGATTCTACCACTAACAGTGCGAAGATCAAGACCACAATCCAGACGGCTTTCAGCTTTGGTTCAGTTCAGGCAGTACTTTCAGAATGGACTCAAACTGGAAAGCAGTATGTGACTTGTTTGTGAAGGAGAGGTTCAGATGAATGATCCTCCATACAATTTAGACAAGGGTGTGCCAGAAGGACAAGTGGAGTGTGCATAATCTGGCCCCTAATTTTGGGAAAAGGCGCCAATTTATAAAGTGTCACCCAAACCACTGAAGTTCACTACCATGAGTTTCTGTCTGCTCCAAAGGAAGTAGAAAAAGTTCTACCATTTTCCTCACTTTGAACTAGCTTAGCCACCATACTTTCAGTGCCTTTTTTTTGGAAGGGTATGAAAATGCATTTTACTAAGAGCCCAATCCTATACTTACCGCCCATTATTGTTAAGGATCTCCTGCTGGCACTGACTGCTGTAAAGCAGTCAGTGCCAGTCTAAAAAGGCACAGCCGCAAGTTACTCAGCGTGCTGCTGGGAATGCCCATGGGAAAGTGCCCAAGTCATTGGCTCTAGTGCTTACCACCAGGTAAGTTAGTGGGAGAGATGGAAGGGGGTGGGGAAGGGTGGAACGGAGAAGGGGAGGGTTGAAACTGGGCGAGAAGGGGGAAGGGTGGGTGGATTAGGTCCAGCAGGGGATGGATCCAGTGGCAGCTGAATCCTAACCCCCTTCCCAGACCTGATCCTGCAACAGCTATTGTGCTAGCACAAGTCACGGTAGATTGCATCCACCCCCCCTATCCCCTGGCACCATGGAGGATTACCCTGCATAAGGGAATAATTTTTCCCTTATCCAGAACAATTGAAATTGCCCAGACCTCCCCAACTGCCTCCCTCGCTGTAGCATGCAGTGGCACCCATTTTTGTGCTGCTGCATCGATGGTGGTGAGGGAAGAATAGGATTCCGCCATCTCAGAGTACTGTTCAATCCACACAGGGGGAAAAAAATTACATTATGGGATCTCTAATATTTATAGTATATAATCTCCAATCTTTAGCTTTCTGTCATTGGCTCTATCTTTCAGTTTTGTTTGTGCTGAGTTAGATGTTTTTCAGGGATCTTGAGAATGAACAGATTGTGCATCCATGTTGGATAAATGTAGGGCCCAATCCTATCCAACTTTCCAGTGCGGATCCAGCCACAATGCAGCACTTGAGGAGGCCTCTGTGACCATCCCCCACCTCAAGATGAAGTGCACGCCCCCGTTAGCATGGCTGCATCAGTGCTGGAATTTAGGACTGGGCCCTTCAATCAATCAATCAATCAATCAATCAATCAATCAATCAATCAATCAATCAAT
>JAJKFI010000009.1:17068496-17085394 GCA_029204185.1 Lerista edwardsae
AATCAATCAATCAATCAATCAATCAATCAATCAATCAATCAATCAATGAGTATTTATATACCGCTTTTCAACACAAGTTCACAAAGCGGTTTACAGGCAAATAAGAATAAAGTTAAATGGCTCCCTGTCCCAAAAAGGCTCACAATCTTAAAAAAAAAAAGCAAGAATAACACCAGCAACAGCCACTAGAAAAGACACTGCTGGGGTGAAGAGGGACAGTTACTCTCCCCCTGCTAAATGTAAGAGGGACACCACTAGGAAAAGTGCCTCTTGCTCAGAGTAGCAGGGGTTAAATGAAATATTGGTAAAGAATTCAGTTCAAATTTCAGTCAAAATTGTTTGCATCACAGAGAACCTGATCCTAACCAGGGCTGGAATAGGTAGGCTGGCTGGTCTGTGGCATATCCAGGCCTGGTTAAGAGGCAACTCAGAGTAATGGAATGTCCCCTTACCCCAGGTAAAGCCCTAGCCACCCGTATGGGGCTACTTGGATCTGCGCCAGTGGTTTTGAGCAGCTGTGTATAGTAGGGCCAACCGGGCCAGGGCAGGGGATTAGGACCTGGCCTAAGTGCCACATTCTGGCTCCACCCCTTCTCCCTGGAGCCCATGGGCCTGCCATCTTCCTGCCTCCCCCACCAGTTCTGCCTTCCCTCCTCAGGGCCCTGTGCCGGTCTCTGTAGGCCAGCCTCACTTGTGCCAGCCTTACATCCCTGACTCCAAGAGTGATGCAAATGCGCTTTATGGCGCATTTGCGACACTCATAGGCTGTGACACTCGTCGACTTGTGTCAGCCTATGGGGTAGTGGTGGACTGTGCCTACAAACAAGCACTCTTAGTTCATTTTTAGATCTCTGCACTTTCTGCTCATGATAGAAGCCAATTCTGTATTTCCCCATCTTCAGTTCAGTAGTTCTGTCGATTTCACTCCTGCTATCAGAACAGCAGCAAATGTGAAAGTGGAATATAACATCTTAGGCTGGCACATTCCAACTGCTGGTGATGTATAGTTATTGTTTGTGCCTCAAGACTGAGATCGCGGAATAGCTTCCTTAGGACTGCTCCCCACCCCCCAATAACCAGTCGCCACAGACTGCTTTGGAACTATGGAAAATGAGCAAGGAGCTGCCAAGTGAATGGGCACAAACATATGTATGCCCGCCACCAGGCATACATGGCCTGAACAACGGTGGCCTGTAGGGAAATCCTTAAATTGACTGCATGCTGGGGTAAGAAGATCTAAGGACAATCTAAGGAAATGGGGTTTCCCCATAAAAGACATGCTGTGTGACTGTGGAGAAGAACAAACCATCTCACATATGCTACAGTGCACACAGTGCCCCTCTACATGCACAATGGAAGATCCTATTTTGGCAACGCTGTTGAAGTGGCCCAGTATTGGGCAAATGATACCTAGTTTTAACTTTGTATTTTATTCTAAAAACATATTTTGATGTATATATAAAATTATATTAATGTAGGTGCTTCCTGACACGAATAAAGAAAGATTGTTCATGCCCACTTTAGGGAACTATTACAGCAATTTTAAAATAATAAGATATAAAAAACCATGGTTATTTGTGCTTTCTGTATTTTCAGACACAAGATGACAATAGACACTGAATCTCAACGCACGTTTGAGTCTGTCAATCAGCATGATAGGATGCAAGAGCATTTAATGGCTATCCCTCTCAGAGATAAATTCTTCATTCAATAGCTGGTGATTCATAGCAATTTGTAAAACTAACGAGGATATATGCATAACATTGCAGCTGTGAATACAGCTTGGTTGAAAATAAAGTAATTGACCATTGTAATTTCAGAAAATACTTTCCAAAGCATACTTCAATAATTCCAAATGGCATTTCAATGATTTGCCTCCCCAAGCCACTTTAGGAAATAGCAGAGAATGTGTCTTGAAAAACTTTCCGTCGTCCTAGAACACATTTTAGATCCATCACATCTGTTGGTGTGAGATAAATAGCTACGTTGTGGACACACCTTGTAATCGTGCTTGAAATCTGTACATGAAACCATAATGAATGAGCAACAGCAGGATTCCGTTTTATAGAGATTAGACTTGACTTTGCAGATTGGGGCTGGAGGCAGAGGCAAGAAAGGACTGCACAAAATGCCAGCACCAACAAATACTGGTGGTACAGTATCGGCCTCATGCTGGGCGTTCTCCGATGTATCAGCAATGCCTAAAGAGTAATTCTTCCCCTTTCTGTAAAAGGGATGTGCTGTCAACATTCTTTCAAAAAATTAAAATGGTAGAGAAAAGAGGCTATGCTTTGCGTCTGAGCTGTAGTTCATACATACCAGGATTTAAAGATCTTTTGCCCATGAGTCCAACAAATGATTCTTTTTTATGTCCTGCAAAATATATTTGGGGGGTGTTTAAATACATTGGAAATATGCTGCCTGCTGTCCTGTCGTTCTCACGCAGCCACCTGTCCGCCTCTCTCACGCTGCCTGCTCTGGGTCCGGTTTGCAAGTCTCTCCTTTCTTTCTCTGTCACCAGCTGTTTCTCTCATACCAGTGCGCCCCTCTCTCTGAACAGGAGAAGACTCCTGCTGGATCAGGCCACAGAGGCACTGAGTCCAAGATTCTTGTTCGGTGCCTCCGAGAAATGTACAATCAGGGCACGAAAGCAATACTCCGAATCTGTTCTTCGTCTCCTGGCACCTGGTGCTCAGAGGCATACCACTGTTTAGCAGGGGCAGATCTAAGGAAATCTTAGGGGAGGCTGGAGCCTCCCCTGGGGCAAGAGTGCAAACATGCCCTTGCCCCAGGAAGGTTCCCAAGCACACCCAAGCTGCGCTGGATATAGCACAGGCCTGCCGGCCTCGCTATCCCAGTGCAGTTTAGGATTGCGCTCTGAATCTCTTTTGTCTGTCATGAGAGCACAATCCTAACCTGGAGTTAGGCCGGCAACGTTAGGCCAGTAAAGTTTGACTAGCACAAGGGTCACCGTAAAGTATGTTTGGACCACTCTCGGAGTCAGCAGGCTGGCACACAGACACGTGCCGTCCTCCCTGACTCCAAGAGTGGTCCAAACGCGCTTTATGGCCCTTGTGCCAGTTAAACTTTGCTGGCTTAACTGTGCTGGCCTCACTCCAGATCAGGATTGCGCCCTTAGCGGTCACAAGTGCCAAGCAAAAGAAGAGAATAGTTGTAGAGTTTGGCTTTTGAAATTGGTCTCCGATGGCTGCAAGCCAAGTTGGCTTTTATGCACAGTGGCCCTTGCTTCAGACTGGTCATTAATGGGCAACAAATGAACAACTGTCTGTGAAAAGCAATGTTTTGTTCTTTCATTGCTTTCACTTGTACACACATTGGAGTGTACGTTGGGTTATCCCCATGTGCCAGGCTAAGGGCCAAATCCAATCCAATCCAATTTTCCAGTCCTGATGCAGCTGTCCCAGTGGGTGTGTGTGCGTGCTGCATTCTGGGGTGGAGGGGGAGTAATAGAGGCTTCTTCAAAGTAAGGGCATGTTTGTTTGTTTACCTTGGGGATGCATTGCAGCTTAAATGGCACGAGAAACTTGGATAGGATTGGGTCCGAAAACTAGTTTTGATCAGAATGCAAAGAGTGGTTTGTTTTCTTGTGGGTGTGAGTCAGTGGTCGGATTCAAATAAATTAACAACCGGTTCTATGACATCATAGCCGGAGCAAAAAAAACCCCGAAGCCAGCCGAGGTAAGCGAGTGGGTGGGGCCCGGCCATTTAACAACCGGTTCTATAGAACCTGGGCGAACTCCCTGAATACCACCACTGGTGTGAGTGAAGCCACTGTTGGGGTCCACGGCATTTCCTGGTCTAGCATAGCCTGCCCATGTGCACCTGAATATTTTGCCCTCTTATGATAGATGCTAAAAGTCTCTCACGTTCCCTCCAATAAAGAAAGTTCCCTCTGTTAAAGGTGTGCGCTGGTATCTGTTGGGGATAGGTTCCTGGTCTCCCCATGGATACCTGAAACCAGCATTGTCATCCGCAAATGAACTCCCGGAACACTGGGAGGGACTTATGCGGGGCTTTGCCATGATTGGCAGCCCGCCCGTTTCGTTCCATGGCTGCCCTGGCCTCGAGGGGTGCCTGCTCGCCGGGGGAGACAGGTGGGAGGCGCACCGGGTGCCCGAGCAAGCAGCGGGGGGCCGCGCCAACCGGGGTCAGCCCCCCCTCGAGGCCAGGGAAGCCACGGAACAAAACGGGTGGGCTGCCAATCACGCGAAAGTCCTGCCCACGTGAAAGTCCACACCACGTCCCTCCCAGCGTTCCAGGAGTTCATTTGCGGATGACGACGCTGCCTGAAACCCCAGATAAGAGGGAACCCTATGCTAAGTATAAGGTTCTTCACTGCCTGCCCCCCCCCACATTACTAAGGTTACCAGATAAACTGGGACAGAGTGTCTATACCTTTAACCATTGTATAGAAGAGGGAATTTGGGCAGGTGCAGCTCATCATGGAAGGGTTTCAAAAGCGGCACCTGCTCAAGTTCCCTCTTCTTTACAATGGTTAAAGGTATAGGCACTCTGTTCAAGTTTGTATCTGGTAACCCTACCTATTACCATCCTTCGTTCTTGCTTTTAAAGGCCGCTAAATGGAAATGCAACGACCAGGGCAAAACATTAATCGGAGAGAGGGAGAGATGGCCAAAACATTAACAAGAAGCAGCTTCCTGTTTACATTCGGTCAGCATCTCCTTCTATCGTGCCTTCTGCTGGCCTGGTTGTCATGGTCCCATTTAGAATCCTGTGAAAGCAAGAAGGTTTTCAGTGACCCAAAGTAAGAAGAAAGGCAGCCAATCCCCAACCAATTGAAACCATGGAAATGGGATCCATGGATATGGGGAGGGGGAACACCTGTACAGGTATTTCATAATGGCTGTGCTGATCAAGCGACTGACTTGACAAAGTGCGATGGGATTACAGTTTTCTCTCTCTCTCTCAACAGCTTGGGTTTTGAACACAGTCTGCAGATACATCTTCGGAGAGAGTTTTGCCAAGTTTAAAGCACTGATCAGCGCCAAATAAATGGCATGGCCATTTGGGTATTGGAAACCAATTGGGTATTTCAGACCAATGGGTATTGGAAAAAACAAAACAATTGCCTTCAGAGCTTGAGATATGGTCTGGCAGACCTTAACTTTGACAGCCGTCGCTAGGTACAGTTGAACACAGCTAGGCACAGAGCCTTGGGAAGGAAAAAAAAAAGCCTTGTTCTCCACTCAAATGAGCATGATTTAGAGTCAAACTATGAAAATAGTCATTCTCATATTTGGACCACAGAGTAGCGAGGAGAGTTTGAATTTGGAAATGACTGTAAGGTTGCAATCTTGGGCATACGTTGCTCTGTGGTTAGAGATTTGGGTCTGGATTTGGGTCTGGATCTAATCCTTTCTCAGCCATGAATCTTATCTGGCGACTGTGGGCCAGTAATCCTCTCTTACCCTAACCAACCTCACAGGGACGTTGTGTAAATAAAATGGGTGACAGTCCATGTACAATACCTTAAGCTCTGTGGCAGAAGGGTGGAATTGAAATGTAAGCAATAAGAAATAGGGAATAACTATGCACAGGAAATTAGGGAAGGAATGAGTTAGTGTATTGTTTCAGCAACCGTTTTCCACAGAAAGGCAAGTTATTTTAATACATATTTGTGAAGGTAAAGCTCTAATAAAACCAATTCAACTTACTTTTGTGGGAGAGTGAGCCATATCCTAGAAAAACATGACAAAAAATTAGCTGTACTTTGGCTACATTAGCAGAGATGTCATTTTATTGTGTACTTTTTATTAGAACAAGAGCAGTAAGCATCAGCAAGTGATCACTATGAGACAACTAATACACACATTATTTTCTGAATATAGGCATGCCCCGGTATCTGCTGGGGTTCCGTTCCAGACAGAGGCAGATCTAAGGGAGGGCAAAGCTCTAAGTTTTGCAAGAAGCCTTACCTTGCAGTGGAAATCACTCCTCTCCTGCACTGTTTTAGCCAATCCTCACAGGGAAAAGCAACATCTTGGTGTTGCTTACTGGCTACAGCAGCAAGGGAGAGGAGGGATTTACATGACAGGGTAAGGCTTCTTGCAACACTTAGAGCTTTGCCCTCCCTGTAGATCCACCTCTGGTTCCAGATCCCATGCCCTAGCCATGGAAACCTGAAATGATGGATAATGGGGACACTTTTTTTTAAAGATAGGAAGAATATCAGTGGTTTTGCTGCAACAAAGTAAAAAAAAAGAGAGATTTGTTTAATGTTCCACTATCTTTTTAACAAGCATCCCAGTATCCATATTGTCCATGGATAACTGAAACCGTAAATACTGAATCAGTGGATACTGGGGCACACCTATAATTCATGCTCATGTATTGGGTGATTTGCTTTGGAAGATGGGTGCAGTCACATCACAGGAAGCTTCTCTATACAAGTGCCATTAAAAATGAATATGCCTTCTTAGAATCCTCCCTCCCCTTTTCATGGTGTACCTCTGCAAGAAACATTCTTGATGCAATTGTTTTGGAAAATAATGTTTAACAGTTTCGCTGTGGATTTCAATGGTGTCATTACACCTACCCTAATTTTATGCATTGTATGTCAGTCCTCATTATCTGCTAGGGTTAGGTTCCTGGAAATCCTCACAGATAATGTTGAGTTCGCAAATAACGAACCATTGATATGGGATCAGTAGGGTTAGGTGCAAGGTATCTGATCTGCCATCAGAAGACTCTAGCAGAGTGCAGCAGGAAGTGCCCAAAGATCTCTGGATGCTGCAGAGACCTTCCAAAGGCTGCAGGGATTTTCAGAATGGCAACTGCGACCGGCACTGACCCTTTTAAAATGGCCGACAGAAGCATCCACCGGCCATGTTTAAGGGGTCCATGCTGGCCGCAGGTGCCATTCTGAAGATCCCTGCAGCCTTTGGAAGGTCTCCGCATAGCAGATAATGAGGACAGAGATGCAGATAACGAGGAAAGTAGCAATTCTGCCTCTTGAAGATAAGCAAGGTTGCAGACAGCGAGGCCATATATAAAGAGGATTGACTATACCTTCCTTTTGAAACAGAGAGATGCCAACACAATGCTTTATTACACGATGTATGAGACTGCATTTTTCTGATCTATGCCTAAAAATACCAGCAAGCCCCCATTGAGGCTGATGATTTATGGTGAACAGCAAATCATAAACACATATCTTTTCCCCTACGGGGGAAATAAAAGCAGTCGGGGATATTTTTCTAATTTGCGACAGAATAGCAGCAGGGAGAAAAGGGCTAAGAAACCCATTTGCACTACAAAACAGGACACAAGCTGCATCCTCAGGGGTTGGACTGCCTGCAAAAAGTCAAAGCAACTGAATAGAAGAATCACAGAAAGGCGTGAAACTCGTAGATCTGCCCTCTGCTTAAAAGCAGTTTTCCATTCTGCATTCTTAAGGATTTGGCTCCTGTTTGTGTACGGCTGGATTCCTTTCACTCATGGGACCTAGTTTCATGGTTCGTTTGGAGTCCCGGCCCATGGAATTAAAAAATAAATAAAAGAACAGTGTCTTGTACTCCTTCTGCCTAAGATCTTTGGAGTCAGTTTTCTAGTTAGTCTGCATAAACATTGACAATCCTTAACATGGCAAGTTCAACCAATCTAAAGCGCAAAACCACTTTTATTTAACATCTCTTCGCAGTAAATGACATCAAGCTGCAGATGAATTGAGAACTCAAATGTCGTCCAATTCAGATAAAATTCCAGGATGCAATCCAATGTTCTATTGAAAATGTTCTATTGATGTCGGTGGAATATGGTGGAACGTTTACATAATGCAGTTCAGAGAGACGCTGTTGCATATGCATTGCATACACCCAAGTTTCCCCCTCTTATTCAAGCAATAATAATCTCTCACTGAACTGTCAAAGCATCTCTCACATCTGCTTAGGTGAGAAAGCGGAAAAAGCAAAAGCCTGAAGGAATGCGCCAGGAACGTATTAGCAACTGGTTTAGCTGGGTAGTAAGGAAGCCTATCTCCAGTTGTGCTCCTACAAGGAGGGGAGGGGAAATGCTAAGTGTTGCAGGAGCCTGAGCTCCTGTGTAAGGCAGCCCTTCCCCCTTGCCTCCAGAGCCATTCGTAGCTTGGAGAGCTGGCTGGGAAGCTTTGCTCTCCAAGCCACGAATGACTCTGGAGGTGAAGGGGAGGGGCCACAGTACACAGAAGCTCAGGCTCCTGCAATACTTAGCATTTTGCCACCCCTCTAGGAACACCACTGTCTCTCTCATCTGTACAGCACCCTGCACTTATGCAGCACCCTACACCTAAATGTGAAAAGGTGTAGGGCATAGGGCAGTTGAAAAGAATATAGGTCTTTAAACAGAGATCCGTCAAATTGCATTCAGGATTCCAAAACAGGACTCACCAGCATCTCGCTTGCCCATTAAACCATAGAACTGCTGAGGTCTGGGTCGCCGGGCAATTCTCTGGAGAAAGTGTTCAAAGGGTAAGGGCAGCTCCTCCTGAAAGGGGAACATTGTATGATTAGTGGAACACGCAGTTTAAGAAACTGACATATTGGTTCACAGAAAAAGTGATGGACACTATATAGCCAGAGCTGTTGCAAAGACAATATAGCATAGTGGTAAGAGTCCTGAACTAAAGGCTAAATCCAATGTTCACAAAATACACTGATTGCTCCACATTAGGGGTGCTTTGTAGTGGTGGTGTGCCAAAAGCCAAGATTGCGACATGATGATGGTTGCATCCCATGCATTCCCCATGGGCTGAATGAGCTACGTTTCACTTAATATATTTGCCTCATGCTGAAAGGGTCATGAGAACATACCTTTACAAGCATGCCCAGGAACAACTGCATGATTGCATCAACATGTGCAAGATGCAAAACAACGATGGGTCTTGTGGTGCCTTGAAATACCATCAATTTATTTCAGCATACGCTCTCAGCTTAATCAGATCTAAGTTCATATTAGTTGGTCCAGGAAGGAGGCAGATTGCTTAGCAGTTACACTCTTGTGAAAGCTGACTGCAGATGCTAACAGCAGCAGCAGCAACAACAATGGACTGACACCTCAAACATAATACATCTGATATAACAATTATAGGAAATTGAAACATCGATAATTGATATTATAATTCTTGGAGATGCCAGAATTGATGAAAAAGAACTAGAAAAAAATGACAAAATGCTGCGACCTGGCCTTTGAAATCACACAACAATGAACAAAATGCACAAAAGTCGTCCCCAGTGTCATCTGGGCATTTGGAACAATTTCAAAAAGTGAATAATTCTGTGAATTATTTTAAACAACTACAGTTAAATGAAACAATATCACTAGATCTGCAAAATACAGCACTTTTCGAAACATCGTTCACACTGCGCCATTATCTAATTGATATTAGATCTTGGGTTGAGACTTGAATCAATTATCAATGCCTGTCAATAACTGTATTTCATGTAGTTTTGAAATAATAATAATAATAATAATAATAATAATAATAATAATAATAATGCTGAACCTATAAGCAAAGCTCCTTCAGTATTTCCTTATTTCATAACAATGCAGCACTTTTTGAACAAATGGGCATTTATTCACGGTGTTCTGAAGTCCCTAGCTTTTCTTCATTTTCACCAAAAAGCAAGTTACTGAAAGGTGGAAAAGAGTCTATCTCTGCACAAAAATTAAAGACCACAATATGGAAGTACTGTTCCGGGCAGACATTGTCAAGCTTTTTTATCTCATGGCACACTGGCAAGGTGCTAAAATTGTCCAGGCACACCATCAGCTTTTTGACAATTGACAAGGCACACCATGCTGCTAGTGGGCTTACCCTTCAATGACCCTACTAATAAATGACCCTTCCCCAAATTCCCACAGCACACCATTCATGGCACACCAATGCCATGGCACAATGGTTGAAAATGACTTGTTTAGCGTTTTAACAACCTGTTTGCTTGTTCCTTCCATTCAAGCCCTAGCATCCTGGTTAGTAGGAAGATGGAGCATCCCCGTGTGTGTGTGTGTGTGTGTGTGTGTGTGTGTGTGTGTGTGTGTGTGATATTCCTTTTCCCTGTTCAAAACTGTTGGGGAGAGAAGTATGAATAAACCTTCAAGTTCAATCGGGATCCATTCCATTGCTTTGATTGGAGATGAGGAACCCCAAGAGGGATAATCATTCCAGAGTTGCTTGGCTTCATGTCCTCAAACAACTTCAATCAGAAAGCTGATGTTTTTTACCAGGACTTGAAATGTAAGGAACTGGGCATCATTACGGCTTGCTACTGCTCTGGTTGCAAGCCGGAAAAACGAAAAAAGAGCAAGCATCTCACACACCAGTTTTTTCTCTCTATCCAGTTCCACTGGGGCTTCACAAGACCCTCATGGCGACACTTTGCATTTGTATAGCACTTTCTGAGGGTGCAAAGTACTTCCCATATTCAGTCAATCCTCATTATCCACTAGGATTAGGTTCCTGGAAATCCCCACGGATAGCGAACTTGCAGATAATTATCCTATGGGATTAATGGGGTTTGGTGCAAGGGGTACCATATCTGCCATCAGAAGAATCCAACAGAGACCCTCAGGAAGTCAGCAGAGTGCAGCAGGAAGTGCCAAAAGGTCTCTAAACGTTGCAGGGATCTTTAGAATGGCACCTGCGACCAGTGTGGACCCCTTGAACATGGCTGGTGGATGCTTTTGCCGTGTCAGCGCAGGTGCCACTCTGAAGGTCCCTGCAGCCTTTGGAAGATCTTTGCATAGTGGATAACAAGGACAGAGGCACAGATAGTGAGGCAAGTAGCAACTCTGCCCTTGCATTTAAGCAAATTCACAGATAGCAAGTTCACATATAGAGGACTGACTGTATCACCTGCCCTGACAACAACCCTGTAAAGTGGTATTATGCACATATTGCAGCTAGGGAAGCTGAGGTTGACGGCATGGCTTGCTTAAGGCCACCGAGTGAGAATTCACGGTAGAGGCAAGATTTAATTGGAGGAAGTCCAGACTTGCAGCTCGGCCACTTACAGCACAATCCTATGCATGTCTTCTCAGAAGTACGTCCTGTCAAGTTCCATTAGATCTACCCAGTGGTGTCATTCAAATGATTTAGGAACAGGAACTCACTTTTGAGTTCAAATTCAAATGTTGAACCCCCCGCCCCCCCCAAAAAAACCTAGAAGCAGCCACGGAGCCCGTTAGGATCTGGAATGCCCGTTCTGGTCCGTTCCCCCTGAATGACATCACTGGATCTACCCAATCCTATTCAACTTTCCAACACTGATAACAGTTGTTCCAAGGGAATGTGCACTGCATCCTGCAGTGGGGAGACTGGCCTTTTCAAGGCAAGAGAATATTTGTACTCTTACCTTGTGCTGTATTGTGGCTGCAGCTGTGCTGGAAAGTTGGACAGGATTGGGCCCTCCAGCCACTCTATCCTTAGTTTATCCCCGGTTACCATTTTGCCACAGCTTCTGCTGCTGAATACCGAACAAGCTCTTCATCAATCATCTCCATTCAGCCTGGGACATTCAGCCTTGATACATGCGACATGTTCATGGCAGTACGCGCCATTTCACACATTCTGTTTTTAGGTATGCATCTACATTTTTTTTTTAGGTGTACACTTATTTGGAAATCTGTAAGCTGTACAGGTACACTCATCAGGCTACTTGCAGGTCCCTATCAAGTACATTGATTGTATGCCCACAGCGGAAATACGGCGAACTGTACAAACCTGCATACTAATGTGTGCGATGGTGTTGTGTGATGGAAGGGTGCAATCCTAACCTGGAGTTAGGCGGGCACAAGGGACTTGTGCTAGCCTAGGAGTGTCACAAATGCACCATTTGGTGTGTTTGCATCACTATTGGAATCAGGGAGGCTGGCACAATCAGGGATGTGTGCCAGCCTCCCTCACTTTGAGAGTGGTCCAAATACGCTTTAAGGTGTGTTTGGAACATTTCTTGGCCGGCACAACTCCCTTGTCATATCCTGTCTTTCCAACCTACTGTAAATAAGCCCAAGGATGTGTGCCTGAAATAATGCTGTATTTTTCCTGTTTACCCCCCCCCCATTCCCCACCTTCCTCTGCTACCTCCCTTGGTTGGCTTTATAGACTGTAAGCTCCTCGGGGCAGAGACCAGTCTTTGGCAAGTAGCTGGTATGTGGATGGCACTTTACAAAGACATTCCCAGCCGTCACATCTCACCCGGTGTGAGACCGACCCGCTCTGCCTTCCGCGTGCGCTACCCCCCCCCGCCGCCCCCGTTAGATGCGCTCTACTGAACGTAAAAGAGGTCCCGAGTTTCGGTGGAGGTGCGGAATCGCTCACTCGCTGCGCCCGTCTAATCACAAGCGCCCGGTTGCCCCACTCGCCTCTTCACCCTTCCTTCTTCCCAAACGGACGTCCATGGACTAGCCTCGAAACCGTTTCCTCGCATCATCCCGCAGAAGCAACATCCCTTAACGACCGAAAAGCCAAAAGCGGTGGGGACTTCCCAGAGCCGTCGAGGCTGCGGCAGCCTTTTCCCTCCTCGCCCGCCCTGAACAAGGTCTCTCACCTTGTTCTGGTCGCCGTCGGACCAGCCGGGCCAGTAGCTCAGCTCATCGTTGTCGCCCAGTTCCTCCGCGAACGCCTGCGCGGAGACGAGCAAGAGGAAAGCCAGCGCCAGCAGCAGCTTCATCCTCCCGCTTCGCCCGTCGAGGAGCAGCAGCCCACCACCAGCCCTGGAGGAGCGCACGCGGAACGCCGTCGAGGGAAGCCGGCGGGAGCCTGCCTGGCTGCGGGGAAGGAGCTCCGGCGCTGTAGCGAGAAAGAAAGGAGAGAGAGAGAGAGAGAGAGAGATATGAGGGCTGGGGCTGGCTGGGATGCTCGGCTCCCCTCTCAGCCAGACGTGCGCGCTTCCCCGTCCGTCCCCGCGAGGTCCTCCTCGCACGCTGGCGCCTGGATGTGGAAGCGGAAGGAAAGCGGTGGCGCAGGGCAGCCAGCCAATCCTGAAGGGCTGGGGGACCACTTACAGCGCTGAGGAGGGTCGCTGCTTGGCTGCTGCGCCGAGGCTGGGCGCCGGGCTGCACACCGCCGCTTTATATGCCCGGAGAGGGGGAGGGCCCGACAGCTTCATCTGCATCCCTCTAATTGCTCCCTTGTATTTATCATCTGAGTCACATGGCGTGGCAAGCTTCCCCCCTCCCCCCTTCACAGCACGCTGATCAATATTCAAGTTCCACCAGACTCACTTTCGTCTGGCTTTCCCCCCCACGGCGATCCACTGGGGTACCCCACCCCCTGCATCCATCACGACTCACCTTCTGCATTGTGGCTTTTGCCTGGGGGCAGACCTCAGCAGGAAGACCCCCTTCTCCTCTTAGCAAGCAGCTCTTCCCAGCCCCTCTGAGGCTGCTCTGTCCCCAGAGGCCCCCAGATGAATCATCAAAGCCAAGGACATTACAGTATGCGCTGGGCACAACTTCACAAAACCACTTTCGAGAGCAGGCCTGGTTGGAAGGGAAGAGCAAGTCTCATTTCAAGGAGCGATAAGATGACCTGCAACAAAGCCCAAAGAACTCCCAGATCCGAGAAGGGTTTGGGTTCTTTGTGTTTCACTTTCATCGATAAAAGTGTTGACACACTTGCAGACAGTTGCACCAGCCGTGATTGTGTCACGGCTGTGCAAAGTGCTTGCACGATCCAGAATGCAAATCCCAAGAAAGCGAGGCAGGGTTGCTTGTCTGCAGGCTTGATCCTAGCGTCCTTCATCTTGGACTGCGAATTCTGTGCTCGTCATCGTCATCGTCGCTACAGGCTGCACAGCAAAGGAGAATAGTGCATGCGGCCAAACCTGGTCACAACTACGATACTTGGAATAACTAAAAGGGTACTTGCTAGGTCTAATGATTGACTCTTGGGAAGATGGTGGCTAGAAAGAAGCCCATTTCTGAAAGCATCACTAAAAATAGACATGGAGGTTGATTGGGTGGGCTGGGAGGGTATTTAACATTCATTTCTCCAATCGCAACTCAGTTGCATCAAAAGTACAGGACTTGGATAAAAGCGATGGCGCTCTGTTGCTTTGGTGGTGCCCCCAAACTGATTTGAATTAAAACGATTTCCCTTAGGCAGGTAGTGAATGTAGGAAATCTTTGGCCACTCTGTCAAAAATCTGGGCAATGGATAGTGAAGCAAATCCTGTGTGGTTTCAATATTGTAGATGACAAACGTGTGATGGACTCCTGCAACACGGGCAGAGGCCGATCTACAGGGAGGGCAAAGCTCTACGTTTTGCAAGAAGCCTTACCCTGTCATGTAAATCCCTCCTCTCCCTTGCTGCTGTAGCCAGTAAGCAACGCCAAGATGTTGCTTTTCCCTGTGAGGATTGGCTAAAACAGTGCAGGAGAGGAGTGATTTCCACTGCAAGGTAAGGCTTCTTGCAAAACCTAGAGCTTTGCCATCCCTTACATCTGCCTCTGAACACGGGGCTGCCTTAGGAATGAAGTAGTCATATTAACTGCATTGCGGTTTTGTTTGTTTATCTTCAGTGGCGTTTCTATAGGGAGGGCAAAGCTCTAAGTTTTGCAAGAAGCCTTTCATGTAAA
Organism: Lerista edwardsae; assembly: GCA_029204185.1. Taxonomy (NCBI): domain Eukaryota; kingdom Metazoa; phylum Chordata; class Lepidosauria; order Squamata; family Scincidae; genus Lerista; species Lerista edwardsae. The sequence continues at coordinate 17,083,092 of JAJKFI010000009.1, forward strand.
TCCCACCTCTCTCTTGCTGCTGTAGCCAGTAAGCAACGCCAAGATGTTGCTTTTCCCTGTGAGGATTGGCTAAAACGGTGCAGGAGAGGAGTGATTTCCACTGCAAGGTAAGGCTTCTTGCAAAACTTAGAGCTTTGCCCTCCCTGTAGAAACGCCTCTGTTCATGTTGACCCAGAAATGTGAACTCAGGAAAGACCTTTTTTTCATTCAACTTCTGTTCATGCTGTAGAGTGCAATCTTTTAAGTTATACAGAACTCTAGATGTTCTAGAACTCTGCATGATCTTAGAGCCCTGGCTGCTGTCAGAGCATGAGAAATGCCTTGCTGGATCTGCCGAAGGTCTAGCTGGTGATGTGCTCTCAGCGGCAGGCTTTGCAATCTCATGAACAAAACACAAATGTGATGGCCGCCCATTTGGGACGCAAGAAACCCATTTCCATCTGATGGTTTTTTCCGATCCGTTTGCAAAAAAAGTAATACTTTGCTTTTATGCAATGGCATTTTTTTTCTTGCTTTCTACCTCTCTGATTTGAGGGACAGAAACTAAGTGCCATTTGATTTAACCTATGAGTCAGACGTATAAAGTGCTCACCCAAAAGGGTTTTTGGCAGATGGCAGCACTGTGATGGAAGCTTGAGCGGTAGAGATTGGCCTCACCTCTTATTAGTTCTCCTTTCAGCTCTGAAAATGATGTGATCTTGACAGCAATTTATGTTTTATGACTCAGGGTGTGGTTAGCAGCCAATGAGGAATATACCAACAAAGTAGTGCAATTAAGAGAAACAGGAGAAATGCGTGGAAAAAAATTACTCTGGGCTGAGAATTTTTACTGTCTTACAGCTCAGTCCTAATCAATTTTTCAGTGCCAATACAGCCCCGATGCAGTTCAAAGGTAAGACTTACCAGGCTTGCTTACCTTGAGGAGGCCTCTATAAGTTCCCCCTTCATTGCAGGATGCAGTACACACTCTGTTGGCATGGCTGTGTAAGCACTAGAAAGTTAGTTAGGATTGGGTTGTTAGACTCTGTGCCAACAGCAGCAATTCTGATTTTCAATCCTTGCTGGCTTCCGTGAACCAAGGAAAAAAGCTAGGCTTGAACCCTGCCCCTTAATGTGGTCAGTGGCATTCCCAGAGGGAGGCAAGTTTTTCAGGCACCTGATTACTGGTGTAAAGTATCCCCTTTCCCTGGCCTTCAGAGCCATTTGTGGCTGCGAAAGCAACGTGGAAGCATCTCCTCTCCTTTGCTTTCACAGCCGTGAATGGCTCTGAAGGCAAGGCGTTGAGGTGCTTTACACCCACATTCAGGTGCCTGATTTTTGCAGAGCCCAGTGGCTATCTAAAAATGCTGCTTATGTGCTTTGAGCAAACTGGCAACCTAATCCTGAAATGAATGTCTGAATGGCTTCTGCTAGAAAATGTGGCCATTCATGGGCCTGAAACCTTGCCTTGTGTGTTTGATCAGGGATGACTTTTCATCCATCCAAGTCATCTCTTAATGTTACATTCAACAAGTGACAAATGTACCAACGATGTGACCTTATGAACTCACTCTCAGGGTGCAATCCTAACCTGGAGTTAGGCTGCCACAGTTAGGCCAGTAAAGTTTGGCCGGCACAAGGGATACCATTATGTATGTTTGGTCCAAACATACTCTTGAATGTCAGGAAGGCCAACACACAGACGTACACCATCCTCCCTGACTCCAAGAGTGGTCCAAACATGCTTTATGGTGGCCCTTGTGCCAGCCAAACTTTGCTGGCCTAACTGTGCCAGCCTAACTCCAGGTTAGGATTGCACCCTCAGTGATGACAGTGGGGCGGGTTCTATTTCTCTGGGTAAAGGTGAAATGCTAATTTGCTCTGACAGAAAAGGTTGTCTGTGACTTACTGTATTTCCTCCAGTATGACAGTTCGGTGTGTGAGTTACGGCATTCCATTTGAAGAACTACTTACCTTTCCTAACAGATCACGGAGTTGTTCCATCTTATTAGATTCAAGGGTACTTAGGCCTGATTGTGTTCATTTAACCTTGGCTCTTTGCCAACATCTGCATTGGAAGGATGCTGAATAACCCCCTCTAGACAAGCCATTCATGGCTTAGCAGTATCCGCAAGCAGTTTTTGGAAAGGAATGAGTACCAGAGGAAATATGAAGTATTTAACCCATTATAGCAAAGGTAAACCTTTGAACATACCTTTAAACAAACACCACAAGCTTGCCTCCTCTAACTGTACCTCATACCTGAATTGCCCATTTACACACACACACACACACACACACACACACACACACACACACACACA
>JAJKFI010000009.1:17085853-17115077 GCA_029204185.1 Lerista edwardsae
TGCAGCAGAGAATATTCTGAACTTGACTTTTGAAGTTTTAGATAGTCGGGAATTCATTTTGAAGTCCAGGATGAAAGGGCTGGTGGTGTTTTTTGAAGGATCCGGGAGGAAGCAATTAGGTTTTGCTGTTCTTGCTCTTATGCACTGGATCTGTTGGGGCGGCAGTGATGCAAACTGTGATTAGAACTGATGCTGCTAAAATGTCACACTGTGCCTGATAAATGGGGGTTGCTCTGTCCTCCTGGGCAGCTGGGCAGGTCTATGCATGAACCGGCATGAAAAATGCTGTCCCCCTTATCTACTGGCATGTCATGCCTTTGCTGCCCCTTCATCTCCTCCCATTCCCTGGAGGAGAGGGAAATAGCGTGGAAAAGGAAGTGTGGAGAGGAGAGCACTGGCTAGAGTGTCTCCAACAGTCTAGCCCACTGCTCTCCTCTCCTCTACATTTCATCTTCTATTCCTGGCTTCCTTGTCACATCCAGGGGGTGGGGGGAGGAGGTGTGACAAGGCCTGATAGCAGTATAATAAATATTCACAAAATATTCCATTATTTCACTCAGAGCGCAATCCTAACCTGGAGTGAGGCCAGCACAGTTCGGCCAGCCCAGTTTGGCTGGCACAAGGGCCACCATAAAGCACATTTGGACCACGCTTGGAGTCAGGGTGGATGCTGCATGTCTGTGTGCTGACCTTTCTGACTCAGTGGTCCAAACATACTTTATGGTGTCCCTTGTGCTGGCCGAAATTTTCTGGCCTATCTGTGCCAGCCTAACTCCAGGTTAGGATTGTGCTCTCATTGTTGAGCAGCCCAAGCCAATGAACTCTCCACCACCATTGATGCAGCTGCACCAATGGGGTGCACACTGCATACCATGGGGAAGTTTCAAGCTTCCAAACCATAAGGGAACATTTGTTCCTTTGCCCTGGGGCAAGCCTTCACTGCCCTGATGGGTATCCTTGGATCTGCACCAGCTATTGGTGCAAGGACCTGCTAGTGCAAGTCCTAGTGGACCAGGGCAGACAGATTGAGGCCAGGAAGGATAGGATATGGGCGAAGTCACTGCTGCTAGTAACCACTGTTTCCCCACCCTTGACACATACCCTTATTTATCCCCTTTCCTGTCCCATTCTGAATATCACCTGCCCACTGGAGTGAAAAATGGGGATACCACCACTGGGCTTCTGTGGTGGCCACTGTCACTCTCATTGCTCTCACCTTTTGGCGGTGGGCAGGCTGCCATCTATGACATGTCATATTTTGCGACAGTTCAGGTTTGTCTCACCTGAACACACGTTCAGGTGATGCAACAGGCCTAGAGGATTGGGCCGCTAGAGTATGCTTTGTCCATGCTAACCCAAAAGAGCTGAATCAACAGAATCTCTTCTCTCACCAGCAATTACAGCCCTTTTCTCTTTAATGACCGATTCAGATCATTCCTTATCCATCTCTTCATATATAATTTAGGGCAATGCAAAAAGGAAGGAGATGTTCTTTTCATGAGCTGAAGAATGTTACACCAGTCATGCCCAGCCAATGATCAAAGCACAATACAGGTGTGCCCCAATATCCACTGATTTGGTATCCACGGTTTCAGTTATCCACAAATGTCAATATCAATCAATAGTATTTATAGACTGCTTTTCAACACAAAGTTCACAAAGCAGTTTACAGGCAAATAGTAATAATAAAGTTAAATTGACTCCCTGTCCCCAAAGGGCTCATAATCTAAAAAAAAATCCAGACCACCACCAGCAACAGCCACTAGAAAAGACACTGCACAGGGGTGAATAGGGACAATTACCCTCCCCTGCTAAATATAAGAGTAGCACCACTTGAAAAAGTGCCTCTTGCCCAGTTAGCAGGGGTTAGATATTGGGATGCCTATTGCAGATATCAGTTAGATATTGGGATGCCTATTAAAAAGATAGGAAAACATTAAACAAATGACCTTTTTTTCCTTGTTGCAGCAAAACCACTGCTGTTCCCCTACCTTTAAAAAGGTGTCCCCAGTATCCACGGTTTCATGTATCCACGGTGGGGTCTGGAATGGAGCCCCAGTGGATACCAGGGCATGCCTGTATATCTGACCACAGCAAGAATAATCCTAGACCTCAGGTTTGTCACCCCAGCACACATTTACAGCTGTGGTTTTCTTTTGTTCTGCTTTGGTAAAAAGAGTACATTTTGTCCTCCACCTTTCAGATTTTTCTCTGAGATTAAAATCTTATCTGAGTCTGAGATAATGAATAATAACAGCATTAGCTTATTAGCTTTTGCAGTGGTGAGGTGTCTTCTTTGATCCTCAGTGTCTAAAAATATGTGGTTTTTTTTATAATGAATGATAATTGGAATTCAGTCTAGCGATTTGATCATGCTAATTGCCTTGGTGGCAGCAGCATAGCTACAGGGGGCCAGTAAGTTCTGCCAACGCCGGCACACACACACACACACACACACACACACACACACACACACACGCACACACACACACACACACAGCAGCCCACTGGAGCCATTCTGGGCAGTGAAGGCAGTGCACAGGCAGTGCCGTCGCTGCCAAGAATGGCTCCGATGGTGAGTGGGAGCTTACACAGCGCATTGCGCACCTGCCGTACGTACCGCGCTGCCCCCATAGCTATGCTATGCTCCTGCTTGGTGGATCAGACCAAAGTCAGTCTGGCTTAGACTTTCAATAGCAGTCGGGAGCATAAAAGTGACTGCTGTTTTTGGTTCACCTCCTTGGAGGTATATGAAGACTTCATTTAAGGCCCAATCCCATCTGAAATTTGCAATGGTGGAACTTGCATTCCGCCAACATAAACAGCGTGTCACTGCCTTAAATGGTACACCACTGCCAAGCACAGTTATGGACCTAGCCAAGTGGCCACCCAGGGACAGATGAGGAGGAGGTCAGCCCCTCCACCATTTCCCCACCCCCGTGCAATGCTCTGCCCCTACACCAAGCTCCGTTTCGGAGCCGTACAATGGAAGGGGCAGGCCGGAGGGCCAAAAAAATGCTCGCCTTTCCGAGAGGTGAGCCACCTCATCGCCGCTCTCTTCCTGCCCCAGGCCTTTTGCGTCCCCCCCCTCCACAATGGTAGGTCCATGACTGCAAAGGAGTGAAAACAGCCAGTGGCAAAGCCTCTGGTTAACAATTACCGGAGTTATCTCACAGGCACAATTCCCTTCACAGTTTGAGACTGCAACTTGTGAAAATAATTCATAATCTTACAACATGAGCTCTCCAGTGAACCAATTAATCTTTTACAGCTGTAAATGAGACAAAGGAAAACATGCAAAGATCGATCATGATGGCCACAAACGCTTTTCAAGTTTTCCCAGAGAGGAGTAATGATAAGAACCATCTCAGTTTCCCCATTTTCCTTTGTTATAATGTTTTGTGTCCATTCTAGCTGAGATATTCTTCTGTGTCTTTCAGCATGAAATGACAATTCGTACACTTATGCTTCTGAGCTGCTCTGATAAAAAATGTATAGGACACTGATGGGAGTGTTCCTAGCAAGCTTATTTGGTATCACCTAGAATCGTTCTGTAGGCAGTATGTCATTAATGGCAGATTGTTGTGATATTCAGAATAATAGTACAAGCAGCCTTCCATATCCTCAAGGATACCAGGTACCCACTTTAAAAGCGTTTTGAACAGTGTTATTCAAACTGCAGGTTGGGACCCACTTGGTAGGTCACGACATGATGTCAGGTGGGTTGCGGAAAGCTGGAAGCAGCCATCTTGGAAACTGCAGACCTTATTGTTATATTCCTTTTGTGAGTGTTAGATTGAATTTTCAAGTGTGGTTTTTTTTTTCAGTTTTGTTTTTAGTTCAGTGCTTTTACATCATATTTTGTCCTCATCTTGCTTTCTGTCAGGGATGTTTCCTGGTTGTACAATGGCTGCAATCCCAAGAATGCCAAGTTACATTTCTGGAGTGTCATTTTATGATGTTACAATGGCAGCACTTCCTGCTGATGATGTCACTTCCTGCCACAACATCACTCCCAGGTTAATGACATTCCTTCCAGTGGGTCCCAACATGAATGCCATTCTAAAAAGTGGGTCCCGGTCTAAAAAGTTTGAATACCACCGGTTTAGAAAATGAAGGAAAAAAGGCCCCAACAGTCATGTGCTGAAACAGCTGTTTTTTTTAAGGGTTCCAGACAGTTTTCTGAGCTCCCTGCAGCTTCTTCTGGGTCATGGGGAGGCTCCTCCCTTTGCCCACATTTGCCCCAGAATGCATTGTGATGCATTGCCCACCCATATGCAGTGCTGTCACATAGTTGCTGAGGGTCCTGGACAATGGTGTCATCCAAATGATTTAGGAACAGGTACTCACTTTTGATTGGCACTTGTTGGGGTCCGCCCACCGGAAGTGATGTCATAAGCCGGAAGTGATGTCATGATTGTTGCCATGGATGTGATCATGTTTGTAATAACTTCAGCTTGTGGTTAGTGTTGATTTAACTTCTATTGCTTTGCTTTCTAGAGATGTGTATATACATATTTTGCTTCAACTGTTCCCTGGTTAAATAGCAGGGGCTAGCTTCGAGTGGGCAGGGCCAGCTCAACTTCTAGGAACCGGTACCTGCGTAGTGGTGCGTAGTGGGTGCATGACATCACTGGTCCTGGAGCACAAGTCTCCCCCTGGCACCTCCGCTCCCCAGTCGATGGTGCATTGTAAACTCTCACGGTCACTGGTGCTGAATGTTCAGGGCTCAGTTGTGAACTGGGAGTGCCAGGGGGAGCCAGTTGGGACCTTTGATGGGCACAGACCTGGCCCTGGCCCCTGGTGTCTCCCCTGCAGTGGTCAACATCTGAGGCCACTGCTCTGTGTTCCTCCTGGGATAGAACATCTTCAGTATTAAAGCATTAGTAAACTATTATTTGACATTAAAAAAAATGATTGACACAAGAGTAAGCTTGGCTACACTCTACATTTTGTTGCTCCAGCCTCTCTCGCACAACGTCAAACCAAACCGTTCTCTGAGTTTGTATTTCTGAATCATCCTGGGCTCTAACATGCTACTGAGATACCATCTTTCATTCATGCAGGAACTGCCCCAGGCAGTGAATATTCTCATTGAAGAAGATTCTGTTTGAACTGAGAGTGAGCAACTGATCTAAAAAATAAGAGGATTCTTTAAAGTTTCATGTATCATGCCATGTTGCCCTGATAGTGAGTTATGCAACATGACAAGGTGACGTGTTCAACCGTACAGTTCTTAGATCCGTATCTCAGTAAAAGTTTACTTTCTGGTAATTACGTGCAATGGCGGAAGAGGCAGTCGGCATCAGATGCTGTTTCAAAGCTGTGTGCCCCAGGAGAGATCACTAGCAACTTGAAAACAACTTCAAACAACGGTAGCTTCCAGAGGAGCATCATTTTAACACTGTCGAGCCATTTTTCCCTGCCATTAGTTGGACGTGAAATTAAAGCAGTGGTTCCACGTGGAACATCATCCAATGCTCTATGTTCCAGCAAGGTCCACTCCCAAATGACAAGAACATTTCTCAAAAAGTCACTTGTTTGGTTAGTTGAAGAAGAAAATAAAACAAAACTAAAAGGACCATTCAAAGCATCTAAGCGATATGCAATGTAGCAGTAGTTGTAAAACTGTTTAGCATCGGGACCCACTTTTCAGAATAACAATCTGTCTGGGACCCACTGGAAGTGATGTCATGGCTGGAAATGCCATCATTGTGATGCCAGAGCCTGCTGCTTTCCTGATAATACCGCAGTAAGTAGGGTTATTCCTTAGTCATTTTCCAACAGCAAAGTGAATCAGAAAAAAAAAAAACGTATTTACAACCTTGACACAAGCAAAACAACGACACAGCCCTCCCCATTTCCAGCATCCCATCTTCCCATATTTTCAATATGGCTGCTCCAGGTGCATCGGGACACACCTGAAATTGGCTTGTGAGCCACTAATGAGTCCTGACCCACAGTTTGGGAACCACTGCAATATAGTATAATGGTACTACAGGTTGGACATCCCTTATCCATAGAGGTGTTTGATTTTTATTTTTTTTTGCAGATTTCATTATTTGAAAGGCAGAATGCAATGTTATGTGTTTTTATTCTGTGTTCTCATTGTTTTATGTGCTCTTATTGTTTTTTGTGTTTTATTTTTATTTATTTTATTTTGAAGAATTTTTACCCTGCCTTTCCCATGCCAAAGCAAATGCCCAAGGCAGCTTACGTGAGCAGGGTAGTCTAAACCACCATTTTTTCAATGGGGTTCTCACAAATCTACAGTATTCTTGTGATCCGCCAATCCTTAGTCCCAGATGTGGCCTTCACAGTGTGGTTCTCTCCTTTGGCTGCCTGCCATCAAGCCTCAGCAGGCACTCGCAAGTCATCCCTGGGCAGGTCCTCAAGGTCATATTCCCTTCTTTGCCGGCTGACCTTCTCACACACTCCACCGCAACTCTCACTTGCGGTGAGCTAATCAGCTCCATAGCGACTCTGTTCTGCCACCGCAGGTACTGCAGCTTGTCACAGCCTGGCATCCGTCTCCCATCCAAAAGCAAACCGCAGATTCTCTTTTATGTGTTCTCATTCCAAGTTTTCATTTTTATTAATTTTAAATGCTTTAAAAGTGTACTAGGTACTGTAGGTTAAATACTGTAGGAAGTGGTGTCAGCCTACCGGTTCGCTGGGCGGAGTTTTCGCGGTCGCTGGGCAGGTTTCCACGGTGATCGGCAGCTTGCTCGCTGCGTCCCGTTGCATTATGGCGAAAGCACACCCGCTGCAGCGGGCGGGCTTTCGCCATTACGCAATGGAACGCAGCGAGCACGCTGCCGATCACCGTGGAAACCCGCCCAGCGACCGCAAAAACTCCGCCCAGCGAACCGGTAGGCTGACACCACTGACTGTAGGTAATACACAGTTGTCAAACGCAGACAGTATTATTTCTAATTTGAAAAGTAAATCTATTTTAATTTCTGGAAAATATCTTCAACACCAAAAGGCAGTGTTTTGAGCTTTTATTTGGATATTTTAACATATCCAAATCCAGGATTGCACTGCTGCAGGGACAGAGGGTCCCCCCCCCCACCGCCTATCTCTGCCAAGCCTGATTGCTCCCTGGAAGGACAAATCCTGAAGCTGAAGCTCCAATACTTTGGCCACCTCATGAGAAGAGAGGACTCTTTAGAAAAGACCCTCATGCTGGGAAAGATGGAAGGCAAAAGGAGAAGGGGGCGGCAGAGGATGAGATGGTTAGACAGTGTCACCGAAGCAATGAACATGAAATTGGGTGAACTCAGGAAGCTAGTGGAGGACAGGGAGGCCTGGCGTGCTGTGATCCATGGGGTCGTGAAGAGTCGGACACGACTTACCGACTGAACAACAACACCTCTGCCAGTGCCAGCCTCCGGGTATGTGTATGTGGGGAGCTCCACAGATGCTTCCGCAGGGCTTCCCAAGCCTCTAAAATGGTTAAAAAAGTGATTGAAAATCACTTCCAATTTTCAATTGAAACCAGATCGAACAGTTGAGGAGGTTTGGGGAACCCTGCAGAGGCATCTGTGGGGCTCCCCACACCCCTTGGAGTCTGGCACTGGAAGAGGTAAGTAGGAAAAAAACTCCTCCAGTCCTGAAGTAGTGCAATCCTGGGGATCATATTGCTGCTATAGCCTCTCCCCTGCACCAGGGCCGGCTCTTGCAGCAGCGGCATGTGGGGCATTCCTGTGGGGCCCCCTGGGGGGGGGCCCACTCAACAAGAAGAGCGCTGTTTGTGCCATGTGCAAAGTATGGCATGTGGAAGTAGTTGGTGGTGATATCCTAACATCATCACCGACTGCTTCCAGGTGGCCCATCTTGGGCTGTTCAGAGGCAGAGGCAGGTGGGAGAGACCAAGGTAAAGCTGCTCTGCTCACCCCACTGACTTACAGCCCATAGAGATCCCAGCTGCAGCCACAGGCAATATGCTCACCCAGCTAGTGTGGGGCCCCCTGAAGCACGGGGCTCGATGTGACGACATTGGTCCCATTGGCTTAAAGCCAACCCTGCCCTGCACACACTTACAGTACTCCCAACTCCCTTGTAGGTGTTTGGGAAGCACTGCTATACAGTATAATATTGTATATAATGGACTGAGGACCTCTTAACTGTATTAACATTTGAAAGGATGGCTTATAGAACCCAACTATCTATGAACATATTTTTTGACACTTGCAAAGAGATTGACACTTTAAAAGATTTCTGCCTGTTGCTTATTAATATCTCTTATGTAGATTACATATCAATAAGTTTTGTGATCTATATTTCAGGCACATTGTATATGTAGTTCTGGCTCCTTTGTTGGTTTTCTTTTTGTTGTCATCAATATTGTTCTGTTGTTTTCTTATTCTTTATTCACAAATAAAGGAGATGGAAAAAGCCATCCACATATTTGAAAGAGGCCAATATACAAATTCCATATGCAGATATTCAAATATATTTCATAAGCTTGCTAAGCAATAAATACTGGGAAACATGACTAAACATAAATATTTATAAAGAATATAATGAAACTAGAGATTAGCATTTGGAATTATTCTTCCTTGTGCTCTTATTTCTTGTTTATTTTCCTATGATGACTTTAATTACTTTTCTTCTACTTGCTTCAATTAACACATCATTTTTTAATATCCCTGACTGTCATTAGGTGGCTTAATTTCTGTATTTACATTTTAACGAATGACGTGGTATTATTTGTCTCCTGGCAGATAACACAGACAGCTGAATGCCACTCTCACATTTCCAGGTTCATGATGGAACCCAAAATCAAATGAATGCCATTGTTCTGTTTTCTCTCTATTGTTCTAATGAAGTTAGGGCAAATTAAATTGTCAACTACTTACATTGATTGTCTCTGCCTTTAGACAGGGTTGCCGTTGAGCATGCTTCAGAAGTTCAAGGACGAGAAGCAACTTTCATAAGACGGGTGGTGTTATAAGACAATCTCATAATATGCAATTAGACCCATATTTATAAAAGTGCTGGTTTTTAGGAATGGCTCACTTGTACTGAAAGAACATTGTCAAAGAACAAAGATAGAAATGGCATTTGGATGTAATGCCCTGGGCTAGACCAAAACCACACTGCAACTAAGGGTGTAATCCTAACCTGGAGTTAGGCCGGCACAGCTAAGCCAGCAAAGTTTGGCCAGTACAAGGGACACCGCGTAAAGCATGTTTGGACCACTCTCAGAGTCAGGGAGGATGACACACGCCTGAGTGCTGGCCTCTCTGACTCCAGGAGTGCTCCAAACATACTTTACGGTGTCCTAACCTAACCTTGTGTTAGCCTAACTTTGCTGGACTAACTGTGCCCGTCTAAATCCAGGTTAGGATTGCTCCTTAAGGCAGCACACCAAATGCCACCTGCCCTTCCCCAGTGATGTGCCAACTGCCACTCTTCTGACCCTTGACTTCTTCTACTTCCTGGATTCAAAATGGAACAGAGGGGGCTTGAGTGGAAATGCAGAGGGCTGAGTAGAGTAGAGTGGTGGGCTGAGTAGAGTAGAGTGGTGGGCTAGAGTGTCTGATGTTTAGCTCACTACTCTTCTGTCCTCTAAACATCCACTTCATTTCATTCCCCACTTCCTTTTTGAATCCAGGGAGTGGGGGGGGGGGAGGTGAAGAGGAGCAGTGGAGGTGAGCAGGTGGACAGATGTGAGTGACACCCACCAACTTGCAGCCTGGACTGACCTCTTCAGTGGATGAGCTGGTCCTAGCCATTGTTTCAACTCTTTTCTTTAAGTACATCATCCTGAATTTGTGCATGAAGGAGGCCTGACCTCGACAGGACCAGTAACATCGCTAAGGCATCCGAAGGCTTTACAGTCCCCTCCATGATAAAATCAAATTTAATTAAGAAAATAAATAAAAAGTGTGCCCCATTTTGGTTAGAGATGCATTCTGCAAGCATCCCTGCCCAGCACAGGATCCTCTCGGGGTGGGTGGGGGGCTCTGTTGACCGCACAGAACTCATACATTGTTTAGGGCAGCCGGTTTTTCACCAGGACTCTGCGGCTCCCTTGGCTGGTTTCCAGGGTTCCCCAGGGAGCCACAGCTCACAGTGTGAGAACCACTGCTGTAGGGTATTAGCTGTTTCTCCCCATTTGGTGTCACCTGCAAATCTGATGAACATCCCCTCACCCAATCTTATTTATGCTGACTTCCTTCCATCACTATATGTGCTCTTGAATGAAATCAAGAGCAACATCAGACTGTATAAGTTCCGTGCTCGAGGCAACTGAAATGTAGCAAAAACATCTGGCAATATTGTAGTAAGTAAATGCTTTCAGGATTGTCAAAGGCAGCAGTTATGTTAACATTGTTTCATTATTAACTGCAGTGACATATATTTATAGGTGGAAATTGAATCGAATGCATCACAGCCCACATCAACTGCAAGGAAGGCGCGGGGGGGGGGGGAGGGAAGGTGATAAATTGAAGGTTTGATGTGTAAGCAGTTACAGTATGTATTGTTCACTGAGTAAGATGATTCCTTGTCATCTGATCATAAGGGTTTTCATTAAAATTATATAAGACATTTTGCTTTTATGAGCATAAGTAGAAGCTGTCAAAGTAACTTTTACAGATATGTTTTTATAGATATGTCTTTATTGCCAAAATGAAGGAACATATACTGAAAAACGCACAGCACAATCCTGTGCACGTCTATCAGAGGCAGATCTAAGGGAGGGCAGAGCTCTAAGTTTTGCAAGAAGCCTCACCTTGCAGTGGAAATCACGCCTCTCCTGCACCGTTTTAGCCAATCCTCACAGGGAAAAGCAACATCTTGGCATTGCTTACTGGCTACAGCAGCAAGGGAGAGGAGGGATTTACATGACAGGGTAAGGCTTCTTGCAACACTTAGAGCTTTGCCCTCCCTGTAGATCCGCCTCTGATGTCTATTCACAATTAAGACTCTATTCAGGCCAGTTCTTTGCTTTCCCTCTGCCTTGTTGATGTACCAAAATGGTTCATGCTCCATCCTGTAGGGGGGGGGGTCAATCCTGGAGGTCTGGGTAAGGGAGTATTTGTTCCCTTACCTAGCGATAAGCCTCTAGAGAAGGGAGAGGTTTACTCAAACCCACACCCCCAAAATTGCTGCTCCAGGATGCAGGATCAGGTCTGGGAAAGTGGCTTTGGATTCAGCAGGCACGATTGCTGTCAAACCCATCTAATCCCTTTCTTGGTCGATCTGCAGAGATCGATCGATCGAGAGTCTACACTTTAATACTACAAGTCCTCCAGAGCTGATACTTGTTCTCTTCTTGAAACATGCAATCACACCATCAAAACCCAAAACTTGTTTGCACATCTGAGCATGAGGTAGGATATTTACCTGCCATCTGTTATGTACTGTCTTCTGGTTGCAAAGCAATCTTTGGAATGATCCCATGATACGTGGTAAAAGTGAAATTAAAGTTCGCCTTTGAGAAGTCTCTGAACACTGAACGTGATGAGTTGCATCTGAAACTCTGACAAATGCTTGTTGTGGGGCTTCTGTGGAGGCACATTATCCCAGAAACATTTTTTTCACTCTTGTCAACAAAACACATAATGATGCCAAAAATTGGTGTTCTCACACCAGCAAAAAGGGACCAAGTCCAAAACCATTTACAGATTTGCAGTAAGAATATTGCAGCATGCCTTTTGAAAGCTTTTTAACATAGTTCTAGGAAAAGCTGTGCCTCACGGGCAGTGCAATCCTAGTGCACCCCTCGCGCTGATGCTATGTCATAGCGTCGACAGGAGGGACAGCGCGCTGGTGCACTGGTGCCGAGCAGCACCCCCGCATTGGCACCAAAGGAGCGCCTCCCTTGCGCCGACCGAACACAGTCGGTGCACGAAATTCTCTGCCCATCTTGGGACAGGGATTGTGGTGAGGGGAGGCGGGAGCAGTGGTGTCATCTAAATGATTTAAGAACAGGTACTCACTTTTGATTGGCACGTGTCGGGACCCGCCCACCGGAAGTGATGTCATAAGCCAGAAGTGATGTCGTGGCAGGAAGTGACATGAAAAAAGCCTGTTTTGAGGCCTCAGATGATTTTAAACTGACCCAACAGTTGCAACAGTATCCCACAGCACCCCCAGAACATGTTAAGGAGGCCTGGCATCATGTTATAACCCTAGAGCACCTCATTTTTCAGTGGCAAGGAAAGGAAAGGCTCCGCTCACTGCCTGCCTGCCTGCCTGGCTCTGAGAACATGCAGGCAACTCAAACATGCAGGAAATTCAAACGTTGCAGAGGGCGGAGTCGACGAGTGGGTGGGCGAATGGGCGGGGCCAGCTGTAATCCTAGAAACCGGTACTCGCGTACCCCTGCGTACCCCCTGCATGACATCACTGGGCGGGAGGCCACTTCCTAAGCCTGTCAGCGAGACTGCAAGGTCCCAATTCGGGCTGGCGGTCTCTTTGGATCTGCGCCCGCTAAAGAGATCTGAGGAGCATCATAGGGGAGACTGGAGCCTCCCCTATGGTAAGGGAGCATCATGTTCCCTTGCTGCAGGAAGTTCCAACCTCCCCCCACCCAGTGCTGGATAGGGCACTGGCTGGCCGGGTCTCCTACCCCAGCACTGGGTAGGATTGCGCCCTGAGAGGTCAGGGAAGAGCACCCTTGGCTGGTGTGACAGCCGTGATTGCTTCATTATGGTTATGGAAGACGTGACTACTGAGCCAAAGCAAAATGTTTTCCCATTTTCCAACCTCTTTTTTTTTCCCAATCTTTTTTTTTTTTTTAATCACTCATTGTCATTTTCATTTTGGTCATATTAGTGTAACATTGTGAGGATCTCTGGGACAGGGACTTGTAAGCACATCCACAAAATTCCATGCTCCTCAGAACCTCAACCCAGAATCACTTGTTGCCACGGTATTGTAGGGAAGTGTTTAGCACGGATTGAGGGCGCAATCTTCTTGTGCTGGAGCGGGGAGGCCGGCGTGC
Source organism: Lerista edwardsae (assembly GCA_029204185.1). Lineage (NCBI taxonomy): Eukaryota > Metazoa > Chordata > Lepidosauria > Squamata > Scincidae > Lerista > Lerista edwardsae. The sequence continues at coordinate 17,098,815 of JAJKFI010000009.1, forward strand.
CTGCGCCATATCCAGCGCAAGTTGGCAGCTGCCTGGAACCTCCACGTGGCAAGGGCACATTTGTGCCCTTACCCTGGGGTAGGCGCCAGCCACCCCCATGAGCTACTCGGATTTGTGCCTGCTATTTAGCAGGTGCAGATCTGAGCAAGTTGCGTGGCCTCCATCGGGGCCACGCAGCCTGGGGACAGGAGCTTGGATGCAGCCTAACAGCGCAGTGCAGGCAACTACTACAGCATGTTCACAAGTTAATTTTTAAAGGCTAATATTAATATTAATATTCCTAAGTTCAGGAGGTACAAGGAAAACGCCTTCAGTCGAAGGGACTTTTAAAAAGCGACAATGATGTTTTCCTTTGGGTGCAATCCTCAACAATTTTCCATCATTGACACAGCTGTGCCAATGGGGCATGTGCTGCATCCTGCAGTTAGGGGGCAGTCACAGAGGCCTCCTCAAGGTAAGGGAACGTTTGTTCCCTTACCTCCGAGCTTCAGTGCCCTTACCCCGGTGCTGAAAATTTGGTTAGGATTGCGCCCTTTAGTATATTTGGAAACTGGAGACAGCATTAAATATGTTGTGTTATTCATCATTGATGTCATAACAGAAATTAGCCAATAGATGCCTATGAGGGTTCCGGAGCAACCATGAATATATGATCCATACATCAAAATCAATTTGGTGTGGGGTGGTAGCAATGTTAAACCTTCAGGTGCAGAAAACCTTTTCTTGCACATGAACTAAAAAAGGGCATTCCTTCTGTTTTCTGTTTTACGGCAGGAGGGAATGGAACCAAGTCTCTGAGCTGCATTTACTGTGCTAGGCAGAAATCACAAGATGTGTGGTGCAGATGGGTTTGCCTTACTCAGTTTACACTGAAGTAAATCCCAAGGAGATATGTTGAAATCAGTGAGTTACACTAATGCAACCAGTGAAAAAGAAGAGAACAAGGTAAAATTACACCTAGGGATTCAAGATGCAGTGATATTTTGCTCTGGTGCTACTAAAGAATTCATAAAATCCACCCACCAATCTAAGTAGAACGATGGGTTATTTAAGGTCATAAAACTTTTGTGAGCTCCATTTTTGAGCAAGTATTTAAAATCTTGATTTCTTTCAGCTGTTGGCTTTTCTTTTCTTTTTCTCCTTCAGAGATGGTCACAAATTGAGCTCATAAGAGATGGGTTGGTGATAATGTGGTCCCAACATCTCCTCTTGAGGGCTTCAGACTTTGCCTCATCCATAGCCCAAGGCAGGAGAGTATACAATATGTATTCCTCCTACTACATGCCATTACATTGTCACTCTTGCTGTATTCCTTTAGTGAATGTTAACAGTTTGAATTTTCAAGTGAGCTTTTTAAAAGAATAGTTTTTAGTTCGGTTCTTTTATATAATATGTCGTCCCATTCTTGCTTTCTGTCAGGGATGTTTTATGGTTGTGCAATTGCTGCAGTCCAAGAATGCCAGGTTGCGTTCCAAGAATGTCATTTTATTATGTCACAATGATGTCACTTCCTGCTTGATGACATCACTTCCAGCTATGACATCACTTCCGATGGGTCCCGACATGAATGCCATTCTAAAAAGTGGGTTCCGGCTTAAAAAGTTTGAGAACCACTGGCTTAAACAACAAGAATTCACCCCAGCCTTTGCCCTGGCCTTGACTAAGGCTTGCATTAGCCCCACATAAATGCCCACTGCCTGCTTCACTCTCTAGCATCATCAATGACAGATATTAAGTGGCAAAACGGCACAGTACGTGTATATAAATAAATATGTTTTGCCCTACACAACAATGTGTGCAAGATATTGGACTGCCTCTCCCAGCAGACTGATTCAAGTTACTGCTTTATTATTAGCTGACAGAACACCAGAGGCATGTGTGTGACTCTCGACAGCAGGCAAAGACGGAATATAAACAATTCCCAAAGCAGAGGACGCTGATGGAACACAATCTGACAAAGGGAACGGTGCCATGTTACACAGAATGTGATCTGCCGGCAGGTTTCCTACTTCTAATTCATCTATTTTGCACTATACCAAATAATTGATTTGTTTTCTTGTTGTTTCCAGTCTTGCTCTACAGTGAAGAATGAGGGAGTAGCAATGCCTTCTGACAGTTGTTCAGGGAGGGTCCACTGATGGATCAAAGCACCTCAGATCAGTGGTATAACTAAAAGGGACTCGAGGTCAATTGCTTCAGGTGCCACACCTAGAGGGGGAGCCAATCCACACCCCTGATAGTGGATCCAGAGCCATGGGAGGTGGCACACAGGTCTCAGAAAGCCTCTAGAAAGCTTTCTGAAGTGGGGGTGTTAAAAATGTGTAGGCCCCAGATGCCACTTGCCCTAGCTATGCCACCGGCTCAGGTTAATGAAAATGACTTTAAAGGACTCCTCTAAATTGCTTTCGTTAGCCAACCATGTTGGGCTGACTAGACATTCAGCATTTGGTGAATAACACAGGACTTTATTATCTATAATAAATCTATATGCAAAGCAGGTGTTCTGCCATTAAGCCACAACCTCGCCCTCCCCCCCCCCATTAGTAAACACGTATTTGAAATTATGGTTTAATTCTAGCTTGTTTCACTAAACCACAGTTAAAACAAGTTACCCTTTCCAAAGTTTGGCCTTAAGTGGAAACTGCAGTGTATTCCAATCTAAAGGTGGATTTTTTTTTTAAAAAAAAAGTTTCCTCCCTTTTGAGCAAAAGAGAAGAAAAATGGGGCGGGCGCAAGCATGAGGCTTGCTGCAGCTCAAACTATGGTTTAGTTTGCAATGTAAGCCCGTTTGTGAACTTTGTTGGAAAAAATTGGCCGTATATACATTAAATTATATGAGGATGATGATAAGAAGGAGAAGGAGGTCTGAACTTGGCCATTGTGTGAGAGAGGTGCATGCATCCATGTGTCCATGTGTGTGTGTGTGTGTGTGTGTGTGACCATGTGTCCCCCCGTCTATCCATCCTTCCGTCCGTCCGTCTGTGTGTGTGTGTGTGTGTGTGTGTGTGTGTGTGTGTGTGTGTGTGAGAGAGAGAGAGAGAGAGAGAGAGAGAGAGAGAGAGAGAGCGAGAGCACTTCTGTATGGCAACAAAAGAAAATTAAGACATTGGGTGAGGAGCGGTGGAGAGGGAGAACATCTTTCTTTCTTAGCCCTGCCTTTTCTTCCCCAGGATGTTCCTCCTGGGCCCCCTCTTCATCTTTCTAATTTCCCAATTATTCCTTTAATGAAGATCTGCCAGCTCCCACTGGAAGCTATTTTTCTGCTGCCTAATATTTTGCTTGTGCTTGCCTGACACAGTCTTTCGTTGATAGTACATTTTCCTTGTTTAAGTTTCAGTTCATTACATCAAGGTACTTTCACACCGAAATGGATGGCAATTTTCAGGAAGAAAATTACAAGCTGCCACGGGGGGTGGGGGGGTGGGGAATGCCCCTTCATTTTCAATAAAGATCAGGCAGTTCCAGATGAGGCTTTCAGAGTACTGTCACAAACTTTTCCATTTTTCCCACAATAGGCAACATGTTGCATTGGGTGACAAATTGAATGCTCACTGGGACAAATCAAGGCAAACCAAATTACAGAATTACTGCTTTGTTCTCGTGCCTTAGAACTCTTTCCGGTGGTATGATATGAGTTGGTTTCATATTGGAACAAGGCCAGAAACCTCATTAATTTCAAATAAATGCAAATTACTCTTCTTTTCCATTTCACATTGAATCCCAGAATGTCGTGAACAGTATCTGGGGGGACGTTCACATGGCAGCTCTTAGTCTAGTGCTGTTCGTTCCTGAACCAGCTACCAAGGGCTTGTAGCCCAATCCTATCCCTCTCCCCCACCGGTGTAATTAGTGTTGTGCCAGTGGAGACTGTTTTACGGCAGTTGCAAAGCAGCCTCTGTGAGCAGCAGGCTTGCTGGAGATGAGGCTGGCCTCCCATGTGCTGGCAGATCCATGAGCACCCATACAGGGGGTTGGAGGCAGGGGAGGGGGTGGGTGGAATGGAGCAGTAATGGCGCAGTAACAGATCAGGCCCAGGGGTGGCCCAGGGGGCGATGCACGCTGAATCCTGACCCCCTTCTTGGGTCTGATCTGCCTTCCCAAGTCAATTACTGTCCCATTACTGCCCCATTATGACAGACACAAAAGGGGACAGATATACATTATCTGTCCATATCAGTCCCCTTTTGTGTCAGTCATAATGGGGCAGTAATGGGGCAGTAACAGATCAGGCCCAGGGGTTGGTGCATGCCGAATCCTGACCCCTTTCTTGGGTCTGATCTGCCTTCCCAAATCAATATCAATCAATCACGGGGCTGACTGTTTAAATTGTAAATTTTAATTATTTTAATTATTGCTTTTAACTATCGTTTGTAACTGTTGAGTTCTGTGTTTTTATTGTATTTTAAATGTTGTAAGCCGCCTTGGGTGCCATGGGGCAGAAAGGCAGGGTATAAATTAAACAAACAAACAAACAAACAAACAAACAAACAGGTACTTATATACCGCTTTTCAACACAAAGTTCACAAAGCAGTTTACAGGCAAACAGTAATAATAAACTTATGGACTGATAGTGTATCAGTCCCCTTTTGTGTCAATCATTCCCCTTTTGATTTGTTAGGAGGTACCCAAGGGTATGTACAGGAAGATCAAGATCATGGCTTATGTGCCTTGCTTAGCAACTCATTAGCTGCCAAAGGCAAGAGAAAAGTACACAAACTGACCATATTTTCAAGATATGGAAGAGTCCAATTATCATGCAGGGTGCCCATTCAGCAGTGATATCTCAGCACAGTTCAGCAGCTGATGGTGGTGCTGAGAGGATCTGATGGTGGTTTACTCGGCCCAAGGGCCGAATGAAGAGCTTCCAAGGGCTGCCCTTGAGCCTTATGTTTGATACCCCTGTTATAGGTCATGTTATCTGCATGTACACTTCCAGACATTGCTTGTTGATTGCACCACAAGTAAAAAGAGCATTTTTTTAAAGCCTTTTTTTCTAGACTTTCTAAACAATGTTGTGTACTAGCACACTTTCAAGTGATGAAGGAATACAATTCCACTGGGTAAAATGCAACTATTTACCTTGATAACCCAAGTTGTACAAAACTCATAAATCTGTCATCAGACCAATTTATTGCAGTGTAGTTGTGATTAACTGCATCGCAAGAAAAGAGAAACACAACAGAATGGCAGGCAGTTAATGAAAAAATAAATAAATTTGCCGTGAACGTACTTGGTGTGCTTAAGAGATCTGCAAATGTATCTGGCTAACATTCTTTGTTGGGGAAAGTGTGACAGCGATAAAGATTCCAGTAATCTGAAGGTCAAATCCAGGGATTGACTGAGGGTGCAATCCTAACCTGGAGTTAGGCTGGCACCGTTAGGCCAGCAAAGTTTGGTAGGGACAAAGGACAGTATAAAGCATGTTTGAACCACTCTCAGAATCAGAAAGGCCAGCCCAGAGATGTGCGCCATCCTCCCTGACTCTGAGAGTGGCCCAAACACACTTTACGGTGTCCCTTGGGCTAGCCAAACTTTGCTGGCCTAATGGTGCTGGCCTAACTCCTGGTTAGGATTGTGCTCTGTGCTGTATGCTGTATGTACCTGGACAAAAGGTTTAAAAACTACCTGGTTGACAAACGTTCTACAGGTTCACCTTTTCCTGACATGATAGATATTTTGAAAGGCAGAGCTTCACCGGAGACTTCAGTGGTGCACAAATACCACCAGCAATGGATGGGGCCATAAGTCTATTAAACATCATGCTTTTGAGGACAACTGGCCCTACAGAGATGAAAGAATTGGGGTTGGGAGGTGAGAGACACACTGTCTGCAGGAGATACCACCCGGCCAACAAGCAGCAAGGTCACCTTTGTGCAACTTTGCTCACAGAGGAAGCCGGAGGTTATTATTCTAAGACATTTACATTGGTGAAGCAGGTGCCTATGGAATTCAGGTGCCCCTGAGATTGCCTCTGTGGCTAAATGGGGCATCGGCCCTGCAGTTCAATATCATCACTAGTGCTGTCATTCTAAATGGAATATCCATGATTTTAAGGCAAATCATCCCTTCGGGGTGTTGAAAAAACACACAGGGATATCTCACAGAGCAGTTGCTGGGATGCAAATATTCAGAATAATTCTGGTTATGCTGCACAGTGTGTGTGAAGCCCTCTGGATCATAGCCAGGAGTATGATTTACAGAAAATGGATTAAGAAATCCCAGCCAAATCATTTGATTTATGATACAGGGATGCCAAAATGAGCCGTCACTGGGTAAATGGCCTGGGTGTTCTGCCAACAAAACTTACAAAGTTGCTTGGAAGATATGACACACAAACGTTTTTGCAAATGGTTGAGGGACAAGTAAAGAGAGTGGGTGGAAGATAGGCAGTGCAGTAGGGACAGAGGGTGCAATCCTAACCTAGAGTTAGGCCAAAAAAGTTAGGCCAGCAAAGTTTGGCTGGCACAAGGGACACCATAAAGTAAGTTTGGACCACTCTCGGAGTCAGAGAGGCCAGCACACAGACATGCACCATCTTCCCTGACTCCGAGTGTGGTCCAAACACACTTTACAGTGGCCCTTGTGCCTGCCAAACTTTGCTGGCCTAACGTGTGCCAGCCTAACTCCAGGTTAGAATTGTGCCCAGATTTATAGGACAGTAGTGGTAGGGACAGTCAGGTCTAGAGAGTGGGGGGAAAGGAAATCCCTCCTTCTGAGCCCTGCCAAAGCTGCAAGCAAAGATACGCACTTTCGGCAGGGCTCAGAAAGCCCTCTGAACCAACTGGAGATGTACCAACTCGGGTTTGGAGGGTGGGAGTAGGGGTGAAATCCACGGATTTAGTTACCTGTGGATTTTTTTTTCTGTGACGGTACCAAGAATGGAATCCTCACAGATAAAAAGGTCCCACCTGTATATTCAAACAAGAGGCTTCCCAATAGGGACTTGTGTCCAAGAGGGACTTTCAACAGGTATACGCTTTTCATTTCAACAAGTAAGCTAAACCTGCCAGTGCTCATGCTTTTACATATAATAATGATTAAAGAGACAAAGATCTGGCAATTCTATATGGACTCCAGCCATGAAGAAGGACACTTCTCCAGTCTGAGGCTAGAATAAATATTTATGTAACCTCTTTGGAGTTTTTGCATTAACTGAGAGTGCAATCCTAACCTGGAGTTAGGCTGGCACAGTTAGGCCAGCAAAGTTTGGCTGGCACAAAGGACACCATGAAGTATGTTTGGACCATTCTCGGATGTGTGCCATTCTCCCTGACTGGAGACTGGAGTGATCCAAACGTACTTTACAGTGGCCCTTGTGCCAGCTAACTGTGCCAGTTTAACTCCAAGTTAGGATTGTGTCCTGAATGGGATCACATATCCATAGGATTTGGTATAACATGCCATCTATATTTCTTGTGCACAAGAGACCCTCTTGCACAAGGGCAGTGTTTGGGAGAACATCATGGCTAATCAGTAATCTGCTTATCAACCACATATATATGATTTGGCAATCAATATTATGAAGTCAAATTTAATTGCCAGGGAAACAGAAATTATTACTGGTAGACCATATCATAAGCAAAGAAAGATTGATTGCTAGCAATTCAAGATAGGGAGTACAGTTAATTCATTGTGCATAAAAGTGTTGAAGGACCATAATAATGCAAAGCCGTTCGTGGATTAGCAATTCAGTACGCTATAACATGCTATTTTTACTTGTCCTATTTGCACAGCTAACACAATCCACAGAGGGCAAATGCAAAAGAAGGCTGCGAGCCTGCTCAGAATGAGTAATCACCACCAATGTATTTATTTTCCTAATTGATTTCATTAGTTTTGTCAATATCCTTCTCACAGGTACATGGCACCAAATGCAAATATTTGCCAAAGGCCCTGCTGTTCCTACAAGCTTTCCAAGAGCTTTGTTATGACTTTATTAATCAGGATGGTGATGATTATGGAGGCTGTGAGTTATGGTTTGTGGTATAATTACTTTCTGATTTTTCAAAAATTTGCTTGCATGTCAGAAATAATGTTATCATGCCACTTTGTAGAATGATAGTAGGAGACATTCCAAAGACCACAGTGACCAAAACTGGATAACAAGACAGATATCTTAGAATTGAGATACCTTAATTCTAGATACCTTAGAATTGAGAACTGCTCCCTCTTTGTTAACATTTCGGTGGGGGCTGAAGACCTTTTTATTTCAAAAAGCTTTTAACTATTGACAGGCTGGCTGGCTGGTTCACTTTTATATTTTATACCTTATGATCCACAGGGCTTGTTGTTTTTAAATTTTATTGCTTTGTTTTAATTTTGTTTTATTGTATTGTTTTAATATTGTTTTTAAATTGTTTTTTGTGTTGAATTTTATATTGTAATGCCGCCTTGGGTGCCTTCAGGCAAAAAGGCGGGATAGAAATCTAATAAATAATAATAATAATATAGAAAATTCGAACAGGGTCATCGATCACAAATTTGGGATTGACAAGGGGGGACCAGATGATATTGATTTAGACCAAGAGTGCAATCCTGACCTGGAGTTAGGCCGGCACAGTTAGGCCAGCAAAGTTTGGCTGTCACAAGGGACACCGTAAAGCACATTTGGACCACTCTCGGCATCAGGGAAGATGGCGTACCTCTGTTTTGTGTAGTTTCACTTTACCAGTTGTTCAAGCCTCTGTTTTTATCATTTTTTACTATAGAGGGGGATCTGCTTTCTGGACTGTTTGCTGAGCTCCCTGTTCATTGGATCAGGACCATTCTGGTCCCCTTATGGTCCCTTTCTCCTGGACTTCAATAAGAGCAGAGGCATGCTCACCTACTCATGAGTAAACATACATGTCCTGCTCCATTTCAGTTTCCATAGAGTTTAATACATTTATCATGCCAGCTATCAGCTTGTCAGTTCCACAACCCATCAAAAAAATCAGGTCATGACCCCAATGCTGGACCCTGACTCACAGTTTGGGAATCACTGCTGTAGGAGATATGCAGCTCACAGTTTGTGACTCCCAAGAAGTAGCTTCCACTTGGTGACAGCTCGAATGTGGTATTTACTCTCACTGCCTGTCGTTGTCAAATTCTTGCCATTAGCCCATGTCCTGCAGTACTTATTTACTGTAAAAAAACAAACAAACAGAAGGCAGTTATTCTGGATGCAGCACAACACGTCACCTCTCACGTCCATTTTTTAAAACCAGGGTTTCTATTTTAAATTCTATCCTGTTGGCACATTGTTTTCAAAACCCAACTGCATAATGCAAATACCCATTTCTGTTTCACTGTATGAAGCAGAAAATGCAACACAAAGAAGAGATGATTATAGAGAATGGCAGAGAGTGGCAACAGTCTTTGGCTATAACCCAGTGGTTCCCAACCTTGGGGGCCAACGCCTCCCAGGGAAACCGGAACCACTGTATACCCCTTTAAGGGGAGTGGTTGAAGCTGTGACAGCAGTAACAGCCTCACAGGGATTGTGCTGCTGCTGCTGCTGCTACAAAGAGCTCTGTTAAGATACGGGGGGGGGGTAGTGTGGCCATCCTGAGGGGGCAGGGTGGCAATCCCCTCTGTGGGCCACCCTGCTGCCTGCAGCTACCTGCAGCAATCTGACCCATGTCTGGGCTTGCGCAAACCTTGAAGTGAGTGTGATCATCGCAGAGAGCTATTTGGGGCAGCAGTGCAGCCCGCAGAGGGGATTGCCGCCCCCTGCTCCCTCTGGAGGACCTCGATACCCCCAGGTACCTCAACAGAGCTCTTTGGGGCAGCAGCAATGCAATCCTTCTGAGGTTGTCTCTGCTGTCACCATCCTCCCCCACAAGGATTTTCAGGGTCCCCTACCTTCATGTAAAGGTTGGGAACCATTGCTATAACCCCAAGTGGGAGAAACAGCCCACGTTTCACCCTTTCCACCTTCATTCCTTCTTGAATCCTGGAAACTCTTTTATTAGAAGGCAGTGTTGGAAAACAGTCTTTAGCTTCTATAAAAAATAAACTTCTAAGACAGTGATCTTCAACCTGTGGATTGGGACCCCTGTGCGTCGCAAAGCCTCATTTTGGGAGTCGCCAACTTTCTAAAGGTAGTCTCCTTTTAAAAAAGGGTGTAAGGCACATACACCCTGATCCTTTTCCTTTTGCTTTCTGCATTCCTGGGATACAACTGGTTAAGCTTATGAGGACTAGAACCTTGACTTTTTCAAAATAAACATTTTATTTTAATAAAATGCAATGCGTCTCGGCACTCAAATGACCAGTTTGGCTATAATGCTTGTTTTGCAGTTCTCTCTCCATGAGATACTACCAAAAAGCGGAATCCTGAGAAAATGCTGTAGTGGAAAACCTAACTGTCATGATTAAATATGTGTGAAAATAGAATCGACACTATCCCAAAAGCCAGCTAGAACAGCTGTCTTTATTAGATCTACAAGTTCCAGAATATGGGAAACATTAAGTAATTGATTAGAAATTGTCTTACTAGAATCACAAATAGGTGTGATTGTTCTTATTCTAGCTAGAGTCTGCTTTATTTCACCTAAGCCACATGCCCGGAGCAACTGTTCTTACTTTAGATTGTTACACTAATCCATCGATTCCTGAGAGGATGCACGAAACTCATTATCCTTTTGTTCTACTTTAAGTCGCTAGAGCAAGCCTCAAAAGACAATATTTTCTGCTAGAGATGGGGATGGGGGAAGACGTGAGGATGGTTCTCTAGGGCTGCTCCCACTGGGGAGTTCATTTGCAGCGACTTGAAGATTTATGATTGTTGTCTTTTTCCTTTTCTGTGCCTCGGAATCCACTCAGCGAGTCAGCCACTAATTGGGTCATTATGAGTTTGCTGCCTGATGATTGTGAATGGGTTGATCTGATGGTTTTGCCCTCCAGTGTCATCTGATCACTGTCTGCGGTTTGACAAAAAGAAAATTAATGTTTCTTTAATGGCTGTGGGTGGTTTCTTAAGGGGTCACTCACTTGCTAGTGTGGAGCCTCAGGATAATACAGTAGCTTGTCTGGCAGGTTCTGGGTGGGAAATGGCAATTTGGCAGTTCTGAAGCAGGAAACACAGACAAAAGGGAGATTTCTGAGACTGAGAAACAAAAGAAAAACAATTATCTACATATTCCTTTATTTTTTTAAAAAAATTGTTGTTGTTGTTCAGTCGCTAAGTCGTGTCCGACTCTTCGCAACCCCTTGGACCACAGCACGCCAGGCCTCCCTGTCCTCCACTAGCTTCCTGAGTTCGCCCAATTTGAGGTTCATCGCTTCAGTGACACTATCTAACCATCTCATCCTCTGCTGTCCCCTTCTTCTTTTGCCTTCCATCTTTCCCAGCATGAGGGTCTTTTCTAAAAGTCCTCTCTTCTCATGAGGTGGCCAAAGTATTTGAGCTTCAGCTTCAGGATTTGTCCTTCCAGGGAGCAATCAGGCTTGACTTCCTGGAGGATTGACCGATTGGATCTCCTTGCAGTCCAGGGGACTCTCAAGAGTCTTCTCCAACACCATAATTCAAAAGCATCTATTCTTCGGCGCTCTGCCTTTCGTATGGTCCAGCTCTCACAGCCATACATTGCTACTGGGAGAACCATAGCTTTGACTATGCGAACCTTTACAATTCAATAATATGTGGGGCTATGCATTATATAAAGAAACAGCAAATCATTACAAATCATTATAAAAACAAACCCAGTTGTTGTTGGGTGTGGGCAAATGGTGGTGTGTCACCCAAAACATTGTGGTGTGTTACTTTCGGCACATTTGTCATAAGATCACCATCTCTTACCTGGGACATTAAACCTAACATTTCTTCATGAACATCGGCAAAGCCAAGGGCTTATATTTGCAATGGATTTCTAAGGAGCCCTTTTATGCAACCGGGATTAGACATGTTTCTTTCTTGACCCTTAATTGTTTGTGCACTTCATCAGGTCGGAGGGCTAATTAGATATGGCAGAGCTAAATTGGTCTCCTGAGGAGTGAAAGATGAAACACTGGCGATCACAGCTCACTTTGTGGGCAAACTATAATGCACAGGCAACTAACCCGAAAGTCAGTGTAAAACGGCAGTCTGAAAGTCTGAGAAAGTGCAGCACTTAATGACACAAGTTGGGTGTGAATTTAAAGATTGAAGCTCTTGCCAGGCTATATAATTTTTTTTTATTTACTTGAACAAGCTTTCTTGGCCTCTGCACAGCCCTGATTTTTTTTAAAGAAACATTTCAGAGGCTTTTAGCAGAAATATGAAACTCTGATATGTGAGAAAACCACATTGATGCTTTTATGTCACCTCTGCCAGAAACTGCAGACATCTTTTTTTCAAAAAGTGAGGAAATAAGACCATTGAAGAAATGTCCTTGTTTTTCTTTCCTAAGGTTTGATCTCCATGTCTATACATTAATCTACTTTTGGGTTATCTCCATCCTGCGTTGTTCAAATGGTGAATATTTGTATGCACTCTACAGATGTACACGGGTTGTATTTATACTCCTTTTGAAGATCCATGTTTCCAGGATGTGAGGCAATATGCTAAAATAATAGAATGTGGTGAGACTTACAAGGATGTATCTCAGTCGCCAAATCCTCACTTGCTAGGTAAACGTTGGGAGACAGTTTTGTCTCAATAGATTACTATTGAGTAATCTATTGTAATAGATTACTGCAGTGGTTCCCAAACTTTTGTTGATAGGTGGCTCCCTTGACCTACTGGGACATTGGCCACGGCTCCTCAATAGGGGTACCATTAGTTTCCAAACTTTTTAGCATCGGGGCCCACATAAAAAAAGATCAGTTGTACCAGCCACTCTGTGGCTTTCATGGTGATTGCGTAGCTGTGCTCCCCCAAGTAGAGGCACATAGGATTTAATCCTTGAGGCACACAGTCTAACCTACCCTGTCAGTTTTGTAAACCACCAAAACGTGTGCTGTGACCCACTGATGGGTCATGGATCATAGTTTGGGAACCACTCCTATACAGTGTATAGGGTGGCAGGTTTTTGCAATGATTCCACCGTTGATTTATGACATCACTTCCTGTTTAATGGCATCAGTTCCAGCCCTCAACAGCAGTGGCGTTTCTACAGGGAGGGCAAAGCTCTACGTTTTGCAAGAAGCCTTACCTTGCAGAGGAAATCACTCCTCTCCTGCACTGTTTTAGCCAATCCTCACAGGGAACAGCAACATCTTGGCATTGCTCACTGGCTACAGCAGCAAGGGAGAGGAGGAATTTACATGACAGGGTAAGGCTCCTTGCAAAACTTAGAGCTTTGCCCTCCCTGTAGAAACGCCTCTGCTCAACAGGTATCATGAATGCTATTTGGCTCGGAGTATGAAACAAGTTTGACACCCCTGGTCTACTCTCTAACACACAAAGAAATTATCTTATCTGTATACCCTACAACTGAGTCTTGCCTCATCCCTGTGATGAAGAATTTTACAAATCCAATTTCACATCAGATCAAACCCACTTTTATATTCTAAACCTAATGTTTTAGATAGTGGTTGTAGATAAGAAGACAAATGAAAGAAAAGAAATGAATCCAGATGCCATATTTATATTGATTTTCTAGTGAAGGTAAGATTAATTGGACAATCGATGCAATTGAAAATATTCAATTCCTGAAAATTAGTGTTCAGTGAGGAGAGAATGTGAAAGAACATTGTAATAACTATAATAAAGGCATTTTTCCATAATTAATCTTTTTCACCTCTGCCTGGAGAGTCATTTAAGTGGTTGCAAATGTATGCAGTTTTAATTAATGCCTGTACAAAATTGCAAGGAAGCGTTGAAGGTTAACATTGCACAGCGAGCGTTTTGCTAGAAATTCAATCCACAAAGTAAGATTAATGTCTGTAGAAGCAGGGGTTGGATGATGGAGGAAGTGACAATGCATCATCCATGGTTTTAATAACACTTTTTCTTTCACAATTTTGATCCTATTTACAAAATTGGACACAGAAATCATGTTGTTGAAGTAGCTGACAGAACCCAAACCCTTTCCACCAGGCATGACGTTTGCATTAACTTTAACATACAATAGAATGGTGTTGCTAAGCAAGGAATACTTTGCATTAGCTTATGGAAGTATGTAGCCAGTGCTGTATCTATAAGCACCTCAAACAGTTCTCTGTGGAGGACCACAAAGAGTGGAATGTAGTTTGGAGGCCAAAAATGAATCTGGAGGTTGTATTGCAATCCCATGAACAGTCCATGTCTACTCAGACACAAGTCCCATTATACCCAATGACACTTACATCTAGTTAGGTGTGGGTAGAATTGCAGCCTGGGGGTGCAATCCTAACCTGGAGTTAGACCAGCACAAGTGGCTTGTGCCAGCCCAGGAATCTTGCAAACGCACTGTAAAGTGCATCAGACCATTCTTGGAGTCTGGGAGGCCAGTGCACGTCCATGTGCCAGCCTCCCTGTCTCAGGGCGCAATCCTCACCTGGAGTCAGGCCGGCACAGTTAGGCCAGCAAAGTTTGGCCAGCCGAAGGGTCACTGTTAAGTGTGTTTGGAACACCCTCAGAGTCAGGGAGGATGGGGCACATCTGTGTGCTGGCCTCTCTGACTCCGAGAGTGAACCACACACGCTTTACGGTGTCCCTTGTGCCAGCCAAACTTTGCTGGTCTATCCTGTGCTGGCCTAACTCCAGGTTTTATTTTTATTTTTTTGAAGAATTTATACCCCGCCTTTCCCATGCCAAAGCAAATGCCCAAGGCAGCTTACATGGGCAGATTAGTCTAAATCACCATTTTTCAATGGGGTTTTTACAAATATACAGTATTCTGCGATTCACAGACTGCTCAGTCCCAGATGTAGCCTTCACAGTGTGGTTCTCTCCTCCGGCCATGTGACATCGAGCTTCAGCAGGTGATCGTAAGTCCAGTCTGGACAGGTCCTCAAGGTTGGACTCCGTTCTTTTGCCGGCTGGCCTTCTCACAACATTCCCGCATCGGCTAATCAGCCTCACAGTGACTCTGTTCTCCCACAACAGGTACTGCAGCTTGTCACAGCCTGGCATTCTGTCTCCCATCCAAACATTTGCAACTTCTAGGCTGTTACAAGTGATTTGTGCCAGCCTAACTCCAGGTTAGGATTGCGCTCTTAGTGTTATGGACAAATTAGTGTTCTTATGGACAAATTGATGGAGGGCAGTTCTATCAGTGGCTACTATTCATGATGGCTATATGCTACCTCCCAGGATGTGGCTCTGAATACTTGTTGCAGGGCAGATTGCTGTCTCATCTCCTATTTGTGGGCTTTCCGAGGCAGCTGGTGGGCCACCGCAGAAAAGAGGATACTAGACCAGATGGGCCTTTGGCCTGATCCAGCAGGGTTTTCTTATATTCTTACATCAGCACCAGGTTGTCTTGCGCCTGAATTTGTGCCTGGTTCCCTGAATCTCAAAGCAGTCATGACGGCAGGTTTCTTTTTTTTTTTTTTACTTTTGTCTCTCAAGTGTGCATGCATCAATGCACCAGATTAAAATGTTCAAGAATAAAAGAAAATCAAATGGGTGATGGAATGTGGTAAAGTTATTGCTTGGTTACTTTCATGTTCTGTTTTGACGGCTGATAAGCATAAGGTTATTTGTAAATTGTTACTACAATAACAGCATGCTGGGACTAGTCCTAGCTCCAGAGCAGCTGGAGGTTTCTGGCTTGCTGGGGATTTTATTAGCTTTTCCCGATTGTTTTCAATCTTTGTTTTATATTATTCCACCCACCCCTTTTGTCATTTTTTACCCAAGATCATTGAATTATTGCAGAGTGTTAGACATGATGACCACATTGTACGCATTTTAAATAGAAAGACAATCAGGGAATTAACATCCAAATAGCCGATGGGATGCAGACATGTTACTAAAGGAACTGGCAAGAATTATTATTAATATGCAGTGTTGTCACCCTACCGGTTCGCTGGGTGGAGTTCCGTCCGTTGCGGGGAGGGCTTCCGCGTTGATCGGCAGCGTGATCGCTGCATTCCATTGCGTAATGGCGGAAGCCCGCCCGCTGTAGCGGGCGGGCTTTCGCCATAACACAAGCGGAGGCAGCGATCACGCTGCCGATCAACGCGGAAGCCCTCCCCGCAACGGACGGAACTCCGCCCAGCGAACCGGTAGGGTGACAACACTGTTAATATGTATATAAAGCAAGGGGGAATAACCCTTATTGGAACCTCCAATGCGTGTGTGTGTGTGGTGAGAGAGAGACAGAAAGAGAGAGAGAGAGAGAGAGAGAGAGAGAGAGAGAGAGAGAGAGAGA
>JAJKFI010000009.1:17115477-17132193 GCA_029204185.1 Lerista edwardsae
AGAGAGAGAGAGAGAGAGAGAGAGAGAGAGAGAGAGAGAGAGAGAGAGAGAGAGAGAGAGAGAGTCAGCAATCCTAAATGCTAGTCCTGCTGGTGCAGCTACTGCTGTGCTACTACTGTGCTGGCCTAAAGTGTTACAAACATGCTGTAAAGCATGCTGTAAAGCATAAACCTCCAGATATGAAGCATCATTTTGTACCTCCTTGTGGTTAGTGGATCTCGGGGTATACAAAAAAAAAAAAAAAGATTCCACAAGCTTGAAGTTTTCCATCCCTGATATAGTGAACCAAAACTGGAAAAATGGGAAATACCCTATGCCAAATTTGAATTTCTGAAGGCAGAGTTTGGATTCCTACATTTCAGGTCTGCATTTCAAAATATGTGACGTTGTTGGCTTTTAACTGCTGGTTTCGTTTTCCATTATCACCTCTCTTTCCAGAAGACTGAAATCTGGCTCTGCCTATAGCTTGCTGACCATGTGGGACCCTTACAAATATAGGGTCATGCAACAGAGCAGAATTCAGAGCACTCTGTCCCATTTCCTCTCATGACTTTACTGTCCCTATTGTGTTCTAGCGATAAGCAGGCGTCTATCATATGCTTTGTTTCTGGCTGGTGACAAATAAATTTGCTCTTGCAGATAAGTTTGTAGGTAAAGCACATCTGGTGCGGAAATGAACCTTCTTAATGTCGCATTCATTTGGGCCCATGATTCAATCATCCCCATTTGAATTATCAGCCTTTTAAACCTTTATTTACCACTGGACCACAGAAACATAACTTGCTTTCTTTTCACAGAAAGAGACTGTCCATAAAGAGACAAGAAATCAGGAAAGAAGTAACAGTACACTGTTAATAGGGCCCATTTAAATAACATTGT
This sequence comes from Lerista edwardsae, assembly GCA_029204185.1. NCBI lineage: Eukaryota > Metazoa > Chordata > Lepidosauria > Squamata > Scincidae > Lerista > Lerista edwardsae. Next base: position 17,116,357 of record JAJKFI010000009.1, read on the forward strand.
TATGCATCTGAACGAAAAATGTCTGTACTGAAAGCCAGTTACTAATGATGAAACTAATAATTCCCCCAAATTGGTAATAGGTAGAGCTCTGTGCTTTTGAATAGTAATAATGTTTTTTTTTAATGAAAAAAATGGCTTTAGTTCATTTTATAGGGCTGAGGGCACACTTTGAGCTCTACATAAACAATGCACATTCATATTAACTTAATACATTTATACCTTCCCTTTCCATCCTAACAGAGCTGTAAGATAACTTACAGAAATTAAAATAATCTATAACACAGTCCCATAAAATCACAACTAAAACCAACCAACCGATTAACAGAAGTGGAGAGCAACAATATTCCTCAAAAGTCCAGGCACTTTTTTATTTCAACAGTTTTTATTTTAACAACTGTCTAAAAGGCAAAAGAAAAGACATTAAATAAATATGTATGGCACTCTGCAGTTGAGGTGTCATCATGAAAAAGGTCCTATCCTTTACCACGTCCACAAAAGCTGGGGTCTTTGGGTCCAATCCTATCCCATTTTCCAGCACTGATGCAGCTGCAATGCAGCCCCCACCCAGGTAAGTAAATATATGTTCCCTTACCTTAAGGAGGCCCCTGTGACTGCCTCACCCCTGCCATCCTACCTGCCTTGGCAGGTCACTGGCCAAGTGTACTCTGTGGCTCCTGTACTCTGTGTGCCACTGGATTTTTTTACTTCAACCGTAAGGCAGTTGCTGCCAGTGGAACATGCATTGGAACATACATGCAGTGGAACATACAGGGGAGTGGCAACAAGATGCAGGCATCTTGTTGTCTCTTGTGCTCCCTAAGGCACCTGGTGGGCCCCTGTGAGAAACAGGAAGCAGGACTAGATGGGCCTTTGGCTTGATCCAGTAGGGCTCTTCTTATGTTCTTGGATGATTCTGTTTTATTTATCTCATATTTCCCTCAGGATTTTACCTCAGAAATTTACCTCAGAATGCCAGATGCAGGGAAGTGGCAGCAAGATACAAATATCTGGTTGTCTCTTGTGCTCCCTGAGGCACCTGGTGGGCCACTGTGAGAAAAGGAAGCTGGACTAGATGGGCCTTTGACCTGATCCAGCAGGGTTCTTCTTATGTTCTTATGTTCCACTGATAGTTGAGCCCAGTAGGATTGGGCTGTAACTTCCAGGTATCTTGTCTTTCAAAACACACAACCATTTGACAAAAGACTTTAAGCCCCTGTTCAGTTCTATTGGCTTTGCCTTATACATTTATGCTGTTCTTTAAAATAAGCAGCCAGCATGACATCTGATACGACCCCTCTTTTCATGCCAAATGCCACTGGTATTGATTGATTTGCTGAGCTTTTAATATATTTTTTAAAACATTCTGCCCTGTACAGGAAAGCCAGCCGTATCACTTGCTGTAAACACATATTTCACTTTTCTAATGGCCCAAATGTTCAATCCGATTGTTCTTCCATTAAAACTGTCAACTGCACAAGGTAGCCGTCCCTTTGAACCTGGTCGCTACGATACTCCTACATTGATCAAATTGAAGGATATCTATTTAAGAGTACAGCTTCCTTTACTGGTAATTGTATTGATGGAAGGACTATAATCAATTTGAACAGACTTTTTTGTGGTACTAATACAACAGATAAAACTTTTTGTATACAAACAGAGAATAGTGAATGACAGAGAACCTTGGGGTTTAGAAGAGGGTTTCAGATGGATTTCATATAACTATGCACTAGAATCCCTGTATTACTATTATCATGGCATAGCCAAGGCAGGGCTGGGGGGGTACATTGCCCCCCCCCACAGCCGCGTGGCAGTTTCCCGCCATTTCTGCTGAGGGAGAGCGACCGTGTTTACCTTGTTCATGCAGCAAACACAGCAAAATCAGTTCCCTCCTGCCCTGTCTCTGTATGGCTCCCAATGGAGCCATTTTCGGAGGTGAGGGCCACACATCCGCTCGGAAGTGACAGCGCAGGCGCAGGTGTGTGCACGTGCCACATTGCTCCATGATGTCACCTGGCCCCAGGAGCACCAGGCCTGGCAACGCAACTGGAGGAAAGAACTCAGCAGGCAACACAAACTTTTATGTAGCATAGGGCAATAATTATGCAAATTATACATTTATAGGGGGGGAAGCGTTATAAAGAGATTAAAGTCATTAGAAAGAGTATCTCTCTGGAATATATAACCAGTCTCTTTTGTTTTAAAGCTAAAAATGACATTCAAAGTTGAGGCTTTCTAAAAGCCATGTTATTGTCTTTTTCATCTCAAGGCAAGGCAGGAGGCATTCATTTATCCTTTTAGTCATAACTTCCCATTATGGAACATTTATGCCCGTAACCATCATTTAGAGAGAAGATGGATAGAGGGACTCAATAATATATTTTGCTTATTCTAAAATAAAGAAAAGGTTGCCTGTGCGACTCAAACCACAGAACTAGCAAGTGCCTGTTATGAAGTTGATGTTTTTGTTATCTGAAATGCTATGGAAGGAGTTCAAAAATGGAAAACATTTTCTTTGCTCTTGCCAATTGTCATTGTCTTAAGCAAACTGGGGTACCCAGAACACACTGCCTGATTTAGCAACATTTCATTTTTCAGAGCTGTTCAGTCAACTGTATCTTGATATATTTATTACAAGGGAAACAGGAAATAAATTATTAGATGGCTAAATATAAAAAGGGAAAGGGAATACAATGCAGTCTCAGTGGCTTGGGGATCATCCAAAGCATTTTTATGACCAAATGTTTGCACAAACCGGAGAGTTATTTACCAAGGGTTATGAGGATTAAAGATGACTCTTTGGTCCAGCAGGACGTGAGCTATCAGTTTAACACTGGATCATTCAGAATAGGCATTGAAAGCAAACAAAGAGACAAAAAAGAATAAGTCAAACCACAAAGGATGTCATGCTTTCCCCTGCTGAGAATTTTCCAATGCAGTTGCAAACTATATGGAAATGCTCATCGCTCCACGTTAGAGGTACAGAGAGATTTCATTTGACTGGGCTGGAGAACTGGCCATTGGCCTGAGAACAACAAGAGCAGGTGCACACCTGACTCAGTGAAAGGCCAATGATGGGCTTATTTTGCTAAAGATGGAAATGTGGGCATTATGGCCAACGTGAGTAGGCCATGACAGAATGGTCCACAGCACTCAGTTAATGAGACCATCCTTCTCCTTGATCAATATGCACATTGGATAGATGAATGGAATCAATTTGGTCCCTTGAACATGGATGTATATCGTACAAATGACTCTTTCAGAAAAATTGGAGGATGTATTGCTCTTCTTTTGAAATGAGAAATCTGCAGCCAGGGATTTGACTGGTTTGCTTCAAGATGTGCAATGCACCCACAATCTCTTCTTGGCTCTAACTGCCCTGCTGTGGTTGCCAGGTCCCTATGGTGGAAACCAGAACTGGTGATGTTGACTGGTTTGATCATAGTGATGCATGCCTGGAGGTGTTCCTGTAAGTTAATGCTCTTGTGTTTTTAGACAAATAAAGCCCTTTTAATGACAGCTGTGGACTAAACTTGCTCCTTCTCCTGATCCAAAAGAACTTCCAGCCCATGGCCACTGCCATGGGCCAGAGCATCGTCAAACTTAGTCACCTAGACCTGTTTGAGGCAAGATAGAAAACCTACTCGACTCATCCCGGATAACTCACAAATGTCGACCTGGTTTGGTAACCATGTGAAGACCTTCACAGTCACCAGCCCCCCAAACCTTGTTTCCTGCCACGGCTGTACTGCCTTCTCCTGCCCCTTTCTTGCATTTCTTAATCTTTCTTCAAAACTAGGACTACACTATCATTGTTTCCTTGGCTCTCTGATCTTCGGTCACAGCCTACTTTGTCTCATTTCCATTTTTTAAAAATGTATTGAATCAGTGTAATTACAGTATTTGGAAGGATGACTCAACTCCAATTATTTATCAAGAGATGCTTCTGCAATAATTACACATCTAAGGCCCGGCCTAAACATCCACAAACCCATGTGAAATCAATGTTTACCACAGAATAACCACACATTTGGTTGCCAACTCCATGTGGCTTTCCTTATCTGTGAGTTTTCCTCCATGGAATAAGCCAAGTACCCTTTTCACTTTTTTAAACCACTATTTCAGAGTCTTCCACTGACTCTTGGTATGTGTGTGTGTGTGTGTGTGTGTGTGTGTGTGTGTGTGTGCAATCCTAACCTGGAGTTAGGCTGGCACATTTAGGCCAGCAATGTTTGGTCAGCACAAGGGCCACTGTAAAGTATGTTTGGATCACTCTTGGAGTCAGATGCCAGCACACAGACGTGCGCCATCCTCCCTGACTCTGAGAGTAGTCCAAACGCGCTTGACAGTGGCCCTTGTGCTGACCAAACTTTGCTATCCTAACTGTGATGGCCTAACTCCACGTTAGGTTTGTGCCTAGGTGGGTTTTGAATGTATGTTGGAAAACTCTCATGACTATTAATATTTGTGAGTTTTAAATTTTGATGTTTTATCTTGCCTCAGAGTGGACTAGATGACCATCTAGGCTAGAATTGAACCTGTCAGGTATTTGTGAGTTTTGCGTTCTGATGTTCTATCTTGCCTCAAAGTGGATTAGATGACGATCTAAGCTAGTATTGAAACTGCCAGGCAAAAAGTATGGCTAGCAGTCTGGTTTGGCTGAAAATGTCCATTTGGCTTGAAAAATAGGAGAGAAATGATAGCTGCATTAACTTCAAGAACATCAGCAGAATTAACTTGCTGCCTTAAATCATCAGACAGAGATTGCTAGAAAATTTATTTTAAACACTAACTGAAATGACTACTGTGAGTAAATGGCCATGTAGAATTGATTGCTCCTGCAAGGCAAGAGAGGTGAAAGACAGGTGGAAACCACAACTTCCCTATACGAAACATGGAGCTGATTGGCAAGATTATCAAAAGGTCAGGTGGGGAATTATGCCTATTCGCATGTTGTTCCTGTGTAATTGAGTATGGTTATTGTAACCTATGTTAAGCCACCTTGGGAACTACTTTTTTGTTGAAAAGTGGCATAAACATTCTTCTTAGGGTGCAATCCTGACTTTCCAGCACTGACATAGCTGTGCCAATGGGGCATGTGCTGTATTCTGCAGTGCAATAGCAGTCACAGAGGCCTCCTCAAGGTAAGGGAATGTGTGTTCCCTTACCTCGGATCTGGAAAGTAGGTAAGGATAGCACCTTTAATTCATCCATTCATGTGTGCAATTCTGCGCCTCTTTGCCCAGAGAGGGACTGGTTCTGAAAGCGTTGGCTGAACCAACCCACGGTTCATTTTCAGAATGGGCCATCTGGGCCTAGGTCTGTTCAGGCCCCTGAGAAGATCATACAGGCCCAACTGCCCACAAATAATTTTGCTGCAAAACTGAAACTTCCGCATTCTCATTCTGAGAACATGGCCTTCTCCAGAGGCCTTCCAGACTTGCTGTTTATGGCTAAACTGCATGTGACATTAAATACATCACAGTGTAGTTAAGGTCCTATGCATACTTAAGGCAGCGGCGGCATTCAGCCGGTATGCTGGGCGGGACTTACCTTTGACCAGCAGCCCGCCCATTGTGTAATGGTGCATTCCGCCGCTTTCCCGCCCATCGGGGTGGGCGGGAAAGCGGTGGCACGCGCCATTACGCAGTGGGTGGGCTGCCGGTCAAAGGTAAGTCCCGCCCAGCGTACCGGCTGAATGCCGCCACTGACTTAAGGGTAGCAGCTGTGTGAGGCTGCACTTTGGATTGGGACCCCCGAAGTGAGGAAGTAGAGGCAATAAAAACCCTTTATTTCCCATCAAACATGTGTGCCGTCAGAGTGGTCGAAAGTGCCACTGTAGCCATGGCAACTGCTGACCTTAACTGCAAACCTACCTGGCTGCTACTTCTAAATAAATGTAAACTCCTTGTCACATCTTCCTCCTCCGCACCTCCTTTGCCCCAGGTGGGTAGAGGGGCAGAGAAGGGATCCACGGCGGACATAGCAAGAGGACCTAGTTAGGACAGACACCGAGGAGCTGAGATAAGGCACAGCTGCTTTATTGGGACATGCAAATAAAGACCAACAAGTGGTGGAGGCCCCCATTACTCTAGAGGACCACTCCCCCATTGACAACAAACAGAAAAAAAGAGGTACAACCCATCTGCACTCCCACCCCTCCCTTTGTCCAAATAAAAGGTCTGAAAAGAAGGTTCCCTCACCCGCTTTCTCTCTGTTGGGTTCCGGCTGAGGGCAGTGGGACAGCAGGTCCACCAAGCAATCATGGTACCACATTGGAGGTCAGGCTCACCCATCCACCACACTTAAGTCTTTCAGGGCACAGTCCTAACCAACGTTCCAGCACTGGGTTGAGGGCAGTGCAGCGCTAAAGTAAGGGAACACACATTCCCTTACCTTGAGGAGGCCTCTGTGACTGCTACTCCACTGCAGGATGCAGCACATGCCCCACCGGCACAGCTACGTCTGCGCTGGAAAGTTGGTTAGGGTTGCACTCTCGGTCCTATTATTCTGCAAATCTGCTTTTCCCCTCCCTCCCATCTAATTGCAGTATCTGCCCCCTCAAAATCCAGGAGGATCTCCTGTTTGGCTGGAAACCTTTTTTTTTTTATATCTAGCTGTCCTGACATTTCAAAAATTAGCTGACAAAGGGAGTTACCAATATTAATACAGAGAATCAAATATTGATTCCCCCCCTAGCATCAACATGTTGCAGCAGCTTTCATATCTTTTCATGCTTTAGCCACAGAAAAGTGTACGAGCACATCCATCATGACCCTTTGAATGAAGATGTGTCATCCTGAACACAAGCAGTTTTTTCCATCTTTCGCATTGTTACCATGACACGTTTTATAGGGCAATAGCAGTAGGTCTGCGGAGCTTTGCCCATCACCAATTCTTAGTAACCAAAGGAGGTCTTAAAAGAAATATTTCTTTGTGGTGTCCTCTTATATTTAGCAGAGTAGTGTCCTCTTATATTTAGCAGGGGGAGAGCAATTGTCCCTCTTCACCCCAGCACAGTGTCTTTCTCGTGGCTGTTGCTGGTGGTGTTCTCCATTCTTTTAGATTGTGAGCCCTTTTGGGACAGGGAACCATTTAACTTAAATGTTATTATTTGCCTGTAAACCGCTTTGTGAACTTTGTGTTGAAAAGCGGTATATAAATACTAGTGATTGATTGATTGATTGATTCTTTGGAAATCTGTAAAAAACATGCTTTTCGCCTAGGCATTGCAAATGGGTTTGCTGCTCACATAATGTGCCTGATAATGTGCTCATGTATAAAGTTCATTGGCATACCATTTATTACAATGGGGTGGAATGGTACACATATGTTGTGAAATCAATCAACAGTGTAATAACTTCCACAATTTCGTCTGTGATGTTTCATAATATAAATGGAACAGCGGTGAATTATGATCAGCTTGAACTCTGGATAGCGAGAAAGCTACTCACAGTTTTCTTCACAGGAGATGTTGCAATTGTTTCAAAAGTTTGGAACACAGAACCCAAAAATCTCCTCTGTCTTCCATTAAGTTTGTTAAAAGGAAACTGAAACATGAGCATTCTGTCATTCTGATGTGCACGCACTCATTTATTCGGGAAGTGGCATATTTACAGAAATCCCAGGAGATGTTTCAACCTTTTTGTGAATTCCATGTGTTTCAAGACTGAACTTTTCTGCAAGCATTGATGCATAATTTCATCCACTGCAGGTTGAGTACAGACACCTGCTGGCATCTTCTTAACATATACACACTTTCATCATTTGTACATAAGGAGGAGTGCTGCAATATATCATGGTCCATGGCTAGGTGTACACAGAGGGTAAAATAAGCATGAGTACTTGCCTTGCATGTTGTGAACAAATTTCACATGCCCACATTATGAGTATGCCTACATTAACTCCTTGAATTCCTTGGATGCATCTTGTTTCACCCCGATCTCTTTCAGTGACTCACTGTGCTTTGGATGCAAGCCTGGCTTGTACATGAAATTGACTGAGGTTGTCCCAGGCCAGTGGTGTTCCCATGGGGGAGACACAAAGTGTTGCAAGAGCCTGAGCTCCTGTGTAACATGGTCTGTCCCCCCCTTCATAGCTATTTGCGGCTTGGAGACCCTGCTTCAATGCTTTGTTTGCCTATCCGCGAATGGCTCTGGAGGTGAGGGGAAGGGACCGTGTTACACAGGAGCTCAGGCTTCTGCAACACTCAGCATTTTGCCTCCCCCCTAATGCCACTGTGTCAGGCAGTGGATTGGCAAGTGTACGTGCCTGCCTCCTGCCTCCACTGCTCCCTGGGTTTGAAAAGGAAGAGTGGAATGGAGCAGAAAAAGAAACAAGGAGGAATGGAGAGTGGTGGCTAGAGTGCCTCAACCAGACATGTCATGTAGCAGGTATGCAGGGGTACGCGAGTACCCGTTCCTAGGATTAGGGCTGGCCCCGCCCATTCGCCCGCCCACTCATCAACTCCGTCGGTGCTCCGCTCCACCCCCTGCAACGTTTGAATTGCCTGCACGTTTGAGTTGCCTGCACGTTCTCAGAACCAGGCAGGCAGGCAGGCAGGCAAGCAGGCAGGCAGGCAGGCAGGCAGCGGAGTGAGGGAGACGGATGGCAGCAGCGGCGTGAGCAGGTAGGCTGCCTGGGGCTCCCTCCCAAGGAGGCGCGGCGGTTCCTGGGGGCGGTTCCTGGGTTCCGGCTATGACATCACTTCCGGTGGGTGGGGCCCCGACACAAGTGCCAATCAAAAGTGAGTACCTGTTGCTAAATCATTTAGATGCCATTACTGGCCTCAACAGTCTAGCTCAACTATCTTCAACCAGTGTGCCATGGCACAGTGGTGTGCCAAGAAAGGTTTGCAGGTGTGCCACAGAAGTTTGGAGCACAGCAGTTGAAATAGCTGGAAATGCAGGTTCTGCGGCCCTGCATTTAGGGCAATTGTCTTTAGTAATGAATGTCAGCGGAGCCGACAGAGGAAGAGGGACAAATAATTCATTACAGAGCCTGAAAGAGTGTCTCGGAAGCCAGAAGTGACATCGCAAGAGGTGGAGACCATAGAGAGGACCATAGAGGTCAGTGTGCTGTGAGAAGAAAAATTTGAAAATAGCTGGTGTACCCCCCACACTCTTCTTCATCTTCATCTGCTTCTCCATTCCCCTCTTCCTTTTCAAATCCAGGGAGCAGTGAAGGCTGGTGGTAGAGAGACGCTGTGACAGGCTTATGTTACAAAAAGCCTATCGTGGTTACAAAAGGTATGCATTGTGGCAGCAATGTATGCACTATAAACAGTATTAGTTATAGTTTGATAGCTTAAAGCTGTGCGTTGGCAGAGTGGAGCAGACCATAATTAGACACAACTTTAGGAATCTCCCCTTGAGAGCACGCTGGAGTTCGACTTGAAAAAGAATAAAACACAGAGTTTAGTATCTCCTTTAAAAGGAGGCAAATATGGCTTATAAGATTACTGCATTTTTTAAATACAACATTACAGTATGACAGCTTCATGCTGGGCCCAAACAGCAGAGGTGTAAACGATGACAATTTGATTGTTGCCATGAGCCAAAAAGCTCCCTATGCAGAGGATACATGTTACAGTGTTTGCTTTGCTTGTTTCTCAGGAACTTCTACTTCATTGAAGCAATTGGTTGTGCATGTGCTTTATCATCATCATCATCCTGGAAGTACTATTTAGACCTGGCCAAGGCTTTGTTCACCTTTCACATGCTATCGCCCACATAGACCCTTCTACAGGAGAAGATTTTCTTTCTCCCAAACAACTATTCCCACACTTGTCTCCCCAGTGGTGGGATTCAAATAAATTAACAACCAGTTCTATGTCCTTCAGGGCGGCCGCTGCCTTTCTTCCCTCTCCCAACCTAAAATTAACAACCGGTTCTGCAGAACTGGTGAGAACTGGCTGAATTTCACCACTGGGTCTCCCCCTTTACGCAATGACAGATTACCCAGAGTCACGATCTATGAACTCCCACTCCAGCTAAATGCCAACTTTGATAGACGGCACTGTCTCTGACAACTGTGAGTTTCCCTAACTCCATCTTCCACCCGGTTCCAGCAGAGCAGAACTCCTACTCTCACTCCAACCGAACGCCTCCCCTCCGAAAAATTTCCTTTCTGTTCTCTGCTTTCCCACCTTGGAACTTTGAATATACAGTTCTCATTGGCAACACATCAAGCCCTGTACACTCAAGCAACCATCAAGCCCTATACACCTAGGTGGAAGGTGGTTTGCTTCATCTTTTCTGATAGGTAGGGGCATTGCCCAAATGCCATTAGAGATGCCACCATCCATTTCACCTGGCCAAGCCACAACAGCCAGGCCACTCAGCAACCTCAAATCAGCCTCATGGATAAGCCAGCCCTGCGTTCAATGCACAATGAGTCGCTACCAGTGATCAGGGAGGAACAAGACACATTGCACCAAGGGAGTGAGAAGAAAGGGGGAAGAGGCAGCAGCTATTGAGCTGCAGGGGAGGAGTTGGAACACTGACTCACATGCTGGGAGGTATTGAGACAGCGCTTAGATCATGGTGTTCAATGGGCTTGTGCAGTTACACCCATTGGAATCAATGGGCTTAAGTACTCTCCATAGGATCATTGCCTCTGTGCATGGGTACCAATGAGAGGGATGTGTGGAGAACATGGCCTTGCAGAAGGGAGTTGGATTGGTATTCTTGTCTCCTCCAGCCCTCTAAATGTAAGGCCATTAGTTGCATGGCTGTTGCTTTGCATGCACCTTGGAAATAAAGAGACCACATGGAAGGATCAGATGGCATTGTTACTTCACATACCCATGAACTTTCTGATGCACACAACTGCCACACAACTATTGTCTTTTTCTTCCTTTCATTAAGTATTCCTGATAAAGATAAATATAAAACATGTACATTGAACATTTCAGTGCAGTTAGTTCTTGATCACAAGTTCTTCCCTTAAAACTGTACCTTTGTTGCAGCTATCGTATTTTCCCAACAGGTGGCAGTTCATATATTTTGTATAGGGGAAAATACAATAATCTCACCAGTTATACATTCATTGCTATTCCAAGCATGGAATGAGGTTACTTATGGGCTAGCAGGGGACAGGATTGGGCTCCCAGGTACTTAGGTATAGTATTGTCGCCTTAGACGTATCTTCTTTTTTGAAAAAAAAAATAGTAAAGTGCAGCAAAGTTCTTCCGTCAACCTTGCACAGACGTCACCATTTTGTTAAATGTTCTGTTGGTTTTTCACTTAACCAAATAACTTTTTCTATGAAGAGCATTTTGTTGTAGTCAAGACGCAGTGTTTAATGCAGGAGGAAGAAGATTTAATTGGGGTGGCTTTATTTCAAATTAAGCTAGGTTCAGTGATGACTGATGAAAAGATGGAGGATCGTTTTTCGTCCACTGAAAAACAAATGGGATGGCAACCCACTCAGTCGTGGCCCTGGCCTGGGACGAGGACTGCAGCCCCTGCCCAGACTGCCACCCTCTACCACTGCTGCTGCCCGCCGACTTACCTGGAACGTTGTGTGACACTCACCAGCATCCATGGGCCCTCCACAAACCTTAGAAAGGGCATCAGGAAATCCACAGGCCCTCCAGAGGCTTACTACAGCCCCTGGAAGGCCTGTAAGCATTACTTCCCGTTTTTGTCAAAATCAGGAAGAGACAAATAGTCACTTCCTGTTTTTGACAAAAACTGGAAGTAACGCTTATAGGCCTTCCTTACGCTGTAAGGAAGCCTCTGGAGGGCCTGTGGATGCTACATGCTGCCTGGCTTGGTCCACCCCTGATAGGTCTACTCCTGATCCCACCCCATCCAAATTCAACCAGTTCAAGAAGGCAAAACCAACACAGCCATTCCCCTAAAGGGCTCTGTAAAAATCTTGACTCAAGGGTAAAATGGTATGATGCATGGAGCTTGTTTTGATCGATCATACAGAAGATATGATCTTCCCCCATTTACAACTCCACCTAGCACTCCAGTTCACTGATTGATATCTATTGCAAGTGTTTCCTTCGATCACAAATACACCATCTCCCTTTTCAATATTGAATGAGAGGCATTAGTCTCCTGCACGCAGATAAATGAGATGGTTTAAAAAAAACTGTTTTCCCAGGAAACATGAAAAATTCTTTCTGTTATTTCAGAGTGCTTTTTTGTTTCCTTGCCGTTCAGACAAATGAGAGAAGAAAACACCATATGCTTCTAGTGCTGAGCAGATGTCTAGAAGGTCAGTTTTATACGTCCGCTCACAGATCTTTGCTCCCTAAAAATTAGTGATGTTGACACAGTCGGTAATTACCTGGTTTATAATATCGATGAGTCAAGCTTGTAAAGCTCAGCTGGGTTATGAAACAAGTGGCATTGTCCTCCAAAAAGTTCTTCTCTAGCTCAGACTATGAAATGAGATATTATGCATGTGTAGATATCTTTCAGTAGATTCGATATCCAAAACCTGCTGGACTGTAGGCACGTGAACACTTATTCATGTGAACCCTGTAGAAAGCGAAAAAAATAAGGGGGCATTTTTTTTTTGCTGCCTTGCATGTGACTGTGCAAGGGTATGTAGAAGATACTGCATGGCAATGAGAAACTGTCACCCTTATGTGTGACATCTCATGCATGCATTTTTGTGCAACACAGTACGTAAGTGTAAAGGCAGGTCAAGATTTCATTTATATTTCCCTGTGCTATGCACTATCAGGTGCACTATATGTGTGCACTGTGCTGTGCACTGTGCATGTACAAGGACCCTTATGTGAACAGAGGGACATTTACACCCCAATCCTATGAGCCATTTACAATAGCAGATCATGAGATCCACTGTCATAAATGATTCCCCACTGCTGGTTTATATTCATTACCAGAAGACGCCGGCAGTGGCAGCAGGCCTGCAGCACTGAAGCCATTTGCAGTGGCCCATGCAAAATTCCTGCCAGCAGCATGCGTAGCGCACCACTGCAAGGCCATTTAACACAGTGGAACTGGATTTTGTTGTTGTAAAGGGCAGTGGAGCCATACATTGACAGCGCAATCCCACTCTGCCTGTTGTGCCGACGCTAAGTCATAGCATTGGCGCGATGTCATTACTGCTGATGTGGGGGCACCAAGCAGCACCCCTGCATTGGCGCTAAGGCAATGAGACTGCTGCATCCCGTTACGCCTGCACCGTGCCTCCCTTGCGCCAGCCAAAGCTGGCTGGTGCAGGGGAGGTGCCATGGTGGGACAAGGGAGAGAGTGGGTGGGGGAGGACAGTTCTGGGTGGGCTGTGGGTGGGCTTGGGATTCAGCCTCGATTCGAGCTGCACAGTCTCCTCGGATCTGTGCCTGTTGTTTAGCAGGTGCAGTTCTGAGAAACACATAGGGGAGGCTAGGGCCTCCCCTACGGTAAGGGCATGAATGTGCCCTTGCGCTGGGCAGGCTCCAGACTCTACTATACTGCTCTGGATATGGCGCAGGCCCATCAGCCTTGCCATTCCAGCACAATATAGGATTGCACTCTGAATTGGGCTGTAAGTCCCATTGAACACAACAGATTTTACTGACAGGGAGGCTTTGCTCTCAGATGTGCGAATGGCTCTGAAGTCGAGGGGAGGGGCTGCTTTACACAGGAGCTCCATCTGCCCTAACAACTTTTCCTCCCTCCTAAAACTCCATTTCCCCCTCTCCAGTGCATGCCTTAAACCAGCCACTAGTACAGTACAGGGACGAATGGAGCCCCGAATGCGCCTATGGCAGGGCGACGAGACCGTGCCCCCAGCACATCACCCCGCCCCTGTGCGTCGCCCAGCCATGCCTCCCTGCACCTGGAATAGCTCCATTTTGGAGCGGAATGGGTGCAAGGGAGGATGGGTGGGCCAGACAGCCCATGGGTTAGTCCGCGGACTCCGCGCAATGGCGCCCCGCCACCACCGGCGCCCATGGCTCGCACCACCCTGGGCTACACCCTTCCTCCGCCTCTGGTACAGTATATGAGAGCAGTGCTGGCAACAACATCTTCCTCACTGCTCCTGATGCGTATCAGTGTTCCTGACGACATACCGCATCGTTTTGTTATGTACCATATTCAAATGTCAGACTTAAAAGATATTTTGAAAAAGTTACATTAGAGCAGATTTTCTGATCACAGGATTTGATTTATGCTGCATGAATAACCCACTCATCCATTTACAACAATTGCTGAGGCTTTCGATGAAGTCAGCCAGAGAATATGTAAATATCTGTCAAAAACCTCTGAAAAGGAGGGGGGAATTCATTGGACGTCTCTCATTAGGATTCTCAAAAATGCAGCCACTTTAAATTCAAGCCCTTGGAGAGGCCCACATTCCTTGCTATGCCCTGCAGTGGTGCAGCAACTTGGGGGGGGGACTTCATTTATGGAGGGATATTGACTGTCAACCACAAAATGAAACAACTGCTTGCAGGAAAGAGGGAAGGATAATTTGAGGAGGAATGATTTCCCCCCCCTGCTCTGAGTTGATTGTGACCCAGTTTCTGAAATCTATAAACAGGTACAGTGGAATGATGTGGTAGCTCTGACCACCACCTGGACTCTGACAGCTACGCCAGTTATGGGGTTTCCTAAAACAAACATTTCTGATTTATATTCAGAGGCAGGAGCGGACCTACTGGAGGGCCAGGAGGAAACAGGGGGACCAGGGCCCTCCTGAAGGCTGGGCAGGCCATGTGTGATGTCCGCAGGCCCTCTGAAGGCTTACAGCAGCCTCCGGAAAGCCTTTAAGCAATACTTCCGGTTTTTGCCCAAAACTGGAAATAATATATATATAGCTGGTGCAGGTTTGAAGAGACCCACAGGAGATCGAGGGGCTTATAGAGAGGTAAGGGATATTTCCTTTCGCTTCTGCCCAGCCTCCCTATCTGATTTTGTACAATTGCATGCCATAGTAGTGGTGGCAGGTGTGTGCGTGGGGGGGGGGGAAGGATTGGGCTCAAGTATCTTCACTGCCAATGCTCAGTGGCTCACAGATGATCAACCTAGGCTTATCCACCTGATCCACCTGCCCGTCGCTTCACACAGGTTTCTGCATTCTGTTTGTTAGCCATTCAGCCAGCCAATTCTGGTGAGAAGATATGTGGAGTCAGAGCTATTCAGGTTTCCATAAATCCTAGCTTTTGGCTCAAAGGAATGAGAGTAATGGAACGGCTAATCCCAGTGGCGTGTGTGCAAATCTACCATGAGCTCATCTTCTGGAGATGCCATTGGCCGGCAAATGCATGAAGGCATGCCTTTGATGTATGAGTGTTTCCCTACTGAAACACTTTCATGTGTTTTTTTTTCCAATCAGGCATCAGTTTTCTTATCACTAAATCATATACGGTATACATTTCGATGTTGCTTTTGGATTGAAAATGCATACTATGAGACCAATTAAAGTAAATGATGGTGCTCAGGCTTCACTGCAGACAAAGAAATGTGATAGTGAGTTTGATAACTAGCTACAGTATCTTCTTCCTCTAAAGTCAGCGTGATTCGAGGCCATATTGTTGGTTTAATTTCACACGTCGAATTTATTAGGCCCTGTAGAGTGTAGAGGAGGTCTCCATTTATTTAGGAACATGCAATAAAAAGATAGCTTTCTTCATTCTGTAGTTCATTTCTTTGATGGAACTCTTAAAAAATGACAATGAGTTTGTTCTTCTAGGACTTTTATGGCCAATTGGAATATCTTTCAGAGGCAGAAATTTAGATGTTTAATTTTCAAAGATGGTGAAGAGTCTGAAGAACAAAGATTATAAACCAATGGTACGGTCAGTAGTGTCAGCCTACCGGTACGCTGGGCGTGTCTTCCGGGTGAGCGGCAGCGCGATCGCTGCATTCT
>JAJKFI010000009.1:17153141-17169041 GCA_029204185.1 Lerista edwardsae
CACACACACACACACACACACACACACACACACACACACACACACACCATCTGTGACCCTGGATAATACTAAGCTAGATGAATCAAGGGTCTGACTCTGACCCTGTATAAGGTAGCTTCATATGTTTATAGATTGCTTTGCATGCCGTAGTATTCTACATGTGTACAACTGCAATAAAACAGCCCCTTATATAGAGTTGTGAGTCGTCCAATTTCATTCACATTTGCTCCAACGTAAATCCTCTTGTGCTTGATGGGGCTTCTTCCCAGGTAAGTGTGACTAGGACTGCAGTCTTAGATGCAATTCTGTGGTGTTCCTTTTGGATCCCGCCCCTTTCCAGATGAAAGCACCCCACTCATCCTGCTTATGTGCTTATTGTTATTCATCAGCTAATTGAAGCACTTTAAACTCCTTCTGTCACAAGCATCATCTTGTAAATGACTAATGAATCCAGCCTCATAAATCATTTTGTGGGGAGAGAGGTTTGTTTTAGAGTCGGAGCAAACATTGTGGGCTTTAAAGTGGAGCTACCCAGATCACTTTTAGCGCTCATAATTCTTCATGCATTTGAGGGTGCAATCCAAAGTGCGCCCTTGGGGCAACGCTAGCCACTTGAATAGCTCCTGTGCATGCAGTGCTGGCAGAGGCGGATCTAAGGGGGGGCAAATCTCTAAGTGTTGCAAGAAGCCTTACCTTGCAGTGGAAAACACTCCTCTCCTGCACTGTTCTAGCCAATCCTCACAGGGAATAGCAACATCTTGGCATTGCTTGCTGGCTACAGCAGCAAGGGAGAGGAGGGATTTACATGACAGGGTAAGGCTTCTTGCAACACTTAGAGATTTGCCCCCCCCCTTAGATCCGCCTCTGAGTGCTGGTGCGAGAGTGCTGTCCCAGGCCCCTGGGCCAGTGCTATGTCTACAGGGCTGACACTGGCAGTTATGTGCAAGGGGTACCATACAGTAATGTCATTCAGTAACAAGGAGACAGAACGTGAAGCGGGACTTACCGCCTGATTGGCTGCCGGTTCCTGACGCGTCGCTGCCTTGCCGAGCACCACGCGGGCACCCCTGGCTTCGGAGGGGGTGCCCGCTTGCCTGGGGGGGGCGCGCTGGGTGCCTAGGCGAGCCGCGGAGGGGCGCGCCACTCGAAGGGAGCCCCCGCGGCAGGCAGGCAGGCGGCGACGCGTCACGGGCTGCCTGTCAATCAAGCGGTAAGTCCCGCCTCGCTTTCCGTCTCCTCGTTACTGAATGACATTACTGGTACCATATCTGCTATCAGAAAAAAAACAAAAAACCAGCAGAGGCCCTCAGGAAGCCAGCAGAGTGCAGCATTCAGAAAGTCTGTACAGAATGGAAAATGAACTCAGGGCTGCAGATAATAAGGAAAGTAACAATTTGGCTCCTCACCGGGGGGGGGAGTAATTGTCCACCCCAGGAAAGTGCCTTTTCTAGTGGCTGTTGCTGGTGGTGTTCTGCATTTTTTTTTTTTTTTAGATTGTGAGCCTTTTTGGAACAGGAAGCCGTTTAACCTTATTATTTGCCTGTAAACCGCTTTGTGAACTTTTTGTTGAAAAGCGGTACATAAATACTATTTGTTTGATTGATTGATAAACCAATTTGCAGATAGCGAGTCTGCATATAAAGAGGACTGACTGTATATTCTGTGTGAACATTCTGTGTCATGTGCTTGTTTCTCTCCCAAGTTTCATATGGTCCCTTTTCCCATAAATTACTTGATGAACTCATCAAGCCATCTTGTGGCTCATTTGTTCAATGCCCTCCTTAGCTGGAGCTAAAGGGATGTCACAAAACAAGGTGAGAAAAATATGCCAAACTGGTAGTAAAATTATACTGGAAAAGAGGGTTCCTGTGTTGGACTCAATCTGATTTTATATTGCTTGCCATCAATAGTAATCTTTGTCTTACCAGCTGCTAAACATATCTGAGTTACAAGCCTATTTCGAGGGGATTTTATCAAATGAAAGCTGACAAAAATGAGCTGGTGAATTTGGAATTGGCATCCTTATCTTGGCATGGCTCTGTCTTCACTGATTTCTTGACAAAAATTCAGCCAAAGGAAGCTTTCCACATCACTGCAACTACTTGCCAGGAAAAGCTACACTTGTTGAATTTCCACCTGTTAAACACACAGCAAAAAAGTGGCAATTGTAGGGCAGTCATGAGCTGAGCACAGGTGATGCAGTCCACGCCAAAGAGAGTTATGGCTACAAAGAAAACTACATGCCACATTATAACTTTCCCTTTAGATGCACATTCTGAGGTTTCTTTTTTTAACACTGAAGTGCTAAATAATAAATTCAGGAAGCTGCTGAGCTTAAAAATTTCAAAGTAAAACAAGCGTGTGATCCGAATTACAGGAATGCAGCCACAAGGTATTTCAGTGACCCATCAGTTACAACACCAATCTCAAAGAAGCCTATAAATCTATATATATAAAAATGGACGTGGGTATATTTGTGTGTATGTATGTATGTATGCGGGTGTGTATGTATGTATGTTATGCATAGGCTCGGAACGCCTGGACCGATCCGCACGAAACTTGGCAGGAATACACCTTGCAGCCTGGAAAGAAACACTGCGGGGGTCAGACCCCCTACAGCCCCCGGGGGGGGGAGGGACAGTGAGGGGATTGTATTGGAGTGAAAGTGTGCTGCCACCCTGTGGTCACAAAGGATTCTGCAGGTCATGAGCTGGGATTGCACTCACTGAGCTGAGACACAGGAAGAGACCTCAGAAACGAAAGTGAAACTGCTTTGCACTGCCTGAGTTGCCCAGGCTGGAAAGAGCATGATCCAGAGAGTTCCAACACCCAGTCGGATCTGAGAGGGACCTATTTCCAGAGGGCTAACTGGCCACCTCTTCCTGTTTCTCACATGTCGGTGCTATCCTACCACAGAACCTGCAGACAGTGTTCAGTGAGTGTGGCAATTTCATTACGCTCCTTTGCTTGATTCTGTCCCTGTATTCATTCCTTCTCCTAATAGAAGCTGGGGATACTTTGTCCCCCGGGCAACGCCGGGTAACAAAAGGCTAGTAGGAATATAAAAATAGACCAGGTTTCTATATATTAAAAAGAAAATTCAGTAGGAAAGTATGATTTAAAAAAATGCTCCTTTATCAGATCCATGTAGAAAAGTCAAACTTTTATCATTTATAGCCTGTTCCCCCTCTGTAAACCTCCAAACAACTTGTAGTGGGATTGCAATGATTCTCCTATCTAGAAACTATCTGGGCCCAACAGAGGTGTACCTAGAGGGGGGGTCTCAGCACTAAGCAGCCGCTCCCCTCCTCTTCAGAGCTATTCCAAGAGGCTAAAGCAGAATGGATGGTGGTCCTGGGAGAGCCCAAGGGCCGGATAAAGAGCTTTCACAGGCCACATCCTGTCTGTGTTTTCAAAAAAGGAATATTGTGCTTTCTCTACTAATTTATATCTTACTCTGTCCAACTGGTTTCCTTTTCTTGGCCTCTGTGCTTGATAGAGATATATGCCAATACAAAAGGAACAGATTGTCAAGTCCTTTGCCAGTATTGCTAATTAGCCCATAGCTGTGTGCTTCATTTCATTTCCTTATTCAACCCTGCAAAAATATCATCGTGCCGCTAGCCAAGGCTGTCCACAGCCCAAAGCTCTGGCTGCATATTTTATTAGCTCCTGACTGCACAACACAGAATTGCTCATTCATAAGAGGAAGACTGAGAACTGGAAAAGTGTCTTAGGGTGGGATGGGGGTGGTTTGCTTGTTTTGAATTGGTGAACGTTATTCCTTGCGTTTGAGCACTTCAGGGATAGCACTTCTTGTTTCACAAATAGGCCCAAGTCCCTAACGACGGCTTTTGTGAGTTGTTTCCACCAAGAAAAGCAGACAGTTCTTGAATGCTAACTTTGGCTGCTCTCCCTTGTTCTGTTTTGAATTGTGGCGATGTAAGCTACCTTGGGTGCCTTGTTGTTGGGGTGGAAAGGAGGAATCAAAATGTTTTTGGTGATAATAACAATTCCTGCATACAATCTTTGTAGCAACACAAGACGTACTCAACATCCCTTACCCACTGTTTGATACAAAGCTAGCATCAAAGGCACAAAGTTAGCACATATCAAGAATTTGTGGCTGTGGAAGGAGGAAGGAGGGCTCACACGCTGAGCTCAATAGCTTAAGGACACTTCCCCCCTGTGGTGCATTGTGGCCTTAGGTATTGCTGCTATTACTCAGACTGACAGAATATTATGCACTTGCTCCATTTCAGGGAGCTGCACATCTTTCTCTCCCCCTCTCTTTTCCCCAATAAGTAAGTAAGTAAGTTCTTTCCCCATGTGAAGTAAGTTGAGCTGAGAAACATTGCCTGGCCTAGGGTCACCCAATGCAAGTTTGGAAGACCCCTTACTCTGGGGTAGGCGCCATGGTTTGTATTCCATACCTGTCACCTAAAAGGACAACAGGCACCTACTTAGCCCAGTCAGGGTTTCAGTACTCTGGACAGCTCCAAATAAGCTGACTGCTCTAGTAGTTTAACAAGAGCAAGGAGAGGAATGGGGGGGGGAGGTCAATTGAAGCCACGTGCCACCAGGATCTTTAAGGAAAGTGGTGGTGGGTAGAACTAGGTCTCTTTAATCCATTTGCTATGATTGAGATTCTGCCGTACACAACTCTACAGGCTTTTTCCATTTTGAAGTGTTTGTGCTATAGCAATTGGAAATTGATTGATAGGACCAGGATGGCCATCACCGTGGGTGTGACCCTTTATAATTAATTACACCTATTGACTTGAGTGGGAGCCACTACCATCTGAGAATTCCTCGCTTGATAAATGGCTCCTGCTGTTCTTTAACAAGTGAAGGCAGATGAAAAATGTGTAAGACAGACGCAAGGGTTACAGAGGTTGCACTGAGCAAACAGGAATCTGCAAAGTGAGCAGCTCCAAAAAATGAACAGGAAACGTAAGGAGACAAGTAAAATATTTCCACAAATTAATAAGAAACCCATAGTAGGGAAGGCTGTAGGTCTTTTGCAGACATGCAGAAAGATGCATATCACGAATTAAAAAACTTGGCTGAAAATAAAGATAATTAACCCAACCGATTCTAGGCATGTCTACTAGAAGTAAGACTGATTGAGTTCTGTGGAACGTACTCCCATGAAAATGTGTATAGGATTGTAGCTAGGTCAGCACTGCTTTGAATGCACAGCATGAACATGTGAACACAAATACTCTGGGTAGTAAAAATACATTCCCCTTACTGTTCTGAAGCTCAACAGCTGTTTGCTTAAAGACTTCACTTAGGGTGCAGTCCTAACCTGGAGTCCCTTGTGCCAGTCCAGGACTGTTGCAAACACTCTGTAACACTCACGTTTGCACCACTCTTGGAGTCAGGGAGGCCAGCACGTGGATGTGCGCTGTCCTCCCAGAGTCCGAGAGTGGTCCAAATGTGCTTTATGGTGCATTTGCAACACTCCTGGGGCAGCACAAGGGATTTGTGCCAGCCTAACTCCAGGTTTCTCCCTCCTTTCTCTTCTAAAAATACTTTTCAGCAATGAAGATGAGTCTCTTTCCCAAAGGAGAGGTTCCTACTCAAAGTTCTATACAACTTGAAACTGTGACATGTTCTTTGTGTAAAGTACACAACCTGAATGATAGACATCTGCTCTTGTGATGCAGAGAGATTTTTAAAAAGCTAGATAAAAGGCCCACACAACTGATAAAATAACTCATTAATTGTAGTATATCGCCCACAAATGCATACTAGGGTCTTACTAACTGAACTTTAGAAACAAAATACGCCTGTAGTTTTGCCTGCTACAAAGGATGACATAATAAAAAAATACATTACTGCCTTACTGGGACTTTTGACTCTGCTAAACAATGGAAAAGAACCAAGAAAAAGAAACCATGAGAGTACTGTCAGTCCAACCGCTGCCATAAGTGTTTCAAGTAATATCCCTCCTATACAAGAGACAATATCCCTTCTAAGATTAGCCCTGCTGTGAGACATATGCAGGACAGCTATAAACAAAGAAAGTGTGCTTCTTGCATCAGACCTATTGTTTTACTGATATGCAAATTTTGTTTTACACATATACAAATTTATAGCCCAATCCTATGAGAATTGTAACAATTGTATAGTCCTTTATGGCTGTCACAAAACACGACACACCATTCAGAATGGCTGGGCCACTGCCAGAAGTGGTGAGTGATCGGGCAGGAGGTCTGGCTGAATGGTAACGCTGGTGCCTATGAAAGCCCAAAGAACACCTGAGACGGCAATTCTAGACAGCTGGAGATTTCTGGGAACTGCTGATAAATTGCTGCTGACAGAGACGAGTCTTTCCAGCTGCTGAGAGGAGCGGAGATGACTCCCCTTCAGTAAGAGTGAAGGAGTTCCTGTCAAGGTGAGCGTGGGAGGTGAGTGCAGCCAGAGAGATGCCAGACTGTGAAGGATACCACCTGGGAGGAAGACAGTTAGATGCCAGATTAGAACTTGTGATTGCAACAATCCCAATATGGGGTTGAGAAAACCTGCCTATGTAAATCTCCTTGATTAAAGTCAGAGGAGAAATCCAATGACAAGAAAGGCAGTATATAAACAATTCTGTTGTTGTTGTCCATGCTCCAGCAGGCTAGACAGGAGCCCTGACACCAGTAACTTCACATGGGGCAGAACAGGGTTAGGCAAAATGGGATGGGGACTGGGGTGGGGATGGAGGCAGTGGTGAAATTCAGCCAGTTCCCAGCAGTTCTGCAGAACCGGTTGTTAATTTTAGGTTGGGAGAGGGAAGAAAGGCAGCGGCCGCCCTGAAGGCCACCCTGAAGAACATAGAACCGGTTCTTGATTTTAGGTTGGGAGAGGGAAGAAAGGCAGCGGCCGCCCTGAAGGCCACCCTGAAGAACATAGAACCGGTTGTTAATGTATTTGGATTCCACCACTGGATGGAGGGGTGGGGATGTTCTATCCTCCTTCCAGGCCTTGAACCACTTCCCTGGGCCCACTTGGATCTGTGCCAGCAAAATTGGTGGCATGTGTCTGAATAAACCCATTGGGTCAGAGGAAACTTATCCTCAGGCAAGGGAACAACGTTTCTTTATCAGGAGGAAACCTGTGGGATTGCTCCTCTGCAGGCAGAGGCGGATCTACAGGGAGGGCAAAGCTCTAAGTGTTGCAAGAAGCCTTACCCGGTCATGTAAATCCCTCCTCTCCCTTGCTGCTGTAGCCAGTAAGCAAAGCCAAGATGTTGCTTTTCCCTGTGAGGATTGGCTAAAACGGTGCAGGAGAGGAGGGATTTCCTCTACAAGGTAAGGCTTCTTGCAAAACTTAGAGCTTTGCCCTCCCTTAGATCTGCATCTGTCCGCAGGCTCCCATGAAACAGCTGCATGAGCAGTGGAAGGGATTTGCATATGATCGGAGGGTCCCATGACTAACCTGGAACAATTTACTCAAAAACAATTTCAGCAACAGAGTGAAGGCACAATGAAGTGTGTAGGGCTTTTAAGATTTTCTGTTCTTCCTTCATTTTTCTCTCGGCAAAAAGGATTGTGTTGCCCACTGAAAAAAGTCCCACTTGGCTGAGGGCACAATCCTAACCTGGAGCTAGGCCGGCGTGGTTAGGCCAGCAAAGTTTGGCTAGCACAAGGGCCACCATAAAGCACATTTGGACCACGCTTGGAGTCAGGGAGGATGGCTCATGGGAGGAGAGGAGCAGGGAGGAGAGCAGCTGGCCTCTCTAACTCCGAGAGAGGTCCAAAAATATTTTATGGTGGCCCTTGTGCGGCCAAACATTTCTGGCCTAACTGTGCCAGCCTAACTCCAGGTTAGGATTGTGCCCTGAGTGTGTTAACCCTTCCAGGATCAATGGTTGCTTGGCCTGAATTGTGCCCATTCGAGCCTTACAATGGGGTGCGTATTACTCCATAGAGTTGGAAGATCTTCTTAGCTGCATCAAACCAGCAATGCTAGAAAGTCTAAAAATGGGTATTATAAGGATACCCTATCATTCTAGACAGAAAACTACTTTCTGACATTTTTTGAGAACTTTAATTTTTGCCACAGTTGAAAGAAAACTTTCAATTCATAGGAGAATTCTGAATGTTTTTCACTCACATAATTTGTATTCCAAGATCTTCATAGCTGAACGGCAGCAGACGCAGACACACACAGAGCCTAAATTATCTAATTTTCTTTGCTAAGATCACTAAGCACCACAGAAGACATTGTTAAAACAGGCAATTTTGTGTATTAGAATATGGCATGGGCAAAGAATGGAAAAATACAACCCTAATAGGCTCCATGAAATTTAGCCACCCGTCTGTACTAATAATGATGGCATTTTATTGCAACTGATAATGACTATTTTTTTTTATTAAATGGCAGATATAATAACTACAATGTATCTTCATACAGAGGATGGAGCCTCCTGATTATACATTCAAGCTTGATTTGTGATCGAGTCTTTCGGAACAAGAGCATGAATCATCTTACGTCACCTATCATGTTCTGTTTTGCAGTTGAAATGCACAACTGAAAATGACTTGCTTGCTGTAAGGAATAGCAGCAGTATAAGGGAATCCTTAAGAGAGAGCACTGGGAGTAGAAAGTGCCCAGAATAAATTTTTTTACCATTGGGGAAGAAAGCCCAGTGAAAGAACAGGCCCAATATATTCTTTGATGGTCACAGTGCAGCAAAGCCCCAAATAAACACAGGATGTGTCCCAGAGGGCTATGGACAAGATATGGTGATGATCACTAATGTAAGTGGCTTTAAAAAGGCGTTAATGTTTCTCAAACTCTCTGGGCTTATGATGCCCTTCATATTGTATATAGAAGCACTCAATCTCAGAGATAAGTGGCAATGATGCAAAACATGTCACATAATGGTGATGACACTTCCCACTTCCAGGTTGGGAGGGCAGGCAGAGCCTAAAAATAGCTGTAAGGAGGCCAGGGCAGGTGGGAGAGTTTTTTCAACCACACGAAGTTTTTCGTGTGCAGCAGTTTTTGCGTATGGAGCTGACTCTGAAAGCATCATCCTAACCTGGAGTTAGGCCAGAGAAGTTTGGCCAGAACAAGGGACACCGTAAAGTATGTTTGGACCACTCTTGGAGTCAGAGAGGCCAAGGACGTGCGCCATCCTCCCTGACTCCGAGAGTGGTCCAAACGTGCTTTATGGTGGCCCTTGTGCTGGCCAAACTTTGCCGGCCTAACTCCAGGTTAGGATTGTGCCCTGAACCTTCTGCTGCTGTTGTTTTGTTGCTGGGCAGCAGGCCTCCTGCAGCAACCTGCGGAGTGCCCCTCGGTGTCACAGCACACAGATTACACACTTGATCTTAGCCAAAAGGCCGTGAAGTGATAGCACACAGATTCAGAATCAGTTGATTAAACAAATTCATGGAGGAGAATTCTGTTGTCTATTAGTCATGAAAGCAATATGGAACCTCCAAACCCAGTGGCAGTAGACGTTTGCATACCAGTTGCTTGGGGGCAGCAGCAGGGAAGGAAGGACTATTGCCTTCATGTCCACAGCTTCCACATGGCATCAGCTTTAGCATTTAGCATAATGATAGATCAGATTTCTGTACAGTTCAATAGTATTACTCACCCAGAGGCGTTTCTACAGGGAGGGCAAAGCTCTAAATTTTGCAAGAAGCCTTACCCTGTCATGTAAATCCCTCCTCTCCCTTGCTGCTGTAGCCAGTAAGCAACGCCAAGATGTTGTTGTTCCCTGTGAGGATTGGCTAAAGCGGTGCAGGAAAGGAGTGATTTCCACTGCAAGGTAAGGCTTCTGGCAAAACTTAGAGCTTTGCCCCCCCTTAGATCCGCCTCTGCCAGCACTGCATGCCCAGGAGCTATGCAAGTGGCTAGCGTTGCCCCAAGGGCGCACTTTGGATTGCACCCTCAAATGCATGAAAAATTATGAGCGCTAGAAGTGATCTGGGTAGCTCCACTTTAAAGACGCTGTAGAGACGCCACTGTACTCACCCAATTAGGACTCATCTCTAAAGTTAGACAACTTGCAAGAAATCAGTCTGAAAAATGGAAGCATAGAAAAAAAACTAATTTTCATATATATTCTTTAAAAATCTATGTAATCATTTGTAGATGGGCAGGAGACCCTGGCAACTGGCAGCTAACAAGATGAAAGTCAGTGTGATCAGTTGGAAATTCATATTGCCCTCACCATAGAGGACTGAATCCTGGGTAAGCAGTAATTTTGCCTGCCCTACCCTTGCTATTTTTAATATAATTTGAAGGAGCTACTAGTAGCACTTTGAAGACGAATATGATATCACTCCATCTGAATTAATTTCATGCCTGAGTTTTTCTTTGAGACCCAGCTTTGTAACAGGTCATTGGCACACAGCAGTGAACTGCCAAGATGAAATTCTACTGTATTATGAAACATACAAAAATGCAGTAATTGAAATTATAGGTTTGTGTCAAGAGCTACTTGTTGAAACGGTTGGTTAGAGATGTTCAGTGGGGAAAGGTGGAGTAAACCAGCTAGGCTATTTTCAACAGACTTAAAAGTTCAGGAATCCTTAGTGGTGTGGGTCCTACACACCTAAAATCAATTCCTTCCATGTCATGATTTTGAATGCCACATACAAAAGGCAGCATCCTTACACACTACATCCTGGGTTGTCTCGAATGATCCTGTTTCTCTAGCCCAGTGATATTCAACCACTGTGCTCCAGCACATTGGTGTGCTACAGATGCAAGCAATAAGTAGTTATTGGCAGCAGTGGCACTGCCTACCTTCTATCCCACTTCCCAGATTCAAGCCCCCTAACTGGAGCCACACAGACTTGCACCAGCTAAATCTGGCAGAGGTCCAAGTATACTCAGCAGGCTGGCAAAGTCTACCTGGGGGCAAGGGAACAAATGCCCCTTACCCCGAGAACCTGCACTTCCCTGCCAGATACAGCATGTGCCCCATTGGGCACATTGGTGGTGGCCCCACTACTTTGGAATACCCTCCCCTTAGAATTAAGAACTGCTCCCTCTTTGGCAATATTTTGGCGGGGGCTGAAGACTTTTTTTATTTAAAACAAGCCTTCAATTGTTGACAGGCTGGCTGGCATTTTACATTTTACATTCTTCATCTTTACATTTTACATTTTATCAAATTGTAATTGTGGGATCCACTGGGTTTGCTTGTTTTAAATTTTTAACTGTTTTAATATTGTTTTTTAGCATTGTTTTAATTGTTATACTTTGTGGTTTTTAATGTGATGGTTTTAATGTTGTAAGCCGCCTTGGGTGCCCAAGGGGCAGAAAGGCGGGATAAAAATTAAATAAATAAACAAACAAATAAATAAATAATAGGCGCAGTTCAATCAACATGTGGGGAGTTACGGAAGATCGGGATTTTAGATCACTTTGGAAAGGGATTGAATGCATTCCTGGAGGACAGAACTAATCAGTGACTCAGGGCACAATCCTAACCTTGAGTTAGGCCAGCAAAGTTTGGCCAGCACAAGGGCCACCATAAAGCGCATTTGGACCACAGAGTCAGGGAGGAGGATGCACATCTGTGTGCTAGCCCAAACATACTTCATGGTGTTCCTTGTGCTGGTCAAACTTTGCTGGCCTAACTCCAGGTTAGGGTTGCTCAGTCAATGATAGGAGAGGAGAGGCTTTACCTTCTTGTGAGCTTCCCTGTGGCTTCTGGTTGGTCACTGTGAGAAATAGGCTGCCAGACTAGACAGGTCATAGACTCTATCAGAGCAGCTCTTCTGTCATAAGCTATTAACCAGGTTGAGCACTTGCAAGATCCATAAATTGAGAATTTCAGCCATAGAATTTATTTCATCTATTAGTGTACTTATTGGTTGCTATCCAACACAGAATTAGTCTCACTTCCATGTCGTTTACCGCAATAGGACTGTGGCTAGGGGCTAACTACTCAGTTAAATTAGGAAACCATCAGCATTTACCAGTAAGAGCGCAATCCTAATCTGGAATTAACTTTAATGTTATTATTTGCCTGTAAACCGCTTTGTGAACTTTGTGTTGAAAAGCGGTATATAAATACTAGTGATTGATTGATTGATTGATTGAATTAGGCCAGCAAAGTTTGGTTGGCATGAAGGTTTCCCCACGACCGAATGGTCTAGTCGTGACCGACTGTAGGGGGCGGTGCTCATCTCCGTTTCAAAGCCTGTGAGCCGGCGTTTTTGTCCGATCATGGTGGCCAGCATGATTCTACGCCGTAGCGCACGGAACGCCGTTACCTTCCCACCAAAGTGGTCCCTATTTATCTACTTGCATTTTAGGTGCTTTCGAACTGCTAGGTTGGCAGGAGCTGGGACAAGCAACGGGAGCTCACTCCGTCACGCAGTCTCGAACTCCCAACCTTGCGGTTGAAAGCCCAGCGACAGCGGATTAACTCGCTGCGCCACCACAGCAACCAGATGTGCGCCATCCTCACTGACTCTGAGAGTGGTCTGTTCTGCCAAACTCCCTGCTGGGCCTCCCCAAGGGTCCCAATGCCCACACTAGGCTAACTACTTTCCCCTCCAGAGCAGCCTCAGACATAGGCAAGAGGGAGGAGGTTCAATCACCCACTGCGCCTCCTCTCTTCCAGCAGTTTTGCTTGGAATCACTGGCTGGCCAGCCTCCTCCAGACTGCCCTCATCATTGGCTTAGCTCAAGATACCCTAAGTCTAACTTGGCACCACAAAACCCCACCACCAAATAATAGGCAGTCAGCTCGCCTAAGCCACAACTGCTTCCTCCACTCAGAGGCGTTTCTACAGGGATGGCAAAGCTCTAAGTTTTGCAAGAAGCCTTACCCTGTCATGTAAATCCCTCCTCTCCCTTGCTGCTGTAGCCAGTAAGCAACGCCAAGATTGGCTAAAACGGTGCAGGAGAGGAGTGATTTCCACTCTTTTCAAGAAGGTAAGGCTTCTTGCAAAACTTAGAGCTTTGCCATCCCTGTAGAAACACCTCTGTCTCCACTTGGTGGCTCCAGGGGCGTGGCAGCCATACAACATTTCCCAATGGTGTCCCACAACAACCTTACCTTCCTTTATCCAGTCCATCCGTCCGGCTCCTACACCTACCCGGTGCTGCACCTACCCGGTGCACCCAATGGTGTCCCACAACAACCTTACCTTCCTTTATCCAGTCCATCCGTCCGGCTCCTACACCTACCCAGTGCTGCACCTACCCGGTGCTAACTTACTGCAGCTCTTGCCTCCAACTTTATACTGAGGCAGGCCAATCGGTGCTGTTGTTGGGCAGGCTTTAATTCATCAGCCACACCCATCTGCACCTGTGCCAACCTCCCTTCATAGCCAGGGTCCTCATTAGCCTGCAGCTGTGTTCCTGCTGCAGACAAAGATCTGGGGATTAACCCTGCAATCCCTGGCTTATTTGGACAAGGGGCCACTGCTGATACCATTCCCTATCTCCTTGGGGTTTCTCCTGCCTTTTCCAATACATGGTCCAAACATGCTTTACAGTGGTCTTTGTGCCAGCCAAACTTTGCTGGCCTAATTGTGCCAGCCTAACTCCAGGTTAGGATTGCGCCCTAAGTTTTGTTTCGGTGTCTAGAGACTATACTCGTGCAAAGTAGAGTGTGGCTAACATGAGAATGTAAACAAAAATTAGAAGATGTGTGTGATTAGGGACAATTTTGGTTCTAATAAGGGCTCTTGTTTCCTGACTCCTGTTTCCCTTAAGAAGCCATATACATGGCAGATAAGGAACCAGAAAAAAAAATTGAAAGCTGATTTTTCTTGGAGACTGTACAACAAACATGTCCTCTGGGAACAGGGTGTTTTGCTCATGTTTGCTTTCATGTCTGTCTCCTGTATTATTACAACCGCCACTCAGATTTCTTTGAGCATGGTAAGAAATACTGTACTACTGCTAAGTCATTTTCAGTATATCCCCTAAATTAGTTCAATTAGAAACTAATCAGATTCTTAAAACTTCTTGCCTTTGATCTCTCTTCTTGTTATTCACCACGCATTCAAGCCCACCTCCGTTGACAGATGATGAACAAAACATCAGGGTTTTTTCTAAGTCTTTGTGAAAATGCCATTTCTCCAGGTCACAGTTGCCTACACATCTCTTAGCCAAAAAAAGAAAGAAAAAAAAAGTCATTTCAGGTAGCAATGCACTATTTGCTTCTGAATTATACTCTGCAATGGCTTTTGTCCTTCTCAATCTGTCCCAAAGAATGTAGAGTTCTTTTCACTGAAAATTCAGAAGTCTCCTGTAAATTTGAAATGCCAGATGTTACCTGGTCTCTCTTTTTATCATTGCTTTTTGGAAGACAAAAGCCTCAAGCAACAGACTTTCAAATGCCCTTAAACAATTTTCAAAGTTCATAGACTTGGTTCAAGTGGGTGGGTAGATGGAAATGCAATGTGCCAATAAAGGATCTACTGTGATGGAAATTGCTTTGCTCAGAGATGATTTCCAGCTGCTTCGTAAATGTTATAGTTGTGTGGGCTTAAAGAAAAATTATGCAAAACTTTGATGCTCGTACATGCTCCCCAAGGGAAGCTAAATGGTTTCTAAAACATCTGTATTGTGCGTTTCATTCTGAGAGCGCAATCCTAACCTGGAGTTAGGGCGGCACAGTTGGGCCAGCAAAGTTTGGCTGGCACAAGTGCCACCATAAAGTATGTTTGTACCACTTTCGGAGTGGTCTTGGAGTTATACTAAGGCTATAACAAGACAAAACATCACTCCTCACCAGCTGTCACGGGCCAAGAAGCCATTGATAGCATTGCCATTATAGAAAAAACTCCCTTGAATGGAGTCAAACTATTGGCCTATCGAGTTCAGAGCACAATCCTAACTTGGAGTTAGGCCGACACACTTAGGCCAGCACAAAGGACACTGTCAAGTATGTTTGGACCATTTGGAGTCTCAGAGGCCAGCACACAGACGTGCATCATCCTCCCTGACCTTTGGGCCACTCTTGAAGGTGCTTTACGGTAGCCCTTGTGCCGGCCTAACTATGGCGGCCTAGAGTAAGCCCCGGCAGCTGCTATGGTTCAACTCAGACCTGAGCCAGTTCCAGCTATAGGTTAAACTCCTTGAAAGTAGAAAACTTGCACATCTACTTGATGTGCTGATTTTCTACCTGCAGGGAGTATACAGTCAGGAGCATTACTCAGGGGAGTTTGAAAAATGTGATTCTTGACCTTCACTCTAGCTTGTATTGTCATCTCAGACCCCATCCACTTTATTCTAACATACACATTGCTATACCTTCTTTGGAATGGGGTCCCACAAGTGCAGCCGAAAGCACACTGCTTCTGCCTGCAGGTCCCTGAGTAGAGTGTACATGACTATAGAAGACAGAACTGCATTCTGATGCGCAAGAAATGCCCGATCGATTTCTATAATGTCAGTAAGATTAATGCACCTGGCTCCTTTAGGGTTGTTCCATCCAGTTTAAGCAAAGCCAGCTCTACTGCAAGAGGAAATTACCCTGGGTTATTTCTTATTACACCCCATTGGAAAGTAATTCTTGCTTGCAACACGATGGTAGCAGAATTGATTTACGTGTAAACGATGCAACAATATCTTTCAGCCCTTATTGCAACAAGTCATGAATACAAACAAAAATGAATTCATGAATAGTTTGCTGCCATGGTAACTCTCAGAAGTGCATATATTGTGCTTGCAGTTTCTTCAGCTCCGTAACTTGTTGATCATACAAATGATATAAAACTAGCAAATGTATTTTATGTAATTATATTTTGCTCTCTGTTACCGCAATGAAATCTACAGAAGAGAAGTTTAGGAAGGAACTGTAAAGGATCTCGATAGCAACCAGTTATTATGCTGGCTGGCAAGAATAAAGCTATCATACATACATACATACATACATACATACATACATACATACATACATACATACATACATAC
>JAJKFI010000009.1:17183104-17213348 GCA_029204185.1 Lerista edwardsae
TCATCATCATCATCATCATCATCATCATCATCATCATCATCATCATCTTGCAGATAATGAAATAATGGCCATTGTCTTAATAATTTAATAATATAGTCTTTATTTACTGCCTTTCTCATTGACTCTCACAATGAGAGAGATGATCAAATGGTAATATGAGACAGGGGTAGCTTGGAGAGGAACAAAGGCATGGACATAAGAACATACAAACATAAGAAGACACCCACTCACAGGCCAAAAGCTCGTCTAGTCCAGTTTCCTGTATCTCACAGTGGCCCCACAAGATGCCTCAGGGAGCACACATATGACAACAAGATATCTGCCATTTTACTGCCCATTCTCCCAGTTTTGAGAGATCTTTCTGGAGCTCTTCACAATCCCTTCTGGTTTTTACCACCCAGAAAAGTTTAGTGTCCTCGGCAAACTTGGCCACCTCACTGCTTATGCCTGTCTCTAGGTCATTTATGAATAAGTTAATAAAAAGCACTGGTCCCAGGATAGATCTCTGGGGTACACAGCTCTTCACCTCTCTCCACTGTGAACATTGCCCTTTAATCCCCACTCTCTGTTTCCTGGTCCTCAACCAATTCTCAATCCATGAGAGGACCTGCTCTCTTATTCCCTAACTGTGACGTTTTCTCAGCAACCTTTTGGTGAGAGACCGTGTCAAATGCTTTCTGAAAATCCATATGTATAGGCTTTTCAAATTTGAGAGAAAGTCAGGTACCTCTTTTTTCCCCTACATGTGGTAGTCTTCCAGTACCTTTCCCCCAGTACTGAGGCCAACCAAGTTGCAAGATGCAGAAGGAAGACTGATGGGACATTGGAGGCGCAATCCTAAACTGAGTTAGGCCGGCATAAACTAAGCCAGCAAAATTTGGCCAGCACAAGGGCCACCGTAAAGTACGTTTCGACTACTTTCGGAGTCATAGAGGCCAGCACACAGATGTGAGTCATCCTCTGAGAGTCGTCTAAACACACTTTATGGGGGTTCTTGTGCTGGCCAAACTTTGCTGACTTAGCTTATGCCAGCCTAACTCCAGTTTAGGATTGCGCTCTGGGTATGGCTATGGGTGGGGTAACCAAGACTGAGGGTGCAATCCTCACCTGGAGTTAGGCTGGCACAGTTAGGCCAGCAAAGTTTGGCAGGCACAAGGGCCACCGTAAAGCACCTGTGGACCCCTCTTGGAGTCAGGAGGTAGGTGCACGTCTGTGTGCTGGCCTCTCTGACTCCGAGAGGGGTCCAAACATAAGTTATGGTGTTCCTTGTGCTGGCCTAACTGTGCCGGCTTAACTCCTGGTTAGGATTGCATCCTGAGGGTGAGCACCCTCTAGAGATACTGCCTGTGAGGAAGGAGGGCAATATCTGGAGGCGAAAGTAACCCCAATGGGTGGAATAAGAATACCAATCAAAGAAGACCTCAGTGCACACTTCTGGTCTTCTTCTTTGAGGTAAAACCTCTGAAAACCAGGTGCTATGACTGCTCCCAACCCATATGGGAAGGAGTTGCCCTCTTAGGATGAGATTCCTGGGGTGGGAGATATCACACAGAAACATGTCCAAATACAGGAGCTTTCTCCTGTGGTCCTTGTTGCATTCAATGTTTTCTGAGCATTTCTCTGAATCATCTGTGCACAGGGTTTCAGATTCTCTCCGCAACAAATTATGACTCAAACATAGCAAAACTGGTGATTAACCAGTAAAACAATTACCCCAACCCTGTTTTTGATATGCTTTTGTCTTTCAACAGAGAAGCCACTGAAACTTGCTATTACTGGGTAGCAGCAGAGAATAGAATTGTTCAGAAGAGACAAATAATTCCATGTTACTTTTTCATCAAGTGGCAAAATGAGCTGTCTCGGAGCATTAACTGATTTTCCCCTCCATGAAAGTACTCCAAATAATCATTGCTTATCTTCATGAGTATACTTTGAGTAATAAAATAATTACAGCCTTTAACGAGAGGATTTGAAAAGATTTCACTCAGTGTAATCCTACGTTTCTGATGAGAGGGTTGGCATGAATACAGTGTGACATTTTAAACAGTGTGTCACCTAAATGCAGTATTTATTGATTCTGGCACAGACTGTGAGCACTATCTATATATACTGACTTACACTCAGAAATTGCACTCTTTAGCAAAGACATCTTTTAAAAAATATAACTAATGTTCTGGGGGAAAAGGAACAGTGAGTTTCTCCCTTAAATATAATATCAGCTTCTCTTTTCTATATAGAGAATAATGGGGACTTTTATTAATGCTTGTCCAGCACATATGCTCTAAAGCTCCCAGGATCAGAGGAGGTGGGTGAACTGTTCAGATTTTCCAATGTATAACTGAGCATATATATATCCTGAACCCATTACTTGGTCATAGGTCCTTTTGGCCCAAGCCTATGTGGGCCTTAAGGTGAGGGATATTGTGATCTGCCACCATGAGCTCTGGGTCAACGATATGAAGTCCACTCCACTGTTCCTCTGGGAGCTGGGCACACCAACACAGAGGCCTCCAGAATCTCCACTATCCTGTGCTGTTGCTGGTAAGTTGGCAGTGGGGCAGTTCGCAGGAGGACCATGGGCAGATTGGGGTGGGAACATACGGAACATTTGGCCCGCTGGATCAGGCCAAAGACCCATCCAGTCCAGCTTCCTGTATCTCACATTGACCCACCAGATGCCTCAGGGAGCACACAAGACAACAAGACACTTGGATCTGGCTGCCACTCCCCTGCATCTGGCATGCTGAGGTAGCCTATTACCTTTGCAACTCCCAATGAAGACACCATTGTCACAATTTCTGAAAGTCCTAGGAAACTTGTACTATCAGAATGCTAATTCTGGCAGTGCAAAGTTCCAATAGGTACCCAACTCCAAGAATTGTGATTCAATCTCAATAACATCTAAAGTGAGTAGGCCCCCCCTTCTCTCTCACCCTCCCCCCCAAGAGCTTCTGTGTTTCTAAGCAAGTGCTGAATTTGAGCAATTGTGTTTAGACTCAGGATGCAAGACTGTGTCTGAATTGCACTCTTGTTTCGAATGGTAGCATGAAAAAAGTCTTTAAACAAAGGTGATCTCTGATATGTGACATTATTTCTCCTGACTGTTCTGACAAAACATACAGTCCTGTTGACATTGTGAGTTAACTCACACTTGCTTTGGTATCCGAAAAAGAGAACATTACATTGAGGTTTTGGTAATAGACACATGTTTAAAGGGCACAATTCTAACCTGGAGTTAGGCTTACACAGTTAGGCCAGCACGCCTAGGCATCTAAGACTCTGCATTTGTGGAGTAGGACAGATCGAGGATATTGTGCATTATCTATTCCACTGCCAGCTCTATCATGACCCTAGGGAAAGATTTTTGAAGCCCATTTTGGCCACCCTACAAGGAGAGAGTACCCTAACGAAATTGTACTGGCTGCTTTCCGACTGTGACTCATATGTCACATATAGAACAGCGTTATATGCCAAAGCTGCCAGAACTATCCGTGCTAGCTATCTGGGAGAAATTGCTATAGATTGTAAAGGAGACTCCCTAATCTGAAGGATGTATGTTGGTTGTGATTGATCTTAATTTTATT
Organism: Lerista edwardsae; assembly: GCA_029204185.1. Classification (NCBI taxonomy): domain Eukaryota; kingdom Metazoa; phylum Chordata; class Lepidosauria; order Squamata; family Scincidae; genus Lerista; species Lerista edwardsae. The sequence goes on from JAJKFI010000009.1 coordinate 17,186,689, forward strand.
TGTTTTTAAACCTTAATGTTTCTGTATTCTGTTCTGTATTTGGATTTTGTTTTATATTTGATTGTGATGGCTTTTAGCCAATACAATAAATGATTCTGACCTGACCAGTTAGGCCAGCAAAGTTTGGCTGGCACAAGGGTCCCTGTAAAGCAGATTGGGGCCATTCTTGGAGTCGGGGAGGATGGCGCACGTCTGTGTGCTGGCCTCTCTGACTCCGAGAGTGGTCCAAACATACTTTACCGTGTCCCTTGTGCCAGCCAAACTTTGCTGGCCTAACTGTGCCAGACTAACTCCAGGTTAGGATTGTGCCCTAAATCTAATTCTCTTCTTAGCTAAAAGTTTCATGAGAGCTGTTGTGGTGTAGTGGCTGACCTAAGTATCAAGAAGTACCCAATCAGATTTTATTTCTACCCACTAAGTATGTTTATAGTCCAATTCTAACTAGCTCCCTGTGCAGCAATGCCTGCATGGCTACCGTAGTCCAAGAAGCCCCACATTGGGCTTTCAAGCCTGGAGGGGGGAATAGGGTTTTCTTAGGCCTGCCCCCCTCGCCACCATCTCCTGCCCTGTTAACTCTCTCCCATCCCATTCTGACCCTGCACTGGTCACTGAGAGCTTACCTGCTCTGTTGGGCACTGTTCCAGGACACAATGCCAGCAGGATGATGCAGCCTTTCCTACCGGCACTACTTACTCACAGGGTGCAGCAAACATGCTTCACAGCACTTTTGCAACACCCTATGCCATAGAATAGGATTGGGACGTGGTGGCGCAGCTGGTTAAACCACTGCTGCTGGGCTTTCCGACTGGAAGGTTGGGAGTTCAAGACTGCGCGACGGAGTAAGCTCCAGTCGCTTGTCCCAGTTCCTGCCAACCTAGCAGTTCGAAAGCACCTAAATGTAAGTAGATAAACAGGGACCACTTCGGTGGGAAGGTAATAGCGTTCCGTGCACTACAGTGTATAGCCATGCCGGCCACATGATCACAGAAGCTTGTCCTTGGACAAAACGCCGGCTCTACAGGCTTTGAAACAGAGATGAGCACTGCCCCCTACAGTTGGTCACGACTAGACCATTCGGTCGTGGGGAAACCTTTATCTTTATGCCATAGAATAGGATTGGCCAGCCCAATGTTGGTGGTTCCAACATTGGTTAGTATAGGTCTTTTGACCGTGAACTAATCTTTCCACCTGCCAGTAAAAATGTGCAAATATAAACACTTTCCAAGTGTTCCTGGAAAATGAAGGCCAAACCATAACAAGACCAAAAGAAATGAAATGAATGGGTAATGATGAAGAGGGAGTCTTTGTGTTCTTTCCTCCAGAGTCCTTGGACTAGCTAATGTACTGTATTTTTCAGCAGCTGCGATGGATTTTGTTTCATAAAAATTCCTAAGAAATGAACTTCAGTTGTGCTTGGAGGTGATGCTTATGGATACATGCTCCTTGGGGCTATATTACATTCCTGAAGGAATGCAGTTGTCTGTGGGTATATACATATACAAACTGCCTGTCATGAAAGGATGTTAGGAATCCTTTAGAAAAGTGTTTCTCAAACTGTGGGTCACGAACCAATTTCAGGTGAGTCGCCCAGCACCTACTGCAGCCATCACTGAAAATACAGGAAGATGGAAAGGGGGGGGGAACTGGGTGGTTATTTTGCTTGTGTCAAGGTTGTAAATAGGCCTTTTTCCTTTCTGATTCACTTTGCTATTGGAAATGGCTGAGAAAGAAACCAAGTTATTGCTACGTTCTCAGAAAAGCAGCAGGTTCTGATGTCCCATGCCATGACATGTCTTCCAGCCATGACGTCACTTCTGGTGTGTCCCAGACAGATTGACATTCTATAAAGTAGATTCCAGTGCTAATGGTTTGAGAACCACTACCTTTGAAATTACAGAAACAACATCTGAGAAAAAAGGAAGAAGTAAATGGTCAAATCCCAGACAGTTCAAAAACAACATGACAAGCAAATGGCGGCAGACAAGGGAGAGATACTCATTTTGCATGTGGAAAGCTGTGAAGATAATTAGTTTACGTAATTTCATTACAGGGCTCCCAATGAGAATAACCTCTGGCCCAATACACAATGGCTCTCAAAGGTTGATAAAACCACTGGACCGAGGATAGATACCATCTTGTTTTATGAGCGAGGGCGTGTGTTAAAAGCTAAATTGAAAGTACACAACTGTAAATATTGGTTTCCTATAAACTGAGAAAATGGAAAAACACTGCTTCAATCAAACGGCTTAATTTATAGCCTGCAATCAAAACAATGGTTTGCTTCCTCCATTAAAGTTAATGGACAAAGGGCTAGAATTGCAGTGACCTTTTTCAAAAATGCTTTCATTGCTGAACATCAAGCTGTGATGTGGGTCCGAGTGATGTTTACTCACATGTGAGGGTCAGTACACATAGGACACTTCTGATGAGTGATCTAATGTAAGTCAGGGTGCAATAGTAACCTGGAGTTAGGCCAGCACAGTTAGGCCAGCACAGTTGGCTGGCACAAGGGCGATCGTAAAGCTTGTTTGGACCACTCTTGAAGTCTGGGAGGATGGCACACATCTGTATGCTAGCCTCTCTGACTCCGAGAGTGGTCTAAAGACACTTTACAGTGGCCCTTGTGCCTGCCAAACTTTGCTGGTCTAACTGTGCCAGCCTAACTCCAGGCTAGGATTCCGCCCTCAGCCTTTTTATGTAATTCTCAAACAAGCTGCAGATTGAAAAGCTACAGGACAGGAAGAGGAGGCCAGAGAGTGCTTGAAATATTTGCCTCTCTCTAGCCTTACCAAACATATAAGGAGAGAGTGCCGTCTCCATTAAATAAGCACCTAAGGCAGGCCAATGACTGTGTAGAGCCAAAGGAAACTTGGTAAATGATGTATCTTCACCTAGTGGTGTCACTAGGAGCAGTAGCAGCACCAGAGTGGAGACAATGTTGGGATGTCATGTGACACTGTCACATGACTTCTGGGTTTTCCCGGAGGAGGAAGTGGAGACAGTGGAGGCTTCATGATCTGGCCACCACCCCTGTTCTTCCTCCTTTGGAAGTTCTTGTTGAGGAGAACTTCCAAAGTAGAAGGAAGGGAGTGGCAGACAGATCATGAAGTCGTTGAAGCACAAATAAGTGTTTTCTTTCTTCTGGTACATGGCGACCCTTTATGGCTGTTCCCAGAGAAGGCTATCCCCAGCCCTGTGTTTGTTACACCACTGCCACATGATGTGCCCGCCTCTGCTCCTCTCACTTCCTGGGTTGAAAAATAATGAGGGAGATGCAGAAGAAGCGGAAGAGTCTCAAATGCGCTGCCCTCAGGCTGACGGAGAAGCGTCCAAAGACAGCATTCTCTCAGAGCGCAGCAATGCAATTTTATTTTATTTTAAACACTCCCATTTTCAAATGTTATGAACGCCTTGATACATAACAATTTGTTAAAGAAATTCCACCATTTCTAAACTGGCTGCTCCTCCGAGAAAATGACTAAGAGCACAATCCTAACCTGTAGTTAGGCCGGCACAGTTAGGCCAGCAAAGTTTGGCCAGCACAAGGGACACCGTAATGTATGTTTGGACCACTCTCGGAGTCAGAGAGGCCAGCACAGAAACGTGTGTCATCCTCCCTGACTCAGAGAGTGGTCCAAACACACTTTACGGTGGCCCTTGTGGCGGCCAAACTTTGCTAGCCTAACTGTGGCGGCCTGATTGTGCTCTGCAAAAAGAAATTATTACACTAAAAAGATTTTTGTTCCTTCAACTTCTTTCTGTTCAAACAACTTTGGTCAGTGTTGGGCATCTTAGAATTTCCACTAATAAATCTGTGTGCAAATCTCCCCAAATCTTGATTGATATTTATTGTTGCTGAAGGTTTTGAGGGTTTGCTTTTTTCAAAACAACAATTCTACAATGTGTAGATGGAACCATTTAAGAATGTGGTTGCTTTTTTGAAATATTGATGCTACAGACCTTGTGACAAAAGAAAAGGAACAAAGAAAACAGTAAACAAAATATGATTTTGAAAAACTCAATAAAGCTAGAAAATGAAAGACTCAATTATTGAAGCATAAGACAGGAGGAGAAAAATAGCATCTAAGAAGTGTGGCCTAAGAGAGAGAGAGAGAGACTGATATTGTGGAAACTATTTAATTTTTCCTGTGTGTGTTTTAATTCTGCGTACCGCTCCATGAGGATTGGGGGCAAAGAGAGAAAAATTACTTTAAGGGGGGGAGGGAGGAACATTTGAGACAGACAACTCCTTAACAGCACGGTGGTAAAATGACTGAAATGAACAGACATGAGACCGATTTTCTAACTGATGCACTCTGTTAGACACAGGGCTGTGTGTGTGTGTGTGTGTGTGTGTGTGTGTGTGTGTGTGTGTGTGTGAAACCTGTCATTGATGAAAACTTTCAGGGGCCATTTAGCTCAGTCGGGATATGCTTGATGGGGAAAAAGTTCTATTAAAACACCAATTCTGAACCCCTAATTGGAGCCATGGTGAAAGAAAGTGGCTAAGATGACAACCCTCAAACATTCTTGCTTGCTTAACTTCAGCAGCAGGTAAATTCACAGCAAAAAATATGAAAGGAAAAATAAGATAATTATATGGAATGAAATTACAAAATTATTATTATTATTTATTGGATTTCTATCCCGCCTTTTTGCCCGAAGGCACCCAAGGCGGCATTACAACATGAAAATACAATAAAATATAAAATTTAACATTAAAAACAATTTAAAAAACAATATTAAAACAATACAATAAAACAAAATTAAAACAAAACAATAGAATTTAAAAACAAGCCCTGTGGATCATAAAATATAAAAGTGTAACAAACCAGACAGCCAGCCTGTCAACAGTTAAAAGCTTTTTGAAATAAAAAGGAGAAGGTGGTGTACTCTGATCATCAGAACGCATAAGTTGGATTTATCTGGGTTTTTTTTTATTTAATAATTCAGTTTTCTGGGAAAAGGCAATACGATTTGGGACATCTCAAAGCATAATCCTAACCTGGAGTTAGGCCGGTACAGTTAGGCCAGCCAACTTTGGCTGGCACAAGAGCCACCGTAAAACATGTTTAGACCACTGTGGGAGTCAGGGGGGATGGCGCACAACTGTGGGCTGGCTTCTCTGACTCCAGGAGTGGTCCAAACATACTTGACGGTGGTCCTTGTGCCGGCCAAACCTGGCTGGCCTACCTGTGCTGGCCTAACTCCAGGTTAGGATTGCACCCTCAAGGTTAGACTCTGAAACTAAAACACAAGTATTTGTGCCAGAGACATTTCTGGGCTCCTTGCTCAGATTCCGGGAGCTGGCCACACTCTAAATAAGTACCAGAAAATCCTCCTTAGTTCTTCCATTATACATAGGAATACTGTGTATTGATTATAGCTCTGTTTGCCCTTTGGCTCTTGTCCTCTGCAAACTGGTAACTGCCTGCAATTGTAGTGATTGACATAACACAGAAAAGTTGTCCTAGAAAGGTGATTTACAGATAACTGACCCTTAGTTAATTTCACAGCACTCACAAATTACCAACAGTCTATCTGTGTTGCCACAGGTGAAGTCATCTGGTGTGTGTATATATAGCACTGAGAGGTATTTTTTTATCGCATTCTTCAGTAATTCATGTCACACTGACCTGAGCTGCTACCAACTCTGTTCCCAGCAATGAACCCCTGTTATAGCTGGCTTGCAACTGCAGTTATAAAATGAGTTGCTAAATCAGCACTATCTGAAATGATGGCTTTTGATCAGACTCCATTTGGGGATACAGCCCTGGCCAGCTAGCGCTATACTGCTCTGAATAAAGGTGTTATGAATACTCTAAATAAAGGTGTTTTTACACCTTTACAGCACCTCTACAGCACAAAATACAGCAAAATGTAATCATCTTTTAAAACTAATTTCTTTTCGTGTATTCCCAGAAACCTTTTGAGACCAATATAGAAACACTTTAATGGCACGTGAAATTGTTATACAGAATTGTGTTCCACGTTCAATTATTTCATCTTTTTAAAACGAAGAGACTGGGGGGAGGGCAAGAAGGAGAGAAAGCCAGGCTTTTAAGAAGAGGCAATGAAGACAGAAGCGGGTGACAAAAAAAGATTTTTTAAAATATATTTCAGAACTTTTTGCAGCTGCCATTGCAATGCCAAATCTCTGCACGAAGAATATCAAACGGAGATTTTCCTTGCTGCCTAATAGTCAGACAGGAATTTGTTTTTTATTGCATTTGAGTCTAAGGGTATAATCCTAAACTGAGTTAAGCCGGCATAAGATAAACCAGCAAAGTTTGGCCAGCAAAAGGGACACCGTAAAGTATGTTTGGACCACTTTTGGAGTCAGGGAGGCCAGCACACAGATGTGAGCCATCCTCCCTGATTCCTAGAGTAGACCAAAAATGCTTTCTGGTGTCCCTTGTGCTGGCAAAACTTTGCTGGCTTAATTTATGCAGGCCAGTTTAGGATTGCGCTCTAAGAGTGCAATCCTAACCTGGAGTTAGGCCAGCACAGTTAGGCCAGCAAAGTTTGACCAGCACAAGGGACACCAGAAAGCACATTTGGATCACTCTCGGAGTCGGGGAGGATGGTGCACATCTGTGTGCTGGCCTCTCTGACTTCAAGAGTAGTCCAAACTTACTTTATGGTGCCCCTTGTGCCAGTCAAACTTTGCTGGCCTAACTGTGCAGGCCTAATTCCAGGTTAGCGACGTGGTGGCACAGTGGGTTAAACCGCTGTTGCTGGGCTTTCTGACTGGAAGGTTGGGAGTTCAAGTCTGCGTGACGGAGTGAGCTCCCGTTGCTTGTCCCAGCTCCTGCCAACTGAGCAGTTCAAAAGCACCTAAATGCAAGTAGATAAACAGGGACCACTTTGGTGGGAAGGTAACAGCGTTCCGTGAGCTTCAGTGTATAGTCATGCTGGCCACATAACCATGGAAGCTTGTCCTTGGACAAACACCGGCAATTCGGCTTAGAAATGGAGATGAGCACTGCCCCCTACAGTCGGTCACAACTAGACCATTCGGTCGTGGGGAAACCTTTACCTTTAACTCCAAGTTAAGATTGTGCCCTAAATTCCAAAGGCAGATGCAGTTCCCTTCACAATTGTTTGGGCTGTGAAAAATGATTGGATTTGGTGGTGCTGTGTTATCTGCTGGTTCCTCCTTCTCAAGCTATGCAGAAACAGAATAGGCGATTCAGCCTTGCCAAAGACCCCCAACTCCCCACTATTGTCCTTGATTTTGTCTCATGTGATTTACAGTAACTGCACACTTAATGTATTACTTTTTTCTCTGTTTTTGAGTGTTGTGTGATAGTGTGTGTCAAGCCCTGTACACTTTAGCCAGAGACTTGAATCTCTGGGCCTCTTTGGCCTTCTTTCCCAAAGACACATCCTTACCGAATCCCTCAAGCCACATGAGATGGGGAAAGTCCAGTGGTGTCATCTACTCTTGCGGACACGGAACGCTGGGCGGGACTTACGTTTGATTGGCTGCCTGATCATTTGCTTCCGCCGCCTTCCTGCTCGCCCAGGCATGCGGCGCCCCCCCCCCCCGCGTCCATCACGGAGCTGGGCGAGCAGCGGTGGGGTGCGGCGCCCGAGGGCAGCTCGAGTGGCGGGGGGAAGGTGGTGGAACCGCACGGACCAGGCTGCCAATCAAACGTAAATCCCGCCCAGCGTTCCGTCTCCACGAGAGTAGATGACACCACTGGGAAAGTCCAAACTAGGGCTTCCCCATTGGGGATTGCAGTTATATGTCAGAGGCATGGGGCATTGTCTAACAGCCCCATCCAAACCCTGAAGTTGGGGCGTCTCTGGGCAGGGAGAGGGTAGGAGGGAGGATGTTCCTGGGCAGGGGTGGGAGTAGTGTGCCTGCCTGGGGGTGGAGCTGGCATGCAGCCATCAGGCCGCATCCAAAAAATCCGTCCCCAGGCGGTGTGGCCCCAATTTTGGCCACACAGCTTGCTCGGACCTGCAGGTGCAGATCCGAGCCAGTCCATCAGGGCAGCTGGCGCCAAGCCCTGGATAAGGGTGCGAATGTGCCCTTGCCCCATGGAGGCTCCAGCCAGCTCCTTGCCCGCCAGCCTGCCTGCGCCAGCTCATGTTAGGACTGTGCCTTAGAAGTGGCAGGGAGAGACTAGTTCCCCCATTGCAAGTAGGTGAATTGCTTTCACAGCCTGCTACCCTTTGCTGGTAGTGCCCAGTTCAGACTATGGAGAACAGATTCCCGTGGGCCCCCTGTTACTACAGCCCAAACCTCAGGCTCCTTTCCTCTACTCTCCCCAGTTTCTGACCTCCAAACCCTGCACAACATCCCCCCCCCGCAAAGTTGCAGTCATCCTGACCAAAAACACGTCATTGCCCACCCACACTTGTTTTTCATTCTCAGCACAGTGAGTGGGAGACTTCATCCTGTCTCACCTGTCAATCTTAAAGACATTCCATGAGAACTTTAATCGGTTCGCACTGGATGCCAAAGATCTCAGAATTGGTTAAGTGTCATGAAACAATAGAAGTATTTCAGGGTTTAAATTTTTTTTTTTTTAATTTCCGCTACCTGCTGAAACTGAAAGACTGTGATAATGCACGTAGCAGATAATGATACTTACCTACTAGAGATTGCAAAGAAAAGTTTTCAGCAGAGCATAGAACTTTGAGGAATCTTTGAGTTCTAGCCACTGGTGTGCTGCTTAATTGGGTATTTCTCCTATCTGAACTGTGTGGGCAATAAAACAATACTGATACACCCCTGAAATCGCTCACTCTGAATATCCATATCCCTGTACAGCCATTGAATAAGCCTTCTTGTATTCGACTCAAAGTGAGCGACAAGATTCATGGGATAACTAGCCTCCTACTTGATTACATTTTGTGGTTGCCCAGCAACCGACTGGGAAAGTATTAGAACAAGTTCAAATTGAACACCAGGCTGCAACATGCTGCAGACAGCCTTGCCACCAAAGGTCTCATACGTCCCTTCTGAGGAGGCGGTGATCGGTTTGGCATGGCTCTAGCCTGGCACGTGGCTCAGACTTCCTTGACTTCTCCAAATGATCTGGGAAGAATCAAGGAGCTTTGCTTGCTCCTTCAATTTATATGCAGAAAATACACAGGCCTACAATTCCTCCAGTTTCCTCACACTTTCCTCTTTTGCTGAGTTCTTTTGCAAACAGTTGGGACTTAGACCTGGCTCAAATCCAGGTTCAAATCTCTGCTTAGCCATGGAGCTTCCGGGATGACCTTGAGCCAGTCGTCTCTCAGGGTGCAATCCTAACTTGAGACATATAAAATTATGCATGGGAGGGATAGAGTCTATACAGGGATGTTCTTTTCCCTCTCTCACAATACCAGAACCAGGGGGCATCCATTGAAATTGAGTGTTGGGAGAGTTAAAAGGAAATACTTTTTTTTACCCAGCAGGTAAACTATGGAACTCCTTGCCACAGGAGGTGGTGATGGCATCTGGCCTTGATGCCTTTAAAAAGGGACCGGACAGATTTCTGGAGGAAAAGTCCATTGTGGGTTATAGGCCAAGATGGGTTGGGCAACCTCCTTACATTAATAGTAGGCAACTTCAGAATGCCAGGTGCAAGGGAGTGGCAACAGGATGCAAGCATCTTGTTGTCTACTGAACTCCCTTAAGCACTGGTGGGCCACTGTGAGATACAGGAAGCTGGAGTAGGTGGGCCTTTGGCCTGCTCCAGCGAGGCTCTTCTTATGTTCTTAGATGATTCTGATTTACCTCATATTTCCCTCAGGATTTTACCTTAGAAGTTTACCTCAGAATGCCAGATGTAGGGAAGTGGCAGCGAGGTACAAGTTTCTGGTTGTCTTGTGTGCTCCCTGAGCCATCTGGTGGGCCACTGTGAGATACAGGAAGCTGGACTAGACGGGCCTTTGGCCTGATCCAGCAGGGTTCTTCTTATGTTCTTAACTTGCGCTGGAACAGCGAGGCTGGCGGGCCTGTGTGGTATCCAGCGCAGGTTGGGAGTCTCAGGAGCACTGGGGCCGCGTGGCCAGGGGACAGAGCCTTGGATGTGGCCTAATGGCTAATGGCTACATCCCAGCTCCGCCCCCTCACCAGGCAGGCAGGCCTCCTGGACCACCCAACCCCGCCCAGTTCCTCCCTCCCCCCACCCAGAACCGCTCTTGCACAGCCTTGGACCAGCACCCTTGGGCCGACGTTGCTGCTCGTGTCGACCCAACAACAGCACCCCCAATGCAAGGGTGCCATTTGGCACCCTCACACTGGCACTCGTGCCGCTGGGCTGACGTAAGCAGCTAGCGTTGGCCCAAGGGCACCTTCGAGATTGCGCCCTCAGCCTTACCTTCCTCACTTTGAGGACAAGAAAACTTGTACCAGATATACAAGCAGAGGGGAATGTTTTCTTGATTTACTGCTGGTGTGAAATCCTTCTGCAAATAACAAGAATCTGAAATGGTATTCATTTGGGAAGTCTCACTTAGCTAACCAATGTAAAAATAAAATCTTGTAAAAATAGCCAATGTAAACATAAATTCAGTAAAGCGCCTGTACTAATTTTCAGAATGCTTGCAATTGGGGGGTGGGGGCGGTTATGTTCTAATGGAAATTAATTTTATACCCAAATGTTAGTGTCACTGTATACATTAATCTCTGAATGAAGTTATTTCCCTGCCAAATCAGTTTTTCATTATGAATTCATTGTGGAAACAAGGTCAAGATCATATGTTCATGAGATGGTGAGAAAGAAGAGTCAAAAATATTTTAAGGCTGACTGGTTTCATTAAAAGCTCAGATATCTTAGTTGGGGAAAATATACACACAGGGACAAGTCCAATTTTCCAGCCCTGATATAGCCATGCCAATGAGGGTGCGCTGCATTGGGGGGGGGGGGACTTATGGATGCCTACTCAAGGTAAGGGAACTAATGTGTGCCAATTGTTAATGAAATGAATCATGTGTCCCATCAGACAATATCACTTTATTGCAGTATTCACAATAGGACACACTCGCAAGAGCATCAGATACTGTCCATCCATGGTCCACCAGCAATAGAGTCCTATCTTAGGGCTAGCTAGGAGAAGCCCGATGCCAGAATAGTGATGCACATAACACTGGCTGGGATAATGACAGCTCCTTATAGTCAAAAAGAAAACTGATGAAAGGATTCACCAGAACCTTTGGGTCTTGAAAAGTAATATTTACCTTCACAAATACCAGTTACACTCCATCAGAAGACATTCGACCAAATCTGCATGCAAAAGGCATATTCCCCAAATCCAATCATAGCACAAGGCCTTCCATTTTAAGCTTTACCCACACGTGCAAATTTAACACAGCCGGAATCTTCAGAACGAACAAGTGTTCGGGTATTCGACATACTAGCGTAGGCCATAAGTAATATAAATGTTCATCATGCACATCTCTGGAGGTTGAGATGAAACAGAAAGCACACACATCAGCACCATTTATTCTTCCGACCGACATTTCAAAAACTTGGAGCAAAAGGAAGCACCCAAAAATAAAACATACGCTCAATACAGTATGCTAGCTTTTGAAGTCTTTGTCATCCGAAATATTAAACTGGGTCTTGGGTTTGGTGGCTTCTTGCATGAGTTCCAGCAGCTGTCCAATCTGCTCGTCTCGAAGGGCGTTAAGCTTCTCCTCTGGGAGGTGGGATCCAAAGTGAGGCCTGCTGGTTGTGTTTGGCACGTTTTGGCTAGTTTGCTGCCAGAGCATCGCTGCATAGTTCTAAGAGGGTGAGGGGGGAAACAGATGTTGGTGATTAAAAAGCAGCCGCAAGCAATGTTTTCTTTGTCGGCAGAGTTAAGCCAGCAAAGTTTGGCTGGTACAAGGAACACCTTGTTTGGACCATTCTTGGAGTCAGAGAGGCCAGCACACAGACGTCCCTGACTCCATCCTCCCTGACTCCGAGAGTGGTCCAAACGAGCTTTATGGTGCACCCTTGTGCCGGCCAAACTTTTGCTGGGCTAACTGTGCCGGCCTAACGCCAGGTTAGGTTTGCGCCCTTAGTAATATACAGGCATGCCCTGGTATTCACTGGGGTTCCATTCTGGACCCACCTTGGATACTGGGGATGCCTTTTTAAAGATAGGGAAACATCAGTGGTTTTGCTGCAGCAAGGTAAAAACAAACAAACCAGATACTATCACCAATGTGTTGATACCTGTGGTGCCTATCAGTTGGCCTATCAGTGCTTCCAAATGCACTTCATATGTTCAGTATGGTTTTTGTGATATTCAAATAATTTTTTCTGGATCCATCTTAAATCTTATTCACATGTCTGTATAACAGCGATGAGCGTTGCAGGCTTAGATGGCGAGGCAGAACCGCCCCACTGGAGTTATTTGAAAAGTGCTGCCATTGGTGTGATCTCTAAAATACTTACAACCCATGGGGTCCTGACGCTCAGAGCCCATGGGTTGTAAGTGTTGTGTGATCACAGTGGTAGTGGCACTTTTTAAAAGACCCTGGCAGGGTGATTCTGCCTCATCTTCCACCCTCACACCATGTGTCACTGCTATACAATTAAGAGCGCAATCCTAAACTGGAGTTAGGCCGGCATAAGCTAAGACAGCAAAGTTTGGCCAGCACCAGGGCCACCATAAAGCATGTTTGGATCACTCTTGGATTCAGAGAGGATGGCTCATGTCTGTGGCTGACCCATCTGACTCGGAGAGTGGTCCAAACATACTTTACGGTGTCCCTTGTGCTGGCCAAACTTTGCTGGCTTAGTTTATGCCAGCCTAACTCAGTTTAGGATTGCGCCCTAAATCACACTGATTTAAATACCAGGATCAAGGCAGGAATGCACATTTAAGTTACATTGATTTCTAACGTCACAGTAGCATGCAAGTATGCAGAATTGAGTACAGAACTGCGTCCATACAACATCTAAGGAAATGAATAAGCTCTGGCTAACAGATAAATAGTTTAATGCAACTAAATCCAGCGACAACTTCAGGCTACTGGGCAAGCAAATTAGGAAAGTAGACATTGTATGTCTTCCATAGCCACTTCTATGTAAGTGTGTTTAATAATTTCTAGGCATGCCTACTCAGAAGTCTCATTGTGTTCAGTGCGGTTTACTCCCAGGAAAGTATGTACAGAGATGTAGCCACAGTGTCCCTTCAGAAATAATGGCCAGCCCAATCGGCAAATGAAAGAAGCCCAAGAATGTGACTGTCAGTAGGTTTAATGCTAGTGAAATTAATGCGATGTGCAGTCCTATGCATATTTACAATGAAATATGTTTCACTGTAATGGGACGTGGTGGTGCAGCAAGTTAATCCGCTGTTGCTGGGCTTTCCAACCGGAAGGTTGGGAGTTCGAGACTGCGTGACGGAGTGAGCTCGCATTGCTTGTCCCAGCTCCTGCCAACCTAGCAGTTCGAAAGCACCTAAATGCAAGTAGATAAACAGGGACCACTTTGGTGGGAAGGTAACGGCGTTCCGTGCGCTACGGCATATAGTCATGCCAGCCACATGACCACGGAAGGTTGTCCTCTGACAAAAACGCCGGCTCTACAGGCTTAGAAACAGAGATCAGCACTGCCCCCTACAGTCGGTCACGACTAGACCATTCGGTCGTGGGGAAACCTTTACCTTATGTTTCACTGGAGGGCCCAATCCTATCCACTGATGGCGTGCTCGATGAAGGGCTGCTGACACAGCATCCACTGCACTGTCCAGGTACCAGACCAATTGGGTGAGCTAAGAAATGAAATACCTTACCTTCCCAGCCACTGCATGGTTCCCAACGGGATTCCTCAGATCCATGCCATGGCTTTTGTCAGAGTAGCTCTGAGGAACCTGATAGGGGCATCAGGATGGAGGTTTTGGATGCAGCAGATGCCACTGCTGCCGTGATCCACCCCACTGAGATCCCCCCGATCCCCACCCCTCCAATGGCAGAACAGCGGCTGATCTGGCTGCCATGCCAAGCTGACTGCTGTACTGGCGGCCATGCAGCCACACAATAGTGGATGTGCCAACATTTCTATAGAATTCGACTGTAAGGATTTCCTTCCTAGTAAGGATACTTAGGACTGCAACCAAAATCCAAGTACAACTGCAGTATAAAGGGCCAGGCTTTTAAGAATACATTCATTCAATATCTTGCACAACTGTGTGCTTACCCAGCATCTTGTAAAAATAAATGTGTTTAAGACACTTGCTCCCGGTAATTTTATTAGTTATCCTGCAAGAATGATATTCTTATACTGTCACCCAATTACATACCCTATAATAAATGAGCTTTGAAGCAGTCGTTTGAAGCAACAAAGCTGGTGCTCAGAAAGCTTGAAAACTGAGCATCTGCCCTACAGTATCACACTGTGTGTTGAAAATCTAACAGTGGCACAACTCATTATTACCAACCAACCCCCCGCCCCCCCAAGCGGAACTTGCTATCCAAAACTTTGTTTTCACTTTTGCCGTGATGACAACTTCACTGCAATCTACACTCCTCCGTATCAATTTTAAAACAGCGTATTAAAGTAGATCAAATTATAGAATCTATTAGGAAAGCTAATTTGAACTGACAGCTATTTTGCATTTCAATTTGAACTCCTGCACCGCGTCCCCAGCAGCAATTTATCATCAGGTTATTTCAAGCTGCCTTTGTTAGGGAAACGACGGCACTAAACATCAAATCATGGATCTTCAGCACGGGAGGCAACAATGTCCAGTGAATATCTTTTGCTTTTTGCAGCTGAAACTTGTCGCGTAAGATGCATCACACCGGAGTCTCCTGTTGATTTACAATGAACAAGGATTCTAACTCCAAGCCCATTTGTTTTAGTTCTGCTGGGAAGATTTGCTGGCCAACCTTGATGAGAGTCTCACCGCATTAAGACGGAGCTTATCAAACCCGGTCACAGCATGCAATTGCCCGACTGATCCGAAGCAGCATCAGTCAACACAACATGGCCAGCATGCGGATGGCAGGGACAAGTCTCTCACAAACAAGGACCGACAATGACACGCACACACAAATGTTACGGAAGCTATTAGAGAACAGAAAACTTTGCCTCCCTTCTGCTATTGCCCATGTGCTTTTTGGGCAGGGATGCTTCCCATTTTGAGACACAGATACTTGCCAAGGGAAATTTGCCCCTAGGAAGAGAAAAAGTGTGTTGCAATAACACAGGTGTGGACTAATGTACTGTATACTGACACTGTGGACTGTGAGAATACAGTATCCTGTACTGAAGTGATAGCCAGAAGCGTAACGCACTGTCCTAGTGGGGTTTTTTTTTTTGGGGGGGGTGTTAACTGCCATGGCTTTGCACCCATTCCTTCTCCAGTGGAAAGACATCAGCACCTCCTCCAAAACCAAAACTGAAGAAGGGGAGATGCAAAGCCATCAACACCTTCTCCCAATGCTATCTCCTTTAAGGGTGAGATACTGGAACCTCTGCATGCAAAACATGTGATCTGCCACAAATGTATGGTTCCTCCATTTCATGACTTCCTCCAATGGACTATTGCAAAAAAAAGAAAAAAGAAAAAAAAAAGATGGGGGGGGGGAGTTGTTGAAATCCATCCTTAGAGGCATGGAGAGATAAAGTGGATAAAGTGAATAAAGGGATGTTCTTTTCCCTCTCTCACAATACCAGAACCAGGGGAAAGCCACTAAAATTGAGTGTTGGGAGAGTGAGAACAGTTAAAAATGAAATACTTTTTTACCCATTGGGTAATTACTCTGTGGAACTCCTTGCCACAGGAGGTGTTGATGGCGACTGTCCTAGTTGCCTTTAAAAGGAGACTGGACAGATTTCTGGTGGAAAAGTCCATTGCGGGCTACAGGCCATGTTGGGTAGTGCATACTTTAGAAGAAAGCTATCCCAGAATGCCAGGTGCAGGGGAGTGGCAACGAGATGCAGGTATCTTGTGTGCTCCCTGAGGCATCTGGTGGGCCACTGTGAGATATAGGAAGCTGGACTAGAAGGGCCGTTAGCCTGATCCAGTGGGGCTCTTCTTATGTTCAATTGTCCAAATACACTCAGAAATTTGGGTCCCAAAACCGTTTTGATCTTCAAGCAGCTCCAGTCCCTTTCACAGCATCCAGTATTTGCACAAAGGCTGCTGGTAGAAGGGTTGCAAATCCCAGAAAGCAAAGTCTTGCTTTCGATCCTTATTCCACTGAAGTCCACGATAACAGTCTTGAATGGCTTCAAAGAAAGGAAGTTGTTCGCCTTCCACAGCCACAAAATAAATTAAGCATCTGTGAAATGCCTGGCTTATACAGCAAGCACAGCATGCATATCAGCTAGGATTTTCAAAGGAACCAAAGGAAATCAGGTGCTCTCAGTACACTGGGGAAGTTCATGAATCTGGGACCAGATTCATTTGGGGCTGGTTTTAAAACTTCCATTGATAGACAAAACCTCTCTGTTCAAAGTTATTTGGGAGTTTGAAAAGCATCCTTTCCTAATTCTGACTGTTTCAAAGGCAACATCTTCTTTCTATCTCTCGTGGGCGCCACCAACCTGAGGGCACAATCCTAACCTGGAGTTAGGCCGACACAGTTAGGCCAGCAGTTTGGCTGGCACAAGGGACATCATAAAGCACGTTTGGACCACCCTTGGAGTCAGAGAGGCCAGCATACAGACGTGCGCCATCCCACCTGACTCCGAGAGTGGTCCAAACTTGCTTTATGGTGGTGCCCTTGTGCCGGCCAAACCCTGCTGGCCTAACTGTGCCAGCCTAGCACCAGGTTAGGATACAATACATTACTTGGGCAGAACTAGTTGGATAGGCTGGAGTGACTCTTATAGAGGCTTTGGTCAAAGCAAAGGAATAAAGGAAAGCTATTTCCTTGTCTCCCAACAAGGGGACAAGGCAAAGAGAGATTGCTGATATGGGCATGGGAACAGCACAGAGGTCCTGGACTGCTGAGGGGATGTGGTGGTGCTGCGGGTTAAACTTCCAAGCTGCGGATCGGAAGGTTGGCAGTTCGAGACCGAGCAACAGAGTGAGCTCCCATTGCTTGTCCCGGTTCCTGCCAACCTAAGGGTTTGAAAGCATCTAAAAATGCGAGTAGGTAAATAGGTGCCACTTCAGTGGGAAGGTAACGGTACATCTTGGCATATAGTCATGCTGACCACATTACCACGGAAGCTTGTCCTAGGACAAACACCGGCTCTTCGGCTTAGAAACGGAGATGAGCACCGCCCCCTACAGTCGGTCACGACTAGACCATTCGGTCATGGGGAAACCTTTACCTTACTTGGACTGCTGACCTTAATGCTGTTGAGAAAGGTGGGTGCCACTCCAATTCCTACATGTCCTGAATATTTATTGCTGGTAATATATGGAAAGTAAAACCACCATAATGATGGCACTCACAAGGCTGTTCTGGAGAGATTAAAAGTAATGCAAATGCCTGATTTACTTCTATTCATTTCACTTCTATTCATCCAGCTTTCAATACCAAGGTTTGTAGGGTTAAACCACTTTGGAAGGAACCCTTTCAAAATCCCATTTAAGCTCTTTGCAGAGATCAAGCTGTGGTCCGCAGCTCCTTCCTTAAAAAAGACACACGGCTCTCTCTCTGGTAGTCATAAAGAAAGGAGAACTTCCTTAGGTGGATTCTGAGCTGGAATCTCCACCTCAGCCTCTGCTGCCATAGCAACATTTTCTTCCTTGCACAATAATGTGTTTTGTGCCTCTGTGGAATTAAGGGATGTTCTGCATGACAAGTGGTGCTTATAAGTTTCGGTGCGCCACTTTGGCAAGCACTCTGGCTTGTCAAAGATTTCAATGTGATCCTTGATATAATATGCCCAGATAAATGCTGGCCAGTTTCCAAGCCATCAGAAACTGTTGTGTGCATCCAAAGGAGACTTTGGGCTGCCCATCCCACCTGTTTGGGCTCCTCCCATCCCTCCATGATGCACAGCACACCTTTTCTGACACTGAAGGGAGCATCTACAGGTAGGGCCTTTTTATCCATGAGAGTTCCATTCCTGGAACCCTTGTGGATAAAAAAAAATCATTGGGTAAGTCAACCTGTGGATTTAGCCCACATCCCCTGAACTATGAGCTATGCAAATGGATGTGTAAAGAGTGAGGAGATTCCGGTTTTCCTATAGCATTACCTGAATTTAAAGATTTCCCTCTGACAACGATGTACTTATTTTTAAGCTCCAGCTCCTTTCTAGTTTAACCCGCTTTCCTGAATGCTTCCAACACCCCAATCCCATGCATGTCTACTCAGAAGTAATTCCAATTGTGTTCAATGGGGTTTACTCCCAGGGAAATGTGCATTTAGGATTGGAGCCCAAATTGGACTAAGCTCTCCTCCAGACCCATGTGGCATTCCCCCAGTCCTCCTTCAGCTATTGCTCAAATATAAAACATCTCCAAGTAAAGTTACAATAGGATTAATCTCCCCTCATTGGCTAAAACAAAAAAAAATTATATGCGATGACATTATACTCTTATATTTCAGGGAATCTTTTATTATTGTACATAAAAACAGCTGTGCAGACAGCCACAAAAATATAATTGATTTTGCTACTGCACATCATGTGTACGGCATTTTTCTCTAAACAGCAAAAGTGGAATAAGGGTGCTATTTTACTGCTTTCCCAGGGACATGTTTACTACTATTGCTCTCAAAATTGCCTCTTTACTTCCAGTTTCCAGGGGACAGCTCTATAGCTCAAGCACTATCTAGACAGAAATACAAACTATACACCCATACACAGAGTAATTTAGTGCAAAGACGGCCCCATACATGGATGGATCTGGCAGGCAGAGCAATGCAGCTACTCGCTGGAAGGCCTTAATTAATAAATGGAATCTGCTAATTAGGAGATTTGGGCCTGCCCACTCCAACCAACCCAGCAGATTTGAAACAACGTTGGTTTTGAATGAAAGCACAAAGCAGAAAACACATTTTAAGAGCTTTTTTTCCACACTGCAATTAAATCTATTATACACTTATCGGCTTTCCATGAGTCTCCTAATGAAGCTTGCACGTAGTTCTTTCAGTTATTAATTGAGCTAATGGATTCCTCTAATACCTTACCTCTGTGGGAAAAAGGCATCCAGCACATGATTTGCTGCTGCAGGCGCCGTTTCTATCAGCAACATCTGCAAAAATTCCCCCTGCCAATTGTGCACCCCCCACATCTATGACATTATGCGCGCCAATTGTCATTCTTTACCAGGGTTCTATTCCTGCTTTTGCCTTTGTACAGATGCCATTACTGACTGCTTCAGTTGCTAGCATGATCACCCTACACTGTTCAGCTTCCTCCCCAGCATCTCCCAGTTAAAACTTGAAGCAGAGCGCAGGTGCCTCTTGTATCAAATGCACATGCATGTGAATGCACTTGTACATAGCCCCTATTAGTGGTCCAGGTCCAACCTTTTTATACACTGATTTTTAATGGATGGATCAGACTCAACACTGATGGCCACTAAGAAGTGGATCCCTGGAGAAGGGTTAAAAACCACAACAACCCTTTATAATCCCCATATTAAAAACTGCTTTTCTAGGGAGTCGGCAGCTTGCTCTAAGAAAAGTGACACCCCCTTTCTTTGGCCTGGCTTGCTGAAAAATGATTAATCAGCCTGGCTTGCCGATTAATCACTTTCACGCTCCATTCTTCAGTGAGCGAGGGCTAAGGGAGGGGGTCTTTTTTCTTGGAGTGAACTTCAAAATAGCAGTTCTAGTGCAATCCTAACCTGGAGTTAGGCCAGCACCAGTCCCTTGTGCCAGTCCAGGAGTGTCACAAACATCCCTGCACCAGCCTCCCTGACTCCCAGAGTGGTGCAAATAGGGAGTTTACAAGCATGCCCATCCCTATTTTCCATAGCTCAACCTGCTATGTCATGCTCGAATTCACAGATCCCTGACAAACTACAAGTAGGACCACTATCCTGCCTCAGTGCGGCTCTGCACCAGGGAAATAGGAGTTATTCCATCTTACGAGACTTCTGCGGCATTTTTACCATGCGCCGAAGCCGAGAGGCAACCAGCAGATGGGCTGGCTCTGCTCCCAGACACCAAGGACAAACGAAGCCACACAACATAGTTGTTCTCACCAGTGTATTCTTCAAAATATATGCAGTGCATAAGCATACAGCAAAGGTTCCACAGCCTTTCCACAAATCTCCGTCCACCCCGGTAGAGCATCCCGCGGCACTCCAGACAAAACCCACACCCAGCAGCAGCAACTGCCTCTACCTATATATCCAGGCAGGCCAATAGAATCCTGTTGCTGGGCAGGCTTGCCTCATCAGCAACACCTGTGTCTGGAGTCCTCCAGTAGGCAATTATCAACCCATGGCCCTGCCTTAAGAATTAATAGGAGTGAATTGAAGCCAGGGGGCGGGCTTAGCAGCCATGTTGTGTGACTCAAAACAATCCTCATTCCAAGCATTTCAGATTGCTTTGCGTGTGCTGTTTAGGACTGAACAGTTTACTCCTGAAATAAAAACTTACCAAAATAAAAACGTGTGATCGTGTAGAAACATTATTGGTAACCTTATTATGATTTAATATGCACTTACAAGGTTAAATTCCTCGTAATTATATTACTGAACATACCGGACAAAATACTACTTGCTGTCTATTTAAACTCGGATTGCACTGTTTTGACAGACTTATTTTTTGAAATCTACACAAGCAAAAATAAAGTGTGAGCGGGAAGGAAAGAAAAAAAAGGGGGTGGGTGGGCAAAAATTAGATAAATATATAGGAAAATTACATTAAAATCTTTTCATGACACAAGTAGTTGTCAATATGAGAGTAATTCTTTTTTACTTCTAGACTATTAAGAGTATTTTTTTTAACTTCTACACTCACCCCCCCCCCAAGAATTCTGTTAATATTCAGTACTCACTGAACGGTAGTTTTATTGAACCAATGTAATACATGAATCTTCCCGTGGAAATTAAATCCCATTTTTCGTTCAGCGATTCGCACACCCATATGCAGAACACGCAGGCATGCTTAAAGAGGTTGAAATTAACTTTTACACGCATGCAGGGAGATTTTTATTCGAGAATCCGCAGCAATCCTCCTTGGCGGGAAAGATCTGCGTCAGCCATATTGTTAGACCAGACCCTCGGCTTCAAGAATATGACATCATGGCTTCTCCAGTGTATAATACCTCCATGGCAATTATGCACGACTTGCTGTGCGACTCAGCACTTTGTCTCAGGCTTCTGGTTCAGGCCTTTGGCTGCTCTGCTGCAGGCCACAGTCCTGCTAGGCCCAGCTGAGGCTCTATCCTGGGGCTTCCATCCTGCAACTCACTGCTAGTAGGGCGCAATCCTAACCAACGTTTCAGCACCAGGGTAAGGGCAATGCAGCTCTGAGCTAAGGGAACAAACATTGCCTTGCCTTGAAGAGGCCTCTGTGACTAGTACTGCACTGCAGGATGCAAGACATGCCCCATTGGCACAGCTATGCCAGTGCTGGAAAGTTGGTTAGGATTGCGCCCTCATACCTTGACATGAGATGGGGCAGAAGGTTATCAATGTATAAAGTAGGGGCCTGAACATAGATGGGAACCAAAAGCTGAAACATCTCTAAGCCCGAATGCAGTTGCTGGAAATAGCACTGCTGAGAAGTGAAGTTCTCTTAAGCAGAATCCTTATTTTCTCACAGCCAAACCCAGAAGCGGAGCATAAATTCATGACTCCAAACAGGATGTTGTGCCACATTCACTCCTCCTGGGAAAAAAGAATGGCTGGCATGACACGACCTTTGTACAGACTGTCAGACACATATATTAATTAATCTAAAGATCAATTATCTAAATATTAATCTAATAATACTCTAATAAAATACTCTTACTTTTTTTTTCTTCTTAAAAAGGAACTCAGACCTATCAAATAAACTAAAATGCCATCTACCGTGATGCCAATCTATTCCAAAGTACCAAGAGAAAACTTTTTGAAATCTCTATCCAATTAAACCTTCTTTATTATTACCTGGCAAATGTCCATCAATGGAACAATTTAAGTTTCTGATCCTTATTTCTTTCTCCAGTTTAATAAGAAAATGATTTTTCTTTTAAAATAATTATCTAGTCCTTTGTGGGGAAAAGAGATACTCGCGCATACTAAACTGGGAGTCTGAAGAGGAACAATATCGTACCATGTCATTAAATAACATTCCCCTGCAATACAAAGTCGGGGCAAAACTAAAAATCAATTCAGATAAACAAAACAAAGAAAATAACGTTTTTCAGCAGCCTGTAGACTATTCCAGTGCGTTCCAAACATTTTAGAACCAGGACCCACTTTTTGACAGTCTATCGGGACCCGCCTAGCTTTACGACACTTAAAAAAAAGTTACCCAGAAAGAAATACTATTTCATTTATTTCCAAGTAACATTTATTTGCAAAAAAGGAATCTATTTCTTGTAATGAGATAGCCCTAATGAATAGCCTCAAGGCTTGAAGGGCTTAAGTATGTGACCTAGAGAGCAATCCTAACCTCGAAAACACAGGAAGGAATTTACCTTCCTATATTTACACAAACTTGCAAACTGAAGGAGCTCAGCTCTTTGCAAGGCAGTTCGCTGCTATCTTGCAAACTGCAGGTACTCGGCTCTTTGCATGGCAGTTGGCAGCTACTGTATGGGATTTTTGAATAGCCTCAGGGCCTGAGGATATTAGAGCCTGACCCTGAAAGATGTATTGCTGCCAGTGCACTTGTACTGCCAGCTCGAAGCGTTGTGAACACATTTGCTGCCCCGGTGGAGGAGAGAGCACCAGAAGGCCGGACGATGCTCATCCAGGGCAAACCAGTTCATGGTAAGGCTTTTCAGGGTGGGGAGGTGATAAAGAGTGAGCGGAATGGGGTAGGGGTAGGGAAGATCAGGCCTGGGATGCGGGTGGAGACAGTGGCAGCCTCTGCCACCAAAACCTGAAGCCCCTCCTGAGCCAGGCAGCCTGAGATCTGTGTTTGTATTGGAGGCTCTGCAGGACCTGCCACAAATTGGGACCTGATCCATCAATTGGGTCCCGATCCCCATTTTGAGAAATGCTGGACAATTCAACAAGAGAAGCCGATACGACCACAAATGCTCATCATAACCACAACAGTTGCGTCACACTTTCTGAGTGCACAGATCACGTTCACCACTTTGGTGCTGGCCTTACAAAAACCCTGTATGCAGTGGCGGATCTAGGGGGCAGGGGGGGCAAGAGCCATGCGCCATCTTGGGGCTGTCTAGGGGGGCGCCAGTGGCCCCTGCAACATTGTGCGGGTAGACCTGGGCTTCCTCAAAGGGAGCCCAGGTCTACCCACAGCCGTTTCTAATGGATAGACCTGGGCTCCCTCGAGGGGAGCTCAGGTCTACCCGCGGCCATTTCTAATGGGTAGACCTGGGCTCCCTCGAGGGGAGCGCAGGTCTACCCGTGGCTGGTTCCAATGGGTAGTCCTGGGCTCCCTCAAGGGGAGAACAGGTCTACCTGGGGCTGCTTCTGGTGGGTAGACCTGGGCTCCCATGGGGGCGCACATCTATTGGGTGCCCCGGGTGCCATTTTGACTAGGTCCGCCCCTGCCTGTATGTATTGTTGTCCACACAGTGCAGCTGGGGAGATGAGTTGAGCCTGCCCAAGGCCACCGTGTGAGAATGGATGGCCAAAGCAAGATTTGAACTAGGGAAGTTGCGATTTGCAGCTTGCTCTCTTAGCCACCACACCACACCAATGAGGAGGGCAGTGGTGGTCAAGGCTGCTGACAAGGGATTCCTAAAAAAGCACCAGGGCATTGTACTAAGCATCAGCTGGTGTAGTCTGGTGCTGGGAAGAACAACAAGAGTAGGCCATTTCCATATTGTTAGGAGATTCCAGAAGCATCTGATTGGTCCCTGCTGGAGACGAAGAGTGCAATCCTAACCTGGAGTTAGCCTGGCACAGTTTGGCCAGCAAGGTTTGGCTGGCACAAGGGCCACTGTAAAGCATGTTCGGACCACTCTCGGAGTCAGGGAGGATGGTGCTCATCTTTGTGCTGGCCTCTCTGAGAGTGGTCCAAACATACTTTATGGTGTCCCTTGTGCCAGCCAAACTTTGCTGGCCTAACTGTGCCGGCCTAACTCCAGGTTAGGACTGTGCTCAAGTGTTGGACAACAACATCTGATTTGCACATGCTTTTCTTTGTTCATACAAAACGTCATCTCATCCCCCATTTCACACCCCCTCCACTGATAGCCAAGGCAGCAGCACTGTGCTGGGGATGGCAGAAATTGTAATGCAACTATAGTGAAATTCTAGAATTTGCACACACAAAAATGCCCACCCTTACATCTCCTTGTCATGGAGAAGATTTCTGATGCCCTCCTAAAGCCCCAATTTTTTCTCTTGAAAATTGAACCAACGCATCGTTCCGTAAGGTGTTCTCATCTCAGTGGAATAGTCTAGAGTGATTCTGCCTGTAATAGCGAGACAGCCTTGCTCCAAGACCTCCCTTTCGCGGGTAATGGATCTTTGAGGGGCTACTGCTGTCAGAAGCAGGAAAGAGGCTGACAGCAGAGGAGGAAGTTCAGAAGAGGCATCTAATTAAAGCTTTCAGATCTGCACTTAGGTTCCGCAGAGAGCCCTCCCCTAATTTGAAGATAGCTACATATCAGTGACAGCTCCTGAGATCTTGATAGGATAAGGACAGGGAGAAAATAGATTGACACGTACAGAACGGACCATGAAATGTGTATATCTTCACTGATCTTGCCACTGTCTACAGAAAAACCCATTGTTAACATGCCGATTGGTTTTAAAGTAGACCACCTTTTTTCCAAAGCCATATTAATAAGACTCTAGTGCAGGCATAAGAATCAAAACATTTTTGCAAACTTACATGAAAGAAAGATTTTGGTAATATAGGTGTGCCCCAGTATCCACTGATTCAGTTATCCATGGATATCATGGATACTGGGAACGCCTATTAAAAAGATAGGGGAACATTAAACAAATCTCTTTTTTTACTTAATTGCAGCAAAACCACTGAGGTTCCCCTATCTTAGAAAAAGGTGTTCCTCGTATCTACAGTTTCAGGTATCCACGGTGGGGTCTGGAATGGAACCGCAGCAGATACCGGTGAATGCCTGTGTGGTCTTGGACTTCAAAAGAAAGAACCAACATTTTGATATGATTCACACAACCATATCCCTAAGTGTAGAGTATTTAATTTACATTTAGAGTGCAAGCCTAACCTGGAGTTAGGCCGGCACAAGAGACACCGTAAAGTATGTTTGGACCACGCTTGGAGTCAGAGAGGCCAGCTCACAGATGTGCACCATCCTCTCTGACTCCAAGAGTGGTCCAAATCGCTTTATGATGGCCCTTGTGCCGGCCAAACTTTGCTGGCCTAACTCCAGGTTAGGATTGCACTCTTAATTTGTTTAACATTGTTTCCTTTGCTTTGACAGTCACTCCCTGGATTGAGCCCTTAGGCAAGCCATGCTTATGTTGCCATGCAGTACTGAGGAATTTGGGCAGTGCAACAGTTCTTGGTTCATGTCTTGAGTTACTGGTAAGAAGCCTAATCTGTCCATCTCTCCACGCCCTGCAAAGTCTACCTTTTTTGAATGTTTTGTGGAAGGCTGCCATTGTAACTTCTGGATGGCTAAAGTACTTATGGTGTTGGAGAAGACTCTTGAGAGTCCCCTGGACTGCAAGGAGATCCAATTGGTCGATCCTACAGGAAGTCAAGCCTGATTGCTCCCTGGAAGGAGAAATACCGAAGCTGAAGCTCAAATACTTTGGCCACCTCATGAGAAGAGAGGACTCTTTAGAAAAGACCCTCATGCTGGGAAAGATGGAAGGCAAAACGAGAAGGGGGCGGCAGAGGATGAGATGGTTAGATAGTGTCACCGAAGCGATGAACCTGAAATTGGGCGAACTCAGGAAGCTAGTGGAGGACAGGGAGGCCTGGCGTGCTGTGGTCCATGGGGTCGCGAAGAGTCGGACGCGACTTAGTGACTGAACAACAACAAAGTACAGCTTGAGGAGCATTGCCTCAAGGAACTAGGAAACCACCTCAACAGAACACAAACTCTTCGCAAATGAAAAGTGCTGCCTACACAAATTCTAAACGACGTGCACTGCATTTTCCTCCGTCTCAATGAATTAAGCAATACAAGGCCTTAATAAAAGTCAATTTAAACCAGATCAGAGGTTTTCTTCCATAAACATAAGCCTGACTCAGAATTAATTCAAATTAAAGAGACTCATTCCCCAGACACCAGCTTGGATCTGCCTGTAATAGGCACAGTCAATAATGACGCTGGCTGTAGCCAGGGCCGTGCCAGGTTATTTTGCACCCTTTACTTGGCAAAGCTAACAACGTGCACCCACCCATCCCAAAACTGCCCATTTCAGTGACGTCGTTAACAGAGCATTTTCACGACACCTGCGGACATTTCATAGTCAGATGCCTTTTTTTAAAAAAGGCCAGAGTTACATGTCTTATACACTAGGAAAGAAAACATTTGCTTGAATATTGCATCTCCAAATGTCTCATAAAAGCCGAGTGATGGGCGAGGGCTGGAAGGACTCAGAATCAAATCTCTCAGCCCTGAAATTTACAAGTGGCCTTGGGGTGCCCAAACTATGGCTGGTGGGCCCCATCTGGCCCCCAGCCAGCGGCGTCATGCAGCCGGAACGCTGGGCGGGAGGACCGGTTGAGC
>JAJKFI010000009.1:17227407-17242427 GCA_029204185.1 Lerista edwardsae
CACACACACACACACACACACACACACACACACACACACACACACACCTCCTTTGTCCTTCAGTTTTCAGACTGCTATGAACAAAGGAATCAAAGAGCAAGCATATTTGAAAGGACTGTTGGGTTCACATTTTTTCCAGTAACTTGCACAGTTGCACACAGGATCTAAAGTCAAGTTCCAAGCCTGAGGCACGTGCCGGAGGAGAAGAGCTCCCCATGTTGTGCCAGGACCTCTCAGTAGTATTTCCAAGATCATGTTCCTTTACGTCTGCTTCATTATTTCAACATCAATAACCAGATAAAGCGTGTGTGTTTCTCCCCCCCCCCCTAACTTTTTATCCTGTCTTTCTCCTCTTTGAGTTTTGAATAATGCTTCAGACTTCTAAAAAAAAACACTATTTGGTGACCTAATGATGATATCAGCAGCTGTTCTTTATCTCCTTGCCTCTGCAGGCACTATTTCAGATTTTAATTCTGTGTGTCCATGTTTGCTAGTTTTCCCCTGCTAACTGGGCAAGAGGCACTTTTTCAAGAGGTGTTCTTCTTATAGTTAGCAGGGGGAGAGTAATTGTCCCTCTTCACCCCAGCACAGTGTCTTTCTAGTGGCTGTTGCTGATGAAGTTCCGCATTTTTTAGATTGTGAGCTCTTTTGGGATAGGGGAACAGCTACACCAGCTAATTTTTGCATTATTAAAAAAGCACTGTTAGTTGAAAGTATAACTCAATAGTCATTTCTAGAGCAATCTGACAAAAAAATTATCATCACTGCATCAGTATACGGTCTAGGATAGCCTAAGCTTTTAAAAACATATACCTGTTTCATTATTGAGTTGTGCTAGCCAGTAATGAAACACATACAGTAAGTGTTCTTCATTGAATGGCTTGCAAAATTGGACCAGATACGTATGTTGGAAGCATGCAACCGACAGGAACTTCAAAGAATCATAGATCATATTCATTTTGTTCCATTCAGTACAGTTTTGTACAGTTTTGTACAGTTCTGCCCGTAGTAAAATTATATGGGAAATCTGACTGACCACTAGAGGTCACTGTGATGTCACAGCTGTAATAAGGTTAGTGTAGTGGCTCTCAAACTTTTGAGAATGGCACTCCTGTTGGGACCTGTCAGAAGTGCTGCCATTAAACCGGAATGGTGTCATCACCGGAAGTGACATCATCAAGCAGGAAGTGCTGTCATTGTGGCAAAATCAAATGACACTCCTGGAATGCAAACTGGCATTCTTAGACTGCAGCAATTGCACATCCAGGAAACATCCCTGACAGAAAGCAGGTTTAGGGCAAAATGTTATGTAAAAGCACTGAACTAAAAACAATTAAAACACACACACACCCTCAGGGAGGAACTGGGTGGGGGTGGGCGGGCCGGGAGACATGCCAGCCCAGGGAGGGGGGTGGAGCTTTAATGTGGTCTTTAGGCCGCATGCAAGTCTCCGTTCCCAGGCCACACGGCATCCTCAGTTCTGTACGTGTTATACAGCAGGCACAGATCCAAGGCACCCATAGGTGAGGCTGGAGCCTCCCCCGGGACAAAGGTGCAAACATGCCCTTGCCTTAGGGAGGTTTCAGAGCACTACAAAGCTGCACTGGATACAGTGCAGGTGTGCCAGCCTCTCTGTTCTAGTGCAGTTTAGGATTGCACCCACATTCACTGAGAACATCTTGCTGCTTGTCTAGCCTTCACATCAGATGAAATCTGAAGATCTCAACTGCCTGGAGAGCTCATATGGAAGGAGGCATTCCTTCACCAGAACCCAACTCGAAAGATCAGAACTTTGAGATATTAAAGGTAAAGGTTTCCCCACAACCGAATGGTCTAGTCGTGACCGACTGCAGGGGGCGATGCTCTTCTCCGTTTCTAAGCCGAAGAGCCGGCGTTCGTCCAAGGACAAGCTTCCGTGGCCACGTGGCCAGCATAACTATACACCGTAGCGCACGGAACGCCGTTACCTTCCCACCAAAGTGGTCCCTATTTATCTACTCACAATTTTATGTGCTTTCAAACTGCTAGGTTGGCAGGAGCTGGGACAAGCAACAGGAGCTCACTCCATCGCATGGTCTCGAACTCCCAACCTTCCAGTCAGAAAGGCCAGCAGCAGCAGTTTAACACGCAGCGCCACCATGTCCCTTGTTTTGAGATATTACCTTCCCATAATTAGCTAAAAGTGGAATTAGAATGATGACCCCAAACATTTTAACACGGAACTATATAAATTAACTGTGTCTTTCCCCAATGCCAAGGTCCTGCTATAATTTAACTCACCTGAATGTTCCTAATATTCAGATTGGAATGTATTTTTGATTATGTTTGAATCCAAGAGTGCAATCCTAACCTGGAGTTAGGCTGACACAGTCAGGCCAGCAAAGTTTGGCTGGCACAAGGGACACCATAAAGCACATTTGGACCACTCTCAGTTGGGAGGATGGGACATGTCTGTGTGCTGGACTTTCTGACTCCGGGAGTTGTCCAAACATACTTTATGGTGTGCCGGCCAAACTTCGCTGCCCTAACAGTGCTGGCCTAAATCCAGGTTAAGATTGCACCCTTATTACTGCATTTTCAGGAAATCAGCAGGCTCTGGAGTCACAATAATGGCACTTCCAGCCATGACATCACTTCTGGTGGGTCCCAGACAGTTATTCTCAAAAGTGGGTCCCGGTGCTAGAAGGTTTGAGAACCACTGCACTAGAAAATACCATTAGTAACAAATTACTAAAATATGTAAAGGGGAAAGATCTCTATCACTGCTTAACTGCCAAGAGATTTCACTGAAAAATAATTTGTGGTCATCATTCTAATCAAGATCGCTGAGAAGTTAGGCTTTAAAGTGTGTTTTTAAAGCAATTCAGCTGAACAGTTGAAAGCAGAAATGGCCCTTTATTATTATTTTTTCCAACTATCATATCTCAAAGAATGTTACAGGCTTCCTAATGTACCGCACATAATAATATTTGCAGTGTAGATAGCAAGTTCCAGTGAAGGTCAAGTTGTTGAACGAATACAGAAGCAAAACACCTGGCAGCAATCCCAGGTTTGAACGTTACAACATGACTCAACTTTCTGATGAGCAGAAACTCAAGGAAGTTTCTCATTTCAAGGCCTGAGTGGAAAACTTCACTTAATTATTTTGATGAGCTATTATTTCAAAGGTTATGTATGAATGATCTGGATACACAGAGTCGGGCAGAGATCAAACGCAAGATGAAATCGTACACCGAGGAAACCACTGTAGCCAAGCTGACTCCTGGCAGGACTGACCCAAGATCTCCAGGCGCCTGAAGTGCTGGGGCCCTCTTTCCTGTAGATGGGTCAGCCTCTCTTCCTCCCAGTCTGCTCTAGCCAACCACTCTTCTCTCCTTCACACTTCCTCTTCCACTCTGTTCCCCTCTTTTGAATCCAGGGCATGGGAAGAGGAGGAAGAGGAGCAGTAGATGCTACCATTGCTACAGGTACTGAGGGTTCAAGGGTTGACCTGGCTTAATGGGCCCTCGGATGGGGGGTGGGTGGGCCCTGGCCAGTGCCTGAGCTGGTCGAGTTCTGATGCCACCCTTCTCCTGCCTCTCAGCCTAAGAACACCAAAGACTTGAGGTCAAGTTAGGCAGGGGTCACAAGCAGTGGTGTCATTCAAATGATTTAGGAACAGGAACTCACTTTTGATTGGCACTTGTCGGGAACCCGGAACCAGCCACGGAGCCCGTTAGGATCCGGAACGCCCATTCTGGTCCATTTCCCCTGAATGACATCACTGGTCACAAGGGAATAATCAATAAGAGCCCTCACAGTACCGACACATGGGCTCAGCTGCCTGGCATTTCAACCAGGGTGTGGCTCCTGAAGCCCAAGTCAACTATGTTTGCACTCAAAGCAGAGTGTGGCTTGTGCATGAAGTACAATGCTGGAGCTAGATGGCTAGGATCAGAGGTGTAACTTGGTTGGAGCCGGAAGGGAACCTACCGTCGGTGCTAAGCCAGGGGACACATCTGCCCCAGGCTCTACCCTAATGGGTGTTGGTGGCTGCATGTGCCCTGTTCCTTCTCCGGTGGAGACTCCTTTCACAGGAGAAGAAACAGGGCGCTGGAAGCCGCAGCAGCGAGTGCCCCATCCTGGGGAGAACCCAGAAGTGACATCATGATGTCACGTTGCATCATTGCCCTGGGTGCCGGGGCAATACGTTATGCCTCTGACTAGGACCCCTGGTTTGAGACTCTCCCATCAAGCAAGGAAGACACATAGCTCTGTGATAGAGCATTGGATTTTGCATGTCGAAGTTCCCAGGTTCAATGCCCAGCTTTTCCAGGCAAGACAGAGAATTGAAATTCTGGAGAACTGCTGTCATTATTAACAATATTGTGCTACAGAGGGACCTTACTCAGAATGACCCTTACTCAAAATAGAACAGCTTCCTCTGTTCCTAGTTCTGTGTGGATTCCAGTGATAATCAGAACTGGACATATGCTCAGCTGCTCACAGTAGCACAGTTCAAGTTACATGTGACTTTTCTAGAATCTGCTGTCCATCACCGTCATTCAACAATAGAACATATTGTTGTAAATAACATAAAAATGTGGGCTGATGACAATGGCCAACTGGTACTCCTATTGGCTCACAGCACATGTCTAGCAGGAGGGCCCATAGCACTGAATATGGAAGTGGTTCCCAAACTGTGGGTCAGTACCCACCAGTGGATCACGAGCCAATTTCAGGTGGGTCGCAAACACCTAGAGCAGCCATATTGAAAATATGGGAAGGTGGGTTGCTGGAAAGGCGGGGGGGGCATGTGGTTGTTTTGCTTGTGGCAAGGTTGTAAATAGGCTTTTTTTCTTTCCGATTCACTTTGCTATTGGAAAATGGCGGAGAAATCACCCAACTTATTGCTGCATCCTCAGGAAAGCAGCAGGCTCTGACATCACAATGACGGCACTTCCAGCCATGACATCACTTCTGGTGGGACAGATTGTCATTCTCAAAAGTGGGCCCCAGTACTAAAAAGTTTGAGATCCACTGGGATATGGTATATTGCATGCTAATGGACAATCATACATATTATTTCAGCTTTTCTAAAGGTAAAGGTTTCCCCATGACCGAATGGTCTAGTCGTGACCGACTGTAGGGGGCGGTGCTCATCTCCATTTCAAAGCCTGTAGAGCCAGCGTTTTTGTCCGATCATGTGGCCAGCATGACTCTACACTGTAGCGCACGGAACGCCGTTCCCTTCCCACCGAAGTGGTCCCTATTTATCTACTTGCATTGAGGTGCTTTCGAACTGCTAGGTTGGCAGGAGCTGGGACAAGCAACGGGAGCTCACTCCATCACGCATTCTCGAACTCCCAACCTTGCGGTCGAAAGCCCAGCAACAGCGGATTAACTCGCTGCGCCACCACGTCCCAGCTTTTCTATGGAGGGGGAAAACACCACAACTTTGAAAATACCTGAAATCCTCAGGACAACAGAGCACATGGTAATCACTAATTTTTCAGCCAATGTTGTTCCGTAATCACAGATGCCTATTTGTGCATCCTCCGGCGCTTTCTGTACTATCATCACAACACACTCCTGGGATTCTCAATGCAGAGCAACTTGAGGTAATAAAATGATGTCAAAATGAAATGCTGTCAGTGCCAAGCTATAGAGATGCCATAAGGATGTCAGAAATAAGAGGGAATGATATCAATGTGTGTTCTACAGCCACTCAACAAATTGTACAAATAGGAAAGGCTCCACAATTTAGGGCACTGTTTTGTTATGACAGAAATGCTCAAAACACCTTTTTTTTAAAAAAAAGAAAGAGAAAAAGAAAAATTGGCATTTTCAGCTGCCAAATAGTTCTTTTATCCAATAGAGCTATCAAGATTATTTGTTCATATCCCAAATGGATATTTTTTCTTGCACAGGACAGTCGTGTATTTAAAAGTAAAAAGTAAAAAAAAAGATTTTTTTTTCTCCATTTTCTGCTCGTCATATCTTTTTCTTTCTTTTCTTGAGACGTCCTTTTAAGGTCTGTGTTTCATTTTAAAATAATGGTCACCTCTCCGTCAGGGATATAAAAAGGTATATAGATAAGTCTGATACATTCAGTTCTCAATGGAAGGGGATGAAGTTGCCTTTCACAGAGATAAAATGACACTCTATCCTCCAAGAAAGACTATATTGGCATTGTTTGGCACGATCAATCCCCGTCTGTCATTCCCCTAGTATTCACCTTACTGATGTTCACAAATACTTAGAAAAACTGACACCATTTGAGGGGGAGAAAAAAAATCTTAGTGCTTCAATCACCCAATTATAGATTTCAGCACAATACAGAAAATCATGGGTGATCAGTATTGTTCGGCAACAGAAAAGAATTCTGACAGGATGATTTATAAATACAGAGACCTCAACCTTCCCCACACATTTGAATGGTCTCGCCCCTTGGAAACATATTCCCGTGAATAAAATTATTTGTCTTTCAAGAACTTTGAAAGAGAAAAGAACGTTGCGTTCAGCCTTGAAATGCAGTTGGCTTTCAAGACGTTTCTTGAAACTTATTGAAGTGATTAGAATCAATACGATCGTTCCATTTTCCCTTCCTCTGCTGGGCCACCCTACTGGCTTCCTTTTAAAGTATTAATATTTACAAAGTGTTGTTTGAGTCTAACGCGCTGCTTACATATCTCTTGCTAAACGTCAGTTGAAAATCAGTACATCGCATGATTCTGGGGTTAGAGCGCTGGCTGTTTAACCAGGCAGGGGAACTGCAAAATATAAGGGGAGCATGAGTAAACCCTGCCAGATCAAGCCCAATGTCCAGCAACTTATTTCCCACAAGGCACAATTGCTTACCTTTGGGAAGTCCACATGTAGGAGATGAAGGCAAGAGCTGTTGGTCCTCAGCAACTGGTATTCAGTGGCATATTGTATCTGAACCAGTGGCGTTTCTACAGGGATGGCAAAGCTCTAAGTTTTGCAAGAAGTGGAAAATCACTTGCAGTGGAAATCACTCCTCTCCTGCACCGTTTTAGCCAATCCTCACAGGGAACAGCAACATCTTGGTGTTGCTTACTGGCTACAGCAGCAAGGGAGAGGAGGGATTTACACGACAGGGTAAGGCTTCTTGCAAAACTTAGAGCTTTGCCATCCCTATAGAAACGCCTCTGATCTGAACCAGACGTGTGCCATCCTCCCTGGCTCCAAGAGTGGTCCAAATGTGCTTTGCAGTGGCCCTTGTGCCAGCCAAGCTTTGCTGGCCTAACTGTGCCGGCCTAACTCCAGGTTAGGATTGCGCTCTTACTGACTTTTTCTCTATACAGATTTTAATTCTTTGACAGTTATTTCCTCCTCCTTGGTTGCATAATTATGACAAGAGGGAATGCTACAGTTGTATCAAAGAATTATCAGCCCCTCCCAATCACCATCAGAGTCATTGCGGGCACATTCAGTATTTGTAGTTATGCTCCTGGCTGGACCGGAGGGGCTCTCACCTGTGTAATGTCCACTCTCTTTAGAGCATATAAAAAACTGAACATTTTCATCCTTTCTCTTTTCACTTTACTACAAAGTGTTTTGCCACCCCTTCTTGGAATTATTCACTCATGTTAGCGGGTGTTCATAAAACTTCAGTTATAAAACTTGCAAAGAACATTCACAAAAGCCAGAGTGGTCCAGTGGTTAGAGTGCTGGAGTAGAAGCAGGGAGATCCCATTCAAAGCCCTGGTCAAGAAGCTTACTGAATAACCTTGGGCCTAGCAGCATCCCTCAGTCTGTCCAACCTCACAAGGTTGTTGTGAGGTAAAATGGTGTGGAGGGAAGAGGAAAAATCATGTATGCTGCCCTGAGCTCCTTGAAAGGGCAGGATAAAAATATAATAAATATATAAAAGGTGGTGGTTGTTCAGTCGCTAAGGGTGCAATCCTACCAAGTGCCAGATTGGCAAGCTGGCCGGCCAGCGCCATATCCAATATGGGTAGGGGGAGGCTGGAGCCTCCTGCGGCAAGGGAGCATGCGCGCCCTTACCATAGAGGAGGCTCCAGCCTCCCTATGCGCTCCTCGGATCTGTGCCTGCTAAATAGTGGGTGCAGATCCGAGGAAACCCCGCGGCCCAAATCGGAGCCGCACGGCCTCCCACATGGGCTTAGGATGCGGCCATATGGCCGCTTCCCAAGCCCGCCCATGTCCCGCCTTCCCCCCACCCACATTCTCCCTCCTTCGCCCAATCCCTGTGCTGCCCCGTCATGGTGCCTCCCTTGCGCCGGCTGGCTTCAGCCAACGTTAGGGGGGGCGCTGTGCTGGTGAAACAGGACCGGTGCTGCCTGCAGCGCTGACGCTGTGCGCTTAGTGCTGACGCAGGGGTGACAATTGGTGTCCCTGCGTCAGCACTAGGCACGCGGTCCATAGGATTATGCTGCCTGTTGTGTCCGACTCTTCGCGACCCCATGGACCACAGCACGCCAGGCCTCTCTGTCCTCCACTAGCTTCCGGAGTTCGCCCAATTTCATGTCCATTGCTTCGGTGACACTAAATAATAATAATAATAATAATAATAATAATAATAATAATAATAATAATAATAATAATACTTGGATTTATATACCGCCTTTCTTAGGTCACCAGATTTCTCTAGTGACTATAACTCAAGGCGGTTTACATGGGCAGACTTTACTGTCTACTGTAACCATCTCATCCTCTGCCATCCCCTTCTCCCTTTGCCTCCCATCTTTCCCAGCTTGAGGATCTTTTCTAAAGAGTCCGCTCTTCTCATGAGGTGGCCAAAGGATTTGAGCTTCAGCTACAGTATTTGTCCTTCCAGGGAGCAATCAGGCTTGACTTCCTGTAGGATTGCCTGATTTGATTTCTTTGCAGTCCAGGGGACTCTCAAGAGTCTTCTCCAACACCATTATTCAAAAGCATCTATTCTTCGGTGCTCCGCCTTCCTCATGGTCCAGCTCTCGCAGTCATACATTACAACTGGGAAAACCATAGCTTTGACTATGCCAACCTTTGTTAGCAGAGTGATGTCTCGGCTTTTTCTAACTTGTCTAGGTTGGCAATAGCTTTCCTCCCAAGAAGTAAATGTCTTTTAATTTCATGGCTGCAATCAGAAGGTGAACTGGTACAAATAGTGTGAAGAAGAGAGAATTTCAGTGGGTGCAACTTTTCCCACTACTGTGTAACAAGCTGCATTTTCCAAAGTTCCCTCTTTGACACAACTGTTAAAGGAACGGGTTCCTTGACCTTGTCTACAACCAGCCCTCCCAGCAGAAAGACTTACACCCAGGGTTGATTAAAATGTCCAAGTTGCCGAGAATCCTCTCCATTGATTAGCAATCTGATTCACTAATGGTCCCTGCAATTCACAACCCATTTATTCCAGAATAGTTTTATTAAGGTCAGCAAAGAGACTGCTCTGGGGAAAATGGACAGCGGATTGCAGCTAAAATACATTTTCCGTTCAAATCTGAATCTTCAGTTTGAACTTTGATCATTTCCATTTGGTACCATTACATAAAATAGCATCGCAGGAGTTGATCCTTTCATTGCTAATTGTTAGTGTAGCCTTTTGGGGTTCTCATCACATGAAAAATGCTCTATGATAAAGTATCTTTGTACCTTCTGTATGTAATATGATGATTTGGGGGTGATTTATCCCTCTTTCTTACAAATTAGTCATTTGTGAATAGCCATATTCTATTATATTCTAGAACAGGGAAAGGAGCTATTTTTCTAAAATCTTTGCTAGTGCTGTTCTTTGTTCAACTAAGTTAGAAACAAGACAATTTATTAAGCCAGTATCTAGTATAAGAATCTGATGATATGGTTATGCAATTGTTTTTTCTTAAGAAACTAGTGTAAAATCAGACTTCTCCTGCATTTCCATTTTAAAGTATTCAGTATTGTCACAGTGTATTATTACATAGTGCAGAATTAATTCATAGTTTGTTGTTTGTTTGGGAGTACTGCAGGCTAGCCTGGATTGTTTTTAAAGGGGATTAGACAATTGATAGAAGACAAGTCTATGAACCGCTTCTAACTGTGGTGGCTATACTTCCTAAGTGAGCTTCATTCTGGGCCAGGCTGACCTGGATTTGATATTTTCTAGGTGCACATGTGTTTAGGCAGACACAGAGGCAGATCTAAGGAGAGGGCAAAGCTCTAAGTTTTGCAAGAAGCCTTACCTTGCAGTGGAAGTCACTCTTCTCCTGCACCGTTTTAGCCAATCCTCACAGGGAACAGCAACATCTTGGAGTTGCTTACTGGCTACAGCAGCAAGGGAGAGGAAGGATTTACGTGACAGGGTAAGGCTCCTTGCAACACTTAGAGCTTTGCCCTCCCTGTAGATCTGCCTCTGGGCAGACACATGTGCTTGAGTATGACTATACGAGGGTTTTGTTGCAAGAACAGGCAATTCTTATTTCATGGTCTGCATGATACACAACACATTTAGTGTTACTCAAACTGTGAGTTGGGACCCACTTGGTCAGGTGGATCACGGAAGGCTGGGAGCAGCCATCTTG
Source organism: Lerista edwardsae (assembly GCA_029204185.1). Lineage (NCBI taxonomy): Eukaryota > Metazoa > Chordata > Lepidosauria > Squamata > Scincidae > Lerista > Lerista edwardsae. Next base: position 17,237,916 of record JAJKFI010000009.1, read on the forward strand.
GAAACTGCAGACCTTACTCCAGAGGCGTTTCTACAGGGATGGCAAAGCTCTAAGTTTTGCAAGAAGCCTTACCCTGTCGTGTAAATCCCTCCTCTCCCTTGCTGCTATAGCCAGTAAGCAACGCCAAGATTGGCTAAAACGGTGCAGGACAGGAGTAATCTCCACTGCAAGGTAAGGCTTCTTGCAAAACTTAGAGCTTTGCCATCCCTGTAGAAATGCCACTGCCTTACTCTTGTTGTGTTCCTTATGTGAGTGTTAACAGTTTGAATTTTCAAGTGAGGGTTTTTTAAAATTTTGTTTTTAGTTCACCGCTTTTACGTAATATTTTATCCTAATCTTGCTTTCTGTCAGAGATGTTTCATGGTTGTGCAATTGCTACAGTCCAAGAATGTCAATGTGCATTTCAGGAGTGTCATTTTGTTATGTTACAACAGCACTTCCTGCTTGATGATGTCACTTCCTGCCACAATGTCGCTTCCAAGTCAATGACGTCACATCCAGTGGGTCCTGACACAAGTGTCATTCTAAAAAGTGGGTCCTGGTCTAAAAAGTTTGAATACCACTGGAGCACATAATGTAGAAATGAAATGCATGCAGCATCACACAAGAAAAGTAATTTCATATTTTAAAATCTGTAACTTCTTTTTCCTCTGTCAAAGGAGTCCAAAACAGCTGACAGCAGACATTCTGTTCTTATGCATATGCAGTTGGCCCCATTGAGTTTAGTGGTGCATATGTGTTACTGTTTATGAGATTGCAGAATTAGAGCCCAATCTATGGGTTCCAATTGTCAGAGCTGCTGCTCAGTGCTGGCTCCAGGTGTTGTAAGTGTGCCACAAAGCATGTTTACAGTACCCGGTGAGAAGGGAGCGCTGGCAGTGGGACCACGCCAGTTGGCACTGCGCCCCAGCCTGGGCAATATGGCCAGCTGGGGCTCCCAGCAGCACAGGCCAGAAGTAAGGCCTGCGGGGGTGGGGGAAGTGAGGAGGGGGCGAAACTGGTTGGGGGAGCAGGGGATGAGACCAGCGATGGCCTCCACTGCCAGATCCTATCCTCCATGCCAGCAAAATAACCAGCACTTGAGGAGGCCTATTGGGAGGCCAGCAGCCTTTCCCCACCCTTCCTCTCAAGGTGCCTCCTGTGACTGCTGTGGCACCCACAGGATATAGCGGTAGTTCTTGTAGCATCACTGCTCTTACAGGGGCCCAATACCTTAGGACTGGGCTGCCCACAAGCTGTGCCTTTCTCCTTTGCTCCTTGAAGGTCATGGGGTTGGAAACAGCGTTGTCATTCAGCCGGAACGCTGGGCGAGAGGAACGGGTGAGCGGCAGCCCGCCCGTTGCATTCCGGTCCGTTTCACCGTCTTCCCCACCCCCGGGGCAGGGAAGATGGCGAAACGGACCGGAACGCAACGGGTGGGCTGCCACTCACCCGTTTCTCCCGCCCAGCGTTCTGGCTGAATGACAAGGCTGGTTGGAAATATTTGTCCACAGGCTTTAAAATATCCCCTGTGCCTATCTCCAATTAAATGGGTTCTGGAATGACCCCTAAAATCCTTTATTATGTGCCCCAAACACATTTTCTTCAAAGGGTGGGTGGGAAGTCAGTTTTAAACAAAGTTATATTTATGCAAATTGGTTTTGGTTGTTTGTTTGTTTTTTTAAAAAGAAATTTTAAGGACATTTTAATCCTAACCCTCTATAGTTTCAAAAAGAAATGAGCATGTTATTTGTTACAGTCTTCTCAACATTTTAGTCTGGACTATTAAGATTTTAAAAAGCTAGAGAGAAGGATTGTTGGCCTAAAGTGAAAGAATAAAAACAAAGTAATTTTAAACATAATTAAAATAATTTAAAATAATTTTGCATCCTTTTTTTCTCTTTAGCACAAAATGATTCCACCCAATTGTGGTTCTCCTTCCATCTTATGGTCCCAATGCAATTAATGTTGAGAAGATACATGAATATCAGTTTATTTGCCTCCTTTTTTTTGAAACCGGTTTTAAAAATATGATTTTCTTCCACACTCAAAGTAGCCTAGTATTTTTCTTGCGTGCAACAACCAATGTTTAAAATTCAGAAAAATATTCAAAATGTCAATGTTATGACAACATACTGTATTTCCCCGATGGAATTATACGGTGCCTCTAGTCATCAACTCTGCAAATGCCAAATTCACATGCAAAGTAATAACAAAGGCTTACATTATTATTCAGGTCACAGTCGTATTAAGAAACAGATGTGATTTCTTTAAAGAGCTGATCACCCATTTCTTTATTTCCTGTACAATCAAGACTCCCCCTGAAAACGAACACTTCAAGGTCTTTCATACATTGATATCTTTAAAAAAAAACAAAACACAAGCAAGTCTTTTCACGGAGTCAGATGGCCCCTTCCAGAAAAGCCATTGGCTTTTTCATATGACTGCTTTGCGATTCTGTTTGGCTTAGAGTACACCAAGTGCGTACAGAGTGCAGAAGTGATTATGTTACATGACACAGCAGGGAAACCTCTTATCTTAGAGCGATTGCCCTGCTGCAGGGGAAAAGCATATACACACACATATGGTAGTAAACACAGCTGCAGAAAAATGTGTATATTTTTATTCCTTTCGCTTTTTTAGCCTTAGTGTAGCCAAATAACACAGATTCAGGGTGCAATCCTAACCTGGAGTTAGGCCAGCACAGTTAGGCCAGCACAGTTTGGCCAACACAAGGGCCACTGTAAAGCGTGTTTGGACCACCCTTGGAGTCAGGGAGGATGGCGCACATCTGTGTGCTGGCCTCTCTGACTCCTAGGGTGGTCCAAACATACTTTATGGTGTCCCTTGTGCCAGCCAAACTTTGCTGGCCTAACTGTGCTAGCCCAATTCCAGGTTAGGATTGAGCCCTCAGAAGTAGGGGGTGGGGGGGAGATGGATCCAAAATGCAAAACACAATGTGGTTAAGTGGCAGCATGCTTCCCTGAGCAATGAAAGGTTCTGAGATACTGTTTCTTTGGTTGGATTTCCTTTGGCGGAGATAGCACTGGAGAGCTGTGGTATCTGTAATAACAGGGCTGCTTTCTTTACAAATGTACATGTCGAACACACAGTAGGTGGAGGGGGGCAAGCTGCATGTACTGTCCTGCCAGGTAGTGAATCTACTCCTCACATTGGATCCCCAGAGAGCACTGACGTATGGGGAGGGTGTCTGGGGGCGCAATTTGGCTAACGCTATATATAAATATATATTTATTGGCATGATTACAGTATGTATTCAAAGTTATATATGCACACAAGTATAAATACACACCAAGTGTGGTGTGTGTGTGTGTGTGTGTGTGTGTGTGTGCGTGTGTGTGTGTGTGTGTGTGTGTACACCCACAACATTCAATAACAGAAGATGTTCACTATCTGCACTTCTTCTCTGGCTATTAATACTACTTATTTCGTGTTACGACTGTTACTGAGAATAGCTTAGTTGTGGGAGGTGCCAAAAATTTAAGGGCCCTGGGTGCCAAATGTCCTTGGTACATCACTGCCAGAGAGAAAGGCTCTAAGCCTGGCCCAAGTTGCCTGGTGCCTGAGACCACACTTTAACACATCATTTTGCTTGCTTGCTTGCTTGCTTGCTTGCTTGCTTGCTTGTTGGCATGATTGTCAGTGCATGCCCTCTGCTGCCTGCCTGAACAGCCTGGCAGTGGTGTAGCTAAGAGGGTGCAGGGAATGCAGTTGCACCAGGCAACAAGCTTCAGGGAGACAACAAGCTGAGCTTGACACTAGTGGCCCAAACTGTGAAAACTTTGGTAATTATTAATAATACCATCATGTTATATGTAACCAGGGCCGGTTCTAGGAGTGGTGGGGCCCAATGCGGGGGGCCCCCACTCACCAAGAAAAGCACTTGTGGTACCACACACAAAGTCCACACTGGAAATAGTTGGTAGTGACAGGATGACATCATTGCCAATTGCTTCCAGGGGGCCCATTTTGGGCACTTCAGAAGCTGGGGCAGGTGAGAGGACCCAAGGGAAAGCTGCTCTGCTTGCCCCACTGACCTACAATCCTAAGAGATCCTGACTGCAGCAGCAAGCAATATGCTCACTGAACTGCTGCGTGGCCAGCGATGGGATCTACAAATGAACAAGGGGAACGCTGGGCGAGATGTAGGTGGGACTTCCGCTTGAGTGGCAGCCCGTCCGTAGTGTTCCGCGGCTGCCCTGGCCTGGGGGGGGCTCCTGCTCGCCGCAGGGCACAGGTGAGGGTCGCGCAGGGTGCCTGGGTGAGCAGCGGGGGGGCGCGCTAACCGGGGGCAGCCCCCCCAGGCCAGGACAGCTGCGGAACACTACGGACGGGCAGCCAATCATGCGGAAGCTCTGCGTAAGTCCCGCCCAGCGTTCCCCTTGTTCATTTGTAGATCCCATCGCTGTGCGTGGCCCCCCAAAGCGTGGGGCTCAATGTGATGACATTCATCACATTGGTTTAAGGCCAGGCCTGTATGTAACATACAGTGGTGTGTGTGTGTGGGGGGGG
>JAJKFI010000009.1:17290272-17323797 GCA_029204185.1 Lerista edwardsae
GAGAGAGAGAGAGAGAGAGAGAGAGAGAGAGAGAGAGAGAGAGAGTAAGGTGGCATCACATTCACTCCAATATCTCCTCACAGGATTGTTGTGAGGACAAAAGAAAGGGAGGAACTATGCACACCATCCTGAGCTCCTTGGAGGAAAGGAGGTATGAAAAAAATAATAATTGCTGATCATTAATATACCCAAGTATATAAATACAAATGCTTGTATTCAGGCTGATTTAGCCCCTGTGACTCCAAGAGGCCTAAAACATTACTTTTAAGTGTATATCGGCTTGGTTGTATTGGTTAAATAAAAGGGCATATAGTCAATATTATTCCCATGCCGTATTTGTTGCTAGAACCTCTCTCTCTCTCTCTCTCTCTCTCTCTCTCTCTCTCTCTCTCTCTCCATACAACAGGTGGATATGGAATGGAGACCCATGATATGGTCGTGGTAGTAATAATTATAACGATGATGATCACGGCCAAGTCCTTATAGAGAACCCTTGGCAGAGTTAGTTCTTGTGTGTGTCATGTGCAATATGGAGAAAGCAAATATACAATACATAGCGTGGCAGCATATAAGGGACGTGGTGGCGCAACGGGTTAAACTGCTGAGCTGCGAGCTTGGCTGACCTGAAGGTTCCTGACCGGAAGGTTGGCAGTTCAAGACTGCGCAATGGAGTGCACTCCCATTGCTTGACCCAGCTCCTGCCAACCCAGCAGTTCGTAAAAATGCAAGTAGATAAATAGGTACCACTTCAGTGGAAAGGTGACGGTGTGGCATAAAGTCATGCCAACAAACACCTTAGAAAGGGAGATGAGCACCGCACCCTACAGTCGGTCAGGACTAGACCATTTGGTCGTGGGGAAACCTTTACCTTTTTTATCTAGTATATAGACCTGTTCGATCTATGGAAGGGTTTCCCCGCTCCTTGAAAAAAACAAACTGAAACAATTGTGCCCCTTGTGGCTGTCCCCTCCCCCCCAGCTCCAGCTTATTCAGAATTAATTTCAGTAGGACTTTCTTCCTAGGTAGATTTGCATAGGTTATTTGGATTAGGTTATTGTTACTATTCCTTATTTGGTTGTTTGGAAGTCTGGCCCACTGGGATCTCTTAGCAGAGAGCTATCCAAAGGTTTTGACAGACAGATGGACCGAAGCCAACCGGATTGGTTAGAATCAACCAGTGGTTTATATGGGTTAAAAAGAAGCCTGGTTTGCGAATGGCTTCCAGCTAAGCTGAGAAAGTGGTCTACAGGCTTTCTGATTCCGACAGCCTGGGTGACACCTGCAGCCTGCCAAGTTTCTCTCATTATATACTCAGCGCTAATAAAGAACTTTTAATATTGAATATTGTTATGTCGCGGTTTTAGATAATTAGGATGATATATAAAGTTAGTGCTGATTTGTTTTTGAAAGTGGCAATCGCCCTCGGCCCCCGGCCCCCCCCATTTCAAACTGCAAATAAGTAACCGCATTGCAAGTAGCTCTGGTAGTACTTCGTGATAATAAATTTCATACTAGGATCCCTTTTGAAATCCTTCCAAGCCGGAAGACATGTAATTAAACCCATATTTTAGAGGAGGGACAGTTCAACGTCAAGTCCTACCACGGCGCACAAAAAAACCCGCAACTTGGCGACCTTCCCTCCCTCATTCTGGTTACTTCCGACCTTTCTTTGGCTTTCTGGATGGAGCCCTGCTTGACTAAGCGTAGGGACAGCAGAAGAGGCGCTTCATAAATGTATAGAATTGTCCTAGGAAAGCCCAGGGCACCATCGCCTGAAGGCGCAAGAAGCAGCACCCTATTTGACGCTCAATTTAAGAGCGCAATCCTAACCTGGAGTTAGGCTGGCCCAGTTAGGTTTGTGCCAGCAAAGTTTGGCTGGCACAATCACCGTTATAAAGTGCGTTTGGACCACGTCTGTGTGCTGGCCTCTCTGACCGAGAGAGTGATCCAAACGCACTTTATAATGGTCCTTGTGCCGGCCAAACGTTGCTGGCCTAACGGTACCAGCTGAACTCCAGGTTAGGTCTGGTTAGTATCTGGAAGGATCACCAACTCACATCTTCCCGTCTCCTGGGATACACAGTATTACAATAAAGCGTATGGTGAATTTTTGACTAGCCATTTCCCCGCATTTCCTTGTGATTTGTGCGCAATCACAGCCCAGCAGAAATGATTTCAAGAGGTGCAAAGGGGTAAACACAGGCTATAAACGCTCCCATAGGCGGCAGGTGAGATGTTGGGCTTTCTTTAGGTGCGAATGCATGCAGACTTACGAACTCACACAGGTCTCTTCTGCCGGCGAAGACTCGTATTCGGAGAGGGAGTTGTGACACAGAGTTGTGATCCTGTTACAGAACTCTCTTCTCCTCCCATAGTCCGGTGAAGAATATTCTCGATTAGTTGATTGATTAGAGGGTCTATTTCAGGAATCAAACATGTAGCCAAGGCCAAAGTTTCCAGGGTCACATTTCTTGGAAAGCCAACACTTCGAAATTGTTGATTCGAGGGAATGGGAGTGTAAACCAAAACCAGCGCCAGAATCCGGTCCTGAGCTCACGACATTTATTTCTCCCCTCCCCGGGAGGATATGAAACGTGTGTGTGTGTGCACGTGCGTGCGTGCGCTCGCTCGCTCGCTTGCGCGCTCATTCTTTTCTTCAACTCGTGCGCAGTGAATCTAAGCAAGTTTACTCAGAAGCAAGTCCCACTGACTTCAATAAGCCTGACTCCTAAGTAAACGCGTTAGGCGGCAACCTTAATTTAATAACGGAGGCTGCAATCCTATGCACGTTTTCCTGGGAGTAAGCCCTATTGAACACAATGGGACCTACTTCTGAGTAGACACGTACAGGATTGCGCTGTGAGAATTGCAAATATTCTTCCACGCAGCCCGATCCTAATATGGTTACTCAGAAGGAACTTTTCTCTTACTTCAATGCCCCCCCCCACACACACACCCAGCACAAGAGTGCAGGCTAAAATGCATTTCCAGATATTTTCCGTGTCTTTTTCTGCCTTTGCAGTGCTCTGATAAAACGGTTTGGGGAGAGGATTGTTTGCGCCGTTCCACAGTCGAGTTATGTGGATACTCACCTTTCCTTCTGTGCAGCGCCGAGCAGAGGCGTTTCTACAGGGATGGCAAAGCTCTAAGTTTTGCCAGAAGCCTTACCCTGTCGTGTAAATCCCTCCTCTCCCTTGCTGCTGTAGCCAGTAAGCAACGCCAAGATTGGCTAAAACGGTGCAGGAGAGGAGTAATCTCCACTGCAAGGTAAGGCTTCTTGCAAAACTTAGAGCTTTGCCATCCCTGTAGAAACGCCACTGGCGCCGAGCAGATGCCGAAATCAGACATAAGGTCGCGGATTTAAGCTGCTTCCGTTCTGGCCCAGAACTGATCCATCCAAGGAGCTCAGCTCAATCGGGCTGTGAACGTTTTGCAGAAGTAAAATCGCCTGCTCAGCACGTTGGGCGGCACAGGCGCGGTGTGTCCCGTCACTCTATCGGCTCAGAATTGCAGCAGTCAAAATCCAATCACTGAGGATCTGGTTAGTTTCCACCGAAGACGTAATTAGTAGTATTAATTGGCCTATATCGACAGCAGAAAAAGTCCCATCAATCTTCCAGGTAACAAAGTAGAGAACAAAGTAGAGACATTCCAAACCAGGGGAATGGGCAGTAAAATGACAAATGCGTTTCAATTTAGACAAGTGTAAAATGATGCACATTGGGGCAAATAATCAAAGCTTCACATATAGGCTAACAGGTTCTGGGCTGCCTGTGATGGATCAGGAGAGGGATCTTGGGGTGCTAGTGGGGAACTCGATGAAAGTGTCGACCCAGAGTGAGGCAGCGGTGAAGAAGGCTAATTCCATGCTTGGGATAATTAAAAAAGGGGTTGAGAAGAAAACGGCCAATATTATAATGCCACTCTGCAAAGCCATGGTAAGGCCCCATCTGGAGTACTGCATACAGTTCCAGTTGCCACATCTCAAACAGGACATAGTAAAACTAGAAAAGGTGCAGAAGAGAGCGTCCCAAATGATTACTGGGCTGGGGCACTTCCCTTATAAGGAAAGACTACAGTGTTTGGGGCGCTTCAGTCTAGAAAAAAGGCACCTGAGAGGGGACATAATTGAGATGTACAAAATTATGCATGGGATGAATAGAGTGGATAGAGGGATTTTCCCCCCTCTTTCACTACACCAGAACCAGGGGACATCCACTTAAACTGAGTGTTGGAAGAATTAGAACAGAAAAAAAAATACTTTTTTACCCAGTTAACCTGTGGAATTCCTTACCACAGAAGGTTGTGATGGGGTTTGGCCTAGGTGCCTTTAAAAGGGGATTGGACAGATTCATAGAGGAAAAGTTCATCACAGGCTACAGGCTGTGTTGGGTATGTTTCTAAAATGTTTTAAATGTAGGCTACTTCAGAATGCCAAGTGCAAGGAAGTGGCAACATGATGCATGCATCTTGTTGTCTTGTGTGCTCCCTGAGGCATCTGGTAGGCCACTGTGAGATACAGGAAGCTGGACTAGTTGGGCATTTGGCCTGATCCAGCAGGGCATCTGGTTCAGGTGGCTGTAAAAGATAAATGCTGTGGAGATTCTTGACTAGCCACCAGTATTTTTACCTCAGAAATTTACCTCAGAATGCCAGATACAAGGGAGTTGCAACAGGATGAGACATCTTGTTGTCTCATGTGCTCCCTGAGGCATCTGGTGGGCCACTGTGAGATACAGGAAGCTGAACTAGATGGGCCTTGGCCTGATCCAGCTGGGCTTTTGATCAGATAAGCTGGCCAAATTTACAAAAGAAGCAGTTGGTCTTTTGCTTCTGATGTTCAACAAGGGAAAATAAAGTAAGTTGTGATTTAATGGGGGAAACATGATCCTAAGTGCCAGTGGATGGCAGTGGATGGCTACTTATTTTGGCATATGAAAGCCCTGTTTCTCCTGTTCCTTAGCCAGACATTTTATGCTCAGGGGGGTCTCAGGAATCCTCTGGCCAATCAACAATTCATTTCCAATCCAGTTTAGAACAAGGTGCTCACTCCTAAAGAAAGAGCGTTCAATGGGGTGAAACTGGTCTGTTCCACTTATAGCTTCAATTCTCAGATTGAAGAACATGAGCCTGCTGGAGCAAGGAAACATCTCTCTGAGGGAATCCTCAATTCTAAAGGAGCTGTGGCTTCCTACAGATCACTGGAGATAAATGGGGCATGTCTTGAGTCCACATACCTGCATTTAAAAGGAAGTCCTGTTGATCCATACTGATGCATATGCTTCCTTGGAAGCTTCACCCAGACCCAGTGCACTTCGAATGAGTCCCATGGCTTTGCTTTTATGTGAAGCCCCTCACCCAATCCATAGGTATGGATTAGCATTATAAGAACATAAGAACGTAAGAAGAGCCCTGCTGGATCAGGCCAAAGGCCCATCTAGTCCAGCTTCCTGTATCTCACAGCGGCCCCACCAGGTGCCCCAGGGAGGCATGAGACAAGATGCTTGCATCCTGCCGCCACTCCCTTGCACCCAGTACTCTGAAGTAGCCTACTACTAATGTAAGGAGGCTACAACCCATCATTGCCTATGGCCCACGATGGACTTTTCTTCCAGAAATCTGTCCAATCCCCTCTTAAGGGCATCAAGACCAGATGCCATCACCACCTCCTGTGGCAAAGAGTTCCACAGATTAACTACCCGCTGGGTAAAAAAGTACTTCCTTTTATCTGTTTTAACTTTCCCAACCCTCAGTTTTAGCGGATGCCCCCTGGTTCTGGTGTTTTGAGAGAGGGAAAAGAACATCCCACTATCGACTCTATCCCTTCCATACATAATTTTGTATGTCTCAATCATTAAACCTGGCTGAAACCAATGTGGGATGAAATGGAACTTTTGAAGTAAATCCTGTTAAATGTAATGAGACTCACTTCTGATTAAGCATGTATAGCAGTGGTCTCCAAACTCCAGCCTGAGAGCTGGATCTGGAGACCACTGTTTCCCTCCGCCCAGTGACCTGTGCTTACTGTTCCACCAGGGAGGATTGGGAAAGCCACAACTACAGCCCCCAAGTGTCACCACAGCCAGCTGCGCCTGCCCAGAACACTGCGTGCACAGCCTGCTGGGGAGACAGAACTGGGGAGCAGCAGAACTGTAGTTGCAGTTTTCCCACTGTTCCCTGGTGGAATGGTAAGCATGGGTCACTGGGCGGAGGGAGACAGTGGTGTCTGGATCCAGCCCACAGGCTGGAGTTTGGAAACTGCTGCTATACATGCTTAATCAGAAGTGAATCTCATTACATTCAACAGGACTTACTTCAGGCCCTTTTGCATAGGAGTGTTATAAGCTTTCTCATGACATAGCACCAGTGATGTCATGCAGGGGGTACGCGGGGTTACGCGAGTACCAGTTTCTAGGGTTACAGCTGGCCCCGCCCATTCGCCCGCCCACTCGTCGACTCCGCCCTCTGCAACGTTTGAATTTCCTGCATGTTTGAGTTGCCTGCATGTTCTCAGAGCCAGGCAGGCAGGCAGGCAGCAAGCGGAGCCTTTCCTTGCCTTGCCACTGAAAAATGAGTTGCTCTGGGGTTTTAACATGATGCCAGGCCTCCTTCACATGTTCTGGGGGTGCTGTGGAATACTATTGCAACTGTTGGGTCAGTTTAAAATCATCTGAGGCCTCAAAAAGGGCTTTTTTATGTCACTTCCTGCCATGACATCACTTCTGGCTTATGACGTCACTTCCGGTGGGCGGGTCCCGACACGTGCCAATCAAAAGTGAGTACCTCTTATTAAATCATTTAGATGACACCACTGCATAGCACGCCCTTGAGAAAAATATATGAATGCATGTCCCTAGGCAAATTTCCCAGTTTGCCTCCTGCTCAGCCTGAGGCATCTTCTTGGCTAAGGCTGGATGCAAGGGAGTGGAAACAGGATACTGGTATTTTGTCTTATGTGCTCCCAAAGGCATCTAGTGGGCATCTGTGACATACAGGAAGCTGGACTTGATGGCCATTGGCCTGATCCAGCAAGGTTCTTGTACTGCGTGTCTTTCCAGAGCAGCACCTGAGCACTCCTGCTGATGACATCTCTGCTCCTGGTGGAAGAGAAGTCCTGGAGGAGCTCTGTTTCCGTCAACTACACACCCCATCCCCAGATGTCTCTCCCTTTAGTTCCACAATGCTGCTGGAACAGCGTGATCCTATGCTTGTTTATTCTGGATTATGTGGAAAAGTGCAAAGTCACAGTCCTTTTCTTCCCCGACTATGAAATTCGTAGCTTTAGTGCTCTCACTGCTCATTCAGGAGATTTCAGTCTCTTCCACCCCAACAGAGGGAAGCTGCCTGCAGGAAAGACCAGACAGGAAAAAACACTTCCTGCCCACAAACACTTTTGTGAAGTTGGTGTAGGATAGTGACCAAGGCCACACTCCTACATTCCTGAAAGCCCCATTGGGGACTGAAGTCTGAGGAATTTGTATAGGATTGATCTGGGTTTTGATCAAGATTGATCAGGATTGCCCGAGTTTGAATCTCACCTCCATCCTGGACCTTATTCGGTGGTAACTGTTCCCCAGCTGCATTCTTCCTCACCTTCTAGGGTTGTCGTAAGGATATCAAGATAATGCATGTGAAGTGCTTTGCATGCTCAAGAAACCTATACAAATTTTACGTAAGGCTCGAGGTATGGTCTAGAACAGTGATGGTGAACCTATGACACGCGTGGCAAAGGTGACACACCACAGCGTTTGGGGTGACACACCAGCGTTCACCAATACCTGACAAAAACTAAGTTTAACTCATTTTTTTCATTTTTGTATTTGTTGTTTCTTTATATAATACATAGCACCACACATGATTGGACTTTATTTTTTGTTTAAATAAATGAATATCAAGAATTGTTTCACTTTTGTTTTGGAGGGGGGTTGACACACCAGCAGACTCAAGTTAAGCATTTTCCAAAGTTTTGACATGCCGAGCCCAAAAGGTTTGCCATCACTGGTCTAGAAGTTGAACAGTTGCCTTGCCCAGTGGCATAGCTAAAGCATCTGCTTCCCATGGTCAAAGAAGATTATGTACCCCCCCCCGGGACCAAATCAAATTTAATTAACTAAAAAAAAGTTTTCTGTTTAATTGGTCACAATCTTTGATAGTATATGGATATTTCAAAGAGGTTTGTTGCATTCTGCATTTGATTACCTTTCCAATGAAATATAATGGTGATATTCTTCATACTTACCAAGGTTTTCACAATTTTGGCCCCTAATGTCAAGCTCAGCTTGTTGCCCCCCTAAAGCTTGTTGCCCAGGGCAATTTCTCCCTGCACCCCCTTAAGTATGCCACTGACCTATCCTGAAAAAGCTAAGCAGGATCATTTGCTTGGATGGGAGACTGAGACCAAAATGCTGGGGGCATGTCTGTGTGGAGGAGTGAAGTGTGGAGGTGTCCGCTGGCAAAACAAAAAACCAAAAAACCAAAAAACACCACCCCTTTGAGAAACTGGCCTGAGGATGCAATCCTAAACTGAGTTAGGCCAGCATAAACTAAACCAGCAAAGTTTGGCCCGCACAAGGGCCACCATAAAGTGCATTGGGACCACTCTCGGAGTCAGAGAGGCCAGCACACAGATGTGAGTCATCCTCCCTGTCTCCGAGAGTAGCCCAAACATGCTTTATGGTGGCCCTTGTGCAGGCCAAACTTTGCTGGTTTAGCTTATGCCGGCTTAACTCCAATTTAGGATTGCGCTCTGAAGCTTGGTTGCAACCAGGGGTGGCCAGCAGCCTCCTAGCTCCCAGGACTGAGCGATGCGGTAACAAGCAAACATCACCCCCACATCATTGTGGTGCCCTCGCCCCGCATGGGAACGCCCCCCATACACACACTTCTGGAGTGGCTCAATTTTGGGGTCATTTGGAGCCAAGGAACAGTGGATGGCAATGATGCATGCCACTTGCAGTGATAAATGCTGCCTCCCCCTCAACGGGCTCCAGGGGAACATCCAGTTGTTCTCACGCATGCCACTGCCCTTGATACGCCATGTGACCTGATAGCTAAGGCTTGACCCCCTGCCACCCACTCTATCCGCTACTGGTTGCAGCTGCTTGTGAAAACTCAGAAAGTGCAGGAGTCGGCAGCCAGGATGACTGCACTGTGAAGGGAAACACCTGGAGAAATGGAGAATCTATGATATTGTCCCACTAACTAATATTTGTAAAAATCTCATTGAAAAGTGGATTTATGTCCAGCCTGCTTTATGTCTTGATTCTATCGAGAAAGGCAGTATATAAATATTATAATAAATACATGTATTCTCAAGTTTTAGGACTTGGGCCTGCCTTCTAAACGGAATCTGACCTTGCCTACCCTGTGTTAACCATCTTGGTGTTGGTAAATGTGTTTGGAGAGAGTCTTCTGTAGCTGTGTGCCCCCCTACCCCCCGCCTCACAAAAGCCTGTGGTTAGAAGAAAGGATTGATCTGTCCTGCCGATCCCCTGTGTTGCTCCTCCTGCTTCTCATAGTGCTTAACCACTGAAATTCTGAGGCACATTTGTCTCATTCTCGCAGAATCAAATCACATCAGACTCAGTCTCTGTGAGGGAGTGCCTCGAACACTTTTCGAGGTTTCCTTTTTATTCAAGTTCCCTTTTTGCTTTCCGTTATACATGTCAACGTGATTTGCATTGGATACATACAGACATCACATGTCTTAGTAACATCTTTAATTAGTTAGCAAGCATTGACCTTTAAAATAAGAGGAACTAATGACGTGGCATGCTCAACTTCGGGCATGCCTCTCAGAGTGAAACCACAACATTGACTCTGAACCATCCAGTTCAGAGGTGTCAAACGTAAGGCCTGCAGGCCCAGAGAAGCTCTTTATCCAGCCTCCATGATCATTGTGCTCTCCTAGTGCCACCCTTTCAGCAGGGCCACTTCTGCCCAGGTTCTGGGAGAGATGGGAGGAGGCAGTGTTCCCTTCTGGCAGGGAACACTAACTGGGGAAGGCACAGACCAAGACGGGTGGGAGAAGGAGACATTGCCAAGGTGCTGGTAGAGCCCCATTATCATGCAGGCCAAATTTTCAGCAGCACTGCTTTTGCTGAGGCATCTCTCTCTCTCTCTCTCTCTCTCTCTCTCTCTCTCACTCACACTCACACTCACTCACTCACACACACACACACACACACACACACACACACAGCCCAGTCCAGAGCTGCCTGAGTGCCTGGGAGGCCCTTTGGAGAAAGGGAAGGTTTCCCCACAGTAAGGGTGCAGGGTGGGTGAGCGGCCTACTTGCTTCTGCAGCCTTATAACGGAGGTGGTGAGAGTTGCTGCCGGTCCCTCCCTCTCTCCACCCCTCCCCCACCCCAGATTGTTCTCACACCCCGCCTCAAAAGACTACATCACCGCTGAGCGGTGGACTCATCACTCACCGGCAAACAGCGCTCCCTCTGGGGTGCGTGTTGCTAGTGTCCCCATGGCACCACCCCATGCCCAGTGGTAATGCCTTACCGCCAGTGTTGGAGGTGTTTTATGGCGCCTTGTGCAACGTGAGAGCAAGTGGAATGCTCAAACTATTCCTGCTAGAGGGTTCTGGATGGGGCCCTAAAAGAATATGTTCACTTTCTACCCTTCTTCTCTGGTCATTATTATTATTATTCATTTCATGTCATGTTAATGAAAATAATTTTGTTTTTTAGGGGGTGGCAAAAACGTATGGGCCCTGACTGCTAAATGACCTTGGTACACCACTGCAGATTATTTGGCTTACAGGGCTGGGTGTGCTCTTAATTGGCCACTGAACGTCTTGGTTGTGGTACGATCTGTGTGCAGTTTTATAACTAAGCATTTTAAAGGATGCATTCTTCATTATTAAAGAATGATGCAGATAGATGACTCCTTATCCAGACAACTGCAATCCAAACTATTCAGAAATCCAAACATCTTTGTCCAAGACTTTTTTCTTTCTGTAGAAAGATCTTGGGCTCATTCCCACAAGTTCTATTCTTTGCTCTGTGGTGTGTGCCTATACAGACATTGTTGAAAAGTGTCAGAGGCCAGCAGATACCAGAAAGGGCAACAGTGAAAACAGCAATCAATCAAACGTATTTGATTTGAGGAAGGGAGGAAGCATTTCTCATTATATTTATGGAATTCCAAAATCCAGAAAAATGTGAAATCCAGACACCTTCCCATCCCAAGTAGTCCACATAAGGGCTACTCAACTTGTAATTCCTTCCTTTAAGAAATTCAGAAAAGTGTACAGGGGATTTCGAGATGGCCAGTGCATGGACCTGAGGCGAATCTTTGTCTTGATTAACTTTAGACGTGCAAAAGTAACATTACTGGGCATCTTCAAGCAGTGGCTTGAGAGGCATTTGAAGGAGATGCTCTAAGAGGATTCCTGGCTTCAGGCAGAGGGTTGAACTAGATGACCTTGTAGGTCCCTTCCAACTCTATGATTCTATAAACCTTCAGATCATTCTCTGGACCAGTAAAATAAATCTTCCTGCCACAGTAACTGTCAATAAAGGAGGTTTTAAGGAGACCTCTGTTCAGCTACACCAGTGTTATTCAAACTGTGGGTTGGGACCCACTTGGTGGGTTGCAACCTGATATCAGGTGGGTTGTAGAAAGCTGGGATCAGCCATCTTGGAAGCTGCAGACCTTCCTCTTGCTAGATTCCTTTTGTGAGTGTTAACAGTTTGAATTTTCAAGTGAGGGTTGTTGGTTTCTTAAGGTTATTAGTTCAGTGCTTTTACATACTATTTTGTCCTCATCTTGCTTTCTGACAGGGATGTTTCATGGTTGTGCAATGACAGCACTTCCTGCTTGATGATGTCACTTCTGGGTATGACATCACTTCCAGGTTAATGACATCACTTCCGGCGGGCCCTGACACAAGTGCAATTCTAAAAAGTGGGTCCTGTTCTAAAAAGTTTGAGAACCACTGAGCTACACCATTGAAACAATTTGATTTTCTAGGTTTCAATACACAAAATGGGAATAGTGTATTGCAAACGTGTTGCATTTGTTTATCCACCTGTCCAGGGTTCCTTGCTTAGAGTTGGAAGTCCAAAGTCCCATTCAAATGAGCGAGGCTACCATAGAAGAAAGTGTGTTCAGGATATGTGTGTCTCCTAATTCCTACCTCATTTGTCTTTGCAGCAACTATGTCATGTTCTCATTTTATGGACAGGGATCTGATAATCACTCTAGATCTATTTATTTATTATTATTATTATTATTATTATTATTATTATTATTATTATTATTATTATTAGCAGCCTGAACAGGGAAGCCTTAGCTAGGGAGGGAGGGCTTGATGTTTGCTATGATGCACAGAAGGGGCTCATCAAACAACCTCCTTGTTATAATTTGCAAGCTAGCCAACCAAAGATATATATTTGCGCGCTCTCTCTCTCTCTCTCTCTCTCTCTTTCTGTGTGTGTGTGTGTGTGTGTGTGTGTGTGTGTGTGTGTGTGTGTTCTCCCCCTCTCTTTTTCTTTTGAAAGGGGGAAAAAAGGAGCTCTATGTCATAAATGGGAACATTGTGCCTGAATGCTGTTTCTCCCCCCCCCTTTTTTCCCTTCGAAGACATTATTAGCTCTGACAGCACGCAGCTCAGGTTTGGAGGAGAGGGTTTTGTAAAGGGATGACAGACAGGAAAGGGCAGTAATCATGGGCTTCTTGGGCTAAAGCTCCCCCCTCCCTCATACTCTCTCTCTTTCTCTCTCTCCTCTGCCTCTCTCTTTTTTTATCAGAATGTTCTGTTGGATGCCATTTATCCTTGATGATAGAAAATTGCTCTGTTGCCAGGACGCTGCTGGTGCTGCTGAAATAGAGGGCAAGAGCCCCATTTCCATTTTGTAGCTTGAAAGCTATTCAAATGAATTCTTAGGGAAAAGGGGGGGGCGGTCTGGTTGGTTGGTTGGTTGGTTTGGAAATCTAGAGATAAACAAATGAGAGGGGAAGAAAAATCAAGGCCCCTTTTGCTGTCTTTCCCATATACCCCACCCCATATCATATTTTTTTTCCTGGCCCAGCGTGCGCTCCCGCATATGCGAGTATGGATGGGAAAGGTGCGATCGTTCCGTGCTTTACGGCTGCCTTCTGTATCAAGGTTTTTAGTCGTGGGTGTTGGAACAATATGAGGATATGCCCTAAATCATAGCGGGAAAGATTCCTCCAGGGGGAGGGGCGTTCATACAGCTGCGCTTAAAAGAAGAAGGGGAAAAAAAGACACGATTGGGATATATTTGTGTAACCACCACATTTCCCCGCGTTCCTGTTGGAGAGAGAACATATAGCACCCACATTCCGGCTTCGATTCTTCTCGGGAAGCCAGTTTACCTGCCCTCTTTCAGATTCGCTTCTAGGTACATGAGTTTAGATTGGGGGGGGCATTTTGATTAATAAAACAATCGCACGAAGAACCTGGGGTTTTAAGCGGAGGCGATCCATAATCCGCCTATGCTAGTTTGGCGTCCGAATCATCGACTTATTGGCGGGTAAAAACTAAATTTTTTTTCTCGTTTCCATAGAACTTATTTTCCAAGTAAGGTTGCAATCTCATTGAAATCAGTGGGACTTCCTCCTGAGTACACAGGGATATGGATCTGCAGATATAATACTAAAAACTCTGGGAAGGGCGGAGAGATACAGATACAAACAGGGACAGAGTGCCTATACCTTTAACCATTGTATAGCAGAGGGAATTTTGGCAGGTGCTGCTCAGCATGGAAGGGTTTAAAAAGCTGCACCTGCCCAAATTCTTTGGGACTCACTCTAAAAAATTCTTAGGATGAAGTTTGGCCAACCTTTCAACGTTAGGGCTCCTGGACCTTTAGCAACTGTGTAGAGGAGAAAATGTCTGTGAGATGATGATGATAATAATAATAATAATAATAATACATGTATTTATATACCGCCTTTCTTAAGTTCACTAGATTTCTCTAGTGACTGAAACTCAAGGCGGTTTACATGGGCAGACTTTTATTCATAAACCCGAAGGTTTTTACAATTTACAGACATGTTCTATCTTTCAAGAACTACACACATACAGATCTTTCTTTCTGGATTTAGCCCACTTTCTTTAGCCACCCGTCTGTCTTCTGCTGGCTGATGCTTCCCTGCTGCCACCAGAGACGCAGCTGTCTTCAGCACACTCCTCCTCCCACGAGGCAGCTGAAACTCAGCTTTAATCAGCCGCAGTTTGCAAGGTCTGCTGCTCACGGAGACTTCCGGCAGTCCCGAGCTCACGACCTTGAGATCTTCAGCTGTTCTTCGGGCAAACGGAGGCATTAACCCTCTCGGCTAAATCTTCTGCCGAAGAAAGCTCCACCTGTTGAAATTCCCTCTTCTAGCCAGTTGTTAAAGGTCCAGGAGCCCTAAATGTGAATGGCTGGCCACCCCTGGGTTAAATTATCACCATTATAATTCGTATTGAGGCGTTGCGTTCCTAACGATCCCTTTATAAAGTAAAACCAGGCTATCGACATCTTTCTAAGTCAGCATGGTACCTACCTAAAAAGATTGGTGGTGGTGATGATTTCGACAGTCTGGCAAAGGGGTGGGTGGGGACATAGTGGGCACTCCATGGGGGGGGGTAATTCTAAGAAAGGTTAAGAAAAGCTCTGGTCTAGGTCAGGAGAGCTTGGAAAAGAGGCTGAGCAGGATCCCCCCCCCTTGATAACACATTCTCCCATGAATTCACTATGTGACAAGTCACTACCTTAGCCCATTTAAAGGGTAAGCCTCGCTCCGCAGCAGCAATATGGGGGTGAAATCGATTTAACATAGGTGGCAGTGGCATCTCTACAGGGAGGGCAGAGCTCTAAGTTTTGCAAGGAGCCTTACCTTGCAGTGGAAATCACTCCTTTCCTGCACCGTTTTAGCCAATCCTCACAGGGAACAGAAACATCTTGGCGTCGCTTACTGGCTACAGCAGCAAGGGAGAGGCGGGATTTGCATGACAGGGTAAGGCTCCTTGCAAAACTTAGAGCTCTGCCCTCCCTGTAGAGATGCCACTGATAGGTGGTGCTCGTCGCACACGCCAAAAGCGCTATACAAATGCAAAGCATCGCTATATAAACTAACACTTTTAGTACTTGAGGTGATATCCGATGGCCCGCTGCCACCTTCCCGTGGTTTAAAGCAAGAATCCTTGTCTTGCCTTGTTGGTTTCTTTCTGTAGATTTCAATTAACGTGGCTGGCTGGAGGAAATCTCGCAGCTTTCCACAGGAGACGCGTCTCATGCCGCTCCTTCAGGCCGAATTGCAAACATCTCGCGGGTTTCACTTGCGGCCGATTTACCCAGAGCCTATGCGTGCCTATTCAGGAGTAAGTCCCATTCAGTTCAATGGGGCTTACCTTCAAATGACTCACCGAGTATACAAGGATCACAGCCTCCAGCTGAACAACTAATCGGTTAGGGAAGGGATCGCCCCACGTGCTGTGACGTCAGCTAGACAGGGTCAGCTAGATACGGCTGCCTTATTAAAATGGGCTTCATGCACTACAAGAGTCTAATCTGGATGCATTTGAAACCTGGGAACAAACTTTCCGGAAGCGCTTTCATTTGCCTTCCCCACCCACGCTTGTTGCCAAGTCGGTCCTGCTAGAGGCCGTCGGACGGACCGGCGCCCAAGTCCACGTGCCTAAGAAGGCTTGGCTACATGTGAGAAGCCACAGGTGAGGCGCAACGTGGAATAACTTCCAAATCTCAAATGGATCAGTGACGGGCAAGCAACTTCCTTCCAGCGTGAAGACACGGCGAGGTCGGCGGTTCTGGGCACTTGGTCTGTCTGGCTCTGTTCGATTTTTCTCCACCCCAACCGAGGAAGGCCCAGCGGGTTCACCCCAAAGACATCTCGCCCAGTGATCTGCTTCCCACAGGGACCGGCCAGATGTCCCTGGGAAGCCCACGGTAACCCTGCCGCTCAGCACCTGTCCTTCGAGCTCGAGGTCTTCTGAGTCTGCACCTGCAACCTCATCAGGGCAGTGGCGTTCCTAGAGGGAGGGACAAAATGTTAAGTTTTGCAGGAGCCTGAGCTCCTGGATAACTAAATGGCTGTGAAGACGGGGGAGGGGCCTCAAGCTCCTGCCAAAGTTAACATTTTGTCCCTCCCTCTAGGAACGCCACAGCATCACGGTTCGCGGCTGTTGTTCGTGAATTGGCCTCGTCTCTCTTTAAGGCCGCCGATCCCAAGGGGCTACCATGGTACCTCCTAAGCGCGCGTTCGCAAGCCTTTAGAATGCCCAAAGAAAAGTCCACAGGACCGCCCCCTTAAAGGGGCTGATGGGCACCAAGGTCGCTCAAGCCTCGCGTCTGGCACCCATCAGATGTCACTGAGTGCTCTGAGTCGTGGGGCTTTGGGAGAGGGAGAAGCGTTCTCCCTCGGTCACCTTTTGGCAGCTGTTCCCAGCAAGGAGCAACCTGTTGAACGTGCCAGCGCCATGCAGCTGCTATAGGCGCCACAGGTCTGCGGGGGCGGGGAGGCGAAATTCAGGGGCTTATTGGACTTCCCGGGGCATCGTCGTTGTTCAGCAGGCGCGCTTGGCAGCCAGTTCCAAGGAAATCGACCAGAGCCACAATCCAAGCCAAGCGTCTGTAACCCCGTCGGCCAAATAGCCCAGAACTAGATCCAATCCTCATCTCGTGGAAGTTAGTGGCCACATTTCCGTTCCTTCATAGGAACTGCCACTGCAGTATAATATCAATTAAACAGTATTTATATACCGCTTTTCTACGCAAGGTTCCCTTATATACATGCAAATAAGAATATAGGGAAATGGTTCCCTGTTAATGGTAAAAGGGCTAACAAACTAATATCCCCACTTACCTGAGAATAAGCAGTACTGGCTAAATGGAATTTACTTCTGAGTAGACGTGCATAGGATTGGGCTCTCTACAGCTTCCTATCCAGCCGCCACCCTTCATAGATGCAACAGGAAAGCGCTTGGGAAGCTTCCCTCCATCCCTCCCCCCCACCCACGGGTTGAAGGAAGGGGAAAATCGCTTTGTCGCTGCCTTAAAAGCTGGAGAAGTGAGAGGCAACCTTCCCCACCCCCGTCTCACCCCAAGTAAAATCCCCAGAAGAACTTTCTGTTTCGCTGCTTCGCATGTAAGCGCGCTTGAGCAAACACCCCCACACTCCACTTCTATTTCCAGTAAAAGAGGAGCGGGTTTCTTTCCAAAGGGGGGAGATGCCCAGACTCATTGACCGGGGGTGGGGTGGGGTGGGGTGGGGTGGGGTGGGGGGAGAAAGAGAGTCGAACTTTCCTGGGCCTCTACTCTGGAAGGAGTGAGTCCGGCATCAGCTCCAAAAGGGTAGCGAGGCAGGCCCTTCCCTAGTGCGAAGCGCCTTCCAAACCAACTAAACAGGCGGCATTCCGTCTGTCATCTCTCTCGCTCCAGCAGCCGTGGGGCGGGCGCAGTTCTTGTGGGAAGCGCTCCACCTCAAGCTGCGGTCCTCGTCAGGGCGCGACCCACATCCTGCGGCTATCTTCGGAGCAGCTCCTGTGGAATGGGAAGACGCCGCTTTGCGCCGCCTCCAGGATAGATGGACCCTCCAAAACCTGAGCTACGAAGGGAGCCGCACGCACGCGTTAGTGCTGAACGTCTGAAGGACACCTCTGACTCCCTAATATGGGCACAAGGAAGGTTGTCTGCATTTATTCTGCAATGCTCTTCCGTGACTAACACTTTCCTGAGAATACGGAAAGCTGCATAGGATTGCACTGTAAGATCATTTAGAAGGACCCTCCTGTTTCCCATAATGGCCAGCCAAATCAGCAGTGGCGTCGCTGGGGGAGGGGGGGGAGCGGGCCGCACCAGGTAACTCGCAGGGTGGGGGGTTGACACCACCAGGGACCAAAATGGCTAAAATCGCGGTTTTAAAAGATAATACCATCATGTTATATACCATTGGATGTGGAATTTAACGAGGGATGCAATGAAAAAATCCGGAGTGTATTATCTGCATTCTATCAAAAGTTATGGCCAACCCCCCCTAAAAACTGAAAATAAAACTTTTCATGTAAAAATCACAATTAAAAAAAAATAATTATTATGAGTCAGTTCTCATTTCCATGTATCAGAGCTAATACTAGAACTTTTATTTAATTGTGTGAGTGTCATCAAATTGGCCATGTGTTTTTTTGGTTTGTAAATTTGTTGGGTGACCTATACTATAGTTAAATAAATAAATAAAGTTGATGGGGGGTAACACCAACCCTAGTAATAACACTGCATTTAGGTCCTGCATATGGTATTGTAATTTATTCTGTATGGTTTGGGAGGAGGAGATCCATCATGGGAGGAGGAGATCCATCATGGTGACGTGCTGACCTCCCACTCTGGGTGATGCCACTGGCCAAATGCCCCCAGGAATCCCACCAGAAGGGTGTGAATGTAATATGCTCCCCATATAATCTACAATAACTTGTATTCAGCAGAGGCATACCTAGAGAGGGATCACAGCACTAAGTTTGCCACTCCCCTTCCTCTTTGGAGCCATTCCCAGCTATTAGAGCAAAATGGAGACCACGCTGGCTACAAATGGCTCAGAAGAGGAGTAGGAGTAGCTGCTTTCAAAACTTTGTGCTGTGATCCTCTCTAGTTGTTGTTGTTCAGTCACTAAGTCATGTCTGACTCTTCACGACCCCATAGACCACAGCATGCCAGGCCTCCCTGTCCTCCACTAGCTTCCGGAGTTTGCCCAATTTCATGTTCATCGCTTCGGTGACACTATCTAACCTCTGACATCCTCTGCCTCCCCCTTCTCCTTTTGCCTTCCGTCTTTCCCAGCATGAGGGTCTTTTCTAAAGAGTCTTCTCTTCTCATGAGGTGGCCAAAGTATTTGAGCTTCAGCTTCAGGATTTGTCCTTCCAGGGAGCAACCAGGATTGACTTCCTGGAGGACTGACCGATTGGATCTCCTTGCAGTCCAGGGGACTCTCAAGAGTCTTCTCCAACACCATAATTCAAAAGCATCTATTCTTCGGCGCTCTGCCTTTCTTATGGTCCAGCTCTCACAGCCATACATTGCTACTGGGAAAACCATAGGTTTGACTATGCAAACCTTTGTTGGCAGGGTGTTGTCTCGGCTTTTTATTAAGTTGTCTAGGTTCACCATAGCTTTCCTCCCAAGAAGTAAACGTCTTTTAATTTCATGGCTGCAGTCACCATCTGCGCCTCTCTAGTTACGCCTCTGGTATTCAGTGATACTGCATCTGAAGGTGGAAGTTTTATTTAGCAGTCATATCCATTGACAGGCCTACCCTCAATGAATTATCCAGAAGCCATCTAAGTTAGAAGCCATCACAACCTCTTGTGGTAATGGATTCCACACAACAATTCCATACATTGTATCAAGAAACGTATTTTCTTCAGCCTGCCCTGGACCTACTGTCAATCAATTGCACTGGGCAACCCTCAGTTGTAGTATTAGGAAAGCGTTACCTAGTGGTTGGAATTGGAAGGCATATGTAAGTGTCTTTAAAAACATGCACACCCACATCGATTCCAAGAAGTTTACCTTATTGGTGGGTTAGTCGGTCTATAACAAATAATTCCGCCCACTTTTCTCAGAACCAGTTGAAATTTTTCCGCTGATGGGACAAGCACCGCCTGGCAGTTATTAATCTTTCTCACATGCAATGCGCCCTTGGATGCCTTTTCTTTGCACGGCAAGGCTGCCCTCCAGGCTTCATTTCCATCACACAGACATTTGCCATGTGCCAGGAAAACACTTTTTCAAAAAAAAAGGGGGGGGAGCATTAATCCTGCTTTGATCTGTAAAGGGTGATCACAGCAGCAATCAGGTCATCCCACTGTGGGGAAATAATCTTTTGGCAAGATACGACCCTTGGCTTCAGGGGCCTCCATGGCCAGGTGGCAACTTAGAGAATTGTCAGTATAAAGGAATAACTGGTCATTTAAGATGAGAGATTAAAGCTACCCCAGTCAGAACATAAGCGATTACCCTATAGATTAGGGTAATGTGATTGCACCCACCCAACATGAAATAGGTTTGCTAGATACATGCACGTATTATGTTAACTTGCCCTGCACTTGTGCACCTGCTTTTTCAGCCCTTCCCAAATTTTGTTGCTCTAACGCTGGGGTTACCAGATACAAATTGGGACAGCGTGCCTATACCTTTAACCATTGAATAGAAGAGAGGATTTGGGCAGGTGCAGCTTATCATGGAAGGGTTTCAAAAGCTGCACCTGCCAAAATTTCCACTGCTATACAATGGTTAGAAGCAGTCTGTCCTAGATTGTATCTAACCCCATCTAACACCATATTATGTGTCTTACACACATGGGCCTTACACCAGTAATGGCATCTAAATGATTTAGCAACAGGTACTCACTTTTGATTGGCACTTGTGTCGGGGCCCGCCCACCGGAAGTGAGGTCATAGCCGGAACCCAGGAACCACCATGCCTCCTCGGTAGGCCGCACGGTGGCCGGGGAGAAGGGCTGGGAGTCCCAGGCCTTCCCCGGGGCCGCCGCACGGGCTACCAATTCCCCCCTAGGAACCGCCACACCTCCTTGGGAGGGAGCCCCAGGCAGCCCACCTGCTCATGCTGCTGCCGCCGTCGGTCTCCCTCGCTCCGCTGCCTGCCTGCCTGGCTCTGAGAACGTGCAGGCAATTCAAATGTTGCAGGGAGCGTGGTGGAATGCCGACGGAGTCGACGAGTGGGTGGGCGAATGGGCGGGGCCAGCCCTAATCCTAGGAACAGGTACTCGCGTACCCCCGCTACATGACATGTGTGCCTTACACACACACACACACACACACACACACACACACACACACACACAGAGAGAGAGAGAGAGAGAGAGAGAGAGAGAGAGAGAGAGAGTTTAATCACTGGGGTATGTGTGTGTGTGTGTGTGTGTGTGTGTGTGTGTGTGTGTGTGTGTGTGTGTGATTTACAGTGGTAGCCAGGGAACATAAATCTGAAAATGGAGAAGACTGTCATGCAGTGGCATCCTTATAAGGGGGGGCGGAGCACTAGGTTTTGCAAGGAGCCTTACCTTGCAGTGGAAATCACTCCTTTCCTGTGCAACTTTAGCCAATCCTCAGGGGGAAAAGCAACGTGGAACTCTCAAGCTTCCCTCAAAGTTAAGGATGGTTAAAATATGCAAAGAGAGAATTCCCAGTCCTTGTATGCTATCACATGTCAGCAGTGGTGTCTCTAGGGGGAGCGGAGCTCTAGGTTTGTCAGACAGATCAATATTTTCAGATTATAAATACTATGGAATATGTATTTGTCTGTACAGATTCAGATCCACATTCCTTTTTCAGGCCATGTTAAAATTCAGGTTCTGAACTATGCATTGAAACTAAAAGAGGAAACCAATAAAACAGAGGTATCTTATAGTGTATTGCAGGAATGAAAGAACAAAGTAGAAAGTATACTTGTGTACTCACAGACATATAAAACATTTACTTCTATGTAAGTGTGCACAGGATGGCAGCCCAAGTGGAGGCATGACTGTGCCCTGTCTCATGCACATGTGTCTAATGCACAATAATAATAATAATAATAATAATAATAATAATAATAATAATAATAATACATGTATTTATATACCACCTTTCTTAAGATCACTAGATTTCTCTAATGACTGTAACTCAAGGCGGTTTACATAGACCTTTTATTCACAAACCCGAAGGTTTTTACAGTTTACAGAAATGTTCTATCTTTCAAGAACAACACTCATACAGATCTTTCTTTCTGGATTTAGCCTTCTTTCTTAGCCACCCGTCTGTCTTCTGCTGGCTGATAAGAGGCTTCCCTGCTCCCACCAGAGACGCAGCTGACTTCAGCACACTCCTCCTCCCACGAGGCAGCTGGAATTCAGCTTTTAATCAGCTGCAGTTTGCAAGGTCTGCCGCTCACAGAGACTTCCGGTAGTCTCGAGCTCACAACTTTCAGATCTTCAGCTGTTATCTTCGGGCAAACGGAGGCATTAACCCTCTTGGCTAAATCTTTAAACATAACAACCTGCTCTCTCACATTCACAATAGCCTTCCAAAACAGCAGCCTGGTGTGTGTGTGTGGGGGGGGGGACACTGTTAGTACTGTAGGCACCACAATGCACAGTGTGAGCAGCCCCTCCCAACTGCAGTCAAAGTCAATCCAGGCAGCGATTGGAAAGCACCTGTGCATACACCTGCCGTCACTGCCCAGAATGGCTCCCATGGCAAGTGGGAGGGGCTGCTTCCATGGCACATTGCAGCACCTGCACTTACTGTGCTGCCCTCCCTGGCTATGCTAGTTTCTAACAACAATAATGGATGGGGACATGGTTTGATACTGTTGTCAGTTGACTGCCACAATGTGCTTCTGCATGTGCCCACGACTAAACAGACGTCGGGGATTCAGAAAGACTGGAAGAAATAATAGTGACTTACTGCCATATGTTGTAAGCCACTGGCATGGACTAATCATATTCTTCCTTTTGAGACTGGCCACGCTGCTGGGGCACAATGGGGATGAAGTTGGAAAATGGCTACACAGAGTGTTGGGGGTGTACAGAATAGGGCCTTGGCTAAGTTGCATTATAAGTGGGATTCTGGTGTCCTCCTTCGGCTTTAGACATGCTTTGGCACTGACTGCTTTGAAACTTTTCAAATCAGTTTGTGGCTTGAACACAGGTGGACCCAGCCGAGGTTCCACCCTGGCTTGGTCAGTGCTCGCTGCGCCCGGCACCTGCTCCCAGCCCTCTGCGCAGCCTCCACCACGACCAGTGATGTCATTCAGGGGGAACGAACCAGAATGAGCGTCCCGGATCCTAACGGGCTCTGTGGCTGCTTCCCGGTTTTTCCCCCGTTTTTTTTTTTTCAACATTTGAATTTGAACTCAAAAGTGAGTTCCTGTTCCTAAATCATTTGAATGACACCACTGACCACGACCCCATGCCACGCTCCATTTCAGAGCCCTCTCAGCAGGGGCAGGCAGGTGGGCCGAACGCAACTGACCCTTTGCACCTGTGGCAGCTCGGACAGGTGGAGGAGCAGTGGGGGCGGCGCTGCCACTCCAGCCACTGTGACCCCCTACATCCCCCACTGGGCCCATCACCGGGCGTACCTAGAGGAGGGTCACAGCACTCAGTTTTGCAAGCAGCCGCTCCCCCTCCTCTTTGGAGCCATACCCAGCGGCTAGTGCAAAATGGAGGCTACGTTGACTCTGAATGGCTCCAAAGAGGAAGGGGACTGGCTGCTTGCAAAATGTAGTACTGTGATCCCCCTCTAGGTATACCTCTGGGTTTGAAAGCTCAAATCTTTAGCAAAGAAACCTATCCAAGCACTTGGGAATCATGCATGGAGTTAATTTTTCAGTCTCACTCCCAGCTTCTTGATCTCTGGTGTTCCACTGAAAGAAAAAAAATTACACAGCTGTTAGCCAGTAATGCATCAAGACTTTCTCTCTTTTAGGATCCCATTTTGGAATAAACTTTACTGATAAGGGCCATATTCTAAAGACTTTATTCCAGTGTCAGCAGTGATCCGAATGTCATTTAGGAGACCTAAATATCCAGGACGTGCCCATCCCCCCACAGCTCACATGCTCGGATGCGACTTTATCCTATGTATGTCTTCCACATGCCCATGCTTGCTTACACTGCAAGTGGCAGCGGGCACGATCCGACCAAAACAAGGCTGTGCCAAAAAATGACAGGAGATACCTAATAAATTGGCCGCAGCTATCATTATCTGCAGAACCTGCTAAATACGTATCATTTCAAAGGTGCACATTCAGCCTAGATTCTTATAGTTCCCGTTTAGTGCCTTAACGTTAGCTAGACATGTTCTTGTTTAAAATATCCTTTTGATAGACAACAAACTCTCCCCATGGTCGCCAAATGTCTGTGTCATTTGTGCTTTAATGAAAAAAAAACAAAAATGAAAACAAAAGACTGCTCCTCCCTCTGCAGATCTGATTAATGCATGCTTGTAATCAGAACATATTCTTTGTTGACTTGGGGTTCCTATAGAAAGCCATTGATCAAGTGATAACTTACCATAGTGTGCAAAGTAACCACTGGTAATGTGGCCACCTGCCAAGGGCTGAGAAGATAATACTTCCCTGGGTCAAATTTCAGATCGGGTGCAGAAATGTGATACGATTTTCTTCATCACTCGGTAACAAGACATCTCCGTCTTACCAGATATGCAGGCTGGTAAGTTGACACTTGTTACCTGGTTGTTTGAATTGACCCCAGAAAATCAGGAATGCAGGAGAGTGATAAGGTTCTCACTATCTGGCAGGACCAATTTGATGGCCAGTTTTCAAGCAGCTCCATACACACTGTGGTGCACTACTTCAGCACTGTAAATGCCATTCAGAGCGCAATCCTAACCTGGAGTTAGGCTGCCACAGTTAGGCCAGCAAAGTTTGGCTGGCACAGGAATCACCATAAAGTATGTTTGGACCACTCTCGGAGTCAGAGAGGCCAGGACACAAATGTGCACCACCCTTCCTGACTCAGAGAGTGGTCCAAATGCACTTTATGATGGCCCTCGTGCCAGCCAAACTTTGCTGGCCTAACTGTGCCAGCCTAACTCCAGGTTAGGATTGTGCCCTTAGTCCTCTTCGGGTTTTGATAAACCACTCACCCCTCGCACCTTCCAAAATATCAGGAGAATGCAAGCTAAGCATACACTTTGCTGGGAAGAGAACAGAGCCCTTTCTCTTCTAATTGAAGTTTACACAGCTTGTTGAGAGCAATTTCCCTTCACGTTCAGATCCCACTGCTCCACTATTTCATTTTTATATTTCTTCCGCTAGCTGATGCCCTCTTTTCAAAGCACCAAAGTGATACAGTAATAAAACTGTGCATTAGCACCAAGATTCCAGCAAGAAAAGTGGAAACATTGATTGCAATGTACCTGCAGGGGAAGAACAGGGATTTTTGGCTTTTGGAAGAGCTGGGAGGGGGAGGGGGATGGTGGAGGAGGCCTCTGCTACATCCTATCCTCCTGAGCCTGAAAGCCCAAAATGGGGCAGTCCAGATTTGCGCCACCTATAGAGCAGGTGTGGATCCAAGTAGCCCCATGGATGATGCTTGAGGAGACTTTAACAGCCACAATTGCTGGAAGGTGGCAGTGTAGGAATTTGGTTAGAACTGGGCTCTTTGATAATGTTCACTTTTAACCTTAAAATCAATAGAGCAGTGGTATTCAAACTTTTAGTCCAGGACCCACTTTTTAGAATTGCACTCATGTCAGGATCCACCGGAAGTGATGTCATTAACCTGGAAGTGATGTTGTGGCAGGAAGTGACATCATCAAGCAGGAAGTGCTGTCATTGTAACATCATAAACTGACACTCCTGAAATGCAAATTGGCATTCATGGATTGCAGCCGTTGTACAACCATGAAACATCCCTGACAGAAAGCAAGATGAGGACAAAATATGATGTAAAAGCACTGAACTAAAAACAAAATTTAAATAATACCCTCACTTGGAAAGTCAAACTGTTAATACTCACAAAAGGAATATAACAAGAGTAAGGTCTGCAATTTCCAAGATGGCTGCTCCCAGCTTTCCGCGACCCACCTGACATTAGATGGCGACCCACCAAGTGGGTCCTGACCCACAGTTTGAATAACACTACAATAGAGGACTTTGCAAGCTTCTTTTTCTTCTTTTTCAAAAGGCAGAAATTAGAATTACCTAGTCATCTACAAAGATCTTGGACGTGGCACTAAACTGCTGACTGTGGCAATGGATGGAGTAACTTCAGGAGAATGAAGCTTTTCACTCCGTAGCAACCAATGAGTCACGAACCAGGGGTGGAACAATCACAATGTACCGCAATCAAAACCATGCCCAGGTCATCTCTGTTTGCTGCACTTCAGCACACACTGACAAAGTGGGCAAAATTCTCCACAGTCATCATGTCATAATTTACCCCATGTTAATGTACCCACCTGCATTTACCCAATGTTAGGGCAAAGGCTGACAGACATTGTGTGCATTATGGAAATGGCTGCAACTCACATTCTTGGCCCTGAGAACAAGCGCCTTAGGGTTAAATTAGATGTGCAGCTAATTGCATTTTAAAGAGTTGTGCTTAATCCCAGAAGTGGCTTTTTTTTAATTAAAAGCTGCCGCGGGGTCTTGATTCACGGTGCACAGAGAGGGAGGAGTTAACCCTTTCTTCCAGTGCTCTTTCTCCACCAGACATCACCCTCCCAAAGCTGCTGTTTGCCCCTGAAATGGCTAGTTGCAGCAAAGAGAACATAAGAACTCTAAGAAAAGCCCCACTGGATCAGGCCAAAGGCCCATCTAGTTCAACTTCTGTATCTCACAGATGCTCGCTAGATGCCTCAGGGAGCACACAAGACAACATGATGCTGCTTCTTTTTGCCACTCCCCTGCATCTGGCCTTCTAAAGTATGGACGTTGCACCATCCATCATGGCCTATAGCCCATGATGGACTTTTCCACCAGAAATCTGTCCAGTCCCCTTTTAAAGGCACCTAGGAAGTGCCTATGGAAGCTTGTCCTTGGACAAAACGCCGGCTCTACAGGCTTTGAAACGGAGATGAGCACCACCCCCTACAGTCGGTCACAACTAGACTATTTGGTCATGGGGAAACCTTTACCTTTACCAGGGGATATGGTGGCGCAGCGGGTTAAACCGCTGCTGCTGGGCTTTCCGACCGGAAGGTTGGGAGTTCAAGTCTGCGCGACGTAGTGAGCTCCCGTTGCTTGTCCCAGCTCCTGCCAACCTAGCAGTTCAAAAGCACCTAAATGCAAGTAGATAAATAGGGACCACTTCGGTGGGAAGGTAATGGCGTTCCATGCGCTAGGGCGTATAGTCATGCTGGCCACATGACCACGGAAGCTTTTCCTTGGGCAAAACGCCGGCTCTACAGGCTTTGAAACTGAGATGAGCACCGCCCCCTACAGTCGGTCACGACTAGACCATTCGGTCGTAGGGAAACCTTTACCTTTACCTTTAAGCCAGATGCCATCATCACCTTCTGTGGCAAGGAGTTCCACAGATTATTTACCTGTGGGGTAAAAAAGTATTTCCTTTTATCTGTTCTCTGTTTTGCAGGTAACTAGCAGCTTTTAGAGTGGGTCACTTTTTGGTAGGAAAACATCTCCAGGAGTAAGGCTGAACGATTCTCCCTCACGGTGCGCCTCATTCCCAATCTTCCTTCCATGGCTGCTTATAGTTAAATAAGAGGCACTCCCAGAACTAAACAAACCTCTTTAAAATGCTGCATTCCTAACTTAACCCTAGGATGTCAGCAAAGGCATGATTAGGGCCAAACCTACAATGCTTTGGAGCATCTGTCTTTGCCCTTCAATGCAAGGAGTTAGAGATGAAATGATAAAATGTATTTCCTGTCAGAGAACATCAGATGGTGGCGATGTTACAGACCTATTTTTGGAAGAACCATGAAGAATGCTGCCTGCAATGTTTCACCTCCCTTTCCCTCCCTCTTCACAACAGCAGATTTTATACAAGAATAGCATTTCCCAACACCTTCATTGTCAAAAGTCATAATCATAGTTATTGTTTATGCATTAGGAAAATCTTATCCTCCGTGGGGCACTATGTGGGAAAGATCAGAATCTGACACTTCAAATAATCATTATCATTTAGCTGCTGTTCTACATCTCGGTGACAAGCTTGACTAGGGGGAAAAAAGATACACGACTTGCTAAGAGCCATGGACAGGTTTCAGATGTCACGTCAAGATGCCCACCCCTTTGCATTTCAAAGGAAAGAGGTGATTACACAATGCCATGGTTGCATGCTTGAAAGAGATTAAATGCCCACTTAATTTGTAAGTGACACAGGCAAATGGAAGGGAAAAATTCCAGGACTTGGAACTGTAGAAGCCCAGGAAGAGGGTAAGAAATTAAGATTTAATTCCATGATTTTAAAATTCACTTTGTTACCATTTGCTGGCCCAAGACTTCCTGAAACAAGAAGCATGCCAAAAGCTGCCCCCTGACTCGATGATGTGACAACCTCTGCTCTTTCCACTCTCCAGTATTCTAGCTCATCTTTTCCTCCAATGTCCCCCTCTGCCTCCTCTTCCTTTTCTAATCCGGGGAGTAGAAGGAAAATGCGAAGCAATGTAGCAAGTAGGCAGACAGAGATGAACATTCCTCACCAACCTGCTGCCCGAAGCAATTGCTTCAGTTGTCTTCATGTATGGGCTGGCCCAACTGATCAGACTATATTAAGGGCGCAATCCTAAACTGAGTTAGGCCGGCATAAGTTAAGCCAGCAAAGTTTGGCCAGCACAAGGGGCACCATAAAGTATGTTTGGATCACTCTCGAAGTCAGTGAACCATCCTCCCTGACTCTGAGAGTGGTCCAAACACGCTTTATGGTGGCCCTTGTGCTGGCCAAACTTTGCTGGCTTAGTTTATGCCAGCCTAACTCCCGTTTCAGGTTGCGCTCTAAATGACATCTTAGCTAGCATATGATCCAGATGCAATTAAACACGCAGAAGATTCTGCCTTGTGGGAAAAGGTTACACAGATCCCCGCTCCACACACAATTCTATGGAAACAAGCATCTTCCCTTAACACAGGGGTCTCCACAGTTTTCAGTATGAGGGCCACATTGTATATTTTGCACATGTTCACAGGCTGGAAAAAAAATTCAGCTTGAAAAATGAATGAATGCTTTAGTTTAATCCCTTTTTAAGCAGCATGATATGATTCCGAACAAAAGAGAAATGTGACCATCACAAAGAAAAAAAATGCAGTGCATAAACTGAGATATGATATATAATGAGTCAAAATTTCACGAACATTAGCAGATGCTCTCGGTGGTGTCATCTAAATGATTTAAGAACAGGTACTCACTTTTGATTGGCACGTGTCGGGACCCGCCCACCGGAAGTGATGTCATAAGCCAGAAGTGATGTCGTGGCAGGAAGTGACATGAAAAAAGCCCTTTTTGAGGCCTCAGATGATTTTAAACTGACCCAACAGTTGCAACAGTATTCCACAGCACCCCCAGAACATGTTAAGGAGGCCTGGCATCATGTTAAAACCCCAGAGCAACTCATTTTTCAGTGGCAAGGAAAGGAAAGGCTCCACTCGCTGCCTGCCTGCCTGCCTGGCTCTGAGAACATGCAGGCAACTCAAACATGCAGGAAATTCAAATGTTGCAGAGGGCGGAGTCGACGAGTGGGAGGGCGAATGGGCGGGGCCAGCTGTAATCCTAGAAACCGGTACTCGCGTACCCCTGCGTACCCCCTGCATGACATCACTGGATGCTCTTACAAAAAAGAGCTATGGGGCAGATAAAATCTTGTGGTGGGCTGGATTTGCCCCCCCCCCGGGCTGTAGTTTGGAGAACCTTGATCACATAAGGGACTTTTGACAGTGAGATGACATGATGGGACATCCTTGCTAGTTATCTCTTTTCTGCATCCATCAAATTACTGGTGCCAGGTTGATGGGGCTGTGGGGAAAAGTTCCACAGTGAGCTTCTCACAGCATCCCTGCCTGTCTCTTGAGGGCAAATATGGGTACCACCATTGCCACCATTACTGATGTAGCAATGGTCAACCTGGCCAGGTGGGCATTTGTTTTCAGTACCTGACCTGTGAATGTCTAACACCATCCTTGTAAGCAATTGGCACATGATGATGAAGCAGGTTTTGAATTAGGAAGGTTAATTAGGTTCAGTTCAGATGCCTGATCACTCCTATGTGATCTCTGGCAGAGGAAAATAGTGCTGCCCCACAGGCTCCCAATCCAGGCAGGAATTGACCCAGCGGAAGTGCCACTCATGTGAACCTCCACACGATGGCTATGTGCACAACCATCACAATTTACACAATTGGCATCAAAAGAGCCAGGAGGACCCAGCAAAAATGCAGCAGAAAGAAAAAGAGTAGTCAAGCAGGCCTTGTAAGTAATGGCCACAGTGGCATAGCTATGTGGGCTGGGGGGTACAGGGCTTCGGGTACCATGCCTTGGGGGATGTCAAAAGACCTCCTTGCCACTGCAGAGCATTACCCTCTCCTGCACCCCCTTGTGGACACGCAGAGCAGTTGCAAGCTGCTCTGAGTCGCCAAACTGGGTTTTTTTTTGCCCGCTTTCTTTTCTGCAAAACAAAAAAGAGGTTGGTGACTGCTCAGAGTGCCTGCGGCCTGGAAGTAATTGGCGGTGACATCATCCTGTCACCGCAATTACTTCTGGGTCAGGCACTTCCAGGGCACTTCATGGCCCCGGGTGCCAGAGATGACAGCTACACCACTGAATGGCAGAATAAGCCCCAACACTGTTCTCATAAGTGAACAAGCCCCATCGCCATGGCAACAGACACAGCCAGAGAAGATGAGGAGGAGGATCAGGTTGGAAACAGCCTTCATTATTTTCTAAATGAGTATTGATTTCTTACACTTAAATTATAACTCTTCAAAAAAAAAACACACAGGGAAGAATTAGAAGCTTCTTACCCTTCTTTTATACTGTATACAGGTGTTGCCTTCTTTTTTTTAGCTCCTGAGAAACCTGCTACTTCCTACTGACCCCCTATAGATGAGATTATACAGGGATAATAATCCTCCTCTTCATAAGTGGATTTTTAGCTAGCAATTGTGTAAAAGCAATTGTGTAGACTTGATTTCAATCTCTTCTGGAAAAAAAAAATTTATGTACCTACTCACTTTCAGCAAGTAATATGTTTTGACAGGAGTGCAAAATATCTATCATTAATAATTTCTAAGATTAAATTATTCTTTTAAAACTGGTTAGAAATCCTTGGAAGGTGAAGAACGACTTTTAACAAA
The DNA here is from genome assembly GCA_029204185.1 of Lerista edwardsae. Lineage (NCBI taxonomy): Eukaryota > Metazoa > Chordata > Lepidosauria > Squamata > Scincidae > Lerista > Lerista edwardsae. The sequence continues at coordinate 17,321,081 of JAJKFI010000009.1, forward strand.
ATAGAATTTAACAGCTATACCTACTGATCAGTGATAATCATTCTGGTTACCACTATGAGAAAAGAGCACAGTGAGGAAATGTCTTCGTGTGGGCCTTTAGAAAAGCTCTCACGCTTATACAAATTTATGTTGGCTTCAACTGTCATGCATTGCATCAAAGCGTTGTGGTTTGGTAAAACACGGCACACCGCCTGTTTAGAGATTCTAAGGTTCCTGTCCACACAGCAGAGGTGTCACGGCCCTGCAGCGTGGTGATGTGCCTGTGGCAGGCACCAACGAGGGGCTGGGCGCGCGGGCACAGAAAGCCAGTGTGGAGCCGGGCCCTCTCGCCCGCCATCACTTCCAAATCGCTCTGAAATGGAACAATTCCAGAAGCAGGGGGTGTGGCGAGGCCAGTAGTGTCATCTTACCGGTACGCTGGGCAGGTCTTCCGGGTGATCGGCAGCGCGCTCGCTGCGTTCCGTTGCGTAATGGCGAAAGCCCGCCCGCTGTGGCGGGCGGGCTTTCGCCATTAAGCAACGGAACACAGCGAGTGCGCTGCCGATCACCCGGAAGACCCGCCCAGCGTATCGGTAAGTTGACACTACTGGGCGAGGCTATGTGGAGGGCGCTGCCCCACGGTAGGCGCAGTTGGAGCCTGTTGTGGCTCTGGCCCCAGCTGCAGCTGAGAGGGCATGCACCCCCCCCCGGCTTCCTGAGGAACCCAAGGGGAACCCAGGAACCCAAGGGGGTGCACGGCTTCCTGCCGCTTCTCCCAGCCACCACTTGGGCAAAACTGCCGGAGCCATGGCTGAGAGAAGCCACACCCCCTCAACGTCAGGACATTGGGACATTATGACGTTGCCTGCCTGGAGCGCGATTTAGCCTCCGTATGCTTCTGCCTCACAGAACCCCAGTTCCAACATTCTTTGGGAAGAGTGGCTTACTCTTAAACCTGTCTTAAGTGTTTAGTGGGAACAGGCTCTTAATTCTCTGCAATGGTCTGCTAGTCTGCAAGATCAAGGACTGAAACCCCTCCCAATTCCCAGCTTATAACACGGGACCTGATCATGCAACGTTGGCAGAGCCTAGAAAAAAAGGGTTCCCACACCACTGACAGAGCCTGCGACTATGCCTGGCCACACGTGACCTACCATGCTCCCCCCTATATTGTCCAATAAATGTTTTACAGCAGTGATGTATCTAGTGTATTTTGACACCTGGGACACCTGGGATGGTACCTGTATATTTTACTGAGATATTGCCCGTGTTGCTTGCCTGTTGGTCCTTCCTTCATTGCAATAACATACAGGGTTGCCCACGTCTCTTGCCTGCTGGTCCTTCATTGAATTCGTTCAGGCAAGCCATATGGGCAGCCCTATATATTTTACTGTGTATGGATAGAATAGATCCTAGCAGCCAGCAAGAAGGGAGAGGAGCTGACCATGTTGGCTGGCCCTGGGGAGGGCAACCACCCCAGCCCCTGCCCCCCATTGCTATGCTATGTACTGTTCTGTGGCTTACTGGCTAATGGGAGGGAAGCAGAAGCCACAGTGTTCTATCTTCCTTTGGCCCATTGTCATTTTAGAACTCCCTGATGCTCTATCCCCAATGCATTTTGAAAACAAAATGGCGCCAGTCCCAAGGAAGACCGACCACTTCATTTGTTGCTCCCTTCCTCCACACCCAGTATCCTATGGAACATTTATGGGTCCAGGTGATGAGGGAGGAATCAGTACTGTAGCAGAAGAGAATTCTTTATGTCATGGCTGCAGCCATGGTACAAATGAGAGTTATCTGGTCACTGCCCTACAGCTTCAGGGCCGAGGTGGATGTGGGGTAGTTGGTGCATGTGCATGCATCTCTGGGGCCCTATAAAGGCCTTATGTCCATGCCCCCTCCCAGGCTACTGCTGGCTCTGCTCCTCCGTGCCTCAGGGCAAAATCCTAACCGGACGCCAGCACAGTTAGGCCAGCAATGTTTGGCTGGCACAAGGGACACCTTAAAGCACGTTTGGACCACTCTCTGAGTCAGGGAGGATGGTGCACATCTGTGTGTTGGCCTCTCTGACCCCCGAGAGCGGTCCAAACATACTTTATGGTGTCCCTTGTGCCGGGCAAACATTGCTGGCCTAACTGTGCCAGCCTAACTCTAGGTTAGGATTGCGCCCTCAGGCAGCACTCCTAAAAGCACACACAAGGGATGAAGTACCCCCGGTAGCACTGGGACTTGCTTCTCGAGTAAGCATGCATATGATGGTGCTGTCACCCATTGATTATGACTCCCAGGTGTATTGCGGAACTGGCAATATTGCCCTTGAGAGGTGCAGTCAGGTGGCCAGGAGACTAACTAGAAAAAAAAAATAGATTCACGGGGTTATGTTTTTTTATATGCTCCTAGCACATGCGATATCCAGGAAGCCTAAGACATCCATCACTTGTCAGCAGTCAGAAGATTTCCACTGTGGCTCATACATTGCCTTTCAGGTCAGATGAGGTGAGACATTTTTGAGGTCTTTGTGAGTGAAAGATTTTGCCAGTTGAATCGGATTTGACTTACCGTTGTTTCACGGAGAGCATGCAGCAGTTGATAGCTTCTCATGGGTGGGTGTATAGTTGAAGAAGAAGCAAGAATTAATACATTATTTCACTGAAGTACCATGTTTTAAAATGCAGTTGAATCCTGCCAGGAGAGAGAGAGAGAGAGAGAGAGAGAGAGAGAGAGAGAGAGAGAGAGAG
>JAJKFI010000009.1:17331684-17371751 GCA_029204185.1 Lerista edwardsae
CTCTCTCTCTCTCTCTCTCTCTCTCTCTCTCTCTCTCTCTCTCTCTCCCCTTCTATTCCACATGGCATTTTCGACACACACATTGACCACGAGCCAGGCAGGGAGGATGCTCCATATCTTTCATTTTCTGCACACAGCCTCGGCTAAAAGCCCTACCCCTACGGTTTCTGACGACGGCGAAGGGCGATTTTGCTTAGCCTAGCGGAATGTCCTGGAAACTACTGGAAATAACTTTGCTCCCCAAACTGGAACATGTTGAGCAGAGACAGAAAGCCTGTGAACAACTCCTGGCCCAGAGCCAGAATAAACAAGCGCGGTTCATGGAGCTGTGGTTAGCCATGTCTCTCTTTCAGTATGCAGCGCAAATCCTCTGCCAACATTTGCCATAAAGTTATTACCCAAAGCTGTTTTTCCTCTCAGTAAGACAAACCCAGTGAAAGACTGCTTCTCGTCCAGCCTCTTGCTGACATGAGGCCTTGATAGTCTGTCACGCCAGGAGAAAACCTGTGAGCTGCGGTCACCCTTTCAGGCCATGTTTTTCATTAGGCTGGTGAGGCTTCTGTACAGAAGAGAGAGGGAGGCAGGAGAGCAAGGGTGGAGGACTGCACGCACACACACACACACACACACACACACACACACACACACGCATGCACGGCACGCACGCACACACGCACTGTTCCTTTCAGGATAGCATGACAAACTGCCAGAGTCCATCCAAGGGACAGCCACTAAAATTGAGTGTTGGGAGAGTTAGAACAGATAAAAGGAATTACCTTTTTTTTTAACCCAGTGGGTAATTAATCTGTGGAACTCCTTGCCACAGGAGGTGGTGATGGCATCTGGCCTGGGTGCCTTTCAAAAGGGGGTTGGGCAGATTCATGGAGGAAAAGTCCATCATGCACTATAGACCATGATGGGTTGTGCAACCTCCTTACGTTAGTAGTAGGCTACTTCAGAATGCCAGGTGCAGGGGAGTGGCAACTGGATGCAAGCTTCTTGTTGTCTCGTGTGCTCCCTGAGGCACATGGTGGGCCACTGTGAGATACAGGAAGCTGGACAAGATGGGCCATTATTGACCTTAGGGAGCAGAAAGAGGTATGGGTACCAGGATTTACAGTTGACTCTAGAATTTCAGCAGATCAGGGCTGCCTTTTGACTCAGAGCACAATCCTAATCTGGAGTTAGGCCGGCACAGTTAGGCCAGCAAAATTTGGCAGGCACAAGGGCCACACTTGGACCACTCTCGGAGTCAGGAGTAGCAGCGCATGTCTGTGTGCTGGCCTTTCCGCCTCCAAGAGTGGTCCAAACATCCTTTACAGTGTCCCTTGTGCCAGCCAAACTTTGTTGGCTTAACTGTGCCAGCCTAACTTCAGGTTAGGATTATGCCTCATTGTGCACCAGGCAAGGAGTATCTTCAACATCCTCCTTCTACCTGTTCCACTTTTTCCATATTTTGCCCTTTATTTCTTACTGCCTAGACGGCTTTAATGCACAATTTGTATGCATGACTGATCCCTGCAACAAAAGATTATACATGTGCATCCAGGGATCTATAAACCTGTGCTTATTCATACCATCTCTAAGCACATTAAAAATACAAACCTGTTTCCTCTAATCTTGCGGAAGCCTTTGAATTGGAAATATAGTTGGAATGTCCAGCATTCTCACCCTGGCAGCCCAGGTGATTGTAAGCCCTTAAATCCTGCTCTGCAATAGACAGCAGCCCAAAATTCCATCTCCATCCTCAGTTCCAGCCTCCAAGCCTCAGGCTTCCTTAGCAACCGCTGAATGCATTTCCTTCATGCTTACTCTGTCCCCTTAATAAACATGCATTATTTGGCGCTCTCTGTGCTATGCCCAGCAGATATAATAATAACAAGGTCTGCTGAGCTTTTCGCCATCAACCCTGCAATAACACCACCTTCCCTTCTCCTCCGAGTTAAAAAGAGAACAGGCTGACATGCATTCAGAATGCACCATACTGACGTAATGATAGCAAATTGCACGGAAAAGGTTCTGTGGCACATGTGTCATTTCAATCCACTCTTACAAGGAAACATTTGGGCGGCATCATTTGTGTCCCTCTTATGCCTCCCGTCAAAATGCCATCCCATTCAGCGTGGCAGGTCAGAACCTTTGATGGAAGGAAGTGAAGAGCTGCGACCAGAGACAATGACTCTAACTACTGTACATAGTTTGCTAACTGTATATGAAGATGTTTTCTTGGGTTTGGGGCCAACCGAAACATGAATTGAATGTTTTCTCGTCTGGATGCTAAATCTTTTGGTTTGTTCCAATAAAATCCTTCTTTCCATGCAGCACATATATGATGACCTGGTCATTCCATATTAATGCGTTGGCTCCTAACAGAAATCAGGGCGTAATTCTAACCTGGAGTTAGGCTGGCACCGTTTGGCCAGCAAAGTTTGGCCAGCACAAGAGACACCATACAGTATGCTTGGACCACTCTCAGAGTCAGGGAGAATGGCTCACATCTGTGTGCTGGCCGCTCTGACTCCGAGAGTGATCCAAACATATTTTACAGTGTCCCATGTGCTGGCCAAACTTTGCTGGCCTAACATTGATGCACCATCATTCTTGCCTATAGGACAATTCAAGACAGCTTGCAATGGATAAAAGTACATCCTAAAAACAAAGAAAAGGCACAAAAAATGCTCAACACCACAGCAAAACCTCTACAGTAGAATTTCCTACCAGAGCCACCCACAGTCAAGTGTTACCCTCCCATCAAAGTGGAATGGAAAAGGAAAGTTTTTACACCACGTATGAAGGAAGATAAATATAGCGGCCAGTTTGGCCTTAGCTGGAAGGGCACTTTGCTGGATTGGCATCACCTATCAGTACCTACCCGAAGCAGCCTTCATGTAAATGCATTGACCCCTTGTCAGCATCAATGGCCATGCCAGTAGCATCATTGTGCAAAGATGTTGCAGGGATGGTATGGACACCAAGGATATTTGACAACAATTCCTAGGAGTGGCAATTTTGAGAGCCCGTATTTCCCATTCTGAGATCATCGTGAAATAGCACTCATGCTATACTGTCCTCACAATGGGAAACGAGTGTATCGCCAGCACTGCTGTTGCAAAACATGCCATAAGGCACATTCAGTGCAGGCGGTAAGGGCTTACCGCCTGCACTGGAGCAGCGTCGGAGCTCACTGCCCAGAGGTGGCAATGCAGCGACTGCAGCTGGTAAGTGAACCAGCTGCCAGTGCTGCAGGGATTCCGGGAGGGGCAGAAGGGTGTAACAGGGTGCAGGAGGGGAGGGGCGGGGGTGGGACCAGCAGTGACCTTTGCTGCCAGAAGCCCTAGCCTCAGCTCTGGCAAAATAACTGGTGCAGTGGGGAGCAGACCCATCGCCTGCACTGCACCCTTACCACAGGGGAAGGGATGAACATCCCCTTCTCCTGTGGCTGCCTGGCTGCAGCGAGATGCAGTGGTAGCCGTTTCGATTGGATTGTTCCAATCCTATCCCCCACCATTCTACACAATGCAGCCAAGGCACCAGAGCACCCTGATTGTTACGGAGGGGGCTGCCCAGTGATGGGATCAGCTAATGACTCGGGGGAACGCTGGGCGGGCAGCAGGAATGCTGGGCGGGACTTCCGGGTGATTGACAGCCCATTCATCCGGGTCTGCCACCTGCCTGCCCGCCGCACGGGCTGCCCTGGCCTCAGAGGTGGCACCCGCTCACCGGGGGGGACAAGTGGGGGCCCCCGGGTGCCAGGGCGTGCAGCGGCGGGGCGCACCACCCGGGGGCAGCCTGTGTGGCCGGCGGGCGGGCGGGCGGCGGGCCAGGACGGATGGGCTGTCAATCACCCAGAAGTCGCACCCTGCCTTCCTGCTGCCCGCCCAACATTCCCCCGAGTCGTTAGCTGATCCCATCACTGGGGCTGCCTGGTCATCATTTGGTCCCCTTGAACCTATGTTAGCTATTTTGCTGACTAAGTCTGGGGAGAGGAAGGGGGTGTGCCTGGCTGGGAAAACAGGAATAGGACCCAGGGGGTACTGCTACTATCAAGATCCACTCCCTCCCACCCATCCCATGTGTGTTATTGTTGTTGTTGTTGTTCAGTCGCTAAGTCGTGTCCGACTCTTCGCGACCCCATGGACCACAGCACGCCAGGCCTCCCTGTCCTCCACTAGCTTCCTGAGTTCGCCCAATTTCATATTCATTGCTTCGGTGACACTATCTAACCATCTCATCCTCTGTCGCCCCCTTCTCCTTTTGCCTTCAATCTTTCCCAGCATGAGGGTCTTTTCTAAAGAGTCCTCTCTTCTCATCAGGTGGCCAAAGTATTGGAGCTTCAGCTTCAGGATTTGTCCTTCCAGGGAGCAATCAGGCTTGACTTCCTGGAGAATTGACCGATTGGATCTCTTTGCAGTCCAGGGGACTCTCAAGAGTCTTCTCCAACACCATAATTCAAAAGCATCGATTCTTCGACGCTCTGCCTTTCTTATGGTCCAGCTCTCACAGCCATACATGGCTACTGGGAAAACCATCGCTTTGACTATGCGAACCTTTGTTGGCAGGGTGATGTCTCGGCTTTTGATTAAGCTATCTAGGTTCACCATAGCTTTCTTCCCAAGAAGTAAACGTCTTTTAATTTCATGGCTGCAGTCACCATCTGCGGTGATCTTGGAGCCCAGGAAAATAAAGTCTGTCACTGCTTCCATTTCTTCCCCTTCTATTTGCCAGGAAGTGATGGGAGTGGTTGCCATGATCTTAGTCTTTTTAATGTTGAGCTTCAAACCAATTTTGGCACTTTCCTCTTTCACCCTCATCAAAAGTTTCTTTAGGTCTTCCTCACTTTCTGCCAGTAGAGTGGTATCATCTGCATATCTGAGGTTGTTGATGTTTCTCCCAGCAATCTTGATTCCAGCTTGTGAGTCATCCAGCCCTGCCTTCCTCATGATGTACTCTGCGTATAAGTTAAATAAGCAGGGTGACAATATACAGCCTTGTCGTACTCCTTTCCCAATTTTAAACCAGTCGGTTGTTCCATGTCCAGTTCTAACTGTTGCTTCCTGACCCGCATAAAGGTTTCTCAGAAGGCAGATCAGGTGGTCTGGAACTCCCATCTCTTCAAGAACTTGCCACAGTTTGTTGTGATCCACACAATCAAAGGCTTTAGCATAATCAATGAAGCAGAGGTAGATGTTTTTCTGGAACTCTCTTGCTTTCTCCATGATCCAGCGAAGGTTGGCAATTTGATCTCTAGTTCCTCTGCCTCTTCGGAAACCAGCTTGTACATCTGGTAGTTCTCGATTCGCATACTGCTGAAGCCGAGCTTGTAGGATTTTGAGCATGACCTTGCTAGCATGTGAAATGAGTGCAATGGTGCGGTAATTCGAGCAATCTTTGGCATTGCCCTTCTTTGGGATTGGAATGTAAACTGATCTTTTCCAGTCTTGTGGCCACTGTTGGGTTTTCCAAATTTGCTGGCATAAGGAGAGCAGCACTTGGACAGCATCATCTTTTAAGATTTTGAGTAATTCCGCTGGAATGCTGTCACCTCCACTAGCTTTGTTGTTAGTGAGGCTTTCTAAAGCCCACTTGACTTCACTCTCCAGGATGTCAGGTTCGAGCTCAGTGACTGTACCACTGTGGTTATCAGGAACATTTAGATCGGCCTTATAGAGTTCCTCTGCCGTGCCGAAGCGAGGGAGAACTCACACAGACCAATATGATCAATAATAAAGTTCTGGTTTATTGTTGAATACAGACTCATATTTATGGTTCAGTTTCCCAAGGCATTCGTTCATTAATTAACCCATCAGAAGGCTGCATTGATTAGCTCAGGAAGTATCGGCAAACAAGACTGACAAGATTAACAAGGGTAAACAGACTTGATAGACTTATACCTCAGGGTTACATCATTAACCCGAAAAGTTTCAATTAACACCTTGCAAACAATGGGTAAACCGGCAAACAAGCTTAAACAGTCTTGCGGCTTTCGCTATCTCTCTTCCTTATTAGCGCAGGATGTTCCGCTTCGATCTCCTCGCCCCGTTCGCCATCGGGTTGCGCAAGGGTCAGCCGTGTCGTGCAAGGTTTAGTTGATTGTAGCAGTCTTTAGTTCGTTCTGCCCCATGTTCCCCCAATCCCATAGTCCCTAGCGAAAACCACTCTCCCCACAACATCCTCTGTGTATTCTTGCCACCTCTTCTGAATCTCATCTGCTTCTGTTAGGTCCTTGCCATTTTTGTCCTTTATTGTGCCTACCTTAGCACGAGATTGTCCTTTGACATCTCCAATTTTCTTGAAAAGTTCTCTAGTCCTCCCCATTCTGTTGTTTTCCTCTATTTCTTTGCATTGCTCATTTAGAAAGGCCTTCCTATCTCTCCTTGCTGTTCTCTGGAAATCTGCATTCAGTTGGGTATATCTTTCCCTTTCTCCCTTGCTTTTGGCTTCTCTCCTTTCCTCAGCTATTTGTAAAGCCTCGTCAGACAGCCACTTTGCCTTCTTGCATTTCTTCCTCTTTGGGATGGTTTTAGTTGCTGCCTCCTGTACAATGTTACAGACCTCCGTCCAAAGTTCTTCAGGCACTCTGTCTACCAAATCTAAGCCCCTAAATCTATTTGTCACCTCCACTGTATATTCGTAGGGGATCTGATTTAGGTCATACGTGGAGGGCCTAGCGGTTTTCCCTACTTTTTTCAGTTTAAGCCTGAATTTGGCAAGAAGAAGCTGATGATCTGAGCCACAGTCAGCTCCAGGTCTTGTTTTGACTGCCTGTATGGAACTTTTCCATCTTTGGCTGCAAAGAATGTAATCAATCTGATTTCGATGTAGACCATCTGGTGAAGTCCATGTGTACAGTCGCCGTTTGTGTTGCTGGAAAAGGGTGTTTGCTATGACTAATGTGTTCTCCTGAAAGAACTCTATCAGTCTTTGCCCTGCTTCATTTTGTACTCCAAGACCAAACTTGCCTGTTATTCCTCTTACCTCTTGACTGCCTACTTTAGCATTCCAATCCCCTATGATGAGAAGGACATCTTTTTTGGGTGTTAATTCTAGAAGCTGTTCTAGGTCTTCATAGAAGCGGTCAACTTCTTCCTCATCAGCACCAGTGGTTGGGGCGTAGACTTGGATTACTGTGATGTTGAAAGGTTTGCCTTGGATCTGAATGGAAATCATTCTATCATTTTTGAGGTTATACCCCAGTACTGCTGTTCTCACTCTCTTGTTCACGATGAAGGCTACTCCATTTCTTCTAAGGGATTCCTGCCCACAGTAGCAAATATAATGGTCATCTGAATTAAATTCTCCCATTCCTGTCCACTTTAGTTCACTAACTCCCAGGATGTCGATGTTCAGCCTTGACATCTCACGTTTGACCACATCTAGCTTGCCTTGATTCATAGATCTGACGTTCCAGGTTCCTATGTAGTATTGTTCTTTGCAGCATCGCACTTTCCTTTCACTTCCAGACACATCCACAGCCGAGCTTCCTTTCAGTTTTGGCCCAGCTACTTTACTCTTTCTGGAGCTACTAGTACTCGTGTTCTGCTCTTCCCCAGTAGCATAATGGACACCTTCCGACCTGAGGGTCTCATCTTCCAGTGTCATATCGTTTAGCCTTTTTGTTCTGTAATCCATAGGGTTTTCTTGGCAAGAGTACTGGAGTGGGTTGCCACTTCCTTCTCCAGCGGACCACGTTTAGTCAGAACTCTCTGCTGTGACCTGTCCATCTTGGGTAGCCCTACATGGCATAGCTCACAGCTTCATTGAGCTACTCAAGCCCCTTCGCCACGACAAGGCAGTGATCCATGAAAGGGATGGGGTGTGTTATTGTGCAATTCCTTTAAGTTGGCACACTGAAGAAAGACAGAGCCTGGAATTCATGCCTAATACTAATGAGTTTCTCTTAACGGTATTTCTTTATTTTGAGTTAGTTATCCCTTGCTTTTAACAGAAATTACCAACACTATTTCTAAAGAATAAAATGATCATAAAGCAATGAAAACACATACCCCTGCTAACTGGGCAAGAGGCACTTTTCACGTGGTATTCCTCTTATATTTAGCAGGGGGAGAGTAACTGTCCCTCTTCACCCCAGCGCAGTGTCTTTTCTAGTGGCTGTTGCTGGTGGTGTTTTGCATATTTTTAGATTGTGAGCCCTTTGGGACAGGGAGCCATTTAATGTTATTATTTGCCTGTAAACCGCTATGTGAACTTTGTGTTGAAAAGCAGTATATAAATACTATTTCAATGAATTTGAATAATAACCAAAAGAATCCCATAGTCCTCCCCCTTTCCAGCATCCCATCTTCCCATATTTTCAATGTGGCTGTTGTAGGTGCTTCGCGACCCACCTGAAATGGCCTTGCGGCCCACTGATGGGTCCTGACCCACGGTTTGGGAACCACTGCTCTAATCTTTCCATGAATTACCGTTTTTTGGAATCTGGTCGTCTTATCTGCAAAGGCTTCCAGTCACCCTGATCCACCCAAGGCTCCTCTGCCTCATTCCTTCCCAAGGCCCTACCCTTGGAATTGTGCTAGACTGGAAGTGTAAGTCTTTAAAATACACGCAGAATGCCGTCTGTCGGAAAGCATTACATGTGGGAAACATTCCCGACAAAATGGTGAAATCCGCTTGTCCTTGCAAAAATCCATCTCTCAAGGACATATTCCGAAACAACCCTTTAGTGACCGTGCCAGAAGCCAGCCATGAAAATACGCCTGTCTTCAAGATGAAGAAGATGAAGAGATCTGACAATCCCTGAACTTTCCCCCTCTGCCAATATGTAGGTTTCTAGCGGTGGGTGTATTTTTCCCCTCCAAAGTCAGAAGCAGATGTCTGCTGGAAGGGGGATGAGAGAGGGCTCTGCCACCCTTTCTTGCATCCTCTTTATGTCCTTAGGAAGATTGCTTTTTACAATGACAGCCCTCTTTATTATGGTTATTATTAATATCGCTTATTTTCTTGACCCATTTGAAGATGGATGTCTAGTCGCCTTGAAAACCCAACTCCTTTTGAATATGCCAAATTGTGGGCTGTCAAGTTCGGCCGCTGAGCTAGCCAAGGGAAGGAGTGAGATTATTTTGTCCCGGATAGCTTGATTGGATTGACTCGTACCTCTCTCTCTCTCTCTCTCTCTCTCTCTCTCTCTCTCTCTCTCTCTCTCTCTCTCTCTCTCTCTCTCTTTGTGTGTGTGTGTGCGTGCGTGCGTGCGTGCGTATGTCCCTTTTTGCTGCTCCTTTCATGTGTGCCTTGCAATTGAAGTATCTATATTTATTTATTTCCCATAAAAAAGAAAAAGGGGAAGAGAAAAAAAGAACACTCCCTAAAATCTTGCCCGATTTAATTTTTTGTTAAAAAGATGTACCAGAAATCCAATTTGGAAGTAGCATGATTTTCTCGCTTTTTTCTGTCTATTCCACTCAAGAAAGGAGTCAGGAGTGTCTGGACACTGTCAGGGTGTTGTAGTACATATCTCAAAGTGACTTTGTTATAAAAAAGGAGTTTAATCTCTCCTCCTCCTCCTCTCACTCGCCACCCCCCCCCCAACCCAGCAACATAACCTTGTGAAATTTCCACATTAAAAAGCAATCACATCTTTCAAACCAGAAATGATTGCATTTAGTAAGATGGCTGGAATTCCCTGGTGCCCTGGTCAAGCTTGTTTTTACGAAAACAAAATTAACTTTCCAAATAAATCATCAGCAACTACATTATTGTCCCCAAATCTTATAATCCTATTAACAGAAGTTGGATGTTTTTGTTGCGCGTGTGTGTGTGTGTGTGTGTGTGTGTGTTTAATTTCCATCGGGCTGGCACAATCCAATCAATCAATCAAATATTATTTATATACGGCTTTTCTACACAAAGTTCACAAAGCGGTTTACAGGCAAATGGTAATCATAAAGTTAAATGACTCCCTGTCCCAAAAGGGCTCACAATCTAAAAGTATGCAGAACACCACCAACCACCACTAGAAACAGCCACTAGAGAAGACACTGCGCTGGGGTGAAGAGAGACGATTCCTCTCCCCCTGCTAAATATAAGAGGACACCACTTGAAAAAGTGCCTCTTCCCAGTTAGCAGGGGTAACAATTGGCCAGGTTTCAATGCAGAGAAACAGAAAGTCAGTTGAAAGAGTAGCCAAAACACACAGGCAACCCCTCCCCCCCCGTTTTTGCTCAGCCAGGCCCTGTGGTTAAAGAGCTCTTAATGACTATTGTAAGCCCTTAAACATAATCATCTGTATTTCACCTCCATCTAATGTGCTGCCTGTGTAACATGTTTGTGTGCTCAGACAGCGGCTTGAAAGACTCAACAAATAACTCTGTGAGAAGAACTGAAGGGCCACAAGGTCGCCATGGCCCGGCCCGTGAATGGGGCCTCTATTGAAAATTACAGAAGTGTGCCAATGCGCACCGCGGAGCCGTGCCCAGAATTAACCTCAGCAAAGTCTACCTTGCCAGAAGTGGAAATGAGGTGGTAATATCAAAAAGTAAATGGACTTACATATAATTCTAGATTTCTTTACACATAGTTTTACTGGAGAAGTGACAGGAAGGCTAACTCTTGCAAGTCTTTTTGCTGGCTGGCTCTCGCAAACCCTTAGGCGTTTTGAGTACCCCTGGTGGGAATCGGCGCACAAATAAGGGCTACTAAGGGCCTATATAGGAACTGGCACTCGGTCCTGTTCAGAGACAAAACACTCGCTGAATTAAGTAGGAAAAATAGCAAACACATCCAGAGGCAGGCAATGTATTGAGCCACTTCTGTGCAGCTCCTAGACCCAACAAGCCCAACTTTCATCTTCCCAACTTAAAACAAAAATGAGTTCTGGTCCCTTAGGACTAAAACTTTGGGCTAAAGCAAGAGAAGGGCTCTTTTTAAAAAAGATGATCAAATGGTCCGGAGAAACATCCCCAGCGAATGAAAATACTTCTTTTGTCCCGTTGTCACCTCTGGTCAAACAGGTTTTGCAGGCTTGTGAAACAATTCATAAAACCTGCCTAACCTGTTTAGCAGAGGTGAAAGTGGGAGGCGTGTACATAACTCAAGCAATGCTCAAACTACCATCGACTTCCTAGAAAAGCTACTGCAGTTCTCCAGTCCGAGAAAGAATCATGTAACCAATGCAGTTTTCATGCCGACATTTTTTAAAATAAAACAATCACTCATAATTCCAAGGCTCACAAAATATAGCAATTTAAGGTTTTTATATTTGGAATTGAAAACACAAGAATATTATGGAAGAAATACAGCATATTCATCAACAGTGTTGTGTCTTCACAATATATCTATAAACTGCTCCCATTCTCTCTGCTTATCTCTCTCTTTCCAGCTTCAAAGAAAAAAGCACAACCCTGAAGCAGCCTACAGTAATGCAGGATAGATACATAAGAGCATCACAAGATGAAACAAGGTGGAAGTAAACCATAAAGCAGAAGCAGTTGGTAGTGACATCATCATGTCAACTATTTCTGGGTGCCGCACTTCAGGTGTGGCACCATAAGTGCTCTTCTTGAGTGGGGGGCCTTGTGGGGAAGGTGGGTACTCCGCATTGGGCCCTGCCACTCCTGTAATTATATCACTCCCAGCGTCGTCATCCGCAAATGAACTCCCGGAATGCTGGGAGGGACTTACGCGGGGCTTCGCCGTGATTGGCTGCCCGCCCATTTCGTTCCGCGGCTGCCCTAGCCTCGAGGGGTGCCTGCTCACTGGGGAAGACAGGTGGGGGGCGTGCCGGGTGCCTGGGCAAGCAGCGGGGGGCTGCACCAACCGGGGGCAGCCCCCCTCAAGGCCAGGGCAGCCGCGGAATGAAATGGGTGGGCTGCCAATCACGCGAAAGTCCCGCCCACGTCCCTCCCAACGTTCCGGGAGTTCATTTGCGGATGATGATGCTGATCACCCCCAACCTTGTGGTCTGTCACATTGCTTTAAATGCCAAAAAAACCCTCAACCTCTGGTGGTTTGGGGACTGTTTCCCACCAGCTGCCATGCACTCTCGCTAGCGAGCAGCAAAAGCACAGTCGAAGGTGAGAGCGCTCAGCCGCTGGTCCGTAAGCGCCCACAAATTGCCCATGGGAGGGTTGGGCAGTGTCAGGTTGCCCCGGCTGAGCTTTGCAACTGCCCATCCCCATCATCCCTGCCTTGTGATGCCACAGGTTCTTGGGAAGGACACGTCAGGAAACATGTGGTTTCTTCATGTACTGTGCAGATATTGCTACACTGCATCTCTCATCCCCAGTGGCGTTTCTACAGGGAGGGCAAAGCTCTAAGTTTTGCAAGAAGCCTTACCTTGCAGTGGAAATCACTCCTCTCCTGCACCGTTTTAGCCAATCCTCACAGGGAACAGCAACATCTTGGCGTTGCTTACTGGCTACAGCAGCAAGGGAGAGGAGGGGTTTACATGACAGGGTAAGGCTTCTTGAAACACTTAGAGCTTTGCCCTCCCTGTAGAAACGCCTCTGCTCATCCCTCTAGGGCCAGTCTTAAGCCAACATGACCAATGTTGTCACATTGGGCCCCGAACTTCGGGGGGCCCCACACCAGCACAGTAACATGTCACCTGCTTCTGCAGCCAGGATCCCTCTGAACAGCAAGTCGGGGGGGGGGCAAGCAGAACAGCGTTACCTTGAGCCTTTCCACCTGACCCTGAACAGCCTCCTGGGAGCAGTTGGCGGTGATGTCATCATGTCAGCACCAACTATTTTCAGCCTCCTCATGGCAACCTTTCTAGCTGTGGGCCTGAGCTGAGGTCAGTTTTTAAACTTTTCATTCAATATTTGGGCATACAGCATGCGTTTGGCTGCTGGTTATTGGCACGAAACGCAAGTCAGTACTATTCCCCCAAGTACAGGTCTGGAGCATCCTGTCGAAATGCCTTTTTCTTTTTTTTAAATTTTCTTTTAGAACGCCTTCCCAAGTAAGCAGCCAACCTCAGTGGAAGAAAACAGAAACGGGTGGTGAAAGAGAGGGAAGTGAGGCTTAAACCAGCATGACTTGGATGGAAGAATCCTAACCCCCAGGAGGCAGAGGACCAATAGGACTTCCTCATGGAGGAGGAACTGCGAGACTCCAAGGCTGCCTTGACTTGGCTTTACTTTCTAGACTCTCTTTCACTCAGACACTTTTCGAAGCAAAGCGACAGCATGCCCTTATACATCCATTATGAGCTGTAGTATCAGTGAGTGCATCGCACTCATCCGTCCATCCATGCGCATATCACTGAAACCCATCAAACAGCTTATCCCATCACCTCTCTGTGATGATAAACTGTTGAAACTTGATGACATTATTTTTCTGATGTGATGATAACAATAATAGTGTCTTGCTGTTTAAGGAACCTCAGTGTATGATTTTTCAGATTATATATTCAGGCTTGTGCCATTGAACGACAGAGATGTGTTCTGCAAATCCTATTGTTAGGTGCATTGGTCTTTTCCTGGACAACTGCTAATGGCATCTGGGTTCCACCCCCAGAATGCCTTGAGGCAACATAGGCCACATTGGTTTAAGGCCAGCCCTGGCTACATACACTGGATAAAGGTTTTGCATGATAACTGTGATCTTCTGGAAGCCAGGCGTTCAAATTGTGGAATCTGAGTTTCTTCTCTTCATTCTGGAGAATTTGATCAGCATCGTGGAGACTGCAGGATCTGTATGTCCCTCACAAACCACACGCTTGGGTCAAATGAGGAAGTGGCTTTGAAGAATTTTACAGGGCACAGTGTACATGCCTTTTGGATGAGAACAAGGTTGCTCTGGACCTTTTTATTTTATTTTATTTTTTGGAAACAGCCAAGACCCAAAATAAATAACAAATGCTGAAGACAACCTCTTTCTTGACTCTTTGCTTTCTTGCTAAAATTCAAGGAGGCTTTTCAGAGTGCCTAAATACATTTTGGGGTGCTGGAGGCCTTGATTTCAGGACCAATGATTGGAAATTCAAGCTTCTGAAACAAGCTTCTTATTACATCAGCCACTGAAATGGATGGAAATGGTGTGTTTTCATGAAAAATGATGCCATTTAGAGAGCAATCCTAACCTGATGGTATTGATTAATTGATTAAAATTTCATTCCAATATTGCAAGCTTTTAAAATTCTGATATTATACGTATTAATCATGACAATTTCTGAGAACAGAATAAAGTATGTGTACATTGAGCTAAAACTTTAGCATGCCCAGTATCTTGGAAGGAGGCCATCTGGATGTAGCATACAGCACTCTCCCCCCCCCCACTTGTATAACTGGATGAATCTACATCGTGCAAGGGCATAATCAAATAATAGACGCTTTAGAATGAAAGAGGCGACTGTGTTAGCCAGGGGAATAGCTAAAGAAGTGCAGGGGGGTGCAACTGTACCAGGCAACAAGCTATAGGAGGGCAACAAGCTGAGCTTGACACTAGTGGCCAAAATTGTGAAAACCTTGGTATGTATGAATAATACCATCACGTTATATGTCATTGGAAAGGTAATTTAATGCAGAATACAATGAAACAAAGCAGGGTATATCTTTATCAAAAGGTAAGGCCAAAACACCAGTTACAATGACAATACAATGGTGATGTCACTTCCTATTGTGATGTCACTTCTGGGGCAACAGTTTTCCCTCTGCTCTGGGCCACACTTTCATTAGCTATGCTAATTAGCCAGGTGTTAGCAAATCTGCCTGCCTCACCTCAAGGGTCCTTCCTCTCCTTCACAAATCAACTCATAGAATCTAGGAGGAGCACACCAGAACACCTGCAAAGCAAACAGTATATTGATGCAAAGCAAATGGTATAAAGTATATTGATGAGTGAAGCAGAAGAGCCAAGCCAACAATTCAGGGAAAATGATCACTAGACTTTGCTCATGTATCTTTGAATTCCATTTCTGATTAGCATGCACCCACAAAGACAGTTTGTTACTGATGTGCTTCCTTATGGTCATGTACCTTACTAGTTGGATAGACATGCATTTCACCTATGTTCCACTAAGGAAATCCAATCCCAGCTCTCAGTCCCTAACATTATTTAACACAGATGCTATTAATACTTGTGGCACAGCAGGCTGAAGATTTGAAAGAGCTGTGGGATGAATGAAGAGCCAAATTGTTTCTCCCACATGGATAGTGTCAAAGAGGCAAAAGGGGAATCTGTGTGTGCGTGTGTGTGTGCGCGCGCATGTGCAATTGAATGAGTGTGTACTTGATAAAAATGTGTCAAAACGTCTGTCCCCATTGTTTTTGTTTTCAAGCACCTTTGTTATTTACCTGCTCAAAAATTTGTTCTGCATTAAAAACAAAACTGGAAACTACTTTGAGAAGGTGAGCCCATGGCTTTGTGTGAAAGAAAGGCCAACCAATCAGTGCTGTGTTCATCCCTGCTTGAATAAGGCAAGAGGGGTTTGTGATTGATGGAAGGTCCAGTCAATCAGAATTATGCAAGTCCAGCTCAATCCAGGGAAGAAGGTTGTATGACCAAATGTCATGCATGCACTTCCACGTCAGACTCAGCAATAACATCAGGTTACCTGTCTGCACCCAAAGCCACCAAAGCAACAGTCCCCTGAGAATTTTGTTTGCCCAAGGAAAAAGTCACTAAGGGTGCAATCCTAACCTAGAGTTAGGCTAGCAACCAAGTTTGGCCGGCACAAGAGACATCGTAAAGTATGTTTGGTTAATGCTATTTTTCTGCCTTCTTTGAGAAGAGCATTCCCAGATTCAGCAGGCCAGAAGAGAAACAGGAAGCCTACTGGAAGAGCCTCACTCCACCATTTCCCCAGGGCACACAGCATCTACCGCTATGAGGAAGGAATGTTGCAGTGGGAAAGCAATGACAGGCTGGGGCTGCAAAGAGTTTTCTTGGAAGTGCCCCTTATAAGAGTAACATGCTAAACATAAAATGCAGTTTGGGTATGTTTTTCAGAGTGCAATCCTAACCTGGAGTTAGGCTGGCACAGTTAGGTCAGCAAAGTTTGGCTGGCACAAAGGCCATTATAAAGCACTTTTGGACCACTCTCGGAGTCAGGGAGGATGCGTGTGTCTGTGTGCTGGCCTCTCTGACTCCAAGAGTGATCCAAATATACTTTACAGTGTCCCTTGTGCTGGGCAACTTTGCTGGCCTAACTGTGCCAGCCTAACTCCAGGTTAGGATTGTGCTCTCAGGGTATGCAGGACACTTCTTCATGCACGCCCTCCTCCAAAAGTGAGCCCAAGGCGATGGGCCAAAAGGGCATTGCCACACTTCCGTTTTAAGCTTGCTTGAAACCTGCAAGGCACATCCTTCGTAGGAGTTTTTTTTTCCCCCAGCAGATTCTGAATGGGCTAAAGAGGATTACAAAGAACAGTGCAAAACAAGCAAGCAATTACTGCAATAACCAATAGCTTTCCCTTGCCAGTCTCTGCCTTATCAGTGCCAACCTGATTAAAAACAACTAAATGCAAGGAACAGCTTAATAATGATGGTAAAAGAACCCCTGCTTTCAGTTGATCCAAACAAAGCCATTTTCTCTCCCAGTTCCATCAGACTTTAGCACAAAAGCTCATGTCTCTTTCAGGCACGCGAAAATGGCTTAGAATTCATTTTCCAACGAACATGTCACTGTATGCACCACCGACAGCGATTCAATCTAGACAAAATTGTAGTCAAAACTAAACTGATTACATTATTGTAAACAGGAAAGAGTTAAACTTAGAATGAGAATAAAAAAGAAGTGAAAACTCCTCCTTTCTTTTATCACATTCCCCTTGGAGAATTTCCTCTTAGACTCTTTTGACTCTTCCCAGAGATGTTATTTTCCCTTCCAGTACCAATTTCAGCAGTGATGGCCTAAAACGTTCTGGTGCCCTAGGCGAGACTAGATTATAGGACTCCATATGGGGTCAAAAATAGGAGACTCTTTTCTTGGTGTAAACCAAGAAAAATAAAAGCCGTAGGATTTTATTGCACTTCAAAAAGAAGACACCCAGCCAAGCCAATCCTGTTCTCATCTTAGGAGTGAAAATGTTGCTAGCTTTGTCTGAGTGCCAGAGATGCCCAGTTAGGTGCTTAGAACAATGTTGTGGCAGGGTCTTGATTGCCTTTGTTCCTTTTATAGTGGGCCACTCTAGGCCATCATTCTCTTCTCTTCTACACTTCCTATTTTGTTCCACTCTTCCTTTTCAAATCCAAGAAACAGGAGAAGGAACCGGGGCAGCCAGTTTGTGGCTCGGCAAGGGTGGTAGCCTTTGACGTGGCTCCTAGATGAGGAGGTAGAAATTTAGAGAGTAATCCTAAGCTGCACTAGAATGGCAAGGCCGGCAGGCCTGTGCCATATCCAGGGCAGCTTAGGTGCGCTGGGGAGCCTCCCCGGGGCATGGGCACATTCGCGCCCTTGCCCCAGGGGAGGCTCTAGCCTCCCCATAGGTTTCCTCAGATCTGCGCCTGCTAAATAGCAGGCAGAGGGCTGAGGAGGTTGTACGGCCCGAATCAGGGCCATGCGGCCTGGGGACAGAGGCTTGGATGCGGCCGACTGGAAGAGGAAAGCAGTGAAGGAGAAAGCTCAATGAATGCCCACCCAGGAAAGCTAACTGGGCAGGAGATAGCTAAGACATCCTTCACCACCTCTGTAGTTGCACAAAGACTTTGTGTCTGTCTGTTGCTTGGTCCCCAGGCACTAGGTGGGGAGGAGGTATCTGGCATGATCACATAGTTTCCCAAGCATGGGAGAACACACCATTGGGGGCCCTCACAGAGCTTTTGCCCTGGGGCCCCTCAAAGCCTAGAGTTATCACTGAATGTCTGGTATCCAAGGCTATCAAAGAGCTTGCATGCCTCAGACATCCCAAGAGCATATCCAACACCAGTGGTGAAACCAAGCCCAAGGCAAAGTGGAAGCTGCAGTCATGTCCATCAGCTCCTGGGGAGAGGGAGCAGGAGGCTAGGTTCAGTGCCCCCCTATTTCTCTTTCCCTATCAAACAGCTGGGGGATTCCAGTTTCTTTTGCTGGAATGGCCCCATGGGGCCCCAAAAAGCATAGCCCCATGTAGCTGATTTAGCCTATGATGATTGCATGGTCCCAGTTGATGTAGAGACCTTGGCAGGAGGCGTTGGTAGTAAAAAAAAAAACAAAGCCGGTAATGAGGACCATGAATGTCTTCTCATCTACTTCTTTCTGCAGGCTGTAACTTGCTTGTAGACCCACAAGGAAAGATGACAAGGATCGGGAACAATGCCCATTTGTGAATATTATTGTCTCTTCACGAACAATATCTCCATTGACAGATTGCCGAGTTTCTCCTATACCTCCCTTTTGCTTCCCTCCCCCCTTTGCTGCATATTTTTTACCTTGTAAACCGCATTAATGTGTGTTATAATTATAACTCTTGAAGGGTGTTTCCTCTCAGAACATCCTTGAAACATGTAATATGACCTAAGGGAGAGTTGGATGGATATTGCTGTTCCGGACACACTCGTTTGGAAGAACACGGTGAGAATGCAGAGCTCAGCAAATACCAGTGCAAGAACACGGCTACTGAGGGCCCAGTTTTCTGGAAACTTCTCCAGTGCAAGCCACACTTAAGGGAATGGGGGTGAAAGGGGGCACAAATGATGGCTATGGCCAACCCAGCTCTGCAAGCATACGACACACTTTCCCTTTCCATTGCCACCAGCAGGAACGTCTACATGCATCAATAAAATCAATGCATTATTACATGTTTAGATTATTATTTGTATTTGTAATTTGATTATTAATGGTAAGAGGTGGGTGAAAACAGTTTTGTTTTTTTGGTTTTGTTTTTTGCAGATTTCAGTGTTTTCCAAAGTTAGGACTGCAGAAAGTGGCGTTGTGTCCGTTTTTATTTTATTAAGGGCGCGTTTTCATAAATTAGAATTAAAACTTACAATCACTTTTAAAGGGTGGTAGCTAGGTGATACAGGTGGTATTGTGTCAGAAGGTGCAGCCACAGGCATGTAGAGGTGTTAGAGAATGGTTTAATTTCTTTTTACAGTCTATAGAAATCCCAGCCCAGCAGCAGGCAATCTTCTCGCTGCACTGGTGCAGGGCCCCCCAAAGTGTGGGGCCCAATGTGACGACATTGATCACCTTGGCTTAAGGCCAGCCCTGCTTGCGGCAGTCGCCACCGCCATATGACCAGCATCCCACGACGGGCAGCTAGTTCAGGTGATATTGGAAAATAGAAGATTCCAGGGAATTTCTGGGGCTCTTCATTTGGCTCCCTTTTTTGACCCTGGGCCTGGGTACAAATGTACCCCCCTCTCATGGGCCCTGCTCAGGCAAGGCTGGCCCAAGACCTTTTGATGCCTGGGGCAGCATGCCAAAAGTTGCCTCCTGACCCTTTGATGTGCCAGTCCCTGTTTCTCCCACTCTCCTATTGTTGTTGTTCAGTCGCTAAGTCATGTCCGACTCTTCGCGACCCCATGGACCACAGCACGCCAGGCCTCCCTGTCCTCCACTACCTTCCGGAGCTTGCCCAATTTCATGTTCATCGCTTCGGTGACACTATCTAACCATCTCATCCTCTGCTGCCCCCTTCTCCTTTTGCCTTCAATCTTTCCCAGCATGAGGGTCTTTTCTAAAGAGTCCTCTCTTCTCATGAGGTGGCCAAAGTATTGGAGCTTCAGCTTCAGGATTTGTCCTTCCAGGGAGCAATCAGGCTCCAATCAGGATTGGATCTCCTTGCAGTCCAGGGGACTCTCAAGAGTCTTCTCCAACACCATAATTCAAAAGCGTCTATTCTTCGGCGCTCTGCCTTTCTTATGGTCCAGCTCTCACAGCCATACATTGCTACTGGCGCCACTCTCCTATACATTAGCACTATAATCTCCTTCCTGCCATTTTCTTTCTGACCCCCTCTTTGTTTACCACTTGAGGGAGTGGAAGGGGGACTTTCAACCAGCCATGGAACCACGTTTCACTTGAGTGCAAAGTATGCGTCGCCTTGCTCCTGCTGTCCTCAGTCTCCGTGTTAAGTATCTGCCCGACCACCTGTCCTTTCCCAGTGAACTTTTTCCTCACAACAATTTGCCTCCGCGCCCATGAGGTGATGAAGCCGCTGCGTCTGGAACAGGAGTCTGTTCCACTGGAGTGCCGCTTTCCATAAAAGTCAACTCTCCCTTCAAACATTGTGGGAAAGTGACAGAAATATCCAGCCAGGCTGCATGAATTATTCCTTTGGGGCACAATGTTATGTTCGGCAGCCTGTCTGGAGACACTGCGGTGAGGCTGTTTCTGAGAAAAAAGGAAGGGCAACGTGGAGGGAGGGTGGGGTTTTGGCAGCCATCGCTTTGGCAGAAGGTGACTGACAGCACTTGCAGGACAAAAAGCAGAAAGAGGTAAAGTGGGAAGATATATAATTAATCCTGTGCAGAACCATCACTGATTAGAAAACAACAGAAAGGCTAATTCTCCCAAAAACTGTTGAAATAGTATAGCTACAGGTGGGAGAGAACAGTGATAACAAAATAAAAGCACGTAACACCACTTTCTGCACTTCTAATTTTTGTTTTAAAAAAAACCAAAATATGTGATAAAATAAAACTTTTATTTGGCTTTTATTTGTTATTTAATGGGGGGGACGTGGGTAATGACCGTGGCTTCATCTACTGACACTATACCACCTATATGTAGGGGTGGAGTTTTTTTGTTGTTGAAAACCACTGAACTTCAAAGAACGACAACTCCAGCGGGCATCTCCCCAAAGGCACAAATAAGGACAGGGATTTACTAGGGCCAAGTACCAGAACATGACTGTCCTTAGGAAATAGGGGCAGCTGGAGCACATGTCAAAACATGCCAATATAGGGGCAGCTGCAGCACATGCCAAAGCAGGTAAGGTGGTTCATGGGCACATACTTTGAGATTAGATTACTTCCTTGGGTTTGCAAACTGACGATGGCTAGATACGGTGTTTTGATCCATGTGCTTTTTCGGTTCTTCTGCCAACTGTGTTGCAGGCCATGGAATCATGATGCATGAGAGTCCACATTGGCTTCTGCTGGTGTTAGAACTTCAGGAGTTCTAAAGTAGAACAGTCTCCTGGTTGTGAGGGTGGCTGTTTTCCTGGAGGTATTTTGTGGGACCCTCCTGCTCGTAATGACAGCTGTGCAAGCTGTTGGGATGGATGTAGCATTGCTATTTCACTCGCAGCTCTGAAGTTTCCTGTCAGACCACACAGGTAGAGGCCACAGAGGGTGGTGGAAAACCCAGTTTATGAACAAGCGAGAAAGGAGGAAAGGAGGTGTTGTCTGGGCCCTTTTCCCCAGAGTGCTTCAACGTTAAGAAACCCATGAACAGTCCTGCCATTGGAATAAATCTGCCCTGTTAGCAAAAGCAAACATTAGTGGCTAAAGCATCTCTCCTGGTTTCTCATGCTTTCCTAGTGTTGTAAGGCGGAATGAGATTGCTCTGCCATCTTCACTGTAAAACTGATTGTTGGCCTTTGCAGACATTTCGTTCAGTGTAAGAGACATAGACTTGTTAACCCTTCTCCCATTTAGGGCACAATCCTAATCTGGATTTAGGCCAGCACAGTTTGACCAGCACAAGGGACGTTGTAAAGTATGTTTGGACCATTCTCTGAGTCAGAGAGGCCAGCACCCAGATGTGCACCATCCCCCCTGACTCCGAGAGTGGTCCAAGCGCACTGTACAGTGGACCTGGTGCCAGTCAAACATGGCCTAACTGTGCTGGTCTATCTCCAGATTAGGATTGTGCTCTCAATTTGTGCTCTCCTGCCCTTGCCTTTGCTATCTCCTACAACCACACAATCTGATTTTGTTCACTTCTAATCTTGCCCCACCAGATTTTTCCAGGCTCGGGGACTCTAACTGTCTCATCACAATCCTGGTGGGGGAGCAGCCACTGACACTACGGACAATGCACAGCTATATGTCGTCCTCCCACTGCCTCCCCCAAGCAGTTGTGTTCCTGGAGAGGGCGGGCACTAGGTTTTGCAAGGCGCCTTACCTTGCCAGGTAAGCCGCTCCTCTCCCTTGCTGCTGTAGCCAGCAAGCCACACAGAGGCATTGCTTTTGCAAGCAAGGGAGAAAAGTGGTTTACATGGCAAGGTAGAGCGCCTTGCCCCAGCCCCCTCCAGGAACGTTACCGCCCCCAAGCAATCAAGGCACAGGTTTTGACTGCTCCTCTGGGGCAATGCTGGATCTTCCCGCAGCACAGTGAAGGGGGAACAGAAAGCCGATTGAAGCAGCTCAGTGGGCACCTGGCCAGAGAGAGGCAGCAGCCAGGCACAGAGTGCAGGGCACAGCCTTGTCAGTGTCCCGTTCCCCCCAACTCACTGCTTGATGATTCAGAGTTCAATCCCAACCTGCATTAATCCTAATGTGAAAAAAAACATTTGCCCAAGAGGGAAAGCCCTCTGTAGGGCATTCTTTGAAGATGAATATGTCAGGGAAGGAAATGCAGAAGGAAAACTCTGTATCGATTAAAAGTACAATCCTAAACTGGAGTTAGGCCGGCATCAAGTTTGGCCAGCACAAGGGACACCATAAAATGTATTGGGACTACTCTCGGTCAGGGAGTGACTCCGAGAGTGGTCTAAACATACTTAATGGTGTCCCTTGTGGCGGCCAAACTGTGCTGGTTTAGCTTATGCCGGCCTAACTCAGTTTAGGATTGTGCCCTAAGTGTATTTTAGGGACTTTCATGTCAAGCAAGATCCTGGGGAAAAAATGTCCACATTGGCAAATCAGTTAAGTCAGAGCAATTGGATTTAACAAACGGCTCTTCCTTGCCAATGGAAGTACAGGCTAGAACATGTGGTGATCCACCAGTAACTGCTGCGCCTTGTGTCGATTCTAGGAGTTGCTGCGACAGAAGAGATTCCTGCTGTGGCACGCTGATGCTGTGTCTGGTACATCCCCGACAGAGGCACGGCGTTCCCCATGGATTTGGCAGCCAATTAGGTTCTGCTTAAGGTATTATTAAGGCAAGGTGAAAAAACATTATTCTATCATAAACCCATAAATATCATAGAACTTTTAACATAGAATCAAGACAAATTTGTCCTTAGGATAGGGCATGAATAAACTACCCATGTAAGGTGTATGACCAATTTGCAGATCACTCTGGTGAAGAATAGCAAAGTTATAGCCATATTAAAATTTTGCTCTCAAATAGAGTTTATATTATTTGTAACCAAATAGAGGTTATATTATTTTTAAATATAAAAGGGCTTATTATATAAGAGGTTATATTATTTGTAATTTACTGTATATTATTAACTGGTTATATTATTTGTAACCACACCGAAAATATATCCTAAATGTAGTCTTTTGGCAGTTTAGATTATGTCAAACATTCAAGGATATCCACAAGGCTCTGACTTCCAGTGGGATGAAGAACATCCATTGTATATTTTTATGAGATTTTAACAGTCCCATTCCTAATAACCAGGGATGGGAACTTGAGTTTTCATGACTCGAGTCATAACTCGAGTCCTGTTAACTTGAGTTATGGACCAACT
The DNA here is from genome assembly GCA_029204185.1 of Lerista edwardsae. Lineage (NCBI taxonomy): Eukaryota > Metazoa > Chordata > Lepidosauria > Squamata > Scincidae > Lerista > Lerista edwardsae. The sequence continues at coordinate 17,355,150 of JAJKFI010000009.1, forward strand.
GACTGTCACTATCACTGACTTGGACCTAACTTGGGTCTTGGGGCCAGTGACTTGGAAAAGATTCATGACTTGAATTTGACTTGAGTCCTGACTCTCTTTAGTGTGTGTGTACTTGCATACTTAACTTTTTCTCTGTTGCTACTGTATTGCCCTTGAACGCCTTGCGGGTGATCCAGAAGCTATCCTTCAGACCAACAGCAGCAGCAGATGAGGTGGGAAGAGAGTAGGTGGTTCCAAGAGGTGGGGTGGTGGGCAGGGTTGAGGAGAGGAGGAAGGGTTAACGTTTTTTTTTTCTAAAGGTCGACTCATTTCTCAAAATGACTCAGAAGTCAAAATTTCCACAAGTTGAGTTGCGACAGCGCACGCTATGACTTGCAAGTCAAGTCACGGGCTTGGTGACTCGTGATTCAACTTGTGACTCAGGCTCAGTGACTGGAGCACTTTCCTGTTAATAACTTAAAGTCCAATCCAACCCCCACCATTTTTCACCATGCAGCTGTGCTGGGGTGGGGCATGCTTCACGTAATTGTGTGAGAGGCGACAAGACTGCCTTGGAGAGGCACGTAACAATATTTTGTACTTACCCCTCTGTAAGCCACCTGGCCATCAATGGACCTCCTCAGACTTGAGTGAGCTCTTTTGCTGGCATAAGTCCGATGAGAGGCAGGAGGTATGTCAGGCCAGGGAAACAGGGATAGCAGTCTGATGTGTGCTGTTGCCACCCAGATCCGCTCCCTCCTGCAGTGCAAACCATTCTGGTGGTGCTGCATTGGCATGGAGAAATTTAGTTAGGATTTTGCTTCCAATAATAATAATAATAATAATAATAATAATAATAATAATAACAACAACAACAACAACAACAACAATATCATCATCATCATCATCATCATCATCATCACACAAAACATCTCAGATACATTTTTGTTTCAAGATGTTGCGGTTTCATAAACTGTAATAGAGTACCACAAGGTAACTGTGATTTCCTGATGCCTTCAGTTTTCCTCTCAAATCCATTTCAAGATCTAAATCCTATCTAGGAGAACTAGAATATTCCATCAATATACTTTCTGGGGAAAAAAGAAATAGATGAGAGAGGAAGATAATAGGGGAAAGAAGAGTCCATAATGCACTTTCAAAATGAGAATTAATTGGATTCTTGGGGTGACAACTAATTCTGTTGTAATAATGAATTAATGAATCATTTAAAAATGAATTATTGCAACAATCTCAGCACATGAAGAGGGATGCAGGAGAGCCAATTAGGTCCTGTAGTGGCAGCTGGAGAGTTGAGATTATCTGTTACAATTAATTGGAGCTCTCCTTTTCAATGTAGAGCTTGGGGGACTGTAAGAGACTTGAAAGCCTTCCATGAGACCCCCTACACCGAAGTGTAACGCTCCACACATCCAGCACCTGCAATCTGATTAGTTAGATGGCAACATACTTCAAGCACACTGCAGTAAGCACCAAAATGTACTGTGCTGGAGGTACTTGAAAGACAGTCCAGATGACAAAGCTGTTATCATTGTGGTTGTTGCCATGCTTATTGCTCCTTGCACAGCCTGTACACTCTCTTGAAGTGGTGTGAGCAGTTGATGTGTTGTTTCTGATTATCACCAATATGGGTTGTTTTGCATTTTGCTCAAAATAGAGAATAAGACCATTGTGGCTAGGGTTCATCTTCTCCAATCAGATTCTTCTATTGTAGGGCACAGGGGTGCATGGTTAAATGGGCGGGGGGTGGAGGTGGATATGCACAATCAGTACATCCACACAAACAAGAAGCAAAGGGCTGTGCCAGTTGGTCATCAGCTCATCTACACTTTGACAAAGGTAAATGCTGGACCAGTAAAAATAGCATACTTTACAGGGTCAGCTTCCCATTTTTGGTCATTCCCAGGGCCCACATTTCAGGGCTACTTTCAGGAGTGTCAGCATGTTTCCACTGATTTGTGACCCGGCCACAACTGGATTTCCATGCAGACTGATGCAAGTGAGTGTAGTGCCAGGCGGTGCAAGGGATGGGAGACACTGGTGGAAGGGCATTTGTGGGGTTAGGGAGGGGGTGTTTCTGGGCAGGCGGAACAAGGGCACGATGAGGCCCAGGAGGGGATAGGCAGTAGAAGCACATGCAATATCCTAACCCCCACTCTCGGGCCACGAAGCCCTACATAGCTAGCACAGATCAGAGTAGACCTAAAGGGCACGTTAGGGCTCGACACAGGGTAAGGGGAAAATATACTTCTACCCCAAGGTGACCTCCAGCAGCCTCCAACCCTGCACTGGATAGAGCATTGGCCATGCAGCTTTGCTGTGACACCAAAGGTTTAGGATCGTGCTCTAAGGCATCTATCCCAGTTGATCTCATGGATGGTCCGGTCCTGGAAACAGGCTTCTGCACATAGAATGGCTATTCTTCTTGCACATGTAGCTTGCAGAAGAAGAATACCACACTGAGAAAACTAAGCAACATCCAGACATCCAAACATCTGTTGTACCAGCTGATGCTAATCCTACACATTGTTCAAGGGCTCATCCTTTTGCATGGGGAAATGCATTTCTTTTTTCCCAGTTGTGGAACACAAATATACAGGGTTACATTTTCGAACAGGGTTTCAAGCAATAAAGAACTAAAGTTGCACCACGCCATGAGATCCATGATACATTTACCTCCAAATGCAGAAGTTACGGAGCATTTGGATTCAGAGTGCAATCCTAACCTGGAACTAGGCTGGCACAGTTAGGCCAGCAAAATTTGGCTGGCACAAGGGCCATCGTAAAGCGTGTTTGGACCCCTCTCAGAGTCAGAGAGGATGGCGCACGTCTGTGCACTGGCCTCGCTGACTTCGAGAGTGGTTCAAACATACTTTACAGTGTCCGTTGCTGGTCTAACTATGCCAGCTTAACTCCGGGTTAGGATTGTGCCCTCACACAAGAAATATTCACAGCATTACAAAATAGTGACAATTGTAGGTGAATGAAATAGGACAGAAACACAGGAACAAGCTGCCAGCTATTCAACTTTCACTCTGCAAGTCTGGCAAAAGATGTTTGGGATGTTCTGCTCCCATGTGAAGTTTCTAACAATCCCCATCAGCTCTCGGAATAATTAAGAACAATAAAAGTGGACCATGCAGTGCTTCAGTTGTAGAGTTCGGGAATATTAAACCTCTTAACCTTTGAGTTGCCCTATTTGATTTCAAATTAATATGATACTCAAGAAGATCAAGCCCACACTCCTCTGTCTTTATTAAGGAGACACATGATTGTTAATGTGTGGAAGGGACCTCATTATATTAATGAAGACGGGCAAAAATACTCAAAGTGAATAGGAAGATCACTTTGGCTTTTTGCAGTACCACGTGCAGCACTGCCAAGTCCTAATTTGCGTAGCTACTTTTTGCTGCCTTTCAAGGCAACAGCGGGAATATGCAACAATAGGGAACCTATTAGTGGCTTCTTTGCAGCTGTTCTGTTTGCAATCCATCTGAAAAAAAACCAAAAACAAACAACACCAATTGGGTACCCAGAACATGGCAACGAAAATGGTCTGTCAGATGGTGGGGAAAGTGATCTGCCTGTTGTGTTTCATTCTCACACAGGCAACACTAGCATTTTGCAAGCAGAGAATGCATCAATACATTCCCCCCCCCAAAGATATACACTTTGTATGCAGGCATGCACTGGTATCCACTGGGGTATGTTCCGGACTCCACTGTGGATACCTGAAACCATGGATGCCAGGGACACGTTTTTAAAGATAGGGGAAAATCAGTGGTTTTGCTGCAACAACGTTAAAAAAAGACTTATTTAATGTTCCCCTATCTTTTTAATAGGCATGCTGGTATCCATGGTATCTGTGGATGACTGAAACCGTGAATACCAAATCAGTGGATACTGGGGGACACCTGTATGTCAGTAGATTACATTTTAGGTGGAAGAATGGATGCATCACAAAAAAAGCAGAGAGAAGTCCATTGTACAATACAGCGGTATACACAAGTGTAGAACAGCAGTACATTAAGATCCACATACAGTATGTGCAACATGCTAATTGCCACATGGAATGCCTTCTGCGGAAGATGTCCAATAGCTCATGTACATCTGGACCCATCTCTGAAGAAAATGCAGATTACTCATATCTGTGTGGGCCAAATTTTGAGTAGCTAACTTTCCACATATCACATGTACTTAGCTTGGGCCATGTACCTAGATTCTCTAACTCTACTGTTCAGTGCAGCACCCAGAAATAGTGGGTGGTGATGTGATGATGTCACCACCAACTGCTTCCAGGAGGCCTCTTTCGGACTGTTTGGAGGCGTGGCCAGATGGGATGGCCCAATGAGCAGCTGCTCCACTTACCCTACTGTCTTGCAGCCCACAGAGATCTTGGCTGCAGCAGCAGGTGCTCCACTCCACTCAAGTGCCAGTACACCCCCCCCCATGTGATGACATGGGCCAAATTGGTTTAAGGTCAGCCCTGATGATACATATGGCAAGTCAGAAAATTTATATTAGTGTTGCTATTACATGGGTGAACTCAGCTCTAAGCAAATACTATTTGAACTTGACACAAGGAGGGGTAAGATATCTGGCTAAAGAGGTAATGAGTATTTTGTGGATTTGCTAACAACCATTACATCAACTTATTTATTTCCAGGTGCTTTGCCACAAGTAGACACAGCGTGATGCTTTTGTGCAGTCCTATAACTCTCTTCTTAAAGTAGCTGTATTTAAAGTAATCATCCATTTATAGCATTTATGCCTGGCAGATAAGTGTGAACACCCAGCAACATTCTGTACTTGCCTGACAAAATTTGATATGAAATAGAAAGATTCTACAGAAATAGGATTTCAGTGATATTTATGGGAAAGTATTGCAGGCGTATACCTTTTTTCTTTAGCCTGTTTGCGACTAGCAGGGCCATCTGCAGAGAGAAAAATGGTTCATCGGTTTTTAAATTAGAAGGCTTATTTAAAAACAAGCATTCTACTTTAAACCATTGATATAACTCTTGATATAACCATTGATATAACTCTGTTCTGGTCGCCTTTCATATTCGTATCTACAACACCAATTATCATTCCGGAATACATCACCTTGTTCTAGATATGAGGGAAAATAAGGTATTTCCTGCGGTGGTGTAGCTATGCCATCTGGCACCAGGGAGCACAAATTTTTAGCACCTCTCCCCAGGCCTCCAGGGAAAGGCATTCCCAGTTTTTGCCTAAAACAGGAAGTGCCTTTCTAAAGCCTCTGGGAGGCCTTCTGAGGGTTGGGGAGGCTGTGTACAGGTCCACCAATGAGGGTGTAGGTTGACACCCCCTCAGGGTGTGATACCTGGGCCTCCCTTAGCTCTCTTATAGCACAATCCTAATCTGGAGTTAGGCCCGCACAGTTAGGCCAGCAACATTTGGCTGGCACAAGGGACACCGTAAAGCATGTTTGGACCCCTCTCGGAGTCAGTGAGGATGGCACACATCCAGGAGTGGTCCTAACAAACTTTAGGATGTCCCTTGTGCCGGCCAAACTGTTGCTGGCCTAACTATGCCTGCCTTCCTCCCGGTTAGGATTGCACTCTTAGCTACGCCACTGATTCCCTGGCAGGACCTCTTTTCCAAGGGTGGGTCCCTAAGGTTTGTGTATGGGAAAGTTTATCTGGGTGGTAGGAGAGGTCGTCAATTTTTCTTTCTTCTCTAGGCAGATTTAGATAGAAAACCAGTGTTTTCTCACACAAGGTGCCCAAAATAAGCACAGTTCTGAGGCATTGTGGGGGAAAAATGGCAGCCTGTACTGGTGCTACTATTGCCCCCCCGCAACCAAGCCTCAGAACCTGAGATGATATATGGGGGTGGGACAACATTGGGTATTAAAAGGCAGGTATTTATGGTGGCCCTGTCAGGTGTTTAAGGGTGCCACAAGCTAACACCTGGCTTGGTGCATGCTCCCATAACTTCAAGGGAGAGGTGACAGCCTATTCCCTATCTTCTCTAAATTATTTTCTATTTTCATTTGCTTTCTTTCCCAGTCAACCCAATCAAGGCAGCCTTGGAGCAAACAACAATGCCCCTCGTATTAGATTCAGGTAATGCTATATACTTGAATGCATATAGCACATACTCGAATTCAGATAATAATGCTATATACTTGAATGTATCTGAGTAAATCTGTTGCTATGTTTCTCTGAGCAACCACTTACACTGAATCTTTTTTTCTATGGTATCTCCTACTTATGCACAATGTGTATAAGGTGGCAAGTGACATATACATATTCCAACCCCACATCTGATTGTTCACCATTTCTCCAGCCCACACAGTCACCTTTTCAGCTGGCTAGCTATTCCTGAGCTAGACCTTGTTTCCCCACCCCCACCCCAATTCCTTCCACCACAGAAAGGGAAGAGAGGAGAGTGAAGACATTCTAGGCCTCTCTCACTCTCTTCTCCTCACTTCCTGTTCCATAGCAAGAGGGGGATGAGTGCTACAAGTTGACACCAAGGGAAAAAGGTAGGGGATGCTTGCAATTCCAAAAATGAGTCAGGTGCTGTGTGGAGGGATCCAGCTTGGCTGGACTCATATAGGTCACCCAATAGAAATATTTGGTTGAGCATTCATCCTTGCATGTGTATCTATTTTGGAGTCATCATTGTAATGACCAGCAATCTACATAGTCCCCATAGGCTGGTGTGGGCTTACCCTGGGGCAAGGGCAGTGGCGTTATTCACCCAGTACGCTGGGTGGGACTTACCTTTGAGCGGCAGTCCACCCGTTGCATCACACCGCGTTCCGCCGCTTTCCCACCCGCCCAGTGGGCGGGAAAGTGGCGGAACGTGGCGTGATGCAATGGGCGGACTGCCGCTCAAAGGTAAGTCCCGCCCAGCGTACCGGGTGAATAACGCCACTGGGCAAGGGGACAAAAGTTGCCTTACCCTGAGGAGGCCTCAAGAGGCCAAGACTGTCCTGCAGGATACAGAGGGTACCATGTTGTCACCATTGCTGCATGGAGAGTTACAGTGGATTGGGCTGCCAACATACATTCAACTACCAGATCATTCACTGCATGATGACTTTGTTCTTATGCATGAGTCCTGGAGTCAAAATGCAGTTGCTCTCCACCCAGAGATTTAATGCCTAAAGACCATATGAAAAGGGTTGAACGCTGAAGAATGACACCTCTAGCAACTCACAGTAACAAACATTTCAAAATGCATAAGAAAAACACTCCCCAACAGACAAAACAGGAATAGGGATTGTCAGGGACAAGTTCCAGGAAAATAGGACTGTAGTGAATAAGAGACAATTGGATCAAATGTAAATTTACGTACCATTTAATAAAAGTATACCGGTGACCAGCACTAAATCAAGCTTAGAACTGTATTACTTGGCAAATGGCAAGACCATTCCTGTTGAAAACGATGACTAAATGTATTAATAATCACAGTCTTAAACAAACCAATACGTGACATTTCTTGGGAAAAGATTCATACTAGAATCCTGGATTCCGAAGTAAGTGTGGATTTATTTTTATGTTGTTGTTTTTATTCCAAAGAGCAAACAAATCAGAATTTTGCTACTTGAAACTAAATCTCGGTGACTGATTCATAATTCCTTATTGTGGGTCTCACCATGTTAAATTTGTACAAACAGATTAAGCATGTTTTAAGCTGTTTCCTAAATAGCCTGGGAACTAAGAATTAAGTACAGACCCAGCCCAGCCCCTCCAAAACCAACCCACCCTTTTCCAAGCCCAACACCTGCTGTTCAAAACACATCACACAATGGCCTTCATCAGATCCCCCAGCAGATGTGAGAGATGCCCAGAGGTCTCTCAGATGTTTGTTTTCCTGGGTCACGTGAGGGCACCAGGAAGGGGAGGGAAAATTATTCTGGAATTCCAAAGGTCACTGCTGGACAAAAATAGTGAAAATTGCACACATGTTGAGGAAAACAAAAGACTTCGAGGTCTGGCAATCAGGCAGGGGAGAATTAAGCAGGCTAACATTTCATATCTCTGTTCAAAATAAAGGAAAGGCAAATGCAAAAACGGAACAGAGGTTTTTCTGTGTGTGTGTTTTAAAGCTACTGCAAAGAGAAAGAAATTATTATATTATCTCGCCCCGAGGCTAAAATAATTAAGGGGTTCCAATAAAAGAAAAAGAAAGTGCTGCTAATTATGGAATACTCTTGTCTTTGGATATTTGCATATAATCCTTGATAGTGTTAGTTATTCATAGTGCCCTCCCCCCCCCATAAAAATGTTCACATATATGGGAGTGCTGTTTACACAGGGTCACGGAAGCACAGAGAGACATGGAAGATACACCATTAATTTCAGATATCAAGATCTTCCATAAACAACAGCATTCCAACATAATTCATTTCTTTTAATTCTTTTGTATGTAATTAAAAGATTTTCACAGACCAAATGGCAAATACATTTACTTTTAGAACTGAAAATATATGAGCTCATATTCAGAACTCATGTAGAACGCATATTCATACACATAGTGGAAACTAGGAAAATTGTACAGTTTAGTAGATACAGTAGCTATGGATCTAGCTTCACATTATCTATCGCAGTGTTATCCAAACTGTGGGTCGGGACCCACTTGGTGTGCCACAACCTGATGTCAGGTGGGTCGCGGAAAGCTGGGAGCAGCCATCGTGGAAACTGCAGACCTTACTCGTTGTATTCCTTTGTGAGTGTTAACAGTTTGAATTTTCAAGTGAGGTTTTTTTTTTTTAATTGTTTTTAGTTCAGTGCTTTATCCATCATATTTTCTTCTAATCTTTCTGTCAGGGATGTTTCATGGTTGTACAATGGCTGCAGTCCAAGAATGCCAATTTGCATTTTAGGAGTATCATTTTATTATGTTACAATGACAGAACTTTCTGCTTGATGATGTCACTTCCTGCCATAACATCACTTCTAGGCTAATATAATGTCATCACGTCCATTGGGTCCTGACACGAGTGCAATTCTAAAAAGTGGGTCCCAGTCTAAAAAGTTTGAATATCACAAATTGATCTATCAATCGATCGATCAATCTATCGATCAGCATAATTAGAAAGGAGCGGCATGGTAAGTACAGCAGGCACTGCAATGCATCGTGTAAGCGGCCCCTCCCCTCATTGTCAGAGCCAATCAGAGCAGCAACGGCAACACACTGCTCATTGCCTTCACTGCCCCAATTGGCTCCAAAGCCAAAGGGGAGGGGCCTCTTACACAGCGCATTGCAGTTGCTACTGAACTTACTGCACCACCCCCCTCTCTGGATGTGCTTCAGTATCTATCTATGAGAATTGTATTCCCATGCCAGGCCTACCCAAATCTCTATAGCACCTTGGCCTGAACCGCTCTGGCACCACTCCTGATACGTATTTGGGATATATGCAAAGTAAGTACACCATATTTTCATCACTCACTTGTGTTGTTTTATTCTCACAATGGCAGCACTAGCATCTTGCATGCAAAGAATTCATCAATGTATTTCCCCCCCAAAGAAATACACTTATTTCTTATTTCTTATTACATTACTCTTAATATTTTCAAAGTGACACTCACTTGCCCCTCCCCCACTATCATAGTGCTTACCTCCACTACTGCCCCATGCTTTTCTCCACTGCTGCCCTCTGGCCCAGATGGCTGCCCCTACTCTTTGGAAGCAATGGCAGGGAGAAGTGGGGCAGGATCAGCCAGCTGGGGCAGAGAGTGTCAGTGGAAGTAAGCATAGGTGGATGATGACTGGGGGAAGGGAGGAAGATGAGCAGTCCACCCCTTCTCCAAGAGCCACCTGACTTCCAGATCAACTGGAGCACCAGACTTGAACCATTCTTGCTTGGAAAAACAGCTTCTTGCCCAGGCATCCAAATGCAGATTGAGAGGGAGCCTACCAGGCACTCTAGAGTATAGGATAATAGAAGGAGTAGCCCATCAAAAAGGCTCTGTTTCTTATTCACTTGGACTTTTGGATTATTGGCAACATCCAGTTCTTTTACTGTCCATGTTTTATTTATAAAATGGAAAATATTGCAATCTGCGTCACAGGGTACTATCCACAGCCTGCCATATGATCATTTGATCCACTGGTATTATCCCCATACACACACATTTGTATATATACAAATATAGCCTCATGCTTGACCAAATTGATTTCATCCATGGAGTCATCATACTTTCCATAGTTTGGTACCTGACACACCTTCAAGTCTGTGTTGAGTAGTTCCTACTGTGTCACTCTATCATTTATTTATTTCTTTATCACATTCATAATAGTGAGTACCAGGCTTGTAACTTCATTGCTACTAAACTGGCTCCCTTCCCAGGCCTGATCCATCCTTGAGAAGCATCAGCAACCGTTTCAATAACAAACCAACATGCCTTCTGGGCACCAGGAAGAGCACTGGCCAAAAATATATCTCAGAGGAAAACTAGGATGATAATAAATGGATAAGATAGTATCAATAGGCCTGGTAAGATGTTCACCAGAACAGGAATTCTGCAAACAAGCCATGCCGGAATTGTGTTGACTATGTGGAACTCCCTGCCACAGGAAATTTGGCTCACTGTTCTCAATTTGCCACTTTTAAAAGTTTGCTTTTTCACCCAAGCTTTTGAACCTTGGTTTTCCCTGTTGAGTTGGCATAAAATTTCTGTTTTGGGGGTCCCCTTGGGTTTGGTGTTCAGGGTTGGGATCTCTTATTGGTATGTTTGTTTTGGTTCTGCGCTATTTAATTTTTATTGTGGTTTTCTATTTTATTTTTTTGTAGATAAGCCACCTTGGGCTCCTCTCTTTTGGGAGGGGAAAGTGTTTTGGAATGAAAGTGTTTCAAAGCCAACCAAGATAAACTAATACTCAAGAATCCATATCAAAGTTCCATGTTCCACTGTTTGCACAAGTCCAGAATGGCTTGTTTGAGGAATTCCAGTCATGTTCTGGGACACACCTTTTTCAAGCCTATGGAGCCACAAAATCAATGGCGCAGCTGTGGGCTTTGAAGGGGAACAAGAAATGTTGCCGGCCTATAGTGGCACAATGAACATTCTTGGAAAAATGTGACTCCCTCCCCCACAACTCTCCTTCCTGCTGTCTCCTGTTTTCTGTCAGAGCTCTTTGGAAGGCCAAGAGAGAGAAATGCTTAACACACAGTAGGTGTCCAGCATCAAAGCTTTTCCAGGGTGAGGCATTAGCCCTGCAGCAGGTGACAAACCTGATCACTATCTATGAGCATTTGAATAGAGGGGGAAAATGCTATTCTCTCTCTGTCTCTCTCTGGATCCACTTGGAGTTTTATGTGGTGCCTGATTCCCCAATTCCAGGCAGGTATATTCAGCCTCCCTCCTTTTGTTCTCTATTCCTCATAGGTTGATCTGCTGGTTCGGCTTGAGGCACCTGAGACCTTCTGAGTGACAAGAGACATTCTTTCTGCCAGGGTGAGCCAAATCCCCCCATCCCTGCACACAAAACCTTTTCTTTCTTTTCAGACTTGCTGGAGTAGTAGCTGCGTTAATCCGCAGCAGCCAAAACAACAAAGAGTCTCGTGGCACCTTGAAGTCTAACCAATTTAGAGCGTAAACCTCATCTGGAGTTAGGCCGGCACAGTTAGGCCAGCACAAGTGACACCGTAAAGTGTGTTTGGACCAGTGGCGTTATTCACCCAGTACGCTGGGCGGGACTTACCTTTGAGCGGCAGTCCGCCCGTTGCGTTGCAGGCGGGAACGTTGCGGGCGGGCGGGAACGCGGCGGAACACGGCGTGATGCAACGGGCGGACTGCCACTCAAAGGTAAGTCCCGCCCAGCGTACCGGGTGAATAACGCCACTGGTTTGGACCACTCTGACGAGAGGCCAGCAACAGACGTGCGCCGTCCTCCCTGACTCTGAGAATGGTCCAACATGCTTCACTGTGGCCCTTGTGCTGGCCTAACTGTGCCGGCCTAATTTAGCTTTGTGCCCTTATTCTGAGCCCAAGATTTCATGGATGACAGTCCACTTCATCGGAACAGTAGGCAGGTATAGACATACGGGAAAACAGACCATTTTTGAAAAACAGTAATGTCAATCACAAATATTTGTTTGCCTTGAAGGTGCCAAAATAGACTAGTCTTGGGCTGCAGTCCTAGTATGCACAGTTAACTGAGAGTAAGGGCCAAATCCTATCCAACTTTCCAACACTGATGTAGCCATGCCAACAGGGCATGTGCTGCATTCTGTGGTGGGGAGACTCTGACGTCTCCTCAAAGCAGGGTAACTTACCTCGTGGAAGAGGCAAGGTAAGGTACAATTGTGACTGGCACTGGAAAGTTGGTTAGGATTGGGCCCTAAGCCCCATTCAATTCAGTGAGACTTACTCTGGGTAGACTTGGCTGGCTTTTTTGTGCCAACGCAGACATGCAGCTGAAAACGTAAGAAACCGTAAAAAAAAAAAAAAAAACCAACGAGCCACACAGCTGAACCTTTTACCTCAGACATTTTTTTGTGTGGCCTGCACAAAGCACGGCATGTGGCCATTAAGATTTAACAAAACCTCCTTATGCAAATGTGTTTGTAAAGGGCAATTCTGAGCAGCCCACCTCCTGTCACTTCTCCTTTGATTGTAAAAGGTGCATTGCTGAGAGGGAAGAGGTGAATTCCTGCATCTCTGGGCCTAAGGTCACTCCTATGCAACTTCTTTTCTTTTACCATGCCTGGGCAAGAGCTGAAAACAACCAGTGCAGGTTTTCCATTTACTTTGCCTGAGGATGTGGGACAAGTGCTTTGTAAACCAAAGCACCGGCCTGCTAGGCCAGTGTTCCTTGATGCATCTGTTGGGGTGCCAGCCTCACTTCCTGACCTGCTCTATGGCTTTGTGCCCTGTGGCCCAAAGAGTGGCAACAGCTGCACAAAGTCCCAATGTGCATACTCTAGATCAGTGCTTTTCAACTAGTGCAATGTGAAAGACCTGCAGGTGTGCCGCAGGAGTTTGGAGCACAGCGGTTGAAAATAAACTGAACGTCTCTTCCAAGTTCTGCTGCTCTGTTTCTAGGGGAGCTGTCTATAGTAATGAATTGTCTGTGCCTCTACCGGTGGAGGCACAGACCATTCATTACTACAGACAGTTTCCCATAGAAACAGAGCCACAGAACCTGGAAGTGTCTACCAGAAGCCAGGAAGTGACATCACAAGAGGCAAAGACCATAGGGAAGACCATAGAGGTCAATGTGCCATGAGGGAAAAAAACCCATTGAAAATCTCTGCTCTAGATAATGAAGAGAGAAAAAACTCTGCAAGTTGAGACTTGCAGAGAGTCAGAAAAATTAGTTTATAGCTACATCTGCAATCCTGAGCATCTGTCTTGGGAGCTGGGTTTCCCTTTTTCTTTGTGTCCTACCCTTAAAATGCTTGGTATGTCCAACTCCTCCCTGATTCCTTTCTCCTTCAGTACACTTCAGTAATGCTCACTAAATTATTTTGGGTTGTTGCAAACCACACACTTACCTCTTTTATTGTTAACATTTTCTTTACAGATAATTTGTATACAGTCCTCATCCGCTAGGGTTAGGTTTCTGGAAATTATCGCAGATAGCGAATTCACAGATAATGATCCTATGGGATCAATGGGTTTAGGTGCAAGGGGTACCGTATCTGCCATCAGAAGAATCCAGATCTTTACAGAATGGTACAGTGTACGGCTGGTGGAAGCCTCTTTTTAAAGGGGTCAGTTCTGGTCGCTGGGCCATTCTGAAGGTCCCTGCAGCCTTTGGAAGGTCTCTGCATAGTGGATAACAAGGACAGAGGTGCAGATAACGTGGAAAGTAGCAATTCTGTGCCTCACAGGTAAGCAAGGTCGCAGATAGTGAGGGCACAATCCTAACCTGGAGTTCAGCCCGCACAGTTAGAGCAGCAAAGTTTGGCGTTCACAAGAGAAACCATAAAGTAAGTCTGGAGCACTCTCAGAGTCAGAGAGGCCAGACGCGCACCATTCTCCCCAACTCCAAGAATGGTCCAAATGCACTTTATGGTGGTCCTTGTGCAGGTCAAACTTTGCTGGCCTAACTCCAAGTTAGGATTGCATCCTCAGATTCTTCGAGCATTTGGAGCAGCTGCCCAGTGTGATATGCTACCAGGCCTGCAGTCAGAGACTTCCATCAAATTAAGAAGCTCTCAGGTTCTGAACTGGTCCCAACAACCCAGGTCAGTAGTTGGACCCCTCTAGAACAGGATGGGCTTCCTGTTTGGACTATGCCTTTGCCTGAGCAACAACAGACTAATCCAGACAATTTTTTTTTTAACCCAAACTGGGCCCAGGCGATTACAACTGTGTGTGCTGTGGACCTTTGCACCTTTACTGCCCAGTTAATTTCTCAAATCCTGTGAAGGTAAAGATTGTCCAAATCTCCTCACAGAAAGAAATTAGCCAGAAAGCATTAGCGAAAGGGCTGCAATGTTGGCCTGTTGTGGCGCTCACAACCATAAGCACATGAGGCCAGCTCAGGTTCAAAAATATTGCGCAGGTTGGCTCTGGTATTCATTTTCCTCATCTCTGATGTTTTCACTTCTTCGATTTCTGGCTTGAGTCCTTGGCTCTCATTCCTGGCTTTGTTCTTGTTTCTTGGCTTGCTTCCCACTCCTAAGTGTGCCTCTCCCACTGTTACACCCAAAGCCCAGCCCTGACATTGGCTACCCATTTAGATTTGTAAAGTACCATGATCTCTACTAATGCTACTCAACTTTGAAAGTGGATCAGATTTGTTTCTTTTGCTCTATTATTTTTTTCATTTCTCGGTTCTCTGTTATTTTCCTTATTTGTTTTTCATGCATACAAACAACGGTTGTATTCTCATGCTTAAATACATCCTCAGGTATAGATTTGCTAGACTGGAAAAGAAAGAAGGGAATGTGGAGGAAGTGAAGAGTAGTAGGCTAGAATGTCCAGGAACAGGAACAGAACAGAACAGGAAGTGTGGAGGAGAGAAGAGTAGTAGGCTAGAATGTCCAGGACACTTCCTCTTCTACTCTGTTGCCCCTTCCTTCCTTTTCCAGTCCAAGAAGTAAAAAGGAGGAAAGAATAAAGTTAGAGGGGCAGCATTTTGCCACATATCCTCTAGTGCCAGGAGTTCATGGGCTTGGGCAGGTTGAACAGGCCCTTGCCCCATGCAGGCTCCAGGCAGCTCCCAACTTGCACTGGATACGGCACAGGCACACTGGCCTGCCCGCTCCAGAGCAACTTGGAATTGCGCCCTTAGTTGGAGGCCCTGCAGAATTCACATGTACTTGTGTTTGAAGCTGGGTGGCTTCAATGCTTGTAATAAGGAAAGTGTACTATAGTCTATATTGCTCTGGTGTGCGCAGAGCATCTCCATTTAAAGGGACATCTGGCAAATCTGAATGGGAGTCTGAGTTGCATAAATGTAAATGGCTGATGCAGTTACTTCTAAGCATACCCAGGTGGTTGGCCATCTCGATGCACGGGGGTCAGATAGGAATAAGACTTTAATCACTGACATAAACACAGCTGGACAAACCTACCTACATTCGGTATTAGAAATCACTGCTTAGTATTTCTGCACGTAAATCCCTTTTTATGAGTGCTGTGAATGACTGGCAAGAAAATATTTTTCAGTGTTGAAAATAGCATGATAAATGTTACCAAATGCTCATGTTGGGTACACTTATTTGTTTGGCCCTGCTGTCATCTCTAGCTTAAACAGGTTTTGCAGGTTTTTTATAGTGCTTCAAAAACCTGCATAACCTATTTCTGCAGATATTATAATGGGTCCACAGAAATGAATGCATAGACTTTGGGCAATAATACTTCGATTATACCACTTCCAGCAATCTTTAAAAAAAATGTCTGTCTTCTGCCTGTATTTCTAAGACTTCAGTTAAATGCAAGTCTGATTCAGCAGTGGTTTCTTTTCTTAACATACTTGCTATGGGACATCACCTTTTGTAACAAAGGGCAATACAGCACATTTTGATAAAATAAATAAAATCTAAATTTTGGGTCCTGATGCAGAGAAAGTTAATCATTGCCTCATAGACTTCAATGGTAGTTAAGCACAAAAATAGTTACATGTAGTTGAACATATTTGTGAAATGGAGTCTTTTTGTTGGTTACTGATCTGACTTTTGAAACATTATTCAGGAGTAGTCTACTCCAAAAAATATAGGTGTGATGAAATGCAAAAGAGAACAGCACTTCTGTACCTTTAATTGTTATGAAGAGGGAGGAATTCAGAGGGTGGACTGCTGGCAGTTCACCTACTGATTACACCTGCTGACATTCTGGTTTTTAGACAGCTGTTAAAGGGAAAGTAGCATGTTCTAACCCCTGCTAACTGGGCAAGAGGCACTTTTTCAAGTGGTGTCCTCTTATATATAGCAGGGGGAGAGCAATTGTCCCTCTTCACCCCAGCACAGTGTCTTTCTCGTGGCTGTTGCTGGTGGTGTTCTCCATTCTTTTAGATTGTGAGCCCTTTTGGGACAGGGAGCCATTGAACTTTAATGTTATTATTTGCCTGTAAACCGCTTTGTGAACTTTGTGTTGATTTGTGAACTAGTGATTGATTGATTGATTGATTGATTGATTGATTGATTGATTGATTGATTGATTGATT
>JAJKFI010000009.1:17377183-17387581 GCA_029204185.1 Lerista edwardsae
CTTCTTCTTCTTCTTCTTCTTCTTCTTCTTCTTCTTCTTCTTCTTCTTCTTCTTCTTCTTCTTTATGTGGTCTGCACCATCCGATACTTTTGATATATGAGAAAGCAAAGGAATATGTCTCGGAGCCTTGGAAAGAAGCATCACTTTATAGAATGAATGAAATATACACTAGGATGAAATATGACTTGCATATTACCACCAAAGCCAGTTAAAAATCCAGTCAATTACCTCCAGATGTCGGTTTCTGCTGCAACTTGAAACTTAGCACTACTGTAACTAGGTGTGATGCCAAGGCAAACTCTTCTGGTGCTTTATGATACTTGGAAGGTACACCAGTTAAATGAAAATGTATGTTACAAGTGTCTGGTTTCTTTAAGCTTAGCAACAGGAAGGATTCAATATGTATTCTACTCATCTTCATTTGGGAGAACACAAGCTTGTCAGTTATTAGTTGATAGTGTGTATGTAAGCTTTTGAATTAGAGTCCAACAACTTCACACTGTAAATGCTCAAACCATTTAAATTGCATATTTGCACATAAGTAGACTTAAGCCCCATTCAAGTCAATGCAAGTGGGCTACTGCTAGAAGCAAAAATATTACTTTACGTGGCTTGTGGTTTGTATCCGTGATATACTATATGACTGTCTATCTCTTTCCCAAGGGAAAGAACAAAAAGTGAAGATTTCCATTCTGTTTATGCTTCCTCTGCTAGATTTCACCAGCCCTGATTTTCTTTTGGCCTGATTAAGAGAGTAATCCTAACCTGGAGTTAACCTGGCACAGTTAGGCCACCAAAGTTTTGCCGGTGCAAGGGCCAGCATAAAGCACATTTGGACCACTCTCGGAGTCAGAGGGGATGGTGCACGTCTGTGTGCTAGCCTCTCTGACTCAGAGCGCAATCCTAAACTGGAGTTAGGCCAGCATAAACTAAGCCAGCAAAGTTTGACCAGCACAAGGGCCACCAGAAAGTGTGTTTGAACTACTCTCGGAGTCAGGGAGGATGGCGCACGTCTGTGTGCTGGCCTCTCTGACTTCGAGAGTGGTCCAAACATACTTTACAATGTCCCTTGTGCTAGCCAAACTTTGCTGGCCTAACTGTGCTGGGTTAGGATTGTGCTCTAAGATAGGGCTACCAGATGCAAACTGGGACAGAGCACCTATAGTATACCTTTAACCATTGTGCAGAAGAGGGAATTTGAGCAGATGCAGCTCATCATGGAAGGGTTTCAAAAGTTGCATCTGCCCAAATTCCCTCTTCTGCACAATGGTTAAAGGTATAAGTGCTCTGTCCCAGTTTGCATCTGGTAGCATCTGCATCTCCTATCTAAGACAAAATAAAACCAGGGAGAGTAATTCTGTGAAATGTACAAGCATGAAACATTAAATTTCATGCAGAAGATTTAGCCGAGAGGGTTAATGCCTCCGTTTGCCCGAAGATAACAACTAAAGATCTCAAGGTCGTGAGCTCAAGACTCCCGGAAGTCTGTGTGAGCGGCAGACCTTGCAAACTGCGACTGATTAAAAAAGCTGAGTTTCAGCTGCCTCGTGGGAGGAGGAGTGTGCTGAACACAGCTGCGTCTCTGGTGAGAGCAGGGAAGCCTCATCAGCCAGCAGACGACAGACGGGTGGCTAAAGAAAGAAGGCTAAATCCAGAAAGAAAGATCTGTTTGAATGTGGTTCTTGAAAGATAGAACATTCTGTAAATTGTAAAAACCTTCGGGTTTGTGAAAAAGTCTGCCTATGTAAACCGCCTTGAGTTGTAATCATTAGAGAAATCTAGTGACTTTAAGAAAGGTGGTATATAAATACATGTATTATTTATTATTATTAAATTGTAAAACAGATTCTGGAAGATTCCAGAAACATTGGCACTGAAAATGTATGTTCTCGTCTCCTTGAGTTGCTGCCATTGCTGCTGTAATGAAAAAAATGTCAGTGATGGACTTGGAAAGCTAGTCAGTGGTTCAAAGTGACAATGGTTCCTAAATATAGGATGCTGCCTTATACCAAGTCCGACCCTTGACCCAACTTGCTCAGTATTGTTGACACAGGCAGCAGCTCTCCCAATGGGAAACTTTCTCTTTCCTCCCTGAGCGTGCCAGGGATCAAATCTGGCACTGTCTGAATGCAAAACACTACCACTGAGTGAGAGCCCCTCCCTTACAGGCATCATAAGCACCTATGCCTGTTCATCTTTGAATTTTAAGAACAGATAATTGCAATGACTTCTGCCTAACCAGACTCAAGTCAAATGAGCCCTTGTTCAGTTAGATGTCCTAAGCGGCTTCTGCCATCCCAACCTTGACCTTTCTTCTGACCTCTCATTTCCTCTGCATGGCCAACATGTGTCAACTCAGGTTAAAAATACAAGCATCCTCAACAGAGTGGTTTGACTGTATTAGGAGAGAGGGTGGCAGCCCTTGGGTTCGTTTTGGAAGGGTTCTCAGCCATTTCCAGTAGGAGCTGCACAATCCTACCCTGCACTGAAACAGGCAGGCCAGCTGGATGGTGCTGTATCCAATGCAGGTTTGTTGCCTCTGGAGCTTGTTGTATGCAAGGGGACATTTGTCCCCTTACTCTGGGGTAAGCCCCAGCTGCCCCAGTAGGCCTGCTCAGATCTGCATCTGCTGTGTAGCAGAAGCAAGTCTGAACACATCCTGGCGACCCAAATTGGGGTTGTGTGGCCCAGGAATGCGGGTTTGGATACGGCCTAACAGCCATATCCAACCTCCACCCCTCCCTGGGCCATCCTGCCTGAGTGAACACCCTCCCCCACCCCATTCTGCTCCGCCCTGCCTTTTTCCCCACCCAGAAAAGCCCCTGCACTGGCTGAACCCAGGGCACAATCCTACATCAATACAGTATGTCTTGCGCTGGCGGAAAAGTGCCTTAAAGCACTTTCATGACAGCATTGGGCCAATGCAATACATACACAGCGGACGGAGGGCACTCTTGGATTGCTCCCTTGTATTGGAAAAGGCAGACGATGCCCCGAAGAGATAGGGAATGGTATCAGCAGTGGCCCCTTGTCCCAGATTACCCAGGGAGTACGGGGTTAATCCCAGAGCTTCTGCAAGCCTCAGGAGCACAGCTGCAGCCTAGGCAGGCTGATGAGGGCCCTGGCTAGGAAGGGTGATTAGCACAGGTGCAGATGGGTGTGGCTAATGGCAGAGCCTGCCCAGCAACAGACACCGATTGGTCTACCTCAGTATAAAGTTGGAGGCAGCTGCAGTAGGGGAGCACTGGGGAGGTGTAGCATTGAGTAGGTGCTGGATGCACAGAGTGGGACTGGCCGATGGATGGCGTGTTAAAGGACTGGATAAAGGAAGGTAAGAAGGCTGTGGGAAATTGTTGTATGGCTGACACACCCCTGAAGCCACCGAGTGGAGGAGGCAGGTGTGGCTTAGGTAAGCTGCTTGCCTGTTGTTTGGTGGTGCGGTTTTGTGGTGCCAAGTTAGACTTAGGGTATCTTGAGCTAAGCCGGTGATGAGGGCAGTCTGGAGGAGGCCGGCTGGCCAGTGAATCCAAGCAAGGCTACTGGAAGAGAGGAGAACCAGTGGGTGAAGGAACCCCCTCCCTCTTGCCTATCTCTAAGGCTGCTCTGGAGGGGAAACTAGTCAGCCTAGTGTGGGCATTGGGGCCCTTGGGGAGGCCCAGCAGGGAGTTTGGCAGAACGTCCCGCAGTCATTTTCACAACTGTCTCTATTCTGCAATGCAACTGTGGGTGCAATCCTATCACGTCCCTTGGGCCAACCGTGCTTGAGTCAGCCCAACGGCACGAGCACTGAACCGGGGGCCCCCCTGGCCCCCCAGCATCAGCGCTAGTGCCATTGAGCCAATACTAGCAGCAGCTAGTAAACATCAACAAATAAACCAGCAATCACATTAATGCGTTTGATTAACTAGCCTTACTCTGTTTGAACATCTGTATTAATTTGATGGTATTACAGGGCAAAAAATAATTGTTTCAAGAAAACGGAGCTATCGCTATTGACACATGTTGAAAACCAGACAGCTGAGAGTACACAACATCCAAATTAACTGCACGGCGTTCAGAAGGTAGCCTCTCATTTGCATTGTTTTACTCCCATTCACAACACAAAAGATACACACAGTAATAATATATTTAACTCTCCGTGCAGCGGAAAGAAAGCATCGTTTGTACGAACTGAAAATCTAGCTAGGTTTAATTGATGAAATCTTGGCCCTGTGTTACGGTTTCACTTAATCGCATAAAAGAGCCATGTAATTAACTGCAAAAACTAAAGGCAAATGTCAAGAAAGAATGCGTCCTTTCATTTAGCTTACAAAAATACAATTAGCAATTATTACTGATTTCCTGGAGATAGTCCAGAGCAGAATTAAAAATATCTTCAATCAATGGGAAATTCATTTGTCCCTCGGGACATAAGCGCTTTCCTGTGTGATGTGTTTATTTCGTCAGCAAATTGATACTCTCACATTACAATAGGTCATGTTTGTCACTGACGTTGACTCTGGGTTACCAGTGGCTGGGCAGACCCTGGTGCAATTAGGATTCAATCACCAAATCCGTCTGCCTAGTTGCACCTCTAGCTGAACTATCAGAGCAAACATTAGGAAACTTGTATTTTATGCTGCGGCCGTCATTCCGTTTTTTGTGCCCGTTTTTTGTGCCTTCATTATTCACGCACTGGCAGGGCTGTTCCTACATTTGGTAAACTAATGACCTAATAAGTTTTTTCCATTCCAAATCTTCACAGATGGTTATATAATTCCTGCAAATTGTTCATAGGAAATCACTTCAAGCACAATCCTGAGTCCTCTATCACCAGCGGTATAAGCGAGGCGCTGGCTGCAAGTGTCGTAAAAATGCATGGAGGAGGCGGCCAGCTGGTGCTCCAGTGGTAAGCACCAGTGGTAAGTGATTTTTGGGCCGATGGGGAGGGGGTGGAACCAGTGGTGTCATTCAAATGATTTAAGAACAGGAACTCACTTTTGATTGGCACTTGTCAGGAATCCGGAACCAGCCATGGAGCCCGTTAGGATCCGGAACACCCGTTCTGGTCCGTTCCCCCTGAATGACATCACTGCCTTCGCCCTCCTAGGAATCCGGAGTCGCTCCCTTTAACCCTCTGAGTGCCGGCCAACCAAGAAGAAAAGCTCTTTGCAGAGGAATTGGGAGGGGGGAGGGGGGAGAGTGAAGTGGGAGGAGTCAGCCCTAATTTTAACTAGTGGAACTGAGTTCCCCCGCGTTCCCCCTGCATGACATCACTGGGTGGAACTAGGCAGAAGGAGGGGAAGATTGAGCCAGTGCAGGGGATGGAACCAGCAGTGGCCTCCACTGCCAGAGCCTTTTGGACTGGGCAGCCCAACATGGGGCTACTCCAGTCTTCACCAGCAAATAACCAATTCAGGGCACAATCCTAACCTGGAGTTAGGCTGGCACAGTTAGGTCAGCACTGTTTGGCTGGCACAAGAACCACCATGAAGCGCGTTTGGACCACTCTCAGAGTCTGGGAGGATGGCGCACATCTGTGTGGTGGCCTCTCTGACTCCAAGAGTGGTCCAAACATACTTAATGGTGTGCTGGCCAAACTTTGCTGGCCTAACTGTGCTGGCCTAACTCCAGGTTAGGATTGCGCTCTCAAGGTGTTGGCTTTGACCTTTACAGTCCTTCATGGTTTGGGTCCAGGTTACCTGAGGGACCGCTTTCACCCACACATTCCAGCCTGCCCTCTTAGGTCACCTGAGGGGGCCTTCCTGCAAGTGCTGCCTTTCTTCCAAGTTAAGGGTTTAGTGGCACAGGGGCAAGACTTCTAGGTAGTGGCACCGCAATTATGGAACTCCCTACTGGGGGATCTGAGATCTTCCTCCTCTCTCATGGCATTTCAGTGAGGGCTCAACACTTTTCTGTTTTGTCTGGCGTTTGGTGTTGACATGTCTGCCTCCTGTATCTCTGCAGCACAACCTGCCTTATAGTTTGCCCTCCTCCAGTGATTTTTGTTTGTTTTTACCCTGTTTTTATTTATATTTTATTGCTTATTTTATTGTTTTATTAATTTTATGTACTATATTTTCCCCCAATAATTGTGAGCAGCCTTGGCCATCTGTCCTGGCAGAGGAAAGGCAGGGTGAAAATCTTTTAAATGAATAAATATTGTAATTTGTATGGTCTGGTATGGAAGGAGGTCCATCATGGGGGGGCAGCGGCGTCATGCTGCCAGAACGCTGGGCGGGAGGAACGGGTGAGCGGCAGCCCACCCGTTGCGTACCGCTCCGTTTCGCCGTCTTCCCCGCCCCCACTCTGAAATGGAGCGATTCGGGCGCTGTGAGGCGCAGGGAGGCGTGGCAGCCCTCCGCCATAGGGGCGGAGGGCTGTCAATCATCCGGGCGTTCCGGTTCCTGGCGCGCCCGGATGACATCACTGGGCATGCGCTGCATCCTGCAATAGAGGGGCAGTCATGGAGGTCTCCTCAAGGTAAGGGAATATTAGTTCCTTTTCCTCAGGGCTGCATTGCGGCTGCACCGGCATGAGAAAGTTAAAAAGGATTGGGCCCTTAGTTTGTAAGGAAATAAGACCCTCACTTCTAAAAATACCCTAATATATTTTTCTATATATATATTCTAATGGGGGGAAAAGAAAATGAGAGAAACTACATATGATCGTTAAAATGGTTCTGTATACCGGGAGCAGATCTGTTAAAGAATGGCTAAAATAATTCAGTGGGTGGTAAGTAGACTTCTACTGTCTCCTTAAGCTGACATTCATTTCTAATTGTTCAATCTTGTGTAATTTTTTTACCCCCAAAAAGGAATGATTACTGTGTGCAATATCATTTTGTTCCCCAAGGCAAAGAAGGAACAAAGTGCAAGAGCGAGAAAAAAATACTTGAAAATCTTTACCTTATGATCAGTTTGCTGGCAGGAGTAATGAAATCCACCACCACCCCACACACACATACCATAGCACAGCACTTGTCCACTTAGAACTTTATCGTTGGCAGCGATTGTGAACTAGATCTACAGGTGGTTATTTCATAACCATCTAAAGCAGTGTTTTTCAAACTGTGGGTCGGGAGATGATGTCAAGTGGGTTGTGGTGGGTTGCAACTTGATGTCAGGTGGGTTGTGGAAAACTGGAAGCCGCCATCTTGGAAGCTGCAAGCCTTACTCTTGCTTTATTCCTTTTGTGAGTGTGAACAGTTTTAAGTGAAGGTTTTTTATTATGTCACAATGACAGCACTTGATGTCTCTTCCGGCTATGACATCATGTCCAGTGGGTTCCGACACAAGTGCCAATCTAAAAAGTGGGTCCTGGTCTAAAACATTTGAGAACCAGTGATAGAAAGTACTGTTCTATGAAACAGTTCATACTTTAATTTTTTAAACTTTTTTTCGACTATGTGGTTACAAAAAATACCTACGATTTAATGAAAAATACATATGCACAACTCTCAGCTGTGATGGGTACAAACGCACTGAGAGTGCAATCCTAACCTGGAGTTAGGCCAGCATATAGGCCAGCAAAGTTTGGCTGACACGAAGGTCACAGTAAAGTATGTTTGTACTGATCTCAGAGTCAGAGAGACCAACACACGGATGTGTGTCATCCTCCCTGACTCTGAGTGGTCCAGATGTGCTTTAAGGTGACCCTTGTGCCAGCCACACTTTGCTGGCCTAACTGTGCTGGCCTAACTCCAGGTTAGGATTGCGCTCTGAAATGGCTAGGCTTGAGTACTTGTACTTACAGAGGTTGTACCTCAGTGATGTAGCTTTGCACATAAAATGTTCCAGGTTCAGTCCTTGGCATCAGTGTTTCAGGATGCTGAATTCTGATTCACACAATCTGATTCTTCCATAAAATTGCGGAAAACACACAATCCCAGCTAATGAATGTGATAACTGCACATTCCTCAGAGCCCTTTCATTACAAAGCTTCTCTTCATGAGATCTTAGAGGTTCTGATTATTTTGTGTTATGTACATTGATACATGGATCATTTTGTGTAATTCTTAGTACCACAGATCCTATCATCTTCTGTGATCCTATCATGGTTAATTCCATCTGCTCTTGAAAGCATTGTCAACTGGTGCTTTCATTCATACTCTTTTATATGCACGTCCATATTCTTTCTCGGGCAGACGCAAATATTTTTATTGTGACTAAGATGTTTTATTTCATTTCCTTGGAAACTGTAAAAAATCTGTGGAAAGCTGTTGTGATCCTTTTTCTTAGATGGAACCCTATCTAGTGTTTTTTTCCCTCCTTTAAATGTAATACACAGTTGACAAGAAATTCAGATATGTTGAAAGACATCAATAAATGTACTGATTAGGAATGGGAGACACTTGCTTTTAAAAATCTGGAGCAAAGGAAGACTATTCTAATTATCTGAGACATGTGAAGTCAATTGTCCTTAATACTTTAAGAATGACAGATTACAAATGAATAGATATTACGGCTTTCTGCTCGGTTGCTCACTGAAGGATTGACGAAGGACAGGCAGTTGGATATGTCACCTTGTGTCTTAGGGGGGAAAGGAGTAGAATGAAAAGATGATGATGGGAAAAGATACAGATTATCTCAGTGCTACATTCTTTCCTGAATCCAGTGTGTGAAGTGATGCTCTGAACGAAAACAAGGTGCTTTGCATTTTTGCTTAAACATCCCCAATATGTCAGGAGTTAAACCCGTTTAAATCTGGGATTCTTTGGAACTCTTTTTGCTGCTTTGTGATTGCTGAGCACATATGCCGTACATGTGTTTTTAAAGAAATTAACATTTCTTGTGTCTAAAGTGGCATGGCAGTTTTTGATTGAAATACCTCCTTTTGGGGGGGGGGGTACCTTATTCACAAGCCAAGCATTTCACTTAAGGGCGCAATCCTATCCTGGAGTTAGGCCTGCACAGTTAGGCCAGCAAAGTTTGGCTGGCACAGGGGCCACCGTAAAGTATGTTTGGACCACTCTTGCATTCAGAGAGGCTAGCACACAGACGTGCGTCACCCTCCCTGATTCCGAGAGTGGCCCAAACACACTTTACGGTGGCCCTTGTGCCAGCCAAACTTTGCTGGCCTAACTGTGCCGGCCTAACTCCAGGTTAGGATTGCTCCCTCAAATTGTGTATTTTCAGGTCTAGCAAAAAGGTGACCAGATGCAAAAGAGGATAATTGACAGTTCAATCCTTTCGGCCCTGGCCAGCAGCGGAATGCGTGTTCTGTTGCCAACCACTGCTGACAAACATGCCAGAAATGACTTTCTGGCAGTGTGCTCAGTAGTGCGCTGCCCAGACCCTGGCGGGAAAGCCAGATGCTTCCAGCCTATGTCACTGGAGCTCCAGCTGCCCGCAGGAACACATAGGCCACCACAGGAGGTGAGAGGGGGCAGTGGGAGGGCAGAATGGGGGCAAAACAGGGTGGAGAGCAACATTATGGGGTGGGGAAGCTGTGGGAGGGGGTGGATCCAGCAGCAAAGGTGATCACCAGATCCTACCTTCCATTTTTCCTGACTCTCATCATCATCATCATCATCATCATCATCATCATCATACAATATTTATATACCGCTTTTCAATATGAAGTTCACAAAGCGGTTACAGGCTAATAATAATAATAATAATAATAATCATAAAGTTAAATGACTCTCACCCCCTTTCTCTCCTCACACTAGTGAGGAGACTGAGGAGGCCTCCTCTGCCAAGCAATCCAACTGTGCAGTGCTGAGACTCAGAATAAAATGGCAGCACCGCTGTAATCCACCTGCATTCAGGTTGTAACCCAGTTCTGAGTCCTGACACACCTGTTGCCCTCTGTTCTATGCAAATGATTGTTTGTAAAAGGGTATACCCTTTTCCTTGGTTCCCCCCCCCAGTTATTTCTGTTCAAACCCTTCTTTACTGTGCAAGGTCCTAATGCTTCTCACTAGAAAACTGTATCCCTTTCTCATTGAGCCGGCTTAGAACATGCAGTCCTGCTTTGAAACATTCAGCAGAAAACTACATGAGTCACTCCAACCCCACTAGCACCATCAGCCTTATTGGCAGAGTTTATCCTGGACCAAAGAAGAGGCATGACAAAGAACCAGATACAGTCCTTTCTGCTAAGGCAGTTCCACCGTCCCCTTTTCAATGGGGCAATTTCTTTGACAGGGAACGGGAACTTTGGCGGCAAAAAGGGCAACTGCGGCTGCAGCTATGCACATGCTTCTTTTGCTTGTCCTTTCTTTCGATCCAGTAATTAGACCATCAAATGGTCCATCTGGAGTGTGTCGAATACCAAGGTAAACTTTATGAAGCTTTAACAACCCAAGATCATTGCATATTATTTGGTCAAAGCTGTGATTTTTGTCTCCGAAAAATTCACAGATTTCCTCTCTCTCTCTCTCTCTCTCTCTCTCTCTCTCTCTCTCTCTCTCTC
>JAJKFI010000009.1:17393451-17409760 GCA_029204185.1 Lerista edwardsae
TGTGTGTGTGTGTGTGTGTGTGTGTGTGTGTGTGTGTGTGTGTGTGTATAAACACATATAGTACACATATAGAATTACGGCTGTTGAGAAAATAGTGACTAGTAAAATTGTTTATCAATACTATGGAAAGTGATATTTTGTCCATACAATTGACCAAAAGGAATGAACAAAATTCTCCCAACAAATATGATGCTGCTTACTGGAGAAATGTATAATTGAATCATTACTTGATTTCTAAATTAGGCCATTAAAATCCCTTAATTTCACTAAATAGCAGCAGTCAAGTTGCTTCATAATTTCAGAATCAATTTCCAGCAAAGGAGGTTTTTGGAGAGGAAGGTAGGTATGTAATTGTTCTCTGCTTGAGCGGCAAGAGTCCCTTGAAGCAGGCTGGCTTTGGAAATGGTTTTGGTTTTTCTAGGGTTGCTATTTTGGTGGCAGAAACAAAACTATTTGAAAGCTATAGAAACACAGGCATTTACTTAGTACACCCATGCACGCACACGCGTGCAAACTGGGGCAGACCTAGTCAAAATGGTGCCCGGGGCACCCAATAGAAGTGCGCCCCCATGGGAGCCCAGGTCTACCCACCAGAAGCAGCCACAGGTAGACCTGGGCTTCCTGGAGGGAGCCCAGGTCTACCCCTGCCCAATGTTGCAGGGGCCACTGGCACCCCCCTAAATGGCCCCAAGACAGCACCCAGGGCTCGTGCCCTCCTGCCCCCCCCAGATCCACCACTGCACGCAAACACCCCCACACACACCCCCAGAGCATTTAAGGGCACAATCCTAAACTGGAGTTAGACCAGCACAGTTAGGCCAGCAAAGTTTGGCCGGTACAAGGGACACCATAAAATACGTTTGGACAAGGGACCATGGTGTCCCTTGTGCCGGCCAAACTTTGCTGGCCTAACTCCAGTTTAGGATTGCGCCCTAAGTCATGGGGCAAGAAAAAACAGTGATGGAAGGTTGAGCAAAGGACCAGAGATACTGGCCCAGAAAAAAAGGGGCCCCAGATGTAGACACAGGTATGCCCAGAATCTACTGATTCAGTATCCACGGTTTCACTTTTAAGAGTGCAGTCCTAACTTGCGCACTGTAAATTGGGGGCTGCCTGGAGCCTCCATGGGGCAAAGGCCAAAGCAGTGTTGAATTGTGCTGCCCAGCAATTATAACTTATAGTTACTGTCAGTGGTGTCATTCAAATGATTTAGGAACAGGAACTCACTTTTGATTGGCACTTGTCAAGAACCCGGAAACAGCCACGGAGCCTGTTAGGATCCGGAACGCCCGTTCTGGTCCGTTCCCCCTGAATGACATCACTGGTTACTGTATAATGTACATGTTGAATAAAAACACATAGCACCACATAACAAAGGGACAGGAAACAAAAAAAAATCTGGGGAAATTCCTTAGTTTTAAAAGAATTTTCCTTATCAAAAAAATTGCAATATTTTCTTTTTTTCAGAATGGGAAGTGAAAAGACGGTTGTTGTTTTTTAAAGCAGGGTGTTAAGTAATATTGTTGCAGCTAATCACACTGCTACCAAATGCCTGCTGCTACACCACTCCTATGTCCAATGAGAGGAGGAACTCCAATGAGAGGAGGTATGTCAGCACTGCACACTAAATTTTGCGTGTATCAGAAAGGCAAGCAGCCCTCCAACACCTCAGGCCCTTCAAAACCTGCATTTGGGACTGAAAAAATCTGAGATCTGGAAACTGAGCTCGAGAGTCTGAGATGGCCCCCCCAAAACCTGAGTCCTGGTGACCCTAGTTAGCTCATCACTTTTATTGTTGCACATCCAAAAACTTGGAATCACTTTCCTGAACCTGTATTGGTATGATTTTTAGAACCAAATGGCATGAACTACATAGTTATTTTATTAATTGGATTAGTATTTTATATTCAATCCAAAATAAATTTAGAGGAGATAAGTTGGAAAATGGTACCCGCTGCAGAAACTCTCTTTCCTCTTATATATTTATTTACATAATTGTCTGTTTTGGGTTTGGCAAAAGAAAAAGGGGAAATAAAGGAGAATATTAACATTCCTGGTTTGAGTTTCTGGGAATATAGGCATTAAACTGTTTAAGATGAATACCGTCTCTATAGAACCTAGCAATGTCTCCTCGCTGGCTCTGGCCTGGTAACAAGAGCTAAAGTTGGCTGTATTTCATTTCATTCCCGCTGATAGTATTTATCAGCAAAATCTGGATAAAAACCTCCCGAAATATGCAACTTAAGCCCGATCATAACTGGGTTGCTGAGGAGGAAAGTGAGAGGATTATCTGGAGCCTGGAAACACAAATATAAGGTTGTATTGTCAGTCCGGGCCCCGGCCCTCTTGGCAAAGTATAGTGTAAGGCTCAGCTGACAGGCCTTTCTGACAGCTGACAGATGAAAATATGAAACTTAAATTCTTCTTGACAGATAACTTTGTTGAATGAAAAGACCAACAGAGCAGGAGTACAGGGTAACAGGAAAGCTGGCGGGGCAAGATGGTGCGGGGAGAGATGCACACATGCCTACCTGCACGGTAGAATTTTCTTTGCAATTTCTTTAAATAGGCAAAATATATACCCTGAAACGCATCTATTCATTTCTCTTACAATCGCACAACATTTTGTGCAAGCTGTGGAATCAGACCTCTTTTCCGTGATGAACAGAAATTATTGGACCTGAAATTATAAAATAATAATAATAATAATAATAATAATAATTATTATTATTATTATTATTATTATTATTATTATTATTATTATTATTATAAATAATTTTTAAAAACCCTGAAATCTGTGAATAACACCACCATTTTATTTGGTTTTTATTTATTATTTAATGGCGGATGCATGGGTAATGACGGTGGCTGCATCTGCTGACAATGTTAACACCTATCTCACCTACCCAGTACACTTATAAAGCAATTGTAATGTATAATTACAATGTATAATTATAATTCTGATTGAAAACACATAACACTGCTTTCTGTATCTGCACTTCTACCTTTGGAAAACACTGAAAACTGCACACACACAAAAATCAATTTTCTTTCACCTCTATCTATTAAGCATATATTCTGCAGTAAGGAAGGGTAACATCCTAAATACAGGGGCAAGATTAAACATAAAGGGACATGAAAGAGGATGGCTCTAAATATGTGTATTTGTGAATTATCTAGGCAAAGCTGACATGCTACTGTTGTAGAATTCTTACTACATGGCCCCTAATCTTTGGAGATTACGATCTTTGTTTAAATTAAAAGTTTGTTACCTTAAATCCACCTAAAGGATTTTTCTCTCCCCCCACCCCCACCTCTTTTTGAAATCCACAGGGGCTGTAACTGGACACCTTATGTCATTACAATGAACGTAGACGAATTGCCGTCTTCCATGATTTTTTAGACAGTACTGGTTGTAATCGCTGAGCCATTTAACAAAACAGGACAGAGGTCCTCATTAACTATTACACTAGCTTCATGCAGTACAGCTTGTTCTCTGGGAGGAACTGGGACACCCAAGCACAAAACGTATGCACACCCCATCAAGTGGCAAAGGATGCATGTGTAACATCTATGCCTTCCAAGATTTCACAAGTGAAAGCAGGTACATGCTTGGAACATCCTTATTCTCATTCCCAAGGCTTGCCTCCCTTTCAACTGCTAAACACATTTTGCTTTCACCACTGCATTTGTTTCCTTTGCAAAAGGTTATCTTGCCCTTAAAAGCCAAGAAACCCATTTCTGGTCAACAATTTGAAATAAGCACCAATGTGTAAAATGGCAGGATGAGCAGGTTATGGAGGCTTATGGCTAGAGGTGTTTTGTTTCCGGTGAGAGCGCAATCCTAAACTGGAGTTAGGCCGGCATAAACTAATCCAGCAAAGTTTGGCCAGCAGAAGGACACCACAAAGCATGTTTGGACTACTCTCGGAGTCAGGGAGGATGGTGCACGTCTGTCTGCTGGCCTCTCTGACTCCGAGAGTGGTCCAAACATGCTTTACGATGGCCCTTGTGCTGGCCAAACTTTGCTAGTTTAGTTTATGCTGGCCGAACGCAGTTTAGGATTGTGCCCTGAGTAAGAGAGGATTACAGCCCAAGACTTATTGAACACAATGGGCTTACCTCTGAGTAAAATAAATAATATTATTTTCAAACATCTTGACTTCTGGCACAATCCTGTGCATGTCTACTCAGAAGTAAGCTCTACTGAGTTCAGTAGGACTTTCTTCCAAGCGAGTATAGGATTGTTGCCGAATGGTCCAATCCTATTCCATGCCATTCCAACAGAGCACGCACCGTGCATGCAATGGTAGGGGATGGGGCATCAGACAGCCAGTGAGAGGTAAGTAAAAGTATCTTTCTTACACGAACTCGTACATGAAACCTGCCTTTCAAATCTCACCTAAGACCCAATCAACACATTAAACATTTTTGAACTGCTCCACTTTGGGAGGCAGATAGGGCCTCATTTTTTAATCCTCTCCCAAGCAAAAAGCATCCCACATGTAGAAAACCAGCAAATCAGGGAGAGGTCTGGACCAAACATTTCCTCCAATATGCTCATTTGCTGTATATCAATCTATTGCTTTGCATGGAGAAGTATTGTTAAAAAAAAAAAACAGACTCCCCCACCTGCAGTTAGAAGTGGAACAATCCAGAATTCTATTTCACTTTGTGTAATGTGCTGATTGTGTCGCTGAGTGCTATACAATGGGGTCCCGAGGAAATTAGGGTGCAATTTCAGAGTGTATTGTTAATATGGGTGTAAATCATATTTTTATTTTTGCTTCTAATTACTAGTGTACTGTAATTGTTGATGGTGAAAACAGTCATAAAGCAGGCAATCTGTGGTTGGCCATTTTGTTTTATTTATTTCTTTTTCACACTCGTACACTTGCCTTCCTCCAAGGAAGTCATAGTGGTGTACATCGCTCCTCCCTTCCTTTTGTCCTCATACAACAACCCTGTGAGGTAGCCGAGAGAGAGAGTCTGGCCCAAGGTCATCCAGGAGGCTTTGTGGCATAGTGGGGCTTGAATTTGTTTGGTTTAGCGGGCTTTGAATGTGATTGGACCAGCAGTGCTCAGGGATCACATTACCTAATCCTGTCCTTTTGCACCATTTCGCCAATCTAAATTGACCCATTTTCCTGTTGTCTCTACAGCGATAAATAACTAACTAACTAAATAAATAAATAAATAAATAAATAGAGGCATCCACATTGTGATTATGTTTTCCCTACTGCAAGCCTAGTAGCAGTTAGAGTACAGCAGGATTTAGATAAGGGGGAATGCTGCAGAGGAAAGGGTTAAAAAGAAACCATCCCTGTGTCTGCTTTTAGGTAAAACTGATAACATTCAATCACAAATCTCTTGGATCTCACCATGGCAAAGGTACATCTCTAGCCATTTTTGAGCTACCTTGAAGCTCCACCCCTTTACCAGTGGGCACTGCACTAGCATCAGACTTTTCCAGGGTTTGGAGTGTTATGACATCACTAGGCCCCGCCTTGTGACATCATCATGCCTCGCTTCAGAAATCTCCGGTTTGGGGGTGCATTTGCCCCACTGGTAGCCTGCCCAGCAGGAGAAGCAAATAACTATGTAGAGACACAGTTAGTAGGACAGGAAAAAGTAAGGTACTGCCTCTGAATAGTTCTATGTGACTTCCTCTGAGTTCAGCTAGACAAGATTGTGCAGGACATAAAACAAAGAGGTGAGGCAGGGACACTCGTTATCTTCATTAAGATATCTTCATTGATCTTAATTATCTATGAATATATCTATGATATCTTCATTATCTTCATTAACCTTCATTATCTTCTTTATCTTCATTAATCTATGATAGATAGATTCAGGCCCTTTTTTCAAGTTTCCTCTCTTTAACTTCCAATTGTAACAGAAATTTGGGACTTTTTAAATGTTAATGGTTCTTCGGCAATTCCACATATTTTCCCAGCGTGTGCAAGAATATTGGTGATTCTTTCCTGCTGTGAATCCGAATTTCCCTGGTTTGGATCTTGCTTCTGCTATGAGCTTAGCAAGTGACTTATGGGAAGCCGGCCCCTCTTAGCCTCAGCTTTCCAGGTGCAACATCGGGACAATAGCAGCTTCCTTACAGGGTTGTTGTAAGGACAATGCCAAAATTATACATGTGAAGGATCTGCAGTTTCGGAAAACGCTATATTGATGTTAAGTGTAATTTTCCTTACCATTTCTTCAAATTGCCAACATTTTTCTTTCTTTCCAAAAATGTATTTTCCTGTCCATTTTGCCAAGAACCACCTGCCTTTTTTCAGTGTCCCCCTCTTAGGAAATTGAGATGGACCCATGAATACATGGAGCCCTTGTCTTAATTAATAATGGAGCCCGGCAGGTCAAGTTGACAATTGTCTGTTGACGGAGTCAAAAGGGAAGGATCAAGCCTTAGGCACTCGAAAAGGGAGAAAAGAAAGGGGGGGAAAAAAAGGTATGCTTGGTTTGCCCCTGTCACTTTCTCCAGTTGCCATGACAATGCCTAATCTCAATCAGAAATCAAAAAGCGGGAGAGAGAACAGATAGGAGTGATGATGGTTGGTTTTTCTAAAGCCTTCAGGCCATGGCCAGCATGTGATCATCACCCAAGTAGACAGCCCTTGAATGCCAGACGGTAAGACTGGGCTGGGATCCCAGGAGCACCAAGAGCCGGAAATGAAGCTCCCATGAAAAGGTAAAGATTTGTGGGGCAGAGAGAGGGAGGAGGAAGATGAGGGGAGCCAGCCTGGTGTCTGAGAAAGAAGAATTCAGGCGCCACCAGGGGAACAGCTGCCTCAGGTATGTAGCCAGTTTCAGCTCGTTCCCAGCTCTGCCAAGCCCTAAACAAGCTCACTCACACACTCACACACACCGATCTCAGAAGAGGCCGTCTTTTACCAGATACCATCTATCTTGCAGACCCAAAACGGGAGCCTGACTTCTGGGCACTCCTCCCAATGATTGTTTTTGGTTAAATTGTGAAAGCAATCTTGGTAAAAGAGCAATACTGTCAGGTCTTGGTGATGAAAATACATCACACACACACACACACACACACACACAGAGAGAGAGAGAGAGAGAGAGAGAGAGAGAGAGAGAGAGAGAGAGAATTTATGCTCCCTGCCAATCTGTTAAAGCACAAGGATTGCCAGATTAAAAAGCCTAGCATCACTATTTTCAACCAGTGTGCCGTAGCACACTAATTTGCAGCGAATGCTCTGCGGGTGTGCTGCGGGAATTTTTTTGGGGGGTGGGTGGGAAGTCATTTGTTAGTAGGGCCATTCAGGAATATGAGCGCGCCCCCCCCCCCCCGGCAGCCTGGTGTGCCTTGTCAATTGTCCCAAAAATGATGGTGTGCCCTGACAATTTTACTGCCTTGTCAGTGTATTGCAAAATGAAAAAGGTTGCCAAATTGCTGGTCTATAAGGATATGAGGGTTTCTGTTCTGCTGTACTAGTTATCATGGAAAAGCTACCATAGAAGGCTGCCCAATGCAGTGTTTTGATCTAGAGGCAGCTGCAGTGAAGGGGATAGTCTCTTTCCAGAATTACCTTGGCACAGGTGGTGCAACAAAGGTCCCCCCCCTTACTGGGCCACACACCTGCTATAGCCTACCACTCCGCTGTCCACCATACTCCTGGAGTGTGGTGGACCACTCTCTTCTCCTCTTCCTTTTCAATTCCAAGGAGAGGAAAGAGGAAGAACAGTGGAAAGGGGCATAGGCCCCTGCCAAACCCCTGCCTGAAGGAACCACCTCAGACGACCACATGAGGACTGAATGATATGACTGACATGACTTTCTGCTGTTAGGAACAACAGGTGAGGAATACAGGCTGCTCTTCGTAGAGAAGCATGGGGCCGGCAAGGCTGGGAGAGGCCAGCTACTTTCCTCAGGACCTCCTGTTTCCTAGGGCAGTCAAGTCCTCCTCAAACTTTGAAACTGCAGTAAGTGCTTGCGGGGGTGGGGCATGGGGGATGGGGAGGACCCAGTGGCACTGCAGTGATCGCTGCACCGCGGGCATTGCGGGGCATGTGCCCTTCCTGGGCAGGGTTCTGGGAGGTCCAGAAAGATTGGGGAGGCCCGCTGCCATCTCCACGGGCCTCCCCGATGCCGAAAATAGCTCCGTTGTAAAATCAGAGTTCACTTCCTGTTTTGCGTCAAACAGGAAGTAAGCTCCGACTTTATTACTTTTAAATTTGTAAATTTTACCCAAACTCCCCCAAGGTATTTCACGACATTCGCAAAATTGTATTGTTATAAACAGGAATGGGTTCAAAACGTTAGGAATACAAGTTATGACGAAACAGGAGGTGATATTTACAATTTTCACACCCGACAGCCCATTGCCCCACAGCCTAATGAAATATTCACAGCTCTCCTATAAAGGTCAGTGGAGCAGATCTGATGTATTTCCAATTAAGGGAATTTCGCAACTATGAAGTCACCACAAAAAAGGCCCTGTTTCCTGGTGGACCAAATTTTCCCTCAGAAGAACCTCATTTCCTCATTATGGTTATAGAGAAACACGAGAGAAGATATTCTCCAAATCCCAGACCCAAACCATGTGGTAACACCAACAATCTGAATTTAGCCAGAAACCGAACCTGTAATGAGCAAAGTTCTCGCAATCTTCATGCAATATGCTCTATGCAAGGTGCAGCAATGCCTCAAATCCACCACAAGACTCCACTGTACCTGCTGGACCAGGTAAGGCAGCAGTGGGGGCAAGGAATGGGTGAAACTAAGTGGGGACCGGGGGGGGCAACAATGAATGGGGAAGCAGCAGGAGGGGGTGAATCCAGCGGCAATGGTGCTCACTGGATTCTATCCCTTCATTTTAAGGCCGCTTTCTCCTCCTCAGATTTCCACCAGCTACAAACCTGCACCAGCGCCGGTCCAAGGGGACTCATTGGTGAGAGGCTTATGAGGGGTGGGGGTAAGAGGAAATAATTCCCCTTTCTCCTCCCAAGCCTCCCAATCTTCCTCTTTCCCCCACTGGACACAGAACACACTTTTTTGTGGCGAGGGAGGGGAAGGATAGGATTGGGCTCTCAGTCAATGACGACATGGCTTCCCCAAACCCATAAACTCCCTGCATGGTCTCCTTCCCTTAACTATTGGTAGCAGCTCCCAACAGGGCCAGCTACTGCTATGGATACCAGAAGCCATGGGAACTGCATTTCCTATGACTCCTGTCGGTCCTGGATGCTTATGATTTCAACAGTCTAGGACCTGATATAGGAACCCCACTGAAATCTCTCCACACTGCCACCACCAGATAAACGAAAGAGAGGGAATCACTCCACTGAAGGAAAGGGGTTGTGATAGCAGCAGATCTGGCACTGGCCATGGGAACTGATCATGAGAGTGTCTGTCTAGCCTGGCTGAGCCCTCAGAACTGGTAATTGTGGTAGCATCGGGCAGGCAGGAGTACCATGAGAAACGGGGTGCCAGACTTTGCCTGGGGCACTCAAAAACCTGGTACTGGCACTAGGCACCGACAAGGGATTATAACAGAGTTAGCTCATTACAAACTCCCAAAAGCAGCCCAAACCTCATTTATAGTGGGCTGGAGGGATGTGCCCTTGAGCTTGCTTATCCTTTGAAGAATGCGTGCCATCACTGCGAGGGAGACAGTTTTTAAACCACTAGTCCACATGACTTTCAAAAGCCAGGATGGTTTGGAGTGGCTTGCCCTGTGGATTGGCTCTCACACTGAGTCTTTACATCCC
Organism: Lerista edwardsae; assembly: GCA_029204185.1. NCBI lineage: Eukaryota > Metazoa > Chordata > Lepidosauria > Squamata > Scincidae > Lerista > Lerista edwardsae. Next base: position 17,403,196 of record JAJKFI010000009.1, read on the forward strand.
CACTGCTTGCCGTCATTTGAGCATATCCAGACAATCCACATGGCTTCTGTGTGGGGCAGCTGCCGGCTGATTGTAATGTGGCAGGCTAGCCCATCTAGGTTTTTTTTTCCAGCTGTAGCTCAACTGGCTCCATCTTTGGGATGATCCAGAGAGGAATGTGGTTCCACAGCTATGTAGCTAGCCATCAGTAAGGATTTCCAGTGAATGGACTCAGTTCACAAATAGGGGGAACGAACAGCATCCTCATCAGACCCAAGAGGTCATAGCAGCCCCACTGTGTTGGAGAAGGGCACCCCAAGCCAATCCACTGAAATACCAGGACCTGCAATCTATTCTTCTCCATACTCCGATCTACAAGTGAGTTATGTGGTGGTTTAATTTCAGCGACTCCTGTCCCATTTACACGCACCAGTGGAATTAAATTAGCTTAAATCCAAGAACTTCAACTTAAGTGGGTTGTGAATTGGGCTGCCCAGGTTATAATTTACTTTTTTCATCCAGCTCAAATACTACCAAAGTGAAACACCATCCTTCAGTGGTTACCGAACATCCTGCTGTGTAATGTTTTCCGCCACAGTTGCTGTCTAGTAAGGAAACTACAAATATTTGGAATTAATGCCTGCCTTGCCATGCCAATTCGTTGATTGCTACCAAATATGTGCACAGTATAAACCAATCAGTTCATCTGGGAATTCCAGTCTAAACAGTGCTGGGCACCAACAACAGGGCATGCTGGCTGCTCAATTTACGTGCTTTACCCCCTTAGAAATGCATTTAGTTCCCTTGTGGGGATGGCATTGGGCAAGTAATGAAGTTATTGTTCTGCATTTAAGTACCGTAGGCTTTTTTCATTTCTATGAAGGAATCACTTGGGTAATGTTTGTTTGTTTGTTGTGTAGGAAAGAATGGGAGGGGGGCAAGCCTTAATATAGAGTTGATACATTTTCCTCTGTGCTTTAAGCTATATTGCTGTGCTGCTTATAAGAGGATAATTTCATCAGAATTAGCACGCGCAAGGTCAATCTTGTCACTGCTATTGAGCAGGAAATACTGCTCCTGAAACCAGGATGGCTTGAATAAAAACCTAGAAAAATCCAATCATGGATGCATTTTGCAATTATCAATAAAAAGGAGACCAGAGGTAACGTGTTTGTCTCCACCAGGTATGCTGCTGGTATCCATGTGCTGCAGAAGCCGAGCAGGACTGGAGTGTCACAACAGACATTTACCCAAATACCTGGGGAAATGTAACAAAAAAGTGTTAGTGGAAAATTTCAGCAAAATTACCGAATATATTTGCTAATGGTATCTGATTTAAAAGCCATAAAAATACAAGGATAAAAGCACATTAGATAAGGTGTTGTATTTATAAGTGTTTGTCACCTTGGCAACAAAAGCTATATTCAAAATCTAACACGAGCTCTGATGGGCCAAGACCTTTTAAAATTGGTAAATACTTCTTGATGGCAACGATCTGCTTTCAGCAAAGGAACGCGGGAGCTGTAAAAGGCAAATCTGCCGTTGCATAACAAGTTTTTACTAGCTTTCAGCTCTGATTTACTCTGTCTCCCGACTGTATCTGCAAGCTCTTTTCGAGACAAAGAAAACATCACATTTTCAAATACTGTTCTGTGAAATCTGATTTCTTTCCCCATCTTCGAGAAAGAACAGAAAACAGATACCTATCTATGATTTTTTTTCCTGAATGTTATTTTGCACTGCCACTTGTCTAAAATACACTTATTTGGAAGACTGTTCCAATAATTTCAGGGGGACCTGCTTTGAGTAAGCGGACATAAATTCATACCCAAGGACAATAATATGAGTTGTACACTATTATTGATTGATTGATGAACCTATATTGGCATTAAGCAACAGACAATCAACAAAGAGGTGACATACAACAGCAAAACATACATACAACAACCAACAACGATATTAAGTAAGCACATAATTATCAGTGAGACTGATTAAACTTTACATTCCTTGCTTACTAAGTAAGTAATACTAAGTAAAAAAACTCTAAAGTTTGGGAGAAAGAGTGGATAGTGTTTGGCGTCGTTGAATAACTAGCAAAAGAAAATTTGCAATCTGCCTAACAAAATTGTGGCATTTCGAGGCTAGTAGTAATTGGATACAAACATCTTCTGAGTTCTGTGAATGGGGCTGTAGGTAGAGATACAGATTGGCTTGCCAAAGATCCTCATAGATGGGCCATGTAAAAGAATATATGACAGATTTTCAATGTCTCCTTTGTTGCATATACACCCATCCTCTTTGCCACCTACTGCAGAATTATTAAAGTGGGTTTTTAAAACATTAGAAGGTAAAACGTTGCACCTTGCTATTGTAAAGGCCCGTCGTGCCTGTGGGTTCTCAATTAAATGTAATATAAGTACCTTGGCCTACAAGCATAGATTAGCAGTAATTGTAAATACAAAGGTGAGCATACTTTTGATGCTTCAGCAAATAATTCCTGCCTCTCTATGTCAAATAACCTGATCAAAATAATTTTAGTCGCACTAGGTAAAGATTCAGCACCGAGAATCTCTGCAGAGAGGCCCATAGATTGTATTTTGTAAAGGAACATAGTTAATCCTTCTGGCTGCACAGTGTCTAAGATGATAGCTTTGAGTAGGGGTGCATGTTCAGCGAAATAACGCACCCGGAGCCAGTATTTAAAAAACCTGGCTAAAGTCTTAAGCGTGTTTGTCCAGTTTCCTAATACAGAGTTGCATATGAGACACAGTGTGGTAACCCCATAATATTATATAGAAAATTTGATTGGCCTCTCTCTGCCTCAGCATTGAAAGCTTTGTAGCCAAATCTGTATGCCAAATAGAAGTTGGGAGACAACCTTTGCATTGAATATATTAATAGCAGCAGGGACAAATGAGTTACCGCATGAATTGAAAAATCTAAATATAGCCTGGGTACTAATTTTGGCAGATCTAAGTGCTAGCATATGATGAGAAGCCCAATGGTGTCTATATTGAAAGTTTACTCCTAGGTATCAAAAGGTTTTGACTTGTTGAATATGGTTCCTACTGAAAGTCCAAGAACAGGGTTTCCATGATTTTTCAAATACGAGAATTTTGGACTTATCATAACTGAGTTGCAGGTGGTTTGCAGTTAGATAGCGTATGCAAGCATTAATCACACGTTTAAGACCTACACTGGTTCGGGAAATTAAGACCATGTCATCTGCATAAAGCAGTTTCAGGACCAGTAGGGTGCCAATTTTAGGGCTATGGGCATCTACCTTAGCCAATTGGTGGGGAGGCTAAATCATTTATAAAAAGATTAAAAAGGGTAGGGCCTAGTATGTTAAAGGCAAGGTTGACCTCATTGAGCAATAGACCTATTTATTTTATTTGGATTACATCCCATCCTGCCGCAAGGGCAGGTTACATCATATTAAAAACCAAAGCCTAAAAATAAACATCCAACGCATTGCCTGTGAAAACTCAGGATAAAACTCCATGCAGCCCAGTCTAAACTCAGAATAAAACTCCATGCAACCCAGTACTAGCTTAGCCCGAAATTACTTGATTAATGAATGAAATAAGAGTTGTAAAGTACTGTGGTTACTGGGGGAAAAATCTACAGATAGTAGTAGTAGTAGCGGTAGGGGCAGCAGAAGATAACAGTAACAGCAGCAGCAGTAATAATAATAATAATCTAATATAAAAATCAGTTCTAAGCTCATACAAAGCAAATTCATTGCAGTCAATCTCATTCATTTTCACAAAATTGCCCTGGTCCAGCAAGGAAGATCTGCCAGGTAAAACAAGCTTCCACATCAACAATCAGGGCACAATCCTCACCAACTTTCCAGCCCCGGATTAAGGGCAATGCAACTCTGGGGTAAGGGAGCAAACATTCCCTTACCTTGAGGAGGCCTCCATGACTACTGCTCCACTGCAGGATGCAGCACATGCCCCAATAAGCATGGCTATGTCCGTGCTGGAAAGTTGGTTAGGAATGTGCTCTCAGTGTCGGTGCAGATGGAATTTCAGTGCGCAACTATGTACACATCACAAAGCTCATCGGGGCACCACTGAACTGGCTGTGTCTTATATGTGGATGGCGCTATGCACTATGTAAGATCACTAGCTGCATGTTGATTATATCTCTTTGTACAGATTCATTGTATTTGGTATCTGGATATTAGATGGACAGACCTTGTATATTATACCTCTGAATACAAGTGTTTGGGGCAAACAAGAGGAGATGTTGCCTTCATGCCCTCTTTTTGGGCTTCCTGAAGGCTTCTGAGTGGCCACTCTTAGAAACAGATTTCTAGATTGAATGCATTTGTGGTCTGATCTAGCAGAGATTTTTTATTATTAAGGGCTTTGCAGAATTTCCTGGCCTGTTATGATTCAGAGTGCAATCCTAACCTGGAGTTAGGCCAGCACAGTTAGGTCAGCAAAGTTTGGTTGGCACAAGGGATACTGTAAAGTATATTTGGACCACTCTCGGAGTCAAAGTGGCCAGCACACAGATGTGCGCCATCCTCCCTGACTCAGAGTGGTCCACATATGCTATAGTGTCCCTTGTACTGGTTAAACTTTGCTGACCTAACTGTGCCAGCCTAACTCCAGGTTAGGATTGTGCTCTCAGACTTCCATATCTTGGACATGCTATCAAAGCTGAAGATATGAGTCATTTTTTTTTAACCAGCATTCTTTCTCTAGCTCTTTCATCCTATCCACTATATCCCTCTGCAGATTTAATTATTTGGAGAATTTATATTCTGCCTTTCCTGTGTGGAAGCAAATGCCTGAGGTAGCTTCATAATAAAAGTACAGAGTAACACAACTATAAGTTAAAACACATCAAAAACAAAGCATTGAAACAAATTTTAACATTAAACAGCCCCACACAAAATATTTAAAGTGGCACATATTATCAGGCCATTGGGGGGGGGGACGGACTAATTTGTACTGGAGAGAGTCAAGTACAACACTATTCCAGAGGCATAGAAGGCAAATATCTACACATCATCTCAATGCCAGACGAAATAGACATGTTTTGAGCCCTCTCCAAAAAGCCATGAGGGAGGGGATGGTTCTTAATTCCTCTGGAACAGAATTCCATAACATATACAGTAATTCCAAATCATACATTTATATACAGATATAGTGCATTAATTTATATGCAGATAATTTGGTAAAAGTTTGGCATTTACTTATTCTTATGACTTTAGGAGACTTGTGGAAAACGTCAACAAATTATGAGATTTAATATTACCGTTCAAGAAACACTATGGCCCTGATCCAACTAAAGTTATTGTCAATTCCCCTGGAAATAATTATGTTGAAGTTAATCACACTTCATTTGTTCCGTCAGTTTCAATGGGAAACATTATGCAAACTTTAGCTGGCACTTTGCTAGAAAATGTGAATACATAACTAGACCATACCAGACCATGCTGGGGAATGTCCTTAATTATTTTTTTTAAAAAAAAATATTAATTGTTCTTCAGCCATTGTCTGGCACATTATGGTTTTATTTAACAGCATTAAAAGAATCCTCACACATATCCCAAACTGTCCATCTTTGATCCCAGTTATTCCACTTCACCCAACATTTTATCACTGGAAATATTCGCCTTCCCGACACAAATCAGGTGCTCTGTTGGTGAGATAGTCAGCGCACTGCTGGGAGTGCCAGTGGAAGGCAGGAGCGTTTCCTACAGCATCATCAGATCTCCCGCCAATCACTGAGCCGGAGAGGCAACATGGGTGGGGGAGAGGGTGGAATGGGGACAGGGATGGGCAGATTGGGCATGGAAAGCTGGTGGAATCGGTGGCGCTGACACTACCAGTATCCTAACCATGCATCGTGTTTTGCATTTTGCCTTCTCAGCTTCAGTGACTGCCAGCATTTTACCAAAGAGCAACCCATCCAACCTGCGTGTGCAAGAGGATAAAAAGGCCAAAGCCAGCCCAGGTCTATAACTAAATGACAAATATGAAACTTCTGCCTGTTAAAATACTGCATAAATTCTGACAATTAGCATTGGCAGGATAGCATCTTCTCCAATAGTTGTAGACCCAGCCAAGGGGCCGCCCAGGGACAGAGGAGGATAAGTTTAAATAATGTCCATCCTGCTTTTTCTACTGCTCCCTAACTTCTGACCATGCACAAAGCACGCTGGAACAAGTCTTAAACTGAACCTACATATGTTCCCAGTGTGGGTCTGGCATCTCTCCCCCCCCCCTTTTTTTTCAAATCTAGGACACCGTGTCAGCCAGCTGTGCAAGTTATTGACTCAGCCACTTGGTGTTCAAGGCAAAGAACCAGTAACCTGGCAGTGCTGTTATAAGGGAAGGGAAATAAATGCCTAGTGGGAACACATCAGAGCCTTCACAGGCACAAACTTGTTCTACCATGCCACGCTGAACTCTGTGTTACTCTGAATCACCAGCAGAATATAAAACAAACCTGGATAAATGTAATTTTACAGTTCTCTCCCAATGCTGTATTGTTCACAGATCAAACCTTCCTTCCTTCCTTCCTTCCTTCCTTCCTTCCTTCCTTCCTTCCTTCCTTCCTT
>JAJKFI010000009.1:17409770-17454858 GCA_029204185.1 Lerista edwardsae
CTTCCTTCCTTCCTTCCTTCCTTCCTTCCTTCCTTCCTTCCTTCCTTTCTAAATGAAATCATCTCTTTTGTTTTCAACATGTTCAGTTGCTTGCATTCCGATTTACAGATCCAATCCCATGCAGTTATGAGCCCTTTAGGTCCCTCCCAGGGTAATGAATGACATAGAATTCTAATAAGATCAAAAATGCATCAATAAACTCAATATCCTCCTGTGTCCCTGTATGGGGTTATATAAACGGTTTTATTTCCTTTGGTAGCCATCATTAGTATTCACCCACTGCAAATATAGTCAGAAAGTTGTCACAAAATATCCTCTCTTCTTTGGTGTACTTCCAATTTGACAAACTCCTGCAGAATCCAACTTTCTTGCAAAGTGATAAATCTCGCTCCCTGCAGGCGCCACATGTAGGTCACTCACCAAATCCAATCAGTTACCCTCTGGTTTTGTAACTGTAGAATACATTTATGAAAAGTGAAAGGGATGCAGTTATAGATATATCTGACATTTGACGACCTCTTTTGTTTCTAACCTCGTGTATGGCTTCAGCTGAGGCTCATGCACCAGCAATTTGATCGCAGGAGCCAAAATAAAAATAGTCATGACTTTGTCGCTTTGTAGCAAAATGCCAGAAAACAATCAAGGTTTGCTGGACTGATGAGATCTTATCTAGAAGCATGTTGGAGCGCAACAGTTATACAGGCATGCCCTGGTAGCCACTAGGGTTTCATTCTGGACATGCCCATCCTGAACCAACCCCCCAACCCTCCATGGATACTTGAAACTATGGACACTGGGGATGCCTTTTTAAAGATAGGGGATCATCAGTGGTTTTTCTGCAACAAGGTCAAAAACGGATTTGTTTAATGTTCCCCTATCTTTTTAATAGGCATCCCAGTATCCATAGCATCTAGATAACTGAAATCATAGATACTGAATTAGTGAATACTGGGACACACCTGTAAATAAATACATGTGTGTGATTCTTTTCAAGGAAGCAAGGAATAACAAAAACACTAAAATACACCTCATTTCAGGCAGAAACCTTGTGCTCTCCATGAAGGAGTAATCCAAAACAGGCCTGTGGACTGGCCTCATTCTGTACTATGGACACTTTTTGAAAATGTTGGATTTACAAAGTGATTGCATTTTAAGCAATTCTGTGGGCTTTATAGAATGCTTCATGAGACTATTGATTTTTTTTATTTTTTTATGAGACTCATAAAAAATTTTAATTTTTAAAAATCCTAACCCTTTATAAAAATGACCATAGCTTATGTAACTCTTGTTACAATTATTGTATCTTCAGATATTAATGTCATTCTCATGTTCAGTGTGATACATGGACTCTTTGGACCTTAAAATAATTTTCACACTATGTGATTATTAAATATATTACTATGATTCATCTTTTTCAAAAGCTACCTGTCCTTTCAGGATGCTGCTGGTGAGTGGAAAGAAGCAGGACTGCCAGCTAAAATGTTCAAAGATACAGAATTGCAGTTTTTATTATTTAGATCTGTAACTTTCTGAATTACTGGGGTGTCCACTTTAAGACATCCACTTTAATAGGGACGTGGTGGCGCAGCGGGTTAAACCGCTGCTGCTGGGCTTTCCAACCGGAAGGTTGGGAGTTCAAGACTGCACGACGGAGTGAGCTCCCGTTGCTTGTCCCAGCTCCTGCAAACCTAGCAGTTCGAAAGCACCTAAATGCAAGTAGATAAATAGGGACCACTTCAGTGGGAAGGTAATGGCGTTCTGTGCAGAGTATAGTCATGCCGACCACATGACCATGGAAGCTTGTCCTCGGACAAAACGCTGGCTCTACAGGCTTTGAAACGGAGATGAGCACCGCCCCCTACAGTCGGTCACAACTAGACCATTCGGTCATGGGGAAACCTTTACCTTTACCACTTTAAGAGCGCAATCCTAACTTGGAGTTAGGCTGGCACAGTTAGGCCAGCAAAGGTTGGCCTGCACAAGGGACACCGTAAAGTATGTTTGGACCACTCTCGGAGAGTCCAGCACACAGATGTGCGCCATCCTTTCCAACTCCAAGAGTGATCCAAACGTGCTTTACTGCTACCATCCCTTTTTTTAGTTAGCCTGTCTCTTTTAACCTGCTGCTGTATTCTTATACATGGGTTGTTGTAAGCCAGTGTGGCACTTTAAAAGCAGGGAGTGCATACACAAAACAGAGCACTCAAGAAGCAGTTCATGCATTGCAACCTGCAATTTTAATAGGGGATCCTCCTGAAAAAGATTAGAGAACTTTTGAGAACGATTAACAGTGCATTCCCGTTTAAAAATTCTTTTTATTATATTATTTTTATTGGTTGTGTCATTATTTATATTTTTGGAAGCTTTGTGGCAACTTGCTGAGTGAAGACTGGTCTGATCAGTGAAACGATGAACAAGTTGTCTGATTTAGAGCCCAAGCCTATGCATGTATACTCAGAAGTAAGTCCCATTATAGTCAATGGGGCTTACTCCCAGGTAACTGTGGGGAGGCGTACAGTCTCAGTATGCGCAGAGCTGTCTGCTGCTGCGCCTCTCCAGTCAGCATCAATGAACTGCTTTTCTTGCTCCCTTTCTGGCTTCTTTCATCTCCACTTATTCTGCCTTCCAAAAGCAGCGCTCGCCTCAATGACGAATATCCTCCCCGGTGAACAAACCATCGAGACGGGTGGAGGACCAGACAGGAACTCAGAAAAGGTGGGGGATGGACGCTACGTGCTCAAGAACCGCAGAGATGGTCGTGGCTAGAGAGGCAAGTTCGCGCAGGAACGCGCATGCGCAGCGCGAGTCGATTCCGTCGCTATCCCGTCTTTCTCAGCGGGGAGCAGTAGAGCGGGACTAACCGGGGAGTTCCAGAACGTCGCCGCCGGGAGCTAGGCCGACCATGTCGGAGAAGAAGCAGCCCGTCGATTTGGGGCTTCTGGAGGAGGACGACGAGTTTGAGGAGTTCCCTGCCGAAGGTATCAGTGGTGGGGAGGACAGGGATATGGGGAGCTGCTTGTGATGGCGGGCGGGCTGGGGGATCGTGACTGTGCATCGGCCGGCGGTGGGGTGAGTTTTAGTGGCTCAAAACAGAAGGCCCTGAGCGCGCGCGCCCGCTCGCCCAACGCTACATGCACTATTAAGGCGGTAGTCCTCAGTGAGGCCTGCTTCGCAGTAAGCATTTTGGGAACTGTGCCCAGGGGACTTGCTTTCCCAGCACCTCACGGTTGGCGTCTTCTCCCTTTCGAGCTTCCTTCCTGAGCAGTGCCCTCCACTTCTCTTGCACTTTAGAGAAGGAGGAAGAGGAAATGCCACCACCACCCCCGAAAAAAAAAAATTCCCTGGCCTGGAAAACATCCAGATGTCTTTGGGGTTTTGAGTGATGGTGGGAGGAGTCATTCTGCTTTCCTTTCGAAACAGCAGCCGTTCAAGTGGAGCGACACGTGGGGAGGCTTGAGGCGAACATGCGCAACAGCTGTAGTGGGTTATGGTGAGGAGTGGTGCTGCGGCACTTGGCAGACTGTGGCTACCATCCTGTACATGCCTACCTGGGAATAAAGCCCTTTGGAATCGGTGGGGCTGTAACTGATTTATAAAATGTGGCCTCAGACTACAGCCCACTTCCCTGGTTGGTGCCCCATGACTCTGTTGTTCTCATGATAATACTGACTCAGCTGCTTCTCTGGAATACATAGAGCAGTGGTTCTCAAACTTTTAGCACCATAACCCACTTTTTAGGATGATTATCTGTTCAGGACCCATACCACTGAAAATAATGTCATGGCCAGAAGTGCCGTCATTTTGACTCCAGAGCCTTCTGCACTTCTTGAGAATGCGGCAAAACGTTGGGTTATTATTCAATCATTTCCAGTAGCAAAGTGAATCAGAAAGAAAAAAACCCTGTTTACAATCTTGACACAAATAAAATAACCACACAACTCTCCCCCTTTCCAGCAATCCATCTTCCCATACTTTCAATATGGCTGCTCTAGGTGCTTCGTGGCCCACCTAAAATTGGCTCACAACCCATTGGTGGGTCCTGACCCACAGTTTGGGAACCACTGATATAGCAGTTTGGATTGAATGTCAGCCAGGTTGTTCCTCTTGTACCTTTTCAAAAAAAAAAAAAGGTCTACAATTTTATCCCTTGTTGAATACATGTGCTTGAAAAGAGGAAGATCTACCATATGTTTAATGTCCAAAGTAGAAGCTATTTTGGCCTTGATTAGCAGAAGTATTGGAATGTAAGGGAAAGTATTGTAGAATTTGTGTTAAGTATCTGGTAGCTGTTACTGAATAACTGCCAGTTTACATAATTTACAACCCAGCTCTATTAATTGCAGCCATTTCTTAACCATGTTTACTTGGGCCCTGTTGAAGGCAGTAGGACTTGAAGTAATTGTTTTGGGGGTTGCAGCAGAAGCCCAAAGACATTTAATTCAGGCAATCCATGTTGGAAGCAAATCCCACTGAGTTTGATAGGGTTTACTTCCTGAAAGTGCAAGTAGCTCTGTTATTTATAAATACAGTATATATGTACTTGCAGTTTAAATATCCCGTTAAGACTTCAGGCCTCCATGATTGTTGAATTGCTCTGAACAGCTACTCGGGAGACATAAACGTATCTATTTTTTATTGCATTTGAACATTGTCCTATTCCCTCTTTGATCACCCTCCCCAGCCCTTTCTTCTCCTCGGACTTGAACCAGCTAGAGAGCTGGCATAGGTCTGAGGAAAGCCACTGTATAGTGGTAGACTTATTGACAGGGTAATTATTTCTCCCCAGAAGCTTCCCAACACACACAAACAGCCAGCTGGATACAGCATGCTCATTTTTGGCACAGCTGCATCGGTGAAGAGGAGGAGGGCCGGATTGGGTTCTTCAGTAAGCTTTGTGGCTAAGTGGGGAATTTAATCCAGGTCCTAATCTAACACTAACCCCAGAACCACAGTGTTTCTGTATATGCTTCCTTTGGGAGTAAGTTGAATAGAGCCCAGTGGAATTGACTTTTGAGATATGCACAGAATCTGGCTGTGCATAAAATAATTTTGCTGAATAAGCTACTTAAATCAATTCTCTATTATGCAATTTTAGAAGCGTCGCATCTTAAAATTATTTCTCTGCATTGTATCTGACCTTTTATTTGTCTTGTAAGTATTAGTGCTTTTTGTAAGAATGAATGCAAGGCATATTCTACTGAAATTTGTAGCGAACAAGCCCAATTTTCATCCTGTTAACTTTTAAAAATGATTTAGGGTGCAATCCTAACCTGGAGTTAGGCCAGCACAGTTAGGCCAGCAAAGTTTGGCTGGCACAAAGGACACTGTAAAGTATGTTTGGAACACTCTCGGAGAAAGAGAGGCCAGCACATAGACATGCACCATACTCCATAAGTGTGCTGACCTAACTCCAGGTTAGGATTGTGCCCCCAATGGTCATGCAGGGGTGGGACAGGACACTCTTGCATTGTGGGTACCTGAAACAGGATATGGGATTCACAGTTATGCCCCCACCCTGTATTTTAATCATTGTGAATTCCATTCACACCATTTTAAGCATCAGATTCTTTACTGAATGATTGTAAAATGTTGGGACTACATTGTTGTTGTTCAGTTGCTAAGTCGTATCCGACTCTTCGCGACCCCATGGACCACAGCACGCCAGGCCTCCCTGTCCTCCACTAGCTTCTGGAGTTTGCCCAATTTCATGTTTATCGCTTCAGTGACACTATCTAACCATCTCATCCTCTGCCGCCCCCTTCTCGTTTTGCCTTCCATCTTTCCCAGCATGAGGGTCTTTTCTAAAGAGTCCTCTCTTCTCATGAGGTGGCCAAAGTACTTGAGCTTCAGCTTCAGGATTTGTCCTTCCAAGGAGCAATCAGGCTTGACTTCCTGGAGGATTGATTGATTGGATCTCCTTGCAGTCCAGGGGACTCTCAAGAGTCTTCTCCAACACCATAATTCAAAAGCATCTATTCTTCGACGCTCTGCCTTTCTTATGATCCAGCTCTCACAGCCATACATTGCTACTGGGAAACCCATAGCTTTGACTACGCGAACCTTTGTTGTCAGGGTGATGTCTCGGCTTTTGATTAAGTTGTCTAGGTTCGCCATAGCTTTCCTCCCAAGAAGTAAACGTCTTTTAATTTCATGGCTGCAGTCACCATCTGCGGTGATCTTGGAGCCCAGGAAGATAAAGTCTGTCACTGCTTCCATTTCTTCCCCTTCTATTTGCCAGGAAGTGATGGGAGTGGTGGCCATGATCTTAGTTTTTTTTTAATGTTGAGCTTCAAGCCAATTTTGGCACTTTCCTCTTTCACCCTCATCAGAAGGTACTTTAGGTCTTCCTCACTTTCTGCCATTAGAGTGGTATCGTCTGCATATCTGAGGTTGTCGATATTTCTCCCAGCAATCTTGATTCCAGCTTGTGAATCATCCAGCCCTGCCTTCCTCATGATGTACTTTGCATATAAGTTAAATAAGCAGGGTGACAGTATACAGCCTTGTCGTACTTGTTGTGTTATGGGACTACATAACAGGCATCATGTTTTATTGCTACCTGTGCCAATGAACTTTTGATTCAGTTGCTTTAAATGTGAACTTAAAATAACTGAACATTGATTTTAGTCATTTCCCTTATTACTGATACCTAGAGGTGTGATTTTTCGGTAACAAAATAAATACGCATAACACCACTTTCTGCATTTCAAATTCTTGTCAGAAAACTAAATCTGTGGGGAAAAATATTTAAGAACACCTCTACACATAACTATGTGATGTATCTAAACGGTGCACTCTTTAGTTTTCAGGCCAGTGGTAAGTCTGCATAGAATTATATTGATAGATGAGGGAAATGTATTGTACAAATAATGCTTTTATTACAACATCGGATGTTTCTAAGTGCATTTGTTGAAGTCCAGATTCAACCATCTGAAATCAATTTGTTCTGTTTTTCTTAAGCATTCCATTTGCTGTAGTGTTGCATGCACTCTTTCACACATGTGTATGAACATTTATCACTTGCAAAAAAAATTTCAAAAAATGGAGAAATAGATTACTTGGGGATTTTAGAGCAATGGAGAAAATACGACTTAACTGTGAGACTTACTAAATTGTGTAAGGCCTAAGTCTCTTTTGTAATGTTGTCATATTGTACTCGGCTCACAAAACATAGGAAGCTGGCTTCTGCCTAATGGATAAGTTCATCTTGCATGCAGCCCCTGCTCTACCACTGATTTATGCCCCAATTCAGTACTTGCAGACAGTGGCGTTCCTAGAGGGTGGGGCAAAACACTCTCAATTTTGCAGGAACCAGAGCTCCTGTGTAAAGCGGCCCTTCCCCCTTATCTTCAGAGCCATTCATGGTTCAAAGAGCTGGCTCTGCTCTCCAAGCAGTGAATGGCTCTGAAGGCAGAGGGGAGGAGCTGCTTTATATGGGAGCTCAGGTTCCTGCAAACCTTAGCGTGTTGCCCCCTTTCTAGGAATGCCACTGCTTTCAGATCCCTATACCAGTGGTTCTCAAACTTTTTTATCACTGGGACCCACTTTTAGGATGACCATCTGTCCAGGGCCCACCAGAAGTGATGTCAGGCTGGAAGTGCCGTCATTGTGACGCCAGAATCTGCTGCTTTCCTGAGAATACAGCAATAAGTTGGGTTATTTCTCAGCCATTTTCCAATAGCAAAGTGAATCAGAAAGGGTTGGCAAATCAACCTCACAGCCCTCCCCCATTCCAGCATTCCATCTTCCCAAATTGCCAATATGGCTGCCCTAGGTGCTTCACAACCTACCTGAAATTGGCTCGTGACCCACTGGTGGGTCCCAGCCCTCAGGTTGGGAATCACTGCCCTATACTGTTATGTGTAATTTTTCATTTTATCGGTTCAAAAGACAGTAAAGCAGCTGGATAATGTCATGTGGTGAATATCCCAATGTGCAAATAGTGTCTGTACAGTACCTGGAGAAGGGCATAGTAACTTTGTGCTCATTCTAGTGTGAAGTAGTCTGTCTTCTGGTTATAGTGCAGCAAGCTGGATGAGTCAGGAACACGGAGCAAATGAGGTGATAGCCTTGTTGGACCAACTAAGTGTTCAAAAATGCCGGAAGTTAAATAGCACTCCATTCCAAACAACAGTCTATTTTGAGTTCTTGAGGAAGGAGAGGAAAGCTATTCTGGTTCAAGCTCTTTTGGAAAAGTTACCCCTGCTAACTGGACAAGAGGCACTTTTTCAAGTGGTGCTCCTCTTATATTTAGCAGGGGGAGAGTAACTGTCCCTCTTCACCCCTGCACAGTCTTTCTAGTGGCTGTTGCTGGCGGTCTGCCTTTTTTTAAGATTGTGAGCCCTTTTGGGACAGGGAGCCATTTAATTTTATTATTATTACTATTTGCCTGTAAACCGCTTTGTGAACTTCGTGTTGTAAAGCGGTATATAAGTACCTGATTGAAGTACCTGATTGATTGAAAATTTTGCTCCCATTTGAATGTACTTTGCACTACAAAGTTAATATTTGGTGTACAGCGAACACATTTTGCACCTTGACTTGAAAGTGAGTCCCAAGAAGGTCTGCTTGATTCAAAGTTACTCATCACTCCTGGGAGCTCAGTGACACAAAGAGAAGCCCCAAGGACAGTGTATGTTTATTGCATTACCAGGAACAGGAATTGCATACTCAGTTATGTATTGTATTGCTGTATTTAGTATTCTCAACAGAAGTTAGAATAGAGAATATTTTGATCCAAAGTACATTGTGTTGTTTCTGTTGACTTCCTTGTTTGTTTATTATTTGTATTATTTGACATTTGGAAGGAGTTTAGTCTGTAGCCTAGTTCAGCTGCTTCATAGGATCTTATGCATGTCTGCGCATTCAGTTCAGTAGCAGACATGGTGGCATTTAGATGAGATTTAGCATCAAGTTTCCAGCATCCAGGAACCTGGTGTTTTTCGGTATATATGATTACTTTTTCAGGATTAAGCTATAGTCCTGGTTTTCCCCATCTCTGAATTGAGGGCAATATCAGCATAGATACTCCGGCATAATTTGTTATTTACATTATTTTAACTTTGTCTCTGGAATGTAACCCTTGCATAAGATGTTGTCTTGCTCCCCAGTGTTCCTGTGCTGTTTAGGCATGAAGTTGGTTCACATTTTCCCCCCTCTGCATTGCAGTGCTAGAAACATATTTCAAAAGTCTGTTTTTACCTGGGTTGTCCAACTTGGTTGGAAAACAGATCTGCTGGCTTTTCAGACCTGCAAGACAGTGTTTATTAACTTACTGAGCACACACATTGTGGGCGGTAAAGGTCTACTGCCTGTGCTGATCCAGCACCAGGATGGAACGTCCAAAGGCGGCAAAGCAGGAATGGGGCATGGTCCATTCCCCGGTCCCCGGCGTTGCAGCAATTCTGGGCAGGGTGGGCGGAGCAGGGATGGGACTAGGGGTGTCTCGATGCCAGGCCTGCCCATTGGCAGGTCTCCGGGTTTACCTAGGGGGAGACAAACATCCCCTTTTCTTGAGGTACTTCTATCAACTTCCTGGTTATCGCTGGATACAAAGGTAGCCATTTGGCTACCGCAGTACCAAGACAGCTCAGGATTGGGTTTACTTACTAGATTTATACTCCACGCTATCTCCCCCAAGGATGTTCAGGGAATTAGAACTAGAAAAGGTGTATAGCAATGAACTGTTCATTTATGACTTAGCAGATTAGCATGTGTCAATACCGTTTAACCTGGCAGGAGAAAAGTATACGTGGCTTTTGTGTATGAATTATGAAAAGTCTACATAAAAGTCTATGAGCACACAGTTCACTAATCTGAATCTTCTTGTGTTCTGCTATAATGATGCGCTGCTTATTTATAAGCGAGTTTAAGAATGTCATGATGTTGTGACCTTGGCCGGTAAGGAAGCAGGATTTATCAAATTAAGAGGGCAGGAATAGAAAGTAACCTGTTAAGAGGTCCTTGCTAGCCAGCCAGAACTCTAGTCCTTATCCTACCTTAAATTGAGGCCTACCTGGTTTTTAGCTTCTTGGGTTAGTGTCTGATCTTTGAACAGACAGCATCTGATCTGCTGCTTTCTCATCTCTGTTTAATTTCCTCACCCCATTTTGCTTATCTGCTTTGCCCAGCCCCGGCTCACCTTGTTCGTTTCTTCCACCCTGAATGGAGTTGTTCAGTGTCACAGATCTGGAATATCTGTGACCGCAAATTACCAGCCAGACCTTTTCAGTCTGTGAAGTGCTTCTGTGATTCAACTCCAGCTATGCTTTTACAAACCATGGTTCTTGGCCCTGGTCCAGACCTAATGTTAAAATATCTCTGTTCACATTGAAGGAACTTCATTCTTAGAAAAAGTGTACATATGCTAGAAAAGGTAGATACAACAGTCACACTTATTGTATTTGTATATAAGCTTCTGGTCCATGAGAAGAGTAACATGCAACTGTGCCTTGCTGTGAATCTGATTATTAAAATTAGAAGGGAATGAAACCTTTTGCATTTCAGGCATGGAAACCTTTTGCTCCATGTTGCAGAGCTATTTATAAAATGTTTCTGCATCTTCCTTTTTTTTCCAGACTGGGCTGGTTTAGATGAAGATGAAGATGCACATGTGTGGGAGGACAACTGGGATGATGACAATGTTGAAGATGATTTCTCCAATCAGCTAAGGTCATTTGAAAGTTTCAGCACATGCACACACTGAAAAGTCAGGACTGCAGGCTAGAACTCCTAAAACAAGAACTGGCCAAATTGTACTTGGTTCCTGGGTTCCACACCCAGTATGGATCTGTGTTTATATTACAGAAGACATCACAATGCCGTAGATTTAAATATCAACTTATACTGCCAATGAAATTTAGCCATGCTATGCACGTCTAATCTACATGAAGGCCTCTTGTTCTGAGAGGGCTCTGGCACTGCATGTACATATGTTGACTGCATGTTTTGTCTCAGAGGTCAAGTACTTTTTTCAAAGCAGCAGATACAGTGTACCTAAGTGACGTTGTATATAGATCTGTGGTGCTTGCCTGCTTTGGAAGCTGAGCAGCTAGAAAACAATGCAAGGGTGGGGAGAAGAAGCACAGATGAGTGGGGTGGTAATAATAATAATAATAAAACATTATTGAGGTCACAGACCAGCCCAAAAACAAAATCAGTACAATAACAAAGTATAGGACATATAAGACAATAATAAAAGTATTGGACAATCAAACCCAAGCCAGATCAAGCCCGATTGACCCACCACCCATAAGTCAATCCCAACTCCAACATCATGACACATCTCCATTGGCAAACTTCCTACTTTCAACAATTTTGTCTCTATTTAATACTGATACATACCTGCCAATATTTGAACCTCCTATTATTCCAAATGCATGGGACCACATTCTTTCACCATCAATTTCTGAATACTTATCGCTTCCGCAAAATATTTTGCGACACTATATGTAGTTATTGGGTCTGTGTTGGATAACAGCAGATGAGTATATTGTTGGCATGTACGGCCCGGAAATTGGTTCAGCAGTGGAGAGATGAGTGTCATGAATGTCTCTATAACAGGAGCAGTACAGTAACACATGCTCGGTGGTTTCAATTTCATCCGAACCACAAGGGCAAAGACACTGCATGAAAGGAGTCTTTTTATATCGTCCCTCAGATACTGCTGAGGGGAGCCCTCGGAGATGGGCCAAGGTAAATGCTCTTCTGTGCTTGTGGGTCTCCAGCTGGATGAGATGGGGAGAAACCACAACAGTGGGGTAGAAGGAGTAGGAGGAGAAGCAACTCCAGATAATGGAACAAGTCTGTAATATATTGCATTCAAATCTTGCACTTATATACAACTGGTATTAATAGGAGTAAGTAAAGGTACTATGATAAAGCATAATTTGAAATCCTATTTATACATGTTATGTTTGAAGTCTTCATCAGAATACTATTTTTCCTACCAAAATAGTGGGATGATTAAGAAATAATTAATTGCAAGGATCTAGAATAAGAATTAGAAATTTTTTTCATATATATATATTATCATTGTCATGAAAAAATAGTTCAGGCATCTAGCTTTTTATGTTATGGTTTAACAAATTTGTCTTTGGGGTCACTTATCTTTACAGAGCTGAATTAGAAAAACACGGCTACAAGATGGAAACATCATAGCTTTCCAGGGATGTTGCAATCTGCAGTTGGACTGTAAACTGAGCTTTGAAGCCTATGGAAAGCAAGATGGAAGAGGGGAGAGAAGATTGTCCCATAGTTCATGCCCTAAACATTGTTTTTGTTTTGTATAAATAAAACATTGAATCTCAGCATTGCATTGTTGCAGTGCCATTCAGGTTCACCTCTGAATTACTGGCACAGTTCAAAATAACATGGCTAACTATGCTAAGCAAGACATGGGTTCACTATAGTGTTGATGTCCTTAACATTACAGACTGCAATGGACTGAGAGGTATTGAAACACATCTTTGAGATATTTTACAAGTTTGTATCGGGACAAGGAACACCTTTGCAACAGTTATTCTTGTACCACTGCTTAATAAGTCTTCAACTGAGTTAACGGCGTTTGATTTTCCTAGCTTAAATAAGTAAACAGTGCAAGTTTATTTCCTCTGAAGAAAAAAGCTCTCCTTAAAAGCTGCCTACAAAAGGATCGGAAATTTGAAAGTCACGTGCTTTCAAATATGGCTACATGTGCTAAGGCAGGTTTATGTTTCATGCCCAGAGGTGTACCTATTCTAGAACACTCTGCCAGGCTCTCTGACAGATGACTCTACTTTGTTAAACTTTCCAGTAATAAAATGAAAGTATTCCTACGTACCTGGTTAACCTTGAAGTGTCATGGATACCGTGGTGATGTCAGGTGAATATGCCATCCAGCACTTGTTTTTCATAAACACAAAAGGACGGCAAAAACCTCTTCTAATTTGCATTACAGGACAGAGATGTTTAAGAACAGAGCAAGGGAAATACATGGGAGTAACCTAATATTAGTACTAGAAACACTTTCTTTAACCTTGTTTAGCTAAATAACCTTGAGTGTACCGTGACGTAATTGCATAAATTTGATAATGGGCTGTTGCCAGCTCCTAGAGAAACACTTGGGCGGGTTTGTTGAATCAGCCAACTGATGGTAAGCTCTGGGTAGGGTTACTTGCAGAACACCATGATTCTCCTGCCCTAAGCAACTTGTTCCAAAAAAGAATAAGCCTGTAGGCCAAATTGGTTGTTCTGAAAAACTAGACTGTTCAGCTTTAAGTACCTTGATCCAATTTTGCATGGGGTTGTTTTTTTTGGGGGGGGGGGGCGAGAGAAAGCAAACTTCTGCTTGAATAGGTTACTCATACATTTTATTACTTGAGCTGCATGAGTCATTAAAAAAGTATATGGTAAAACTCACAATCCTAGAAACAGAATTGAGAGCACAAATGCTTGAAGGTGTTTTTATTTCCCTTCTCCAGGCAGTATTTTGGCACTGCATTGGGAATGGCAGAAAGGGGATAACACATAAGTTATAAATCGAGAACAGCCAAACAGTTTGAGTGAAATGCTAAGGTGAATACAGTCACCTAGAAGATACTTACTGAAGTTAATTCTAAACACTGAATCATCTCATATAGTTGACTGGGTGCAAGGAATTCCTTTAAACTAGAAACATTTCTTACAATAGGACTAATTACCCCAATTGACTACAGGGTTGATCAAGTGTTGTCCCTTCTTTCCATCAACAGCCAAACAAAATGGAAAAAGGGCAAGAATGTTGCAATGGGAAGTAGCCTGTAGTTTTCCTAACTCTGTCTTGAATAATTCAGTCCTTTAGGTTCAGATGTATGTCCTTAGTGGGGAGGGGAAAAAAAGATTATTGGGAAATCTTGTTGGACAATCTACTTTTTAACAGAGGAAAGTGCTGGAACTCTCATTCTAGACACTGATTTCATGGCGGCCAGAAGACTTTCCCCATAACGTTTCCTGAGCAATGGCTCCCAACATGCCTTGTTTATATATCCATGGTGTGGGTGAGTGCAAAACTGTCTGTAGACCACATAAGTCATATGTGGTTTTAAGGGGAACAGTTTACAGAAAATTAGTCATTCTTTCCTGTTAAGCAAGTTTTTTCTCTGCGTTTTCCTCACAATTTTTCTTCAATTTTTTTTTATCTAGTGTTTCACTTGAAAAAATATTTTTAAAACACAGATTGTATTTTAACTACCCTAAGTTTGGACAAATTATTGTATTTGTGTAGTCTTGTTTTTTATTTCCTCTCTCCATTTCTTTGTCTTCAAGTGGTTTTCAGAAGGGACCAGTGACAAAACACCTTTAGGAAAGTTCTCTTCCAGCGTGTTTATAGTAAGAAAACCAGGTCAGGGAGAAAATGTATCACTTGGTTCAGCAATTAGGAGAGAAGCGAATCTTAAGGATAGAACAAAACAAAAACTGGACAATATAATAGCTTCCAAAAAGAAAAGTAATATAAGTGTTGAAGGTCTATTTGTGTGGGGAAAAACAATACAGATTGCTTTTGCTGTGAGATTTGTAGAAATGATGCACAGTCCTTTCAACAGTTGCCGTATAGTTTTCAGTTGAACTTTTATCATCTTTTTTAGTACAGTATACTTAAACAATAGAAATGTTTCTGCCAGATTAGGAATACCACTTTCGAACAACAGCAGGGTATAATTAGATCATCTCTACATTAGTTTCCAAACACCTTTCTAAAAAGGCTGGTCTTATAGCCTAGGGGTCTCTGAACATTAAGACAATTTAGGATTATGTATTTCATTGGTTCGTCAAAGACCGATCTTTATTGCTAGTACAATGGCTGAGCACTTTGGGGGGCTAATAGGTGCATCATTTGCTTGATGCTTGCTTAGCAGATGCTTGTAGTTTTCTCAAAAGATACTTTTATCTTTTACAGTGTCACGGAAGATGAATTGGCCTGAGATTGGCAATGCTGTCTGTTACCTGTCATATAAGCTGTACAGAAGCTTCAATCTAAACACAAACACCATCTCTCACTGGACTTAGACCCAGATGGGCTTTTCCTTTCTTTTGTGTGTGTCTGTGTATTTTATTACACCTCGCTTGGTTTACCTGGCTCTTGTAGCTGCTATTCTTTGCCATCTGTCAAGATAGCCAGGAAAAGGATTAGTCAGTCTGGTTGTCAACCATTGTAGTGTGTTTTCTTTCTTTGAAAAACAACAACACACGTGCACACAGCAGGTGAAAAATACCTGTCTCTTCGTATTGATTCTAGAATTACTACTGTGTGTTTCCTGAAGGTTCTGACAATTTAAAGACTGTAAAACAAACTGTGCCTTCAATCACATCTGCACAATCTAACTCAAGTCAATGGAGCCACATGGAAGTGTGCAATTAAGGGTGGATGCCCACCTCTGGCCTGGATACTTTTGCCAATATCGGCACAGCCCTCATGTAATCAAAACAATGCTTTAGAGCCCAGTCCTAATATAAGGGCAACTGTCACGCATGGGCAACTGTCATGCAATGCCAGTGGTAAGCCATTACTGCCAGCACTGGGGTGGCACCATGGCAATGCTGGTTGCTTGTGCCCCAGACGGAGCACTAGTCGCCAGCGAACGCTGAATTTACCTCTTGCTGGCAATGTGGCTTTTCTAATAATTTTGTGCACGAAACAAAGTTTGTGCATGAAACAGTTTGTGATGGGTAGAAAAGTTTTTTTTAAAGTCACGTTGGTGCACAAAAAAAGTTCTATATTTCAGAATTCCTGATAAGGAATAACTAAAGAATGTAACGCCTCCTATATTTCACATATAGGGAAACATGGGACATGGTGGCGCTGCAGGTTAAAGCACTGAGCTGTTGAGCTTGCTGACTGGAAGGTTGGCAGTTCGAGACCACTCAATGGAGTGAGCTCCCGTGGCTTGTCCCTGCTCCTGCCAACCTAGCAGTTCAAAAGCACGTAAAAATGCGGCTAGATAAATAGGTACCACTTCGGTAGGAACGTAACTCGTTCCGTGTGCCTCGGCGTATAGTCATGCTGGCCCCATGACCACGGAAACTTTCTGTTTGGCTTAGAAACAGAGATGAGCACCACCCCCTAGAGTCAGTCATAACTAGACCATTTGGTCGCGGTGGAACCTTTACCTTTCGATTTCACATAGAAATGGGTTCCTGTCCCATTCTTCCCACTCCGTGCCTTGTTCTGCCATCCCCACTGCCCCAACTGGCCATTGGCAGCCTTGTTATGTACCCAAGAGTGCAATGTTGGGCAACTTCCACATGGAATCTACCAGCTCTGTCAGTGGAATGTTCATGTTGGATTGGGCTGTAAATGGAAGTCAACTCCATTGAAATCGAAAGCACTTACTCCCAGGCAAAGGTATTGAAGAGTAGATTGCTAGAGGCAACCAGAGGCTTTAAATTTCTATTCTGTGCAACAGGAAAAATCCAACCACTCCAAAGGCCTAAATACATTAATCTTGGTTCTCCATTTGCCCTTCGGCATTTGCCTAAATCCCCTTCAAATGCTCCTTCAGTTGGTGGTGATGTGCTCCTTCTGATTAGTGTGCCTGGCATATGCGTCACGACAAATGATTTCAAGCACTGTGCATGTCATTTCTTCCTAAATAGACCCCTTTACACAATAACTGCGAGAGCTTTTTTCCTGTGAATATGTAAATAGGTTAAAAAGAGGATGCATCCACCATCACAGGGAACATTATTCCAGTGTTACACTTAAGAGCCTTTCAGAACAATTTGCTAACACTTTGTGCTCCTACCAGAAGTGCCAAAAATTGCTCTGTTCAGGCAATTTTTCAAACATTTCACCTGCGCGCAAGTACAAAAAAAGTCTGCCAATAGGGCATGCATTGAGACTGTTTTAATAACTCCGAGGGTTTTGGTGAAAGGGCATTCAAATAGTTATAGCATCACCTTGATGTGATTGCGTGTTAATTGATTGTAGCAGCTTCATGCTTTTAAATTATTGTCGGCACTATCCTATGCATATCTACTCAAAAGTAAGCTCCATTGTGCAGTGAACGTGTGTAAAGGACTGTAACCTGTATCCTTAAGAAAGAACTGCTAGAGATAACATATTATTGCAAGATTCATACTAAGTTTTTTTTTTTAACCATTTCTTGTGCATTGCTGAAGATGAAAGAATTGTGGGTGAATACAGGAAAAGTGGTCCCAGCAATATTTGAATAAGAAATCTCCTATACCATAGATACGTTATTTCATCACCTGGATTATGCGGGCTGTTGCTTTTTGTATCAGTGCTGTTTGAATCTAAAAGATTTGATGTTCAACAGTACCCAAGCAACAACCACATAACTTGGAAGAAGGGGAGACACAAGAAGGGAAGACTCCTCCCAATTCTGGTATGTGGATTATCTGCCACCTGGGGCTACCTACAAATGCCACCCTCTGTCTGACCCAGAAGTAATTGTGACATTATGATGTACTGCAATTACTTCCAGTATGCTCAGAGCATCAGTTTGCGCACTGCTCTGAGCAGCCACCCACCTTTTTGCTTTTTTCAAAGCGAAAGAAGTGGACAGCCACTCAGAGTGGGGTGCAACTGCTCTGAATGGTTGTGGGGGTTGGGCAGATTCTCCTGTGGCTCCCTGAGGCATCTGGTGGGCCACTGTGAGATACAGGAAGCAGGACTAGATGGGCCTTTGCCTTGATCCAGTGTGGCTCTTCTTATGTTCTTAGATGATTCTGTTTTATTTACCTCATATTTCTCTCAGGATTTTACCTCAGAATGCCAGATGCAGGGGAGTAGTGGCAAGATTACTAGTTGTTTTGCATGCTCCCTGAGGCATTTGGTGGGCCACTGTGATACAGGAAGCTGGACTAAATGGACCCTTGGCTTGATCCAGCAAAGCTTTTCTTATGTTCTTATGGTGTTGCCCCACTGGCAGATTGTGTCCCCTGAAAAAAAAAGGGAAAGAAGTAAGTGGCTGCTCAGTGCAGTGCACAACCGCTCCAAGTGGCTGCATGGGGGAGGGGGAGCAGTAATGATCACAGGGGCTGTGGATGGTGGCAGTACCCCCAAGCATGATGCTGAGGGGGAGTCATTACCCCCACTCAGGTATACTAGTGATGTGAAGTGGTGCTGGTGGTTACAAAGTAAAATATTCTTCATTGTCATCTAATACAGACCAGACTACAATTGGTGCTACTTGACAAGAGCCAAACATCTCCCAGTGATGCCAATAGGGGCATTTGTCTAATAGTGCCTGAGGGCACAATTCCAACCTGGAGTTAGGCCGGCACAGTTAGGCCAGCAAAATTTGCCACCATAAAGCAAATTTGACCACTCTCGGAGTCAGGGAGAATGGCGCACGTCTGTGTGCTGACCTCTCTGACTCTGAGAGTGGTCCAAACATACTTTATGCGGTCCCTTGTGCTGGCCAAACTTTGCTGGCTTAACTGTGTCAGCCTAACTCCAGGTTAGGATTGCGCTCTGTGGCAGGGGGTGGAGATTGAGATCAGGACCACAGAAAAGGAAAAGTGTTATAGCCCCCTCCCTCTCTCCCACCATGATGGTCCTGATCTGAATTGCCCCCTTTACTTACTTACACACACACACACACACACACACACACACACACACACACAGCGAGAGAGAGAGAGAGACCTGCTGTTCACAAAAGAATATAACCCTGGCAGCATTCTTAACATCAATCTCGCATGTTGTTTGGACCTTGAGATTTCATTTAAAAAATATGTTTCTAGTGCTTCTGATCACAGCAAGCAATGGCAGAGAGTGTCCATAGGTTAAAGCACTGAATGACAGGCAGGATCTGGTTTGAGAGGTTCTGCCATTCAAAGGAAAAGTCCATGATTACACTGGGCATGCCCAAGTAGCTTTATGGATCCAAGCCCAGGTCACAAACCTCTGCCAGTAACGTTGACATACTCCAGCTTCCCAGTTACACAGAGCTACTTCCATCATCAGGCAGACTGGACAGTTAGCTGAAATCCAAGCAAGATCCAATAACACAGTGTGCATTCCTGCGAATAGTGAGGATAGTCTCCATTCAGAAGGCCATCACTGCTTGTTGTCAAGAGAGCAGGCAACAATACTAGTCAGTTTCTAGCTGAAATAGTTGGGAGCATATTCTTGGCAAGAGCCAAGCAGCCTGAGAAGAGGTTATGTCTTGAGGTTATGGGCAAATGCACAGAGGCACATGGGCAACCAATCTATGGGATTGCAAAAAGTGCAGTAACACAAAAGCCTTACCCCCTGGAGGTTCTTCCCAAGGACCTGAGAGACCAATGAGACAGGACTTACCTATAGGCCTTTCAACTATGGTACTAAATTTGTGCAACTTGCATTACTTAATGAAAGATTTTGTGGATCACATGATTTATATCAGCATTTAAAGCCAGTGTTCTTCAATCTGGGGGTCGAGACCCCAATGGGGTCACAAAGCCTCAGTTGTGGGGTTGCAGCAAATTACGGGAATGAAAATAGGTTGAAGACCACAGGACTACCTCACCACCAGGTAAAGGGGGTGGCATCTGGTGTACCCCTTCGGATACCAAGAGATTGTGTCCCAGACCTGCTCAGGTTCTTAGCAATTGTGCTAAACAAGCGTTTACTAGTGACAGGCTTTTTCTGCTCTCTCTAGTACGTTGGATTTACAGTTAAGTGTAATTTGTTACAGTGAGCAGTGGTGGGAAGGAATTATGGGAGTGAGGAGTGGGAGGTGTTAGGGCAGGAGGTTAGGGTCCTGGGGAGGCAGATTGACTGTGGGCCCCCCAGTCTCATACTTAAGGGTGTGTGGGTGTTTTTGTTGTTGTTGAAAACTGCTTTTTGGCAACTAAAATATCGGAATAAAAACACAAAACACCACATTTTGGTGTTTAAGCTATTTTCCAGAAATTAAAATAGACTACTCTTCCAATAGAAATAATACTGTGGCTGCATCTGCTGACACTATATCATCTGTATCATCTACCTAGTACATGTTTAAAGCATTTAAAATTAATAAAAATGAGAACTTGGAATGAGAATGTAGAATAAAAACACATAACACCACAGTTTGTTATTTTAATCAAGAAATGTTGGGGAAAATATCACCAAAAACACACACCCCTACTCATACAGCATTTATTTATGTATTGGGGTTGCGGTTGAAGACCACTGATGTAAGCAATCATAAGTAGCAAACTTATACTGCATGTTTTGGGGTTTTTTGTTTTTTTTTTTACAAAATTCTCATTTTGTAAAGAATCCCATCTTTCCTCACATCAGTGTAATGATCTTACCATCTCATGCATACAGTCAACGTTTGCTCACCGATTTGTCACCCTTGAAGTCTTGAAGTTCTCACAGAACTCCCAAGCCTTGCTCTTTAACAGGGAAAGTACTCAGTAAAAATATTGTGTGGATAACCTTAAGCTAGAGTACCATCTGGGAAGTTCCTTAGGTTCTCCCACCCTGCCTTCTAATCTAGAACATTGTGAACAAGGGAAGAGGGACACATGGGAAGGTGGGTGAGATGTTTAAAGAGTTTTCCACTTGGGTACTGTTTTTATCACCTTCTCTAGGAAGTATTTGCTTCAGTACCATAATGATGTATGTACAGATATCTTGCCTTGTCTGTACACCCAACAATGTTCTTTGTGATATGGAGAGGAAAGTGTTGGTAGCTCTGTAAAGAGTTTAAACACCAATGTACAGTAGTTAGAAATCAAGACTTGCAGTGCAGGCATGGCAGGCGAGGCAGAACTGCCCTACCAGAGTTCTTTGAAAAGTGCTACCCCTGCTGCGGTGGCTGTGATCCTGCAAATACTTACAACCTACAGGCTCCAGCTTTCAGAACCAGTGAGTTGTAAGTGTTTGCGTGATCACAGCAATGATGGCACTTTTCACAGAACTCAGATAAGGTAGTTCTGCATCACCTGCCACTCCCACACCTCATGTCGCTGATAGAAATCCTAACTCTTCTACATTCCCTTATGAAGTGATTTTCAACCACTGTGCCTTGGCACACTGGTGTACCGCGAATGGTCCACAGGTGTGCCATGGGAGTTTGGGCAGGGTCATACATTAGCAGGGGCCTTGGGGGATGTGAGCCCACCCCACTGGCAGTGATATATGCCTTGCTAATTGTCAGAAACAGATTGTGTGCCTTAACAATTTCAGTGCCTTCTCAGTGTTCCGTGAGATGGAAAAGGTTGAAAATCGTTGCTCAAATGCTTTTCAACAGGGAGGGGAGAGAAGTGATGGAGGCAGCTGGTACTGTGGATGTTCCTGCCACCTGAGGCGATTGTCTCATTTGGCCTCATGGGTGGGCCAGCCATGGTACAGCCATTAGAGAGAAATCAAACTGGCTGGAGACTGTAGCCAAGCAAGTTTCTTAGTGCCTAAGTCGGAATATGAAATTCCTGTGGAAACAGCCAACTAACTTTGAGAAGATGGTTGACATAATAGGTTAAACTAGAAGGAGAAAACAAAGGTAAAAGTTTGAAATTACTTCAAAAAACAGGGAGGATGTAAAATGGCAACAGAAAAGGAAAATGGTGGGACTAAATTACAGTTATGATAAATTACATCTTGATTAGGATCAATTCTCTATGCTACAATTACATTTGGCCTATTTGTACCTAGTAAGTAGCTCAAATATTGCAACATATCCATAACGCAATATGCTGTAGCATATGCCAAATTAATGGCATTACCTTAAACAACCTTCCTTAAATATACCACTTGGAACAAATTGCACCAGTTTAGGGTGAAATCATAAAATGCACATGTCAAGTGACAGAAATAATTGCATTTTGGAAAATGATCCATTTAAAGAGGTGGAGATTAAAGTCACCAAAGTGGCAAATAGCATAAACATTTGGGGGCTTTTCTTTCTTCTTCTTCATAAAAAAAAAAACTTATTTGAACGGTTCTATGAAAATTCTTGTAAGGGCTGTCTCCAGGGAGTTCAGAGATCCCAAATTATGGCTTGAAGGCATGTGGTACTGGCTTGGGAGGTAGGTAGGCGGGCCCAGGATTAGGCCATAAGGCCGAATCCTAAGCCCATCCGGAAGGAAGCTCAGCCCCGATTTGGGCCATACAGTCTCCTCGAATCTGCGCCTGCGGTTTAACAGGTGCAGATCCAGGTAGCGCATAGGGGCGCACGAAATAGCGCATGAAAGTGCCCTTATCGCGGGAAGGCTCCAGCCTCCCTTATACTATGCTGGATATGGCACAGGCCAGTTGGCCTCGCCATTCCAGCACAGTATAGGATTGCACTCTAAGGCCCTGATCTGAACAGAGAGGAACACCAGCAAGAATATGTGTTCCACTGCCGTACCAGGCCTATTACAAAATTGTTGTCAAGTGTTTTGTGATGTTGTGGATTTATATATAAATTTTGTTATGTATTAAATAACAAAATTACACAAAAGGAAATATTTAAACACACTCCTGTTCTTCTGTGTAAGATGAGATGCAACTGTAAAATGACCTCAGTTTTTCTTGGTGGGTTTTTGTTAAAATTAAAATAATGCATTTTGTTCTACTCCAGGTCAAACAAAAGACGGTAACCAAAACCTGTTTTTCTCATGAGTAATTCCAATTTTTTTTAAAAAGCATGTAGATTGACAAATGACTTTCAGATCCCTACATCAAGCATAATTTGGCACTAAGTACTAACATTTGAAAAACCCTGATTCCTTGCTATAGGGGCCTGTACAACAACAGACCTTTGGCAGGTTTGAAATACTGCAGCAACCTTTAATTTAGAGAAATTATTACCAGTAAGAGAAAGCAGGTTGGTCATGTGCATGCCTTGAACGGAAAAAAAAAATTGAAAGAAAATAGAACTCAAAGTGCATATTCTCCAGACCTGGCTTTGCTCTGAAGTTGATTTGTACCTCTCTAGCAGCTGTTCAAATAAGTAGCTGCCCGGAGGAAACATATGTATAATGCCTCTAAAGTTTAATTTCTCTTTGCGTCTCTCCAAAGTCCAAATGCAGACTTTTAATAGAATGAAGAAATGGGCCGTTTTATATGATGATTGGAAAACAATTCTTAGATTCTGAAGATCAGCCAGTGAGGATATTACAAAATAATTTGCAAATGATTCCATGGTCTGCATGATTTTCAGCGTCTCTGTATTGCACTGGAAGCCTTCAGATCACTGGATTGCCTGCAGGATTTGCAAAATCTACTCTGGTTTGTTACTGCCTGTGTTATGGCAAGATTAACAAAGATCTGAATATATTATATTTAGCAGGGGGAGAGTAATTGTCCCCATTCATCCCTGAGCAGTGTCTTTTCTGGTGGCTGTTGCTAGTGGTGTTCTGCATTTTTAAAGATTGTGAACCCTTTTGGGACAGGGAGCCATTTAACTTTATTATTATCATTATTGTTATCATTATCATCATCATTATTATTATTATCATTGTCATTATTATTTGCCTGTAAACAGCTTTGTGAACTTTTTTTGAAAAGCAGTATATAAATATTGGGTATATAAATACTGTTGATTGATTGAATATTTGAAAAAGCAGATTTAGAAAATTTTGATCAGGATCTAGAGCAGTGGTTCTTAAATGTTTTAGCACCAGGACCACTTTTTAGAATGAAAACAAATCTGTTTGGGAAAAAAAAATCATGTCATGGTGATGCCAGAGCCTGCCACTTTCCTGAGAATGCAGCAATAAAGTGGGTAATTTCTCAGCCATTTTCCAATAGCACAGTGAATCAGAAAGAAAAAAAGGCAATTAACAACTTTGACACAAGCAAAGCCACACAGCCCTTCCCCTTTCCAGCATCCCATCTTCCCATATTTTCAAGATGGCTGCTCTAGGTGCTTCGAGACCCACCTGAAATTGGCTTGCAATCCAGTTTGGGAACTACTGACCTAGAGTTTTAAGCCACAGTCCCAAACAGGCATATTTATACACATCAAAGACATATTTATACACATTTATACACATCAAAGTATTTTAACTTTGGTTAAAAGTTCACTAATCCAAATTGGAGCTTCCGCTGTAAGGACTTGAATTTGGAATCTGTCATTATCTTTCTTGACTGTATCCAAGTCTTTCATTATAATCGACACTGGGTTTATTCTGTGATTGCACCACATAAATGCAGTAATTAGTCTGAAGTCCAATATGGCATGCAGATTTGTAAAACTTCAAATCAGACATAGATGTTGCATAACTATCTTTTTTTTCTCATTACAATTTGCCCATCAGTAAACATATTTGCATATAGAGAAATACATGTGCCAATATTATAGGCGCCTCTTCCCCACTATTCATAAATGGCTGCCAAACTGGGAATATGGCAACTGCTCTTACAAGAGTTGGATCATTGTGATGATAAGTGGAGGTTTGCAGGAACCAAGGCTACTAGCAAAACCACCTCACTTTCCAACATAGGCATTTGGGTGTGTATACAATGTATGTGACTTATATGTGAGTGCTAGTGAGGTCATCCAATTCAAAAAAAAATACATGACACTCCAGCATTTGACTCAACAAAAACAACAAAACCCACAGCTTTCAATTGTTATTTTTTTATTTGAAGAATTTATACCTCGCCTTTCCCGTACCAAAGCAAATGCCCAAGGTGGCTTACATGGCCAGGCTAGTCTAAACTGTCATTTTTCAATGGGGTTTTTTTTTTTAAACAAATGTACAGTATTCTGTGATTCACCGAATCCTCAATCCCAGCTGTAGTCTTCACAGTGTGGTTTTCTCCTCTGGTTGCATGCCATCGAGATTCAGCAGACAATCGTAGGTCAAGCCCGGACAGGTCCTCAAGGTCATATTCTATTCTTCTGCGGGCTGGCCTTCTCACACATTCCCACACTGGCTAATCAGCTCCACAGCGACTCCGTTCAGCCACAACAGGTACTGCAGCTTGTTACAGCCTGACAGTCTGTCTCCCATCCAAGAATAAATTATGGACTCTCCTGCTTAGATTTAGGCAGTACCAGCAGCTCAACCGTCAGTTCACACCTCCTACGCAATCTAGCCAGGTATGGAGAAGTAGACCACTGTATTTTTCAGAAACATGTATTAATGTCTCTTGAGACTTCATTAATTAGGACAATTTTATTTTATAATCCCTGAGAACAATTTTCATTTCCTTCCAATAACATTTGATATTGTCATCCCCACTGACCCATATCCTATGATACAGCCAATGCCTCCTATACCTAAAATGAAGCCTTTGTGGGGAATGCCATTTGAAAGGAGTGATGCTGCTGGCATTCTCCAAAGGATTCCAGGGCCCTTGTAAAAGGAACTGCTACATTTCCGCATGGCGTCGCCCGCTGAATTAGCAGCATCAGTCACATTAGCGTCTGTCTGCTGTGATTGTCTCTTTGTGGCAATGCCTTGCCTGGGCTTTGCTGTGATCACATGAGATGCTGGTGTCACCCCGGCGGCTGGAAAAATGCATTCTCGATGCCTAGGAAAAACCTGTATAAATATTCTCAATAAATAAATAACAGTTGTCATTTCCCAAATATGACAGTCTCCGGTTGCCTGTGCTTAAATTGAACGACATGTCATTTACCCTAATAGACAGGAATGCATGTTCGGCGTATATGAGTGAATGGGCTAATTCGTATTCACCTCAGCTGTGATCTCAGTCAGGGGGCTCGGGCTCTAACAGGGTTTGGATGGATCAAATCACCAAGTCGAAAAATCTTGGTCAATTATAGATGCCTAAGGCTAAAAAGGAGGTGCCTGCCTGCCTGCCTGCCTGCTTTTCAAGCTCTCTTCCTTTTTTTTTTTTTTTTTTAACACCACAAAGCATTGAATGCTCCTCCTATTCCTAAGCTTACTGAAGAAGCAAATCAATCTCCCATCTGTGGAATTTCTGGGAATATCTCTTCCCCCTGTAATTTAACATGATTCAATCCCCCCATCCTGATAATACAAGTGGTGAGAAAGGCTCCTAATCCTATTGGCCTACCCTCTTGTCAGCGCCTCTTTATTCCCCTGCTTTAAAGGCTCAACATGTTTTGATTTACAATAAGCACTAAGATAACTGCAGGTGCCCTCCAAAAGCGAGGTTAACTCACCTGAGATGAATTCTTTTCTTCCAAACAAAGCAGCACAAGAGCAGGAAACACAATTAATACAGGTGCTTTCTTCGAACATCGGAAATGCCACTTACCTGTGATATGACACAAATCCTCATTGAATAAGCAAGCCCTGGTGCCTTGCTTTATATTTTCCTCAATGGAGGAAAGGAGTTGAAGTTTATATTTAAAGAAGAAAAGAGAAGGAAACCGTAATTTCTTGAAAGTCATTTGTAAATTTTTCCGAAGTGTCCAGTATTTATGTGGTTGCAAAATTGGCTTCTGCCATCTTTTAACATTGTAGTTCCTATACAGGTAGATGATCCCTTATCCAGACATCCAAAAGCCAGACTATTCCAAAATCCAGACATTTTTGTCCAAGACTTTTCTGTAGTGTGAACACTAGAAAGTCTTGTGCTCATTCCCACGCACAGGCTGTAAGTTCTCTGTTCTCTGCTCTGTGGTATATGCCACTGTTGAAAAATTACCATTTTAACCACAGAGGCTTAAGCAGCTGGTAAAGGTGGTTAAAAAAGGAAAAAATACTTTTTTTTGGTGAGTCCCAATGCTAAAACGTTTGAGAAACACTGCTCAATTGTCCAAGATCAAGAGTTCTTTTGTTGTTAATGCTGAGTGTTAAATATGAATTACTTTCATGGCAATATTTACAATTACAACATCTATTTGAGTCTACCCCTGGTCCAGCAGCATTATCTGATTCTGAGAAACCTCTACTCTTAGAAGCACTTTTAGAACTCTCTTGATCAACACCAGAACCAGGGGACAGCCACTAAAATTGATTGGAGACTTAAGAACAGACAAAAGAAATATTTCTTTTCCCAACCCATAATTAATCTGTGGAACTCCTTGCCACAGGATGTAGTGATGGTACCTGGCCTAGATGCCTTTAAAAGGGGATTGGACAGATATATGGAGGAAAAGCTCATTATCACTTAAAGGAAATGATGATCGTATGCAACCTCTGGGTTTTAGAGGTGGCCTATCTCCAAATGCCAGATGCTAAGGGAGTAATGCATTTGGGTAATGTACCAATTGTAAATGTTACTATTTAATTGGCTTATTAACCAATTAGAGGATTATTCAACTACATATGATGGTGTAGTGGTTTGGGAATTGGACTTAGACTTGGAAGATCCAGGTTCAAATCCCCGTTCAGCCACAAAGCTTTCTATATGACCTTGGGTGACCAGTCACAGCCTCACCTATCTCCCAGGATTGTTGTGAGGACAAATGGAGGGGAGGAACCATGTACACCACCCTGAGCTCCTTGGAGGAAGGGCAGCATAAAAATGTGAAAAATAAATATTACTGAATTGACTGACAGCCCTAAAACAGAATCATGACCTTCCAATGGTTTAGAAAGTGAGGGATGTACACAGTGATGTCATGCAGGGGGTACGTGAGTACCAGTTTCTAGGATTACAGCTGGCCCCACCCATTCGCCCACCCACTCGTCAACTCCGCCCTCTGCAACGTTTGAATTTCCTGCATGTTTGAGTTGCCTGCATGTTCTCAGAGCCAGGCAGGCAGGCAGCGAGCGGAGCCTTTCCTTTCCTTGCCACTGAAAAATGAGTTGCTCTGGGGTTTTAACATGATGCCAGGCCTCCTTCACATGTTCTGGGGGTGCTGTGGAATACTGTTGCAACTGTTGGGTCAGTTTAAAATCATCTGAGGCCTCAAAAAGGGCTTTTTTCATGTCACTTCCTGCCACGACATCACTTCTGGCTTATGATGTCACTTCCGGTGGGCGGGCCCCGACACGTGCCAATCAAAAGTGAGTACCTGTTCTTAAATCATTTAGATGACACCACTGGATGTACAGCATTTAACCTGATGAGATTTCAGCAACAGTGAAGAGATTTTAAGGCTACTGAACCAGAAATGCCACACTGATGATATGCATGAGATGGATAGGGGAATGTTTTTTTTTTTCCCCACAACACCAGAACCAGGGGACATCCGCTAAACTGAGTATCGTGAGAGTTAGAGCAGACAAAAGGAAATTTTTCTTTACCCAGCATGCAATTAATCTGTGGAGCTCCTTGCCGCAGGATGTGGTCTGGCGGCCTAGATGCCTTTAAAGGCAGATTGAAAAGATCTATGGAGGAAACGTCCAACACAGGCTACAAGTCATGCTGGGGGTATGCAACCTCCTGGTTGTGGACGTAGGCTATCTCTGAATGCCAGATGCAAGGGAGTACAGAATGCAGGGAGCCTGTTGTCTTGTGTGTTTCCTGTACTGAGGCATCTAGTGGGCCACTGTGAGATACAGGAAGCAGGACTAGATGGGCCTTTTGGCCTGATCCAGCAGGGCTCTTCTTATGTTCTTGGATGATTCTGTTTTATTTACCTCATATTTCCCTCAGGATTTTACCTCATAAATTTACGTCAGAATGCCAGATGCAGGGGAGTGGCAGCAAGATACAAATATCTGGTTGTCTCTTGTGCTTCCTGAGGCATCTGGTGGGCCACTGTTAGATACAGGAAGCAGGACTAGATGATCCTTTGGCCTGATCCAGCGGGTTCTCGTTATGTTTTTATGATTATAAATGAGGAAGTGCCCTGCTGGCTATTTCCTGACGAATCCCCTGCCCACTTTTCACAAAAAAAATATATGTTATTCACAAACTTATTATTTCCTATGTTACGTGCTGCAATAATCGTATTAACAATAATTAAACTTCTTTATTTTGCCTCAGAGGCACTTTTAAAACTTTATGAATAAAGTTAACTTGCTTTTAACTCAGAAAACAGTTTTTTTTTTTCAAGCCTGAACATTAATCCTTAACAATAAGGCCATTAAAGGTGAATGATATAGTAGATGAGCATTATTATGAACACATTCTCATAAAGAAGTTTGATTTAAGAGATGCATGATCACCATCTTTATTGTATGGAATGAATGATGCCTCAGTGCTAAAAACATGCTTAGCTTACTTTGGCTTTGATCTTGACTGTGCAAGCTTCATTTACTTCAAGGCCCTGATGATCACTTTGAGCTGTTGGTACCAATGTAATATTTCCCTTCCCA
This sequence comes from Lerista edwardsae, assembly GCA_029204185.1. Lineage (NCBI taxonomy): Eukaryota > Metazoa > Chordata > Lepidosauria > Squamata > Scincidae > Lerista > Lerista edwardsae. The sequence goes on from JAJKFI010000009.1 coordinate 17,438,865, forward strand.
ACCCCAGAGAAAAAAAGTTCCTTTATAAGAGATAAATTGACAAGGCTGCATGGTCAATTAAACCTGTTCCTTTGTAACAAGTACAGCACTCAGAACACTCCCAAATTGCGTCCTTGTTTTCTTGTGCACGTCAAGTTGGTGAAACTGAAAATACTGCCTTACTCTTACTTGTGAGTACTCCCAAGATTCTGAGCAGAAATCGTTAACATTCTCAGGTTGTGTGTGTGCGTGTGTGTGTGCGCGCACATGCGCACACACGCATGTGAATGCTTTGGTCTAGAATTTAAATAATAATTACACTGATTTTTTTTCAGTATGAGAAAAGATTTCTCTTCTGCATCTGAGAGGAATATATTTCCATAATTTTTATTTTGCATACAAGACAGATGTCAGAACCTGAAAACAATGAGAACTTTATTTGAATTGGATTGAAGTACAGGCATGCCCCGGTATCCACTGATTTGGTATCCGTGGTTTCAGTTATCCATGTAATGGTTAAGCCTATTAAAAAGATAGGGGAACATTAATTAAATCTCCCTTTTTCTCTTGTTGCAAAACTACTGATGTTCCCCTATCTTAAAAAGGCATCCCCAGTATCCATGGTTTCACATATTGAGAGGGAGCTGGAACAGAACCCCAGCAGATACTGGGCCATGCCTGTACACCCAATTCAAGTTGAGGAGGTTGTGGGGCATATTGGGAGTAGGAAGCTGACACCAATAGACATTTGGTTCTCAGGAAAAAAAAAATTGCTTCTAAAAAAATGCAACCCCACAAAATGCAACCCAAGAACTATAGCAGAGTCTCTACACCTAAGTTGTAGGATGTTATTATTCCAAATTATCATTTCTAGAAATATAAAGCAGTGACCCCAGATCACTTTCAGGTCACCCCCAATTGCAAGTCTGCATTCAGGTGTGGGCGCCACTCCACGTAATGGCTTTTGTGCATCCCTGTATCAATACTGCACATTAGTTGTAATGACCGTGCAGTTGCCCTTTCATCCTGTGCATATGAATAGTCATGTAAGAATGGGAGCAATAAAGAATGGGGGTGCTGAACATGCACACGTAATCCCAAAAGTCCCAGGCAAAAGTCTTAGATCTGTTTTCTCTCATGCTCAGAATGAAATGAGGAAAAATCTTGGACTGTACCACTTCTGGACAATGGACTGTACCACTTCTGACGGCAGGTGGGGTGTGGCACTTTTGTAGTGGAGTAGCTAAGGCAGGGCCAGGGGGGTACATTGCCCCAGGTACCATGCCTTGAAGTGGGTGTCAGATGGTCTCCTGGAGGCCTATGAAAGGCATTTTCAGTTTTTGCCACACACAGCCTCTCCAGGCCTAAGAAGTCTCTGAAAGGCACTTCTGTTTTTTGACAAAACTTGGAAGTGCCTTTCAGAGACTTCTTAGGCCTGGAGAGGCTGTGTGTGTGTGTGTGTGTGTGTGTGTGTGAGTGAGTGAGTGAGTGAGTGAGAGAGAGGGGGGGTGTTAAAAATGTATTTGCCTTGGGTATCCTAAATACACCACTGCATTTTTGAATATCCTCTACCTAAAGAACTCACTAGTAACACAAAAGGGAATGAGTAGGACTTGAACCGTATCATCCCATATTCCAGTTTTGACTGGCAAGAAATTTGTTTATATTTGTGAGGGCGCAATCCTAACCTGGAGTTAGGCTGGCACAATTAGGCCGGCAAAGTTTGGCCGGCACAAGGGCCACTGTAAAGTATGTTTGAACCACTCTTGGAGTCAGGGAGGATGGTGCACGCCAGAGCGGTGCTGGCCTGTCTGACTCTGAGAGTGCAATCCTACCTTATGCCGGCCTAGTAAGGACAGCATGGCAGGGCCATATCCAAAGGCCCATTCGGAGGCGGCAGCAGCAACATGCAGGGCAAGGGGAGGCTTTCCCCTTGCACCCACGTAAGCCCCAGTCACCCCTATGGGCCTGCTTGGATCTGCGCCAGCAAAATAGCAAGCGCAGAGGAACGTGCACAGGAGAAGCCCGAATCGGGGCCGCCATGGCCGGGAACCGGCATTAGGATATGGCACTACGGCCATCCTGCGTCACAACTGCATCACAACCCCCGTCTCCACCCCCTGCAGTTAGGACTGTGCTCTGAATGGTTCCCCAAGTGCATTCTGAAAGGGTACAACAATCCACTTATACCCCACGAATCAACCACATTCTGCTGCATGTGTGGAGCAGGCTTTCATTAACAATCCTGAACATACTCGCTGAGATATAAATTCCTTGGAAATTAGGTCTGCGATAAAAGAGGAGAAAGCTCAAAGGCCATCATCCCCTCTCGCTAAGAATAACCAGCTTCTGCAAGATGTACCAGGGCACGGCCTCACATAATGAGAAACAGATCATGGGATTCATAATTAAACTTTGGATTAAGCTTTAATTGCTTCCATCAGAATGGCGTACAAGGAGGAGTGCCAGGGTTCTCTTCTTTCAGGTGACAACATAATTTTAGGTGATATGCAGAATATCTTGGTGTGCATGCTAATCCTCTTTATTCTTCTTTCTTATAACGATCGTCAAAAAATAAATAGAATTTTCAGTTTAGGAACAGAACCCTTGCTATCTGGCACTGTGTAATTAGCATACATGAATGAGGAATGAATTCCTGCTGGTCTGCCCTGTTGTTCATCTATATCAATGGAGTGGGGGGGATTATATAATACTTAGACAAAAAAAGCCCTCTTCCATATTAAAATGTTCACATTATTTACGTGAGCGCCACTGACTTTGAGAAATGAAGGATATTCAAAGGACACAGACCCACACCTTTCTGTGCATATTCATGCACGCCTGTGAAGGTATACATTATGTATTAGCCAAGGGGCCATTGATACAAGGTATTGCATTTCTGTTCTCCCATCAACCATGATTGGTAGAGGTCTCTGCCCATGTCCAAAGTCTGTGCAGCGATTCAAGGCTTGTTGGTATTCGCTTTTAGTGCAATTGCTTGGGGAGAGGCTATGGCGCTGCAGAAGAGCACATACTGTGCCTGCAGAAGATCCCAGGTTCAATGTCCAGGTAGAGCTGGGAAACAGGCCAATCTGAAACCCTGGAGAGGGGGTGCCAGCCAATGGAGGTAGTTCATTGGTTGGCTGAGGATAAGACAGCTTCATGTGTTCATAATCAATAAGACCATAAGAAGAGCCCTGCTGGTACAGGACAAAACTTCCCATATCTTACAATGGCCCACCAGATGCCTCAGGGAGCAGAAAAGAGAACAAGATACCTGCATCCTGTTGCCACTCCCTTGCATCTGGCTTTCTCAGGCAGCCTATTTTTACAACCAGGAGTGGCACGTGTAACCTGTAACATGACGACTTGTAACCTGTGATGGACTTTTCTTCCAGAAATCTGTCCAATCCCCTTTAACAGCATCTAGGCCAGACATAATCACCTGTGGCGAAGAGTTCTAGTTCCACAGACGCCATCACCACATCCTGTGGCAAGGTGTTCCACTGACTAATTACACAATGACTTATCAATGACTTTCAGCACAATCCTATGCACATCTGAGTTCAAGTCCCAGATAGGATTCCTTGCCTTATGACCTAAACCTATCCCCCAACAGTTTACACGATGCAGCAATACCATGAAGATGCGTGCATCATGCTATGATGGGGGAGATCAGGAGGTTTCCTCGACTCAGTGAACTTTTGTTCCCTTACCTCTGAGTAGACTTCCTGACAGCCTATGGGTAGGGTAGTTTTCTTTTGTTAAACATTGCATAAAAACACAAAACATCAACTTCATTCCACCAACTTTTGGGGATTAAAATAAAAACACAAAACACCGCATTTTAGTGTTTAAGATATTTTCCAGAAATTAATTACATTTCCAACTAGAAATAATACTACGGCTGCATCTGCTGATACTTTATCGCCTTTTTCATTACCTAGTACACTTTTAAAGCATTAAAAATGAGACCTTGGAATGAGAATTTTGAATAAAAACACAAAACAGTGCAATTTGCTATTTTAATCAAGAAATTTTTTGGGGGGGGGAAGCATCACCAAAACCTTACACCCCTATCTATGGGTCTTCTCAGACATATGCCAGCTCTATAGTTGGTGGAAGTCCCAGGAGAACAAGGATGCAATGTAGGCCAAATTTCAGGGGATAGGCTCTGGCATCCGCATTTGCCGCCAAGATCTGCCCCCTCCAGCCTGCGCTCCCTACCTCCTGCCCTCCATCCGGACTGCCCAGTTACTCCCCTGCCCTCCCCTCCCCATCCACTCAAACTGGCCCAGCAGCATGCCATTGCTGGACCCTTTACAACAGTGTCACCCTGTCCCACTGTTGTAAAGAAGAAGCTAGGCTTGAGCTGTTCATTAGTACTGGGAGAATTTGTGATACACAGGTTGAGGATTCCCTTATCAGGAATGCTTGGGACAGACTGGTGTCTGGATTTCCGATTTGTCTGGATTTTGGAATAATTGCATAAATATCATGAGAAATGCTTCCTCTCGTTCTTTTCACTGTTCCCCATTTGGGTGTCTGCTGACCTCTGACATTTTTCAACAATGGCGCACATCATAGAGCAGAGAATAGAACTTACAGCCTATACATAGGAATGAGCACAAGACTTTCTAGTGTTCACACTACAGAAAGTTTAAAAAAAAAAAAAAACCTTGGACAAAAATGTCTGGATTTCTGAATTGTCTGGATTTTGGATATCCGGATAAGGGATCATCTACCTGCACAATGATTCACATTGTGAAATTTCGACCGTTCTTTTTACACAATTAACACTGATAATTAATGCCTAAGCTCTAAAGTTGAACGCTAAGATTTTTAGTTCATTCATGGTATGTTGACCTCTGGTCAATACAAACATTCTGGTCCTATACTGGTTTACAAAGTCTTATACAGCTATCTTCTTTACATTTCATTGTTAAGATGTGCACATCAAATATTTTATATGTACACCTGTACATGTAAAGCACAAACATCACAAACTACTGTATTTATAAATGACTGTATCATGTGCACACATAGAGCCAGGGCAGGCTGTGGTTCTTTCTTGTGTGCATGTGTACTGGTCTTCAGAATTATCATCAGGCATTACCCTCATGTGTGTTCAGGGGTGAGAGGGATTGCATTCACATGGTGAGTGTAACATGTAGCCCATCTAGAAGGTCGCCTCTAATTCATCTGTAGAATGTCATGTCACAAGCTGAAGCAAAGGCACCATTTCATCTAAATTTCATCTATGCAAAATGACCCACAGGTCAGTGACATTTTATAATGTCATCTTTAGGGCCATTCCAATTTATACGGCATATACATACTTTCCAACAAGTTAAATAAATATTTGCAAGTTTTACAGTGTGATGCAAGCCTTGACTTTTAAGTTCAGTTCCAGCAATTTGGCACGTACGCTCCCATGAAAAGCCAAAGCCATTAGAGTACCAGATGGAATTATAAGCATCAAAATGTCATTCTAAAAAGCAAATCCATTTTTGAGTACTGGAGTAACGTTAGTGTCCTTATGATACATGTGTGCCTGCAGGGAAGGATGGACATGACCTGCCTGCCCTGTGTTCATTCCCTAACAAGTTCTTCTAACCACTTCCCATGGGCTTCAGACACAAAGGGGTTTTCATTCCACCAACATTGTCAACTCCTCCCCTAATTTGGTGTCTGGGTGCTCTGGAAAACTGTGGGGCCAATTCTCCTTGACCTTCAAAGCTCTTTGGCAACACCACTGCTGGAACTAGCATTCCACTTGCGACAGATGCTTTATGGCCATTTACGCAAACCATTTACGTTAAGTTGTACATGGCCTTTCAGAAGAGTGTGGAGCTGCGCATTCTGGCCTACTGCCAGAGAGGCTGGAATGGCCGTGTGGGTGGTGGTAAAGAACGGAGTGCCTGCTGTCAACTGTAAGTCGGAGCAGAAGGCAGAATCAGGAGTAGGCAGGAGGTGTCTCAGGGCGGGAGGGAGTAGGACCTGCCACAAACAACTTGCATGGGATGCTGTTCTGCCAAATTCTCCCTGCTGGGCCTCCCCAAAGGCCTCAATGTTCACTCTAGGCTAACTAGTTTCCCCTCCAGAGTGGCCTCAGAGATAGGCAAGAGGGCGGGGGTTCAGTCACCCACTGGGCCTCCTCTCTTCCAGCAGCTTTGCTTGGGATCATTCATTCATTCATTCATTCAAATAGTATTTATATACCGCTTTTCAACACAAGATCACAGGCTGGCCAGCCTCCAGACTGCCCTCATCACTGGCTTCGCTCAAAATACCCTAAACCTAATCTGGCACCAATAAACCCCACCACCAAACAATAGGCAGTCAGCTTGCCCAAGCTACAACTGCCTCCTCCACTTGGTGGCTCCAGGGGCGTGGCAGCCATACAACAACTCCCAATGGCTTCCCACTTCTTCAGTCCTTCAGGCAGTCAGTCCAGCCAGCACTCCATCAGTTCAGCAATCTGTCCGTCCAACACCTACCTGGTGCTCCCATCCAACACTTACCCAAGGTGCCCTCCTCCAGCACCTACCCAGGTGCTACCATCCAACATCCTTCCCAGGTGCTACCATCCAGCACCTACCCTGGTGCTTTACTGCAGCTCTTGTCTCCAATGTTATACTTAGGCCAGCCAATCAGTGGGCAGGCTTTAATTCAGCAGCCACACCCATCCGCACCTGTGCTAACCTCCCTTCACAGCCAGAGCCCTTATCAGCCTGCAGCTGTGTTCCTGCTGCAGGAGTTCTGGGATTAACCCCATAATCCCTGGTTTACCTGGACAAGGGGCCATTGCTGATACCATTCCCTCACTCCTCGGGGTAGCTCCTGCCTTTTCCAATACAGATGCTATCTCTTCTGGTAGCAGCTGACATGTTCTTTTCCTCAGAAAAAGGGCTGGTGCAAGTCTGAAGTGATCCATAGAAGGCCATTGTGTGGTGGGGTAAGGTACATATAACTTTTCCTTACTTTCCTGTCATGTCATAAGAACATCCCTGGATTAGGCCAAAGGCCCATCTAGTCCAGCTTCCTGTATCTCACATTGGCCCACCAGATGTCTCAGGGACCATGCATGACAACCAGATATTTGTATCTTGCTACCACTCCCCTTCATCTGGCATTCTGAGGTAAATTTCTGAGGTAAAATCCTGAGGGAAATATGAGATATATAAAACAGAATCATCTAAGAACATAAGAGGAGTCTCGCTGGATCAGGCCAAGGGCCCATCTAGTCCAGCTTCCTGTATGTCACAGTGGCCCACCAGATGACTCAGGAGCACACAAGACAACAAGATGCCTGTGTCCTGTTGCCACTCCCTTGCACCTGGAATTCTCAAGTAGCCTACTACTAATGTAAGGAGGTTGCACCACCCATCATCATTGCACCAAACAGAATAATCTAAGAACATAAGAGCCTGGCTGGATCAAGCCAAGGGCCCATCTAGTCCAGCTTCCTGTATGTCACAGTGGCCCACCAGATGACTCAGGAGCACATGAGACAACAAGATGTGTGCATCCTGTTGCCAGTCCCTTCCATCTGGCATTATCAAGTAGCCTACTACTAATGTAAGGAGGTTCCACCACCCATCATGGCCTACAATGGACTTTTCCTCCAGAAATCTGTCCAATCCCCTTTTAAAGGCACCTAGGCCAGATGCCATCATCACCTCCTGTGGCAAGGAGTTCCACAGATTAATTACTCATTGGGTAAAAAAAGTATTTCCTTTTATCCATTCTAACTCTCCCAGCACTCAATTTTAGTGGATATCCCTTGGTTCTGATGTTGTGAGAGAGGAAAAAGAACATTCTTCTATCCCCTCTATCCATCTCATGCATAATTTTGAATGTCTCAATCATGTCCGCCCTCAATCATGTCATAGAGCCCCACAGAAATACAAACTCACAGAGTTCCTATGACGATAAAATGCCTTTCTGGACCTGGTGTGCATTCTACTTTCTCAGACTAGATGGGCAGCCCAATCCTAAGGAAGGCCCAATTCTCTTAAAGGCATTGGACGGATTTCTGGAAGAAAAGTCCATCGTGGGCTATAGGCCATGATGGGTTGTAACCTCCTTACATTAGTAGTAGGCTACTTCAGAGTACTGGGTGCAAGGGAGTGGCAACAGGATCCAAGCATCTTGTTGTCTCATGCCTCCCTGGGGCACCTGGTGGGGCCGCTGTGAGATACAGGAAGCTAGACTAGATGGGCCTTTGGCCTGATCCAGCAGGGCTCTTCTTATGTTCTTATGTTCTTAAGGCTGACATAGTAAGGCCAACGTAGTAAGACCGACAAAACAGGGCTGTATCCTAAGGCCCATTAGGAGACAGCAGCAGCAAAGTGCAGGCCAAAGGGAAGTTTTCCCCTTAGACCCGCATAAGCCCCAGTCATCCCAGTGGGGCTGCTCGGCTCTGCGCTTGCTGTTTTCCAGGAGCAGGTGCACATGCGAAGGAGCGGCTTGAATCGAGGCCGCCAAGGCTGGGGGCAGGGTTTAGGATCTGGCACTACGGCCGTCCTGTGTCATAATCCTGACCTCTGCCCACTGCGCTGTCCAGTTACGCCCCCAGCAAGCCTCTGGCGTGGAACCCCCAGCACGGACCGCGCACAGCTGATGCTCGACGGGCACAAGGCTGGCGCTGCTGGCGGTTGCAGCAGCGCCTGAGTGTTGACGCTGCTGCTTGCGCCGGTCCAGCGCCATACCGCCGACACTGATGCACTTGACAGCATGTTTGCGACAGCGTTCGGCCAGCGCAAGAGCGTAGTGTTGGCGCAATGGGGGTATAGGATTGTGCTCTCACACAGTATGCATTCAAGTGGCATGCACACATCCTTGGCCCTTCCCCTGCATGGGGAGAAATTTTTACCAGTTCTCTTAATGTTGGGGAGAACATTATTCCCTACTTGTACCTCTGCTTGTTCTGTACCTCTACTTGTACCTCTTGTACTACTTGTACATTGTACCTCTACTTGTTCTGGTAAACCTATGAAATATGGATGCAAGAGAAGAGGACATTTGCGTGTTCTGAACCTGCCTGTTTTTCGTCACAGGGTCTTGTTCCTCGTGAAAAAGTATCATTGGAATCGGGCCTCTAAATTCATGAAGGAAGGGTGATATATAAATATAATAGATGCCATTCTTGGTGTTTTCTGTGCTTCTGCTAGAGCTTATAGGGAAGCAGAAATCGCAAAAGGAGAGGCAGCTTTCTTTTGAGCGGCAAATATTTCTGTGCTGCCATGGCAACCCACAGCAGTTGCTTCCTTACTGTACTATGCGCTAACAGTGCTGTCAGGATTCTTCCACTTGCACAAGAAGAATAAAGCATGGAGTGTGATTACAGTTGTGAAAACTGTGCTGCACTCAGGGAAATTGAATTAACTGTGCACTGTCTCGGTAAGTACACCTCAGTTTACAGAGCACCTCCCTCTCCTCCCCCCCCCCCACTTTCCTAGGCCTAGCAGAAAACCTGCTGCAGGCCTATGTTTGCAAGCTCTGCCAGGAAGCTGTATAAAACCTGGCTAGAAAACAAGTTAGCAATAAAGTCAGTCCTCATTATCCATTTGGGTTAGGTGCCTGGAAATCCTAGCAGACAGCAAATTTGCAGATAACGAACCATTGATCTTATGGGATCAATGGGTTAGGTGCAAGGGAAACCTTATCTACCATCAGAAGAATTCAGCAGGGACCGTCAGGAAGACAGCAGAGTGCAGCAGGAAGTGCCAAAAGATCTCCGAATGCTTCAGAGACCTTCCAGAGGCTGCAGGGATCTTCAGAATGGCACTTGCAACCAGCATGGACCCCATAAACATGGCCAGTGGATGAGTTAGCACTGATCACAAGTGCCATTATGAAAGTCCCTGCAGCCTTCGGAAGGTCTCTGTATAGCGAATAAGGAAGGCAGAGGTGCAGATAATGAGGAAAGTAGCAATTCTGTCCCTTGCAGATAGCAGATAGCAAGTTTGCACATAAAGAGGACTGACTGTACTTGCATAGAGCCTGAATTCCATAGTCTAGCGGCCCAATCCTAAAGCCTGTTTACAATGCCAGAATGAACATTCTGGTGGCGTAAACAGTTTTATGGCTGTCAAAAACATGATGCAAGCACAGCCTGGCAAGCACAGCCTGGCTGCCACCACAAGCAGCAAGCAGCTGAGTCCATGCGATGATGGGAAGTGGATGTCTGGATCCACTTCCCATCATCCAGAAGGATCTCTCCAGAAGGATCTCTCCCAGTTGGGGGAATGGGCAGCCAAATGGCAGATGCGTTTCAACGTAGACAAATGTAAAGTGATGCACGTTGGGGCAAAAAACCAAAACTTTACCTATAGGCTAATGGGTTCTGAGCTGTCTGTGACAGCTCAGGAGAAAGATCTTGGGGTGCTGGTGGACAATTCAATGAAGGTATCGACCCAGTGTGCGTCAGCAATTAAGAAGGCCAATTCCATGCTTGGGGTCATTAAAAAAGGGGTTGAGAATAAAACAGCCAATATTATCATGCCATTGTACAAATCGATGGTAAGGCCACACCTGGAATATTGTGTCCAGTTCTGGTCGCCACATCTCAAAAAGGACATAGTGGAGTTGGAAAAGGTGCAGAAGAGAGCGACAAAAATGATTACGGGGCTGGGGCACCTCCCTTATGAAGAAAGACTGCAGCGTTTGGGGCTCTTCAGTCTAGAAAAAAGGCGCCTGAGGGGGGACATGATTGAGACATACAAAATTATGCATGGAAGGGATAAAGTCGATAGAGGGATGTTCTTTTCCCTCTCTCAAAACACCAGAACCAGGGGGCATCCACTAAAGCTGAGGGTTGGGAGAGTTAAAACAGATAAAAGGAAGTACTTTTTTACCCACCGGGTAGTTAATCTGTGGAACTCCTTGCCACAGGAGGTGGTGATGGCATCTGGTCTTGATGCCTTTAAGAGGGGATTGGACAGATTTCTGGAGGAAAGGTCCATCGTGGGCTATGGGCAATGATGGATTGTGCAACCTCCTTGCAAAGGTGGTGGGCTACTGGTACCGGGTGCAAGGGAGTGGCAACAGGATGCAAGCATCTTGTTGTTTCATGCCTCCCTGGGGCACCTGGTGGGCCGCTGTGAGATACAGGAAGCTGGACTAGATGGGCCTTTGGCCTGATCCAGCAGGGCTCTTCTTATGTTCTTATGTTCTGCCACTGCTGGTAAGTTTGCACAGGGGTCAGGAGGGAGGCGGAGTGGGGAGGAGGGCAGATCAGGTCTGGGAAGTATGTGGGTTCAGTGGCAGCAGTGCTTGCCAATCCAAACCCCCTTCCTGGGCCTGATCCACCTTCACAGGTCAATGCAGATTTGCACCAGCCATATTGCTGCCACCAGTCTAAGTAGGAGATCTCCTACTTAAGTATCTTGAAGTATCTTAAGTAGGAGATCTCCTACTTATCTTGAAGTAGCCAAGATCTCCACTGTATCCTAACCCCCTTCTCAGGCCAGGCAGCCCTACGTGGGGCTGTTCAGACCAGCTCCATTGGGCTGGTGGGACATTACTCGGAATGAAATTCTCTTACCTGGAGTAAGAGATGTAACTAGAAGCCTTGGCATTTGGGGCAGTGACATCATGACATCATATGATGTCACTTCCTGGTTCTCTCAGGGAGAGAAGGCACTGGCAGCTTCCAGAAGGGTTGATGGGGCAACCCTTTTAAGGGGGAGCTTCCACAGGAGAAGGAATGAAGGCGTGAAGCTACCAGAACCACCGCCTCTGAGGAGAACCTTGTGCTTCACCTTGGTGTGGTGCCCAGGGCAGATACCCCTCAGGCTGTACTGTAGTTATGCCTCTGCCGTGAGGAACCCTCCAGCTGACTCCTAACTAGCACCAAATACGGCACAGAACAAGCAGCCTGGCTTTGCCAGCGCTAGTTAGGATTGGGCCGACACGTTCAGAAAGATGTGTTTTATAAAATACACAAATACACTGTAAAGCTGAATTAAATTTTATTAAAGGAAAATGGGACTTAAAATGACGCTGCTAAAACCTGCATTAGTAACTTTTAATTCGTTGTGGTCAAATGATAAAGTTATTGGATACATTCAATTCATTTTAGAGCTGGAAATAATTTTACAAATCTTTATAACACTATAAAGTAAATTATTGTTTTACGTTCTTAGTAGGAAATACTCCAGCTGTTTACCCTAAAATAAAGCCATTTTGTGGATATTAAAGAACTAGCTCTGGGAAAATTACCAAACTTGAGTCAATCTGGCACTTGTGAATGATTAACCCTCTTGCCAGAGCAGAAGGTTTTCTTACATCTTTCATGGAAACCGTTATTTGTGCTTACTTCACAGAAGCCATATTGTGATGACGTGGTCGCTCATTTCATGTTATTTTGAGCTTGCATGGGGGGAACAGGAACAGTGATGTCATTCAGGGGGAACGGACCAGAACGGGCGTTCCGGATCCTAACGGGCTCCGTGGCTGGTTCCGGGTTCCCGACAAGTGCCAATCAAAAGTGAGTTCCTGTTCCTAAATCATTTGAATGACACCACTGAACAGGAGGTCCAATCTCACGCTGTCCCTATCATTGTCATCATGAATAGTTTACCAGAATGTGGCTTGAGATAACAGACAGCTCAATCCTAACCCACGCTGGAATAGGTGGGCAGCCGGCCTGCCCCGTATCTAGAACAGGATATGCATGTGGCACAACTGCATGTGTCTGCATGCGGCACAACATGGAGAAGGGGGGTATTTTTCCCTCACCCCGTGTCGTGCTGCTGCAGTTCCAATAGGGCTACTCAGAACTGTGCCAGGGAATTCACCGCCATAACTCCAAGTGGCCCATGTAAGGTTGACGGGGCTGGGGCTGGTGGTTAGGATCCCACCTAAGTGCTGAAGCCATTCCCACTCCCCTCCCTGGTTCAGTCGACCCATGCGCCTGCCCTCCCCTGCCTTCCCCCCTAATCTACCCTCCCTCTGCCCTCCCTCCCCAAGGTTGGCCTCCCTAGGCCAGCCTTACCTTCCTGGCCCTGGAACCAGCACAGGGAGGACAGCACATGACTGGAACGGAGGCGCAAATGTACTTTATGGTGTGTTTGCAGCACTCCTGGGCTAGCACAAGAGACTTGTGCCAGCCCAAGCTCACTTCAGGATTGTGCTGTGCCAAGTCCAGCTGTTACTCTGTTTTGTTGCTGATGCTTATGGAAAAACATGGGCCTCTTGTCTGGTAGGGAACAGAAGGAAAAGAGAAAAAGTGATGGTCCTTTTTACCAGACTAGCTTTTGATTTTTTTTTCTCCTCCAGATGGACCAACACAGCTACCTATTCTTTATTGGTTTCTATGGGAAAGGACTGTTCTAAACTACAGTGTCAGTTCTGCACGGTCCAACAGAACTGCGGTGTTCAAAGCTAAGTATCTGATGTGATCTGGAGCAGCAATGGCATTCTGAAATACAGGCGTGCCCTGATATCCACTGATTCGGTATCCACAGTTTCAGTTATCCATGGATACGATGGATATTGGGATGCCTATTAAAAAGATAGGGGAAGATTAAACAAATAGCTTCTTTTTACTTTGTTGCAGCAAAACCACTGACGTTCCAGTATCTTTAAAAAGGTGTACCAGGTATCCACGGTTTTGGGTATCCACGGTGGAGTCCGGAACGGAACCCCAGTGGATACCAGGGCATGTCTGTAATCTATTTGTATAATCTATTTCTTGAATCCCACCCACTAGAGCCTTGTTTTCAGCTGAAGCATTGCTATGATGTCACTGCTGGGCAAGCGTGAAGCATTGACCCGTTAATGATGTAATACCCATTTTTTTAAGACGGAAAAACTGCTGAGTCCCTAGCAAAATCTCTTTTGCTCACACACCGAGGACAAGGAATCATCCTCACCATTAAAAGAAATATTGTGGATGGCCATGGTTTCAAACTGTTGACGAATGAACAGAAAGACATCTCAGAAACTAATTTCTGAAGCATCACTAATTGCCAAGAATGTATCTTTTTCACTTTGGAATTCTAAACATTCTTTATGATACCGTGCAAGGTCCCTGGAGGTGGTACTAGAGTAGAAACGAATCTTAGCATGACAAGGCAAGGCTATTTATTGCAGTACAAAACTGCTTTCGCGGTTACCAGATTTATAATTGATTTGTAAGAAATAGCATTAGGGCGCGAGTGAGTCAGTAAGAATCATATTTGTCTGAGGCTCCTGGTCCGACATTGCTCATCCAGATACTACTTTAACAACTCCAGTCATCAAATCAACAGAACCACAACAGGCTCTGGTATGAGCCAAAGAGGGGAAAGTGCCATTGTAAAAGTGAATACAGCTGCTTCGATAATAGGACTAATTGCATATTGCATCGCAGAGCTAAATTACTAGTGAAAACAGTTGTAAAACCGACAGACAGTGGAACATAACTCACCGAGGAATTGCTGCCAATTCGGCAAATTCGCCTTGGCCAGGATTCAATAGCCCACACCTGCATTCTCTGAATGGTAAATATATAATAAGGCATAATTACTAGAAAAAATATGCAGCACTTCAAATGTGACAACACACTTTTTGTTTATTGGGATAGTGAATAGTATGTAATAAGTTTGACCTGCTCTACTTCGGAGCCACCTGGGGTCAAAGCGGATGGAGAAAGAAACTGAAAGGTTTTACTCCACAAGAGTGGGGCATGTTTCTCTCCCTGTAGTATGACTGAGTGCTGCTGGAGAAAGGCATATTTAGAGTGATGAAAACTTCTCCTTGCTTCTAAATTGTAGGGAAGTGAAAAGGAAGACTATGCACAATAATCACTATTTTTAAAATCACATATTTATAGTTCAGCTTAAATATTCAAGCTGTAGGGAGCTGGGATGTCTCCGCTGACCTTATCCAAGCTAATAACTGCAACAGTAAAAAGGGAAAAAAGAAAGAAAACAGATGTAGACAAGAAACTTCATCTCTTCTTGCTGCCTAATAACCATGCCCACTTTCGCATAAGGGTTGTAAATCTGATTTACAATTAGCCTTATTTATTATCCATGTTTCTTACAGAGATACAACCTCAATTCATATATGGGACATGAATTCAGGCCCCAGCTTTTGGATGAAGGACCTTAATTAAAGTTCCTCTGAATGATATAGCCATAGCAGGTTGGTTATGGGGAATACACTACAGTTTCTCTGTCTCCAACAATTATGCTTTTAGGAATCAGCGTATCATCAATACAACAAAAAGTGCTATGGATTCCAATTGATTATTCCAAGATACATCAAAGGAAACCGAACTCTTTGCTAAGATCATACATTCCAATCACCTTCACTATAATTGCGGGGGCTCATGTCGACAACAGATGTACATTCAACTATCTCATGGCATGTTGTAGCATCAAAATGCCTTTAAGGTCTCACCTTTGGAGAGGAGCCATGGACCAGTGGTAAAGTACAGGCGTGCCCTGATATCCACTGATTCAGTATCCACAGCTTCAGTTATCCATGGATACAGTGGATACTGGGATGCCTATTACAAAGATAGTGGAACATTAAACAAATCTCTCTTTTTTTTACCTTGTTGCAGCAAAACCACTGATGTTCCAATATTTTTAAAAAGGTGTACCAGGTATCCACGGGTATCCACGGTGGAGTCCGGAACAGAACCCCAGCGGGTGCCAGGGTATATCTGTACATGAAGCTCCCAGATTTAATCCCTGGCATATCCAGGTAAAACTGGGGGAGGGGGAACCCATCTAAAATACTCAGGAGTTGTAACTATCAGTGTACTATAGACAATACTAATCTAGATAGACCATTGACATGACTTTATATCAGCGATGGGATTCACAGATTGACAAGGGGAACGCTGGGCGGGACTAACGCAGGGCTTCCGTGTGATTGGCTGCCCGTCCGCAGCGTTCCGCAGCTGTCCTGGCCTCGGGAGGCTGCCCCGGTTAGCGCGCCCCACCG
Organism: Lerista edwardsae; assembly: GCA_029204185.1. Taxonomy (NCBI): domain Eukaryota; kingdom Metazoa; phylum Chordata; class Lepidosauria; order Squamata; family Scincidae; genus Lerista; species Lerista edwardsae. Next base: position 17,454,792 of record JAJKFI010000009.1, read on the forward strand.
CTGCTTGCCCAGGCACCCGGTGCAACCCTCACCTGTCCCCCACAGTGAGCGGGAGCCCCCCCCCCCG
>JAJKFI010000009.1:17454958-17467378 GCA_029204185.1 Lerista edwardsae
GGGAGCCCCCCCCCCCGAGGCCAGGACAGCTGCGGAACACTGCGGACGGGCTGCCACTCAAGTGGAAGTCCCGCCTAAGTCCCACCCAGCGTTCCCCTTGTCAATTTATGAATCCCATCACTGCTTTATATATATTTAAGAAACGTGTGAATGGTTCAACAAAATAGTCTGATAAGCTATATGGATAACTCTCAGGTAACACACCCTGTCCATAATCTTCCTAGGTTTACCTAAACTGTGTCCCTGGAGTAGAATTGACATGATAATTGACATGAAGTAATCATTCCTTGTACAAGTTTTTTTTCCCCAATGGAGATGTGGATTGCTCCAAAAGATTACAGTATTCAATGGCGCAATCTTGCACTATGTGCTTTCACAGTTTATTTCCCTAGACTTTAATCTCTGAAGAGTCATGTCCATTCTTTCTCAGCCTTGTGCTAGTCCTTGCCCTCTGCATACTTATTGTATCTCAACTAAGGCTGTTTTGGATATGTTTGTCAGCCATAGAAATTAATAACTGTGACATCACCCGCTTCCATAGGTATATGCACTAAAGTCATGACTCAATTATTGCAATGATCTTCCCGCCCAATATCCATATACCCATAATGAGATCTGCAACCTCTGGAGCTAACTTTGAAAGCCAGATGTCTTCATTTCCTTGCATGACTAGACATCCAAACACTCCTGTCTGTGGAGTTCGGCGTGCATAAGTACTTGAGCGGAAACACTGGTGCGCATTTAGATATACACATTTACACACAAAGAGGGGAAAAAATCAACAGTGTCAAAATCAGATCAAAGTCTGCACGGTTCAGCAGCATGATGAACCAGAGAAAGCGATTGTTGATATATTACAAAAGGAAAGGTGGACAAAATTGAATATGTGCCATAAAAATTTAGACTACAAGATGGGCAGCCCAATCCTACCTAAATCCACATGTGGCGATGCTGTGGTGCCAGCATGGGCGATAATGCATTCCCTGGGGGATTTTTGGCTGCTGGAGGTCTCCTTGGGGTAAGGGGGCATTTGTCCCCTTGCCCCAGGTAAGTACGAGCAGCCACTATGGGTCAACTCGGACCTGCGCCAGCAATATTGCTGACACGTCCATGTTGTTCCCGATCAAGAACAAGAAGAGGATTTGGATATGGTGTGTGCTAGCACCACCGGTGCTGCACCTCTCCTGGGCCCGATCTGCCCACCCTGCCCCATTGCTGCCCTGCCCTTCCCCGTCCCATTCAACTCCCTCCATGCTCCCCCCCCTCACTCCTCCATCCCTGCGCTGAGCTTCCTGCTCTGGAAGGCCTTTGTTGCTCCTCCAGTATCAGCCGGAAGGCTCTGGCCTTGCTGCCGGCCTGCCTTGGCGTTGCACTGTTGCTTTAAGTGCTTTATGGTGCTTTTGCAACAGCAAGTGCCGGCAGCATGTGTGTTCTGCCAGCACAGTCCCTTGTTAGGATTGGGCTGAAATTCTATGTCAGAAGCCAAACTGTGCTGGCCTAACTCAGGATTGTGCCCTATGTCTTCTTTGCCTCCCTCACCATCCACAGATTGAAGCATGCAAAATGAAGTTGAGGGGAACTGCGTGTGCGCATGTGTAGTATCATTTTTTTGTTCTGTTTATTCTTTGTTTATTTGCCAGGTAAACTGATTTGTGAACTTATTTTTCAGAAAGAATATTTATAAATATTGTTACATTAAATAACTGTCTGCATGTAGAGCCCCTTCCTCTGTAGAGGTTGGTGGTGAGTGAAGTCATAGCCGGAAGTGCCTTCATCAAGCAGAAAGTGCTGTCAGTATGACGTAATCAAATGAGACTCCAAGAATGCAAACTGGCATTCTTGGACTGAAGCAAATGCACAACCATGAAACATCTTTGAAAGAAAGAAAGAAAGAAAGCTTGGGACAAAATATTGTGTGCACTGAACTAAAAACAATTCAAATAAAAACTCACTTGAAAAATTCATACTATTGACACAAAAGGAATATAGCAGGTCTACAGTTTCTAAGATGGCAGCTCCCAGTTTTCCACAACCCACATGACTTCAGGTCACAACCCACCAAGTGGGTCCTGACCCACAGTTTGAATAGCACTGATGTAAAGGAAAGGGACATGGTGGCACAGTGGGTTAATCTGCTGTTGCTGGGCTTTCCGACCGGAAGGTTGGGAGTTCAAGACTGCGTGACGGAGTGAGCTCCCGTTGCTTGTCCCAGCTCCTGCCAACCTACCAGTTCGAAAGCACCTAAATGCAAGTAGATAAATAGGGACCACTTCGGTGGGAAGGGAACGGCGTTCCGTGTGCTACAGCGTAGAGTCATGCCAGCCACATGACCACGGAAGCTTGTCCTGGACAAAACGCCGGCTCTACAGGCTTTGAAACGGAGATGAGCACCGCCCCCTACAGTCGGTCACGACTAGACCATCCGGTTGTGGGGAAACCTTTACCTTTAAAGGATTGTAAGGCCTAAAGGGGGAGCGGCAGTCAAGGGCCGGTAGGACAAGGGCCCCACAATCAAAAAAGTTTGGGAACCACTGAAGGAAGGAAGGAAGGAAGGAAGGAGATGCCCCTAAACTGCTTCACATCATGATATTTTTTGCACTGCAAACAAAGTGAAAATAAATATTGCTCCCTCCGGAGCCTAAATCCATCTTTGGCTAGCTCAGGTGTTAAGTAGCTGGTAGTGTTCGGCTGAAGACTCAAGAGCGTGGGGCTGAAACATTTGTCTTCCTGTTTCCATTTTCATCGACACATGTTAAACATTAATATCTTTCCGGTATGTGTTAACTGTGAGAGTCACCCCGCTGTTATATATGAATGCATTAAAAAGCCACTCTTCCCTGGAAAAAAAATGTTAAGGGTTTTAAGTGTAAAACATTAAGAAAGTAAATAGTTCTGCCAAGGCTTGGAAGGCTTTCAGAAAGTCATGTTATCAGCTTCTAGTTGGCAGAGCCGAGGAAATACTTAAACTCCAATGCCAGCCAGTGCTAACAAACAACCTTTTCTTCCTGGCCCTCTTTGCTGAATAATTTCGTTCATCTAGCAATATTTTAGTAAGCTGTTGAGTTTAACCACGGTAGCTGAAGGGACCAAAAGCTGCATTTCACGGGAGCCAAATATTTTTTAAGTTAAGTTACGGTGATTATTCTAGGCAAAGCTTTCCTTCATTTAATCCTCTTATAACCCCAAAACTCAAGTGACATTACCACTCATTTAAGAAAACTAATGAATTTCCAAAGGAAATTAGGGAATGAGCGCTGAAGTATTTTGATTATGAGAGGAATTCTGCAGGCCGTTTGCACATGAGGGGAAAGTACTGTGAAAGAAAAGGGAAGCTGGCAGAGCCTTACCTGGCCTGGCATTGCTCTCTGCAATTCCTTCCCAGGGAGACAAGTTAGCTTCTCGGCCTCATTCCCAGAAGGCTTTTCTCTGCAAAGAAAAATACCTCTCTGCTGGCACCATCTTACATTGGCCCATTAATAACGGGCAGCCCAATCCTACATTCTGCTGGAACAGGATGGCCAGTCGGCCTACACTGTATCCAGCGCAATATAGAGGCAGCTGGAAGCCACCTCAGGGTAATGGGATATTTTACCCTTACCTCAAAGTTGGCACCAGCAGCCCCAAAAGGGCTACTCGAAGCTGCACCAGCCAAATCAGCCTGTGCAAGACTGACTGGCCAGGGACGAAGGTTAGGATCCAGCAGAAGTGCTGGATCCTGTCTCTACCCCCTTCCTTGTGCCAACCCACCTACAGGCCTTCCCCTCTTCTACCTTTCCCTGCCCCAAAATGCCTCCCTTTTGTCTTCCACCTTTCCTCTGCCCTTCCAACCCCCAACACTGGCCAAACTCAGCCAGTGCTTCCCCACTTACCCGGGATGGCATGGAGACAGGATTTGGCCTCCATGGGCCGGCACAACTACCTCTTGGAGTGGCACAGACATGCCTTACGGCACATTTGGAGCACTCCCAGTCTGACACAAGTGACATGCACCTGCCTAAGTGCACAATAGGATTGCACCCTAACTCCATTAAAACTCAGATTTGCATGGTTGTTTTTGAGGTACAAAGTCACTGCCCTTGTGTCACAAGGAGTGTCACAAATGTTTGTTTAGTTTACATTCAGTACATCTGTAATCCTTACAAATTGTTGTATGGATAATATTTTTATTAGCGTCATTTCTTATACTATGGCTGCAATCAGGTAAGCTGAAACATGGAGGCTCTAAACTCCTCACTTCATGTGGAAGCTTACTATGCTTTCTGAAATGTTCTGTCACAAGGTTGTGAGGCCTTGCAGAGCAGCACTAAGAAAGTTAAGAGGCGCTGGTCTCAATTGATATTGTTGTCTCTCCCTCCGTATTTGAGCAGAGATACTTTCCACAGATGGGGATTTAGGCAAGACCAGCTTCAGGTTTTAGGGAATCTGCACACTGGCAACCATGGCTCCCTCCTCCCTCCTCCTACCTTGGTGAACCCTTGCTAAAGTTTATGGTGGGACTTCCTTTGGGGCTTGGAAATGGAGAGACAAGGTAATGGTAGAGTAGCTCTTTTGGCCTAGACCAGTGATGGCAAACCTTTTGGGCTGGGTGTGTCAAACCTTTGGAGAATGCTTAACTTAAGTCGGCTAGTGTGTCAACCCTTTCTCCCAAACAAAAGAGAAACGTCTTTATATTCATTCATTTAAACAAAAAATACAGTTCAATCATGTGTAGTGCTGTGTATTATATAAAGAAACAACAAATAATTACAAAAATAAAAAAATGATTAAAATAAACTCAGTTTTTGTCAGATGTTAGTGAACGCTGGTTTGCCACCCCAAACACTGTGGTTTGTCACCTTTGACACGCGTGTCATAGGTTTGCCATCACGGGCCTAGACTGTCACTCTGACTTCACCAAACAAATGATATGGGCACAGAAGTGGTCTCAGGGATCATCTGTGGATCTTTCTGAGGGCTCTCAGTCCCCTCAACTGCCCAATTATACTTTTAAGCTTTGAAAGCCCTGGCTTTAGATCTCATCTATTATTTTGCTTATTATTCCTAAAATTGCTAGGCTTTATGGTGAGAGAGAGAGAGAGAGAGAGAGGGAGAGAGAGAGAGGCCCTGCCCTCAGGCTTACAGTTGAAACATAAAAATATGACTTGTTTAGAGAAAAGGAGATTACTTCCACATTGAAGAGAAGTAGAAAGTGCTGAGGAATTATATTTAGCTAGAGGCCACCAGGCACATTAATGTCTGACAAGCTCATGTGAGGTTTGAACGGTGGCATGTCTAGTGGGGTCAAGGGGGGGGGCAAATATTCCTGAATGCCAGGCAGGGAGGGGTAGCAAAACCACCGCTTGCCGCCCTCAGTCATGCCACCCTCATCGCCACTCTGCTCCGGGAGCCGCCCTCCTCTTCCTCCTCCGCTTTTTTTAAAGGGGAGGGGGAGGAGGGCAACCCCCAGAGGGTCTTCTGTTTGAACCGGAAAGTCAAACTGTTTGAACAAAGGATCTCCTGGGTCACAGTTTACGCTCTTAGCTAGTATGCTACACAGGGCTGGCCTTAAGTCAATGGGACCAATGTCATCACATTGGGCCCCGCACTTTGGGGAGCCCTGCACCAATGCAGCAAGCATATTGCCTGCTTCTGCAGACGGGATCTCTATGGGCTGTAGGTCAGTGGAGTGAGCAGAGCAGCTTTACCTTGGGCCACCTACCCGTGCCTTGGAACTGCCCAAAATGGGCCTCCTGGAAACAGTTGGCGGTGATGTCATCATGTCACCATCAACTACTTCCAGACGCCATGCGCAGCTCCACAAGTACATTTCTTGGTGAGTGGGGGCCCTGCGGGCAGGATGAGGCCCCCCCCATTGGGCCCTGCTGCTCCTAGAGCCGGCTCTGATGCTACATCACTTGCATCACGTGGTGGCGCAGTGGGTTAAACTGCTGAGCTGTGAGCTTGTTGATCTGAAGATTGGCAGTTCGAGACCATCCAGTCAAGTGAGCTCCTGTTGTTTGTCCCAGCTCCTGCCAACCTAGCAGTTCAAAAGTGCCTAAAAATGCGAGTAGATAAATAGGGACCACTTTGGTAGGAAGGTAACGGTGTTCCGTGAGCCTTGGCGTATAGTCATGCTGGCCACATGACCACGGAAGCTTGTCCTAGGACAAACACCGGCTCTTCGGCTTAGAAATGGAGATGAGCACCGCCCCCTACAGTCGGTCACAACTAGACCATTCAGTCATGGGGAAACCTTTACCTTTTATGCACTCAGAATGAATGATAAAGAGAACTTAATATGTAAGTATAAAGTATTGAAGTCTTGCAGGTAACGCAAATAGCTTGAATTCCTTACCTTTGATCTGTCCGGGTTTCTGTGCCAGTCAACAGCGAATTGGGTCCTCAGATGAGCTTAATCCACTCTCTTCATTCAGAAGTAGAAACAACGTCCCAGACAAACTTCCAGCTACCAAATGCCATGAATTCAGCAAGAAACTCTATCTTTCATACCGTTTGCCATCTCCTTTGGACTGCAAAGCATTCTCAAATAAAATCAATAAACCAAGAACAGATGTGTCTACTGTGGCAAAGTTAGAGGGTGTCACTGAGGCTGCTGAAATTACTGACGCCTTGAAATTTCTGAAAAATAAAATAACACCTAGGAATGCTGAATACCCTGCCAGTGTCTGGAAATTCTTAGCCCATGGTATAAAGCGTGGCCTTGCTTGGAAAAAATGATGCAGTGAAAACGACTGGCTCTGTCAGGCTTACATGGTTTTGTATCTCAATTCAGTGGATGAAGCAGGAGTGGGGGAGGGAAATATGGTTGAAAGAGTTCTAAGTAGCTTAGACCAGTGCCACAGATACTGTGGGTCAGTACCCACTTGCTGGGTCATGATCCAATTTCTGTTGGGTCCTGCAGAGCCCTCACTGAAAACACAAGTGATGGAAAGATCAGATAACTGATTGCCTCAGGCCCTGAGGCTAGTCAAAAATTAGATTGCTGCTAATTGCCCAGCAAAAAGCACACCAGCTCCTGCAGTTTGCAAGGAACTGAGCTCCTGCAGTTTCAAGCATGCATCAATATAAGGAGACAAATGTTTGAGTGTCTTTGTTCTGGTTATTAATACTTATAAATAAATTAAAAAATATTATTTCGTTCTCAAACTCCTTTAAAAAAAAATCTCATAAACCTAGATAGGTCCTGATAGAGTGTTTTATTAAAACTAAAAACTAGGAAGTCAATTAAGAGTGTTTTCATTAATAGAACATTCATCAGTTAAATGTTGCTGCCCTAATCAAAAGTATTGAAAAATGTGAACATGGAACATGAACACTGGTAATCTAATCCAGGGATGCCATTGGTCTCGCAAGTCTTTTTTAAGTATAGACAGAAAAATCCTAGAGCTGTGCCACATTTCCTAAACTGTGGCATTGCAAGGAAATGCTGTGCAGGATCATGTAGTGTAACCTGTTGGAATAGAAAAATGTCCTAGAACTGCCCCTATAATATCAAGAAAATGATCTCGAAACCCTCCATTTTTCACGGAAAATTCCCACAAAGGAGAAAAGTTTAAATGCTTTGTTGTTCTTAGTGGAAATAGCTTGTGTGTCTTTGTCTTTCTGAAGAGTCTTTGGTAGAGATGTGTTTGCCCAATTCAATTTTACTTAAGTGTCAATAAACAAAAAAAACAAAAAATGATGAGGCAAAGAAATTCCAGAAACTTGGCCAAAGCCCAGGAGTGGAAGCAAATCACATTTAGGAATGTATGGTTGTAGGATTGTGCCTTTAATAAATGTTTCTCTAACGCAAAATGTAATTAACGTGTACCATAATGCAATTTGCCTCATTTGGCTGTTTCAGTGGGCTTATAAACAAATCCTGTCAATTGTGAAGCAGCCGGCCTTGTTAAGCAGATGCATTCTGCATGCACATGCTAAAATGTACCAAAAGACATTAAACTGGAGCAGGTGCAAGGATTTTAATAGAATGAAAAATTTGCCAATTTGCCTCCTCTTCCTCTACATGTTGACAACGGTGAATGTGTTTTATTTAAAACACTCCACATTGAAAAGTGCTCTCTCTCTCTCTCAAAAAAAAAAAAAAAAAAGGAAAAGAAAAAACAGCTGAAGAGCTGAGACAGAATGAACATCACAACACAGTTTTGCAGTCAGTGTTAATAGCTTCCTTGACATGCTAACACAAAAGATGCCCAAGTGACATTTTCATATCCTTAAGTTTTAAATTATGTGGAAGAGCAGAAAACAAAAATCAAGTTGAAACAACTGTGGGGAGGTTGCTGTTTTCCCTCTTTCCTTTTTCTTTCTTTTTTAAAAAAATAAAGATGTCATTCTAGGGGATAGACCTCAGTCTGTCAACTTTGCAGTGTCCCCCCCCTGCATTCTTTGTGACAATCCGCATCACGCACTAAACTGGAAACTTTTGCCTTTGCTGTTTCTTGAAGTGAACAAAGGGGGAGGAAGGATAGAAAAGGCAATATATTGTCCCTTTTTCAAGTATTGTTAACTCTTTGTCAGTGGCAGCACGAATACTATTCTTTTGAGGAGAGACCAGAATTGTCTTCTGTTACACCAAAGAAATCTTGAAATCTTGAAAGAATTGAACTATTAGGGTTTTTCAGGGAGGCCTCAACAAACTGTCCCCCACGGTCTCCTTGTTCCAGGTATGAGGAAGCCAATGGGGAGCAGTTTCTTGAGGGCCTGTTGAAAGCTGGAGCTGACCTAAAAGACTCGGTCTGAGAGAGTCATCACCAGATAAAAGCTACAGACACAAACAAGGTCTCTAGGATTAGCTGTGGGCCCGCCTTAGTTAGTCCCATGATCCTCAGCCTCTGTCCAGTAATGACAGCTGTGACACCAGTCTTGATTAGAGTGATCTTTGACTCAGAATTACAATAAAAACACTCTGGGCAATAAATTACAGCACAGACATAACCTGGTATCTGCAGGGGATAGGTTCCCCCCCCCCCATGGATACCTGAAACTGCAGATAAGAAGGAACCTTATGTTAAGTATATAGGGTTCTCCCCTTAAAACCCCCCTGGAAGAAGGGCACAAGCCCAACCTGCTCTGGAACAGGCAGGCTGAATCCAGCGCAGGTTAGGAGGAAGCTGGAGGCCACCTCCGGGTAACAAGGTATTTCCCCTTACCCTGGGTAAAATCTCAGCCACTCCTATGAGGCTACTCAGACTGAGGCGAAATCGATGGCACATATCCAAGCACACACACCCCTATAGAGCCAACCAGGCTGGGGATGGGGGTTAGGATTTGGCCCAAGTACCAGATCCTGGTTCCACCACCCTCCCCGGGCCCGCCTGCCAGGGGTTTCACTGAGTGCCTAAGTGTTTCTGTCACTGCCTGGAATGACTCCAGTGGCGAGGGGGAGGGGCCACTGTGCACTGTGGTGCCTGCAGCACTTACCACACACCCCTCTGGCAATGCTACTGATTGATTGCAATGGCTCCCCTCAGTCCCCATCGACATGACCAAACAGCAAATACCTTGGCATGCAAGAGACTGCTACTTGTATCCAAGACCACCATGCCATGCATTTTTCTGTATACCCATGCTTGAATTCAGCCCAGGTATGGAAAGAGACAGAAATGACTTCCATAAAATGTCAGCCTTTTCAACACAAAGGTGACATTTTCCGTTGTCTCCGACAGGAGCTGCATTTCATTTACATTGGACAAGAGAGTTACTGTATCTGATTTAAATACTAATTGACTCTCATCAGCATGTGTATTGACATTTAATAGCTCCATTACTGTGACAGAAGGGTCTGCCTGCCTTCAGGAAAGATTCCCTGGCTTCTAAAGGACTTTCAATGATCACTGAATCACAAATAAATGAGATATACTTGTAAAACAAAATGCATAGTTGGAGTTATGTGCAAGCCATTTTTATGTTTTCTTCTGAATCGTTTGTACAGTTCCACTTTTATGAAGTGACATTTAGATTACAAGCCCATATAAGCTATAATCATGGTGATCACTGGAACACATAAGACAAGACGTACATTTTTTGAAAACACGCAAGGCATATGGTTCACAGTATTTATATTTTATTTGTTGATGTAAAACTCTTTTAGGATACTTTTTCTATTAAAAACCGTATCCTAAGTGGCTCACAAGAAAGTATAAAAAAAACCTCAATATATTAATATCTGACAGCACCTGACGGAAACAATAAATAAGAAAAACATCCCAAACTGAAAACAGAGCAGAAATCAAACTTAAATAAAATTAATATAACAAAATCAGGGATAGATGAAATGGAAGGGGAAATTTCAAGTTACCCAAACTTTCAGAATGATCTAGTTTTCTGAATAATCATAGTTTTGGCACTTTCCACACCTGCTAGGGAAGGATATTTCTCAAGTGGGTTCCCTGACTGAAAAGGTTTTCTACCTGATTGATATCTGCTAAACCTTAAGTGAAGGGACGTGGTGGCGCAGCGAGTTATTCCGCTGTTGCTGGGCTTTCGACTGCAAGGTTGGGAGTTCAAGACTGCACGATGGAGTGAGCTCCCGTTGCTTGTCCTAGCTCCTACCAGCCTAGCAGTTTGAAAGCACCTAAGTGCAAGTAGATGAATAGGGACCACTTCGGTGGGAAGGTAACGGTATTCCGTGCGCTACGGCGTAGAGTCATGCCGGCCACATGACCACGGAAGCTTGTCCTCGGACAAAAATGCCGGCTCTACAGGCTTTGAAACGGAGATGAGCACCGCCCCCTACAGTCGGTCACCACTAGACCATTTGGTCGTGGGGAAACCTTTACCTTTACCTTTTTAAACCTTAAGTGATGGGTGCAGCTTGGCCTTAGGGCTTCAATAGCCAAGTGGTATTTTTAATGATCCCACACACACACATCTCAGCCAAACTCATAAACTGCTCCAAATGTGTTACCTGGATTAGGGGAATATATCTGTATTGGAAAAGGCAGGAGATACCCCGAGGACATAGGGAATGGTATCAGCAGTGGCCCCTTGTCCCCGATTACCCAGGAAGTACAGGGTTAATCCCAGAGCTTCTGCAAGCCTCAGGCAGGTGTAGCACCAGGCAGGTGAAGGAAGGAAAGTGGCAGTGGATTGACTGACTGATTGACTGACTGACTTATGGATTGCTGGACGGACTGACTGAATGACTGTTGGATGGACTGACTGGATACTTGGTTATTGGAACTGTGAGTGGGTTCCTGTGGTGCCTTGGTTGGAGAGTTGTTGTATGGCTGCCATGCCCCTGGAGCCACCAAGTGGAGGAGGAGGTTGTTGCTTAGGCAAGCTGACTGCCTATTGTTTGGTGGTGGGGTTTGTTGGTGCTAAATTAGGGTATTTTGAGCTAAGCCGGTGATGAGGGCAGTCTGGAGGAGGCTGGCCAGCCGGTGATTCCAAACAAAGCTGCTGGAAGAGAGGAGGCCCAGTGGGTGACTGAACCCCCCCCCTTGCCTATCTCTGAGGCTGCTCTGGAGGGGAAACTAGTTAGCCTAGTGTGGACATTGGGGCCCTTGGGGAGGCCCAGCAGGGAATTTGGCAGAACAATATCTTTAATCATGAGATGCTTGAATACTGTACAGTTCACAAAACCCTGAGAATGGAGAGTATTGGCCAACTAGATATTACCATAAGCATTTGATTGAGGATCACATGCTTGGATTTTATGACGCAAATAGAGCTTACATGGTCTTACATAGGCTAGGATCTTGGCATGGAGGAGTTAACCTGTGCCTGCCATGGTCCTGATCCAGTAGTTACTATTTGTCCTGGGGGAGGGATGTAATAGCAAATAGAAGGGGCATGGTCTGGGGGGGGGCATCCGTTCTATCTGCTATTTATCGAATACACAAAAACATGAGCCCCATTCAAGTGCTTGAAGTAATGTCTAGAAAGATGTACAGTATTTGTTTGAAATTATTTGATTGGTGAAGACTAACATATCAACTTTGGATTGAACATAACTGGAGTAATTTTGTAGTTCCTTGTATTCTCCACATTGCCCTAGGCTTCTTGGAGTCCGCTTATCGAATGTTGCTGATCTCTGATTTGGAACAGGTAGTCCTGGCCTTACACAGGCATTCATAATCACTGTTGGGAAAACTGCATTTTTTTAAAAAAAAAAAAAGTCAGACTTTTAATGTTGAAGTGAAAATTGTTATTGATTTAAAGCAATTTAAGATGACAGTGAAACATTATGATCACTGGGGTTATTTTGTGTTTATGGTTAATAGGCTGATAGTTACAAGATGCTGGTTTGGAATCAAAAGGCACAAGGATGACATTTTGCCGAGCTAATATTTGCATTATGATAATGTCACTTGGAAAGAATCTCTTCTGTCTTTCATTGACTGATCAGAAGTTCAGAACTTTTTTATTATTATTATTATTATTATTATTATTATTATTATTATTATTATTATTATTATT
>JAJKFI010000009.1:17479011-17498710 GCA_029204185.1 Lerista edwardsae
TATATATATATAAAAATATTGAATAAATAACATGTATGTGTGTGTGTTGTGTCTTCACATGCAGACACACATGCGAGCCAGATCTCAGCTGACATAGTATATTTTTCATGTACATGCTTATCCGAGCTGTTTCATTTATGGGTAAAATAAATTAATTGGCTAATAGAAAACTGATTAAAAAACACAATATGGATGTAGTATATGTTGATAACATCATTAAATCAGCAGACTGGATTTTTAAAATATCATGCGAACATATGTTTTTTTTCTCTATTAAAAATATGCAAACAATTACTTGGCTTTGGAAAGTGTAATTACAAAGAAGCTCATCTCTAAAAGATCGCTGTTATGTATATCATTCTTTAATGTAATGGAAAACAGGCTGAAACAAAACACACCGTTTTTTCCCTTACAAGCAAGCCATGGTCTAAAAGAGAAGCATGTAAGAATTAGCAATATATGCTTCATATAGTCAGGTGAAGTTTGTTTGCGTTTCTTTTTTTTGCTGTTGTGTTTTGGCTCACAATTTCATTTTCTGTTCTGCACCAGGAAGAATATCATTGAGTGATAACACAGCAAATGCCATTTTCATTCATCTTAGTAGACTGAGAGCGCAATCCTAAACTGGGGTTAGGCCAGCATGAACTAAGCCAGCAAAGTTTGGCCAGCACAAGGGCCACCATAAAGTGTGTTTGGACTACTTTTGGAGTCAGGGAGGATGGCTCACATCTGTGTGCTGGCCTCTCTGACTCCAAGGGTGGTCCAAACATACTTTACGGGGGCCCTTGTGCTGGCCAAACTTTGCTGTCTTAGCATATGCCGGTCTAACTCAGTTTAGGATTGTGCCCAGTAGTGTCATTCATTAACAAGGAGACGGAACGCGAGGCGGGACTTACCCCTTGATTGACAGGGAGCCCGTGACGCGTCGCCGCCTGCCGTTCCGCCGCGGGGGCTCCTTCTGGGTGGCGCGCCCCTCCGCGGCTCTCCTAAGCACCCAGCGCGCCACCCAGGCAAGCAGGCACCCCCTCCGAGGCCAGGGGTGCCCGCGTGGCACTCAGCAAGGCAGCGACGCGTCAGAACCGGGCAGCCAATCAGGCGGTAAGTCCCGTTTCGTGTTCCATCTGCTCATTACTGAATGACACTACTGATTGCGCCCTGAAGCAACAAGCCTATGCACACTTATCTAGAAGTAAGTTCCATTAAACTCAGGTGGACTTACTTGTGAGTAATAGTCATTGGATTGCATTGTCACTCTACAAAAAAAAATCAACATATATATCATTTGATGGGTAATTTTAATTCAGAATGCGATGAAACAAACTGTGTTGAATTATCTGTAGTCTAGCAAACGTTATAGCCAAATAACTAGAAAAGGAAAACACAACTGACTTATGTAACAAAAAGTGGATTTCTTTAACTCAAAATTGACCAGTGAGACTGCTTGTTCCGAGAGCCAATGAGATCTTATTAAGAGCCATCTGGTGGGCCACTGTGAGATACAGGAAACTGGACTAGATGGGCCCTTGGCCTGATCCAGCAAGGCTTTTCTTATGTTCTAAGAGCTAATACTAAAATTCCTATTCAGTTGTATGAGTGTCATCACGTTGGCCACAGGATTTTTGTTGGTTACTGATTTGTTGGGTGACCTGCACTGTTATATATTTAAGTAAGTAAATAAGATTAATGGAGGTTACACCAATCCTAGTGCCTGCATTTAGGTTTTACATTTCCACCCAAACTATTGGGACTTGTCCTTTGTTCCCTAATACAGATTGCCTTGAGAAACAAGCTGACTCCAGTTATGGAAAGAAGGGTGCTCCGTTCTTTGGAAGTAAGCACAACAGGACTCCATCTTCCAAGTTAGCTAAAATGCCATAAAGGCCTCTCAGAGGAATCTAACCCCACCAGATTGTTTCCTGCTCCTAATCAACAGTATTATTTATTCATTGGCTCCCAGCAGAGGAAGATCAAAGACAGATGAGGCAAGTAAGTAAATGCTCTATTGGTGGAAATGCATTAGCATCATGTTTATGTATGTTTATTGCATGCGTGAATGAAAAGTAAGAGCTGCTGGAACACAGCATGGGGAATAAGGTCTGTCTTCTTAGCAAAATGTGCCGTGGTAGAGATTTGGCCAGATGTGCAATGGGATAGGGGAAGAAAAGCAGAAACATGATTGTATTGTGGGGATCAACCCTCCAATTGCATCAATGTAATTACGTTTGGCATTTTCTGGAGCGCATATATTACTGTTACATGACAGTACGGACCAGAGTAGTTGCCAAGTTGTCGAATATATAAGCAATGGGTCTCTGTTTTTCAGGAGTCCCAACAGGCTGCTTGATTTATTCAAGGAAATAAAACTAAAAATTTAAATAATTTGTCTAAAATTCTGACCAAGGCTGGAATCTAAAAAGCAACATGCATGATTAGCATTTCCACCTGCACGTGGGGAAGTTGCTGGTTCTCTTCCTCCCTATATTGCAGCAGATAGGCTAAAAAATACCCTGTGCATGTGTGGCACACTGCCCAAGGTGTGCCACACTGCCCTGTGCATGTGTGGCACAGTTTCTTCTATACACTGTGTCTATAATGCAGCCCACAGTTAAGTGTGCTTAATAATTCTGTGGTGGATGATGGACTTTGAAAATGGCAAATGTGGATCGACCCGTTCAGGTATTTTTTGTTCTGCCTTACTCTTCTTGCAATGCAATCCTATGCATGTCTACTCAGAAGTAAGTCTCACTGTGTTCAAAGGAGCTTGCTCCCCGGCAGATATGTACTGGATTGCAGCCTTTCAGCTTGTGCCAAACATCCATAGCACCCTCCTATGGCAGCTATTACCATGTATATGTTTGAATTCTCATGAGTCTTCCTTTAGAGTCAATGACTGACTCATCAATGTGTGCCAGTCCGGCAGAGAGGACAGTCATAAGTATCACCTCCTTTTCAGGTGAGTCCCTTTTTTGAAAGGACATTTCTCTGGGGAAGCTTCTGCAACGGCTACAGTCAGGATCAAATAACCAACAGGTCTAGTTTAACAGGAAAAAAAAAACTGACAAAAGTTCTCCAGCTACACCCTCTTCAGGAAAGCGCAGTTTGTTTTCACTTACAGCCAGGTAGTTATTCTTATTACAAATAAATATATAATGCTTTTCAACAAAAAAAAATTAAAGCTATTTATAGATAATTCTTGTATGACAATATGGTACTGCTGATATTTTCTGCCTATTTAATTCCAATTAAATAAGAGCTATTTAATTCCAATAAGCTTTCAGCAAATACCAAACTAGGGAAAGATGCTTGAAAATTCTTCATCCCCAGGGTTTGGTTAACCAGTTGGGAGCATGCCATGTACAAGGTTGGCAGCCATGTACAAGATCAGCAGCCCAATTCTGAGCTGCCGGGCCACCGTGGGCACAGTGGGAGCCAAATGGCTACCACAGTCTCCAGCAGCAGCCAGGCAGCTACTGGAGGCTCCCCGAGGTAAGCCCAGAGACAGCCCTCATGGCCTGACACAGAGGTCTAGATCCTGCAGCGAAGGTTGCTGGTAGTCCACCCCGCTCTGCCCAGGAACGCCTTCCCGCCCCACCCAGAAAGCACGCAACACCGGCAGCCCCTTGCTAACTGGGCCCTGGAGTCACATTGCCGCCTCCGGATGGTTCGCTCCAGCACTGGGTGGGCACTGGAACAGGGAACCATCCGGAGCCGACAATGTGACACCAGCCACCTTTGCTGCCAGATCTAGACTTCTGTGTCGGGTCGCATGGGCTGTCCCCTTCCTCCAAGGAGCCTCCAGCAGCTTCCTGGCCGCTTCAGGAGGCAGTGGTAGTAATTTGGCTCCCACGGTGGCCAGGCAACTCGGCAACGTACAGATCTAACAGCACAGGGTGCAGTCCTAAGCTGCGTTAGAACACACGCTGTATCCAGTGCAGCTTGGGAGCAGGCAGGAGCCTCCCTGGGGCAAGGGCACGTTCACCCCCTAAACCTGAAGTAGGCACCAGCTGCACCTGTTTAGCAGGCGCAGAGCTGAGGATGCCACAGGGCCAGAATCAGGGCCGTGTGGCCTGGAGCCTGGAGCTTGGAACATCCCAGTTCCACCCCACTCCCCAGGCTGGCATGCCTCCCAGCCTGCCCACTCCCCACCCAGAAACTCCCTCCCTCCTCCCTTCCCCCCATCCAGAACCACTCTTGTGCCAGCCAAACTAGCAGCTAGCCTCGGCCCAACACAGTGCCTTGGATTGTGCCCACAATCTTTTTCACGCTTACTCAGAGGTAAGTCTCACTCTATTCAATGGGGCTTACAGGTACATTTGTATACTGTAGGATTGCAGGCCTAATGATTAATGTATTTGCTTGAATTAACACATGCGATTCTTGCTTGAATCAACATATTAAAAACTCAGTGGTGAGTTTTGCACTCCTACTGAGAGGAATGGGAATCTATCACCAAATAGTGAAAAGAGATATTTTGAGGATCTTCAGGGCATACCAGAGCTGGATTTTTATCATAACCTTGAATGCCATCCAAGCAGATAAATCAACCCATGCAATTACTCACCTGGGAGAAATATGGCATAATGAGTGAAGGGAGGAAGTAAATGGAGATTGCCATAAATCATCACTAAAGGCTGTTAACGTTGCTAGGACTCATTATTCAAGCTTGACAGCAGCCTGGTATCCGCCCAGAGGCCACCAAGAAAGGCTCAAACCAGACCCATATTCTCTGCAGAAGAACACAAGGGCTGGGTGGAAAAAAAATATTCAGAATATGCTGTGAGAATCTTGCAATGAATCGTGGGCTCTGTGAGAGCGCAATCCTAACCTAGAGTTAGGCCAGCAAAGTTTGGACGGCAAAAGGGCCACCGTAAAGTGCCTTTGGACTACACTCGGAATCAGGGAGGATGGTGCATTTCTATGTGCGGACCTCTCTGACTCCGAGAGTGGTCCAAACATAATTTATGGTGTCCGTTGTGCCAGCCAAACGTAATGGTACTGGCCTAACTCCAGGTTAGGACTGCGCCCTGAATGTGTTCTAATGGGTGATCCAGCCTGCACTTAAGATGGCAGCTTCCTATCCATTCTTCCCCAAGTGTCAGATATGTAAATGAACACCATGGAGCCAAACTTTGGCAAGGATTCCCTTTCGCGGTATTTTTGTTGGAGTTGTACATTCATTTTGTTTATTTTGATAAAACGTCAGCCTTGCCTTTTAATGTAAAAAAGGCCTCAGGGCAGCCTGCAGTGACAAAACACAATAATATACAGTAAGTACAATTCCATCTGGCAAGATAAAAGAAGATTAAAAGAGAAACGTATAAATCAGCAGAAAAAAGAGGCAGATAAAAGGGCCACTGAAGTGTCTTGGATACCATTAAATGGCTGAGAGAACAAAATGAATTTTATGCAGCACCTCAAGGATAAACGAGTTGTGGTTAAAATGTCTAGGGAGAAGATTCCATCATATGGGTGCCACCACAGAAAGGGCTTACTCTCCAGTAGTACCTTCCAGATTTCTGAAAGTGAGGCCACTGGAAAAGATTATCTGAGGAGCATCCTAACTGGTAGGCAGGTTCATCTGGGAGATGTCAGTTCTTGAAAGCCCACCCCTTGTAATTTAGCACATCTGATCCTCATGAACTCTGAACTCGGCTTTCAATTGTCCTGTAGCATCACTCTGAGTGCAATCCTAACCTGGAGTTAGGCCGGCACAGTTAGGCCAGCAAAGTTTGGTTGGCACAAGGGCCATCATAAAGTGTGTTTGGACCACTCTTGGAGTCAGAGGGGATGGCACACGTCTGTGTGCTGGCCTCTCTGACTCTGAGAGTGGTCCAAACATACTTTAAGGTGGCCCTTGTGCCGGCCAAACATTGCTGGCCTAACTGTGCCAGCCTAACTCCAGGTTAGGATTGTGCACTTAGGATGAACAGCACTGTAAATCAGCACTGGATCCATTTAGGATTTTTTTTTAACACCATCATATAGCCATGCCAACTGCTTTAATGTGAAAAACTCTTAGTAAATTATAGTTACAATCTATCAAGAGGCAAGTCTGTTTAAGGAGGAAGTGATAGGCATGTAACTTCATTTTCAATTATGCTTCAGTGAGGGCATGTTCTCATCATCCCTCATCATTAGGCACAAGGGTTCTTGACAAGAGATGCCTTTTAGGAACAGATATGTAACACACATAGAAAGCAATTGAAAATGAACACACTCTTTAAAAAGGCAAAACTGCTTTCCTGTAAGAAAAAATAGGTTCACTGTCCCAGGATGACCAGTAAATAAATAAAGTTCAACAAACAAATTAATCTGCCAACGTTTTACTGGGGCTTTACTTTTTTTATCTTTCCTAACAGTCTGACACAATTAGCAAGTGAAGTGTTTTCCTTGTATGAAAATAAGTAGTGGGTGAAGCTTCACCTGTTGAATATCAGTGTTTCAGGCTGCTGTTAACTGCACAGGAGACATGCCAGCAAAAAAACATTACTAATGCTTGATTTTAGAATATGCAAGTTTTTAGCTGGACAAATGTATCAGGAAAAATGAATGATTATACTATACTGATTTTGATGAATTTGGCATTTTATGATGTGAATTACAGCATATGGTTGAAATACGCTGCATATGTTAAATGCTGCATGCCAAGTAATGCTTCACCTGCTTAATTTCTGCATATTAGCGTGCTTTTAAAAACAGAGGCGTTGGGACCATGAAAAACCTTGTAATCCTATCTTCTTGAGTAACATTGCCCTCCCACGTTCAGGTCAGATGTGAATCCCAGGTGACAGGTGTGAAATTGCTGTTGCATTGCCTCTGTAGTTTATATTATCTATTTGACAGAACAAACCAAGGCCCATGTTGGGCCGATGCAAGTCCATTGCATGGGCCCAGCTCACCATTGCATTGGCCCAGCTCTGTTGCAAACATGTGGGGGAAGGTGGAAGGATGGCAGAGAGAGGGTAGAATGATGTGGAAGGAGTGTGGCCCAATGGGTGGGATGGCCTGGGGAGGGGGGTGGAGCCAGGAGCCAGCAATTACGCTGAATCCTAACCCCCGTCCCTCAGCCCTGATTCGGGCCACTGCAGACTGCTCGGACCTGCACCTGCTAAACAGCAGGTGCAGATCCAAGGAGCCCCATTGTCCTAGCTGGGGCTTACCCCACGGCAAGGGACAATACTCCCCTTGCCCCACGGTGAGCTCCAGCACATCCCAACCTGTGCTTGGATGCAGCGCAGGCCTACCAGCCTGCCTGCTCCAGCGCAAGTTAGGATTGTGCCCTAAGTGTTCTTAACTCTGAATTTGCCAGTATTTCAGCTTACCCTTCTCCCATGCCTTTAATTTCTGATGTGCAGAAGTTAAGCAGGTGAGTGAAACATGTTTCTGGCAAGGAGATAAAATATTGGGAGGAGCTTCACTCTTTCTAAACCTATCTGTACCGAACAGTTGTTAATGTGCAGGAGGACTAGTTAAAAAAAAGGCAACAGTTGGTGCTCCTCTTTAGCCAACTTTTTAAAAATCTCTGTTCAAGAGTTGTAAGCAGGGAAAGCTATTTTTGGCAGCCCATAGCTCAGCCTTGCTCTTCCATATTATGGCTTTCTGTGATCTCATTAGCTTCTTCTGCCTGACATGCTCAAGAGATCAAGAGCAAGCTCAAACTTAATTAGGTAGCCTGTTGGAGCTTTGTCTTACCGCTCCCAGAACCCTCCTCTTCACTTACATGTCACTTGGCCTTTCTGTACTCTCAGGATCTGTAGTCTCAGATCTGGATCAGACCAGATTTGCAGCTTTTGGTTCATGCCAACATACACTTTAAGTGCAGCCCCCCCAGAATGGAAGATAAGAGAACATCTAAAAGTCTTTTACAGCCCAATCCAATGGGCCATACCATAGACGGTACACTCATACTGCCTGGGCAAGTGTCGCGCAAAGTGCCATGAAGTTCCTCCAACGCCGGCGGTAAGCCGTTACTGAACATGGAAGTGACTATAGCCATGGAGCGAGCCCTGCTCGCCGGTGAGTGGTGAGTCTGCCACTCGCCAGCAATGCGGCTGTTCTGGGCTGAGTGGGTGTTCCAGGCGGGGGGAGGGGTGGAGTGGGGCGGAACCAGTGACGATTCTCACCGCCAGTTCCCAACCTCCAAGTAAGGCCTTACTTACTGCATGGCCTTACTCAGAGGTCCTTGCTTCTGCGCCGGCTAAATATCTGGTGCAGAAGCGAGGAGACCTGTTGATTGCTGTGTGCCCTTACCGTGGGGAAGGGGGACGAACATCATCCTTTCTCCATGGAGCCTTCTGGGGCTGCCGCTGCCTGGTTACTACGGGATGCAGCAGTAGGCACTACTGGCTACTGTTGTGTTCCCAGGCGGTCGGGCAGTTCTGGATTGGGCTCTTAGCAGGGTCAAGTTTCTGCTTAAGTTGCCAGTTTACCCCAAATGACCTTGTTTCCCCAGTTTTTTTTTTTTCCTCTGACTGAAGAAAGGTAAAAATTAATCTCAGGCTACTTGGGGGCATCCACTGGATTGTAGATTTTTTTCCTTCTGTTTTTCAAAGGTCGGCAGTCTTGTGATATCACCAGCCCCAATGGTAGGTTTTTGAATGCATCTGTCTTGGCGTCACCAATTGCTGTCTTTTTCTGTCCGGCCTTCTGCTCCTTCAAGGACAGCATGTAAAGCAAAAAAGGTAAGGCCTACTATTTTTGGATCTCTATGTAGGAAGAAGCTACGTTTTTTTGGATGTCTGTTGCACAGGTACAGTATGGTGTTTGAAATGCAGGTGGACATAGGAGCTGTGCTAGGAAAAAAAGATTGTAACAATATAATATGTGGCCAATAATATACAGTGTGAGAGGAGTGGATGATGTTATGACTCTGGAGTGATGGGGCTGTGTTTCTATGTCTACCTCTTTTCAAATCTGTCCATAGCCTTTCCACCCACACATCCAAATGACTGACTGGTTTATGCACCATGTCAGGTTTTCCAATCTTGAGAACTAGTCCAATGTAATAAAAAGAAAGTCTAGTTGAAGTGATCTAGTCTTTTTGATCAGTTTCTCTCAAACTGTGGGTCAGAACCAGTAGTGGGATCTGCAAATGAAGAAGTGGAACGCTGGGCGGGACTTACGCAGGACTTAGGCGCAATTGGCTGCCCGTCCGCTCCGTCCTGACGCCCCCCGCCCGACATGTGGGCTGCCTTGGCCTCCCCCCCGGGTGAGCAGGCGCCCCCTCCAAGGCCAGGGCAGGCCGCGCGGCGGGCGGGGGGGCATCGGAATGGAGCAGACGGGCTGCCAATCAAACAGTAGTCCCGCCTAAGTCCCGCCCAGCATTCCACTTCTTTATTTGCAGAACCCACTACTGGTCAGAACCCACTAGGTGAGCCAATTTCAGGTGGGTCATGTAGCATCTAGTGCAGTCATATTAAAAATATGGGAAGGTGGGTCACTGGAAAGGGAGGGCTGTGTGGTTACTTTGTGCGTGTTAAGGTTGTAAATCAATCTTGTGTCAAGGCTGTTTCTTTGCTTTTGGAAAATGGCTGAGAAATAACCTTACTCATTGCAGAATTCTCAAGAAATCAAGAGGCTCTGGTATCACAATGACGATACTTCCAGCCATGACATCACTTCCGGTGGGTCCCAGACAGGGCGCCATTCTAAAAAGTGGGTCCTGGTGCTAACAAGTTTGAAAACCACTGATATACAATTATCACAATTAACAGGTGATAATCATGTTTATCTTCACGCCAGGTAAACTTTCACCAGCTGATTTCAGCATATCCAGGCAGCTCTCCCTCTCCCCACTTCCTTTTCAAACCTGGCAAGTCAGAGGAAGCAAGCAGTTAGTATCACCTCTAATCTGACGCTTGCTACCCACTCACCCATCAGTAATGCCACTAAGGCTTTTCATTGTGTAAAACAACATTAGAAGAAATTGAAAACTTTAAGCAAAAGTAGACCTAAACTTGAAAAACAGACATATCCTCCCTTTGGATGGTGCATTGTTGCAAGGGCGAACCTAATGAAAGTGTAGCCTGGTGCAGAGGGCAAAATATTGCCCCGAAAGTGATGTCCCAACAGGAAGTGATGTCACTTTTCGTTTTCAGTTGTATTTTCATTTTCTCAGGTTTTTTGGCCATAACTTTTGATAAAGAAATTGCACTGGTTTGTTTCATTGTATTCTGCATTAAATTACCTTTCCATTGATATATAACATGATGGTATTGTTCGTACTTAGCAAGGTTTTCACAATTTTGGCCACTAGTGTTGAGCTCAGCTTGTTGCCCCCCTAAAGTTTGTTGCCCGGTGCAATTGCACCCACCTGCACTTCTTTAACTACGCCTCTGCATTGTTGAAATCTTGGGCCACCGTGGAACTATTTAAAATCAGCCTCCTATTTTCATTCGGAGATGCTCTAGCCACCGTTCTCTTCTCCTCCCCACTTCCTGTTCTTCATTTTCAAATCTGGGAAGTCAGAGGAAACCAGGCAGTGGGTACCATCTCCAATCTGAAGCAATGGGTCAGTCCTCAGGTCCGATACCACCTCGTTTCAGCCTGACTATACAGGCCTATTACAATCTTCCAAGAGCAATAGCTAATGGAGTCTGTCACTGTAATAACTTCACAAGCACCCCAATGTTAATTAAAACAGGTTGAGAAATTTTATGGGAAGCAGTGCCTGGCCATAACTTGCACAACAATAGACTGAATGGAAAGTGAAACTAACTTCCAAGTGCTTTGCCCCAAGGGACCATTTAAAAATAACGATATGTTTCAGCCAGGGAACATGACTCAATCCACAATTGCTTAGAACAGGTATTTCTCATGATTTAAGAAGCTAAAGCAACCAGGTTCCCTCTGTAATTCAAGGATTGCCTTGATACAAGCCTGATAAGTGAGTGGACAGCAGCTTTGTGGCCTGTACGCCTTGATCTTGCTCCTCTGCATCCATCCTGCTTTCATGGCTTCTTACCTGGATCTTGACACTTTGCACTGGCTGTTTGCCCTTGTCTTTGCTCTGCCCCACTGCTCTCTGAGCTTTCAGTCCAGACCATGATTCAATACCTGACAACTCCCTCTGAGTTTGCCTTTCTACGCTCACCAAAAACCTGATCCACATAGGCTCATACACACCCTTGTCCCTTGTCCTTACAGTTGCACAGGAGCAGCAGCTCGATGATCCATTCATGATTGACAGAGCATCCTCCCTCTTTATAAACCACATGTACCAATTAATTATGAACAGGTGTTTTGTAATAGCGGGAGAAGGTTGTCTAATTTCCTCTAGGTGATGGATTTGGGGCAAGGGAGTACACACAGACCGATTCATTTGCTCTGTGATGGCGACAGGCAACTTCTGTGTTGTATTGCCTTCAGAGCAATGCATTTCAGTGAAAGCAGTTCCAATGTTCAGGTCTAAGCCAAGTGATGAGAAATTGAAGTAGTGTATTTGCAAATGTGAGCCAGCTCTAAAGGTGTCTTGGAATTGCTAAAGCACATCAGGGCTCTCCTGTATGTCTTCAGTGTATAATTGCTTGCAAAAGAAGTCGTGAATTCAAAGCAGAACTGGAAGAACAGAGGAAAAAAAAAACACCTCTGTCCTAATGTGGGGCTTAAAGAGAATGCCGCCCTTCAAATTTTAAATGCTGTGCAATATGGAACAAGAGGAGGGGGATAGCTCCCCTCTGGAGCAATGCAGATCGCCCCCAAACTTTTATCGTTTCAAGGGTCTGCAGCCCCAACGGACTTTGTGCCTGGATTTCTGGGCATGCACAGAAGGCCAGTGCAAAGGTTGGGAGTGATCTGCAGCGTTCCATGGAGACCCCAGGATGGAACGATTTGCAGCTTTGAGAACCGATCCTGACTCTTTCACAGACCTACAGACTTAGTCTGTTGCAGATTTGGTCTGCTTGTATAATGGTCAGCCTCATTAACAGCTGCATCCTTTGGCGCTAAAGCTTGATTTGTTTCTTCAGTCATACAGGCTCGGCATGCAAATAGAAAAATAAGCGGAGGCTCAATCTGTTAGGCAGCAAGAAGAAGAAGAAGAAACAGCCCCTTCTCTGGGGGTGCATCTGATTAAGTATGCATGCGTGTGGGGAAGCAAGCAACTTTGGATAGAATAATTGCTTCTGATGTATGGAATGTGTAGGGATGCACTTAAGGGACTTGCACAGTTAACAGTCAACTCCCCACACATCATGCAGCAGATTGGATATGAGGGTCGAAGGGAAGAATAAAAGTAGGGCTTGATTCTGATCTGTATGCAATGGAGGCCAAACTTCAATTAAAAGAGAAGGAAAAATACGTTCTGATCTCATGCATTTTTAGTGTTTTATTGCCGAGCCCCAAGAAAAGGAAGCCGGGGAAAGTGCTGTTATGTGGGCTTGTTGGTTTATCTAACACAAAGGTAATTGGTAAAAGGAGAAATTTTAAATAACATAGAAATCATGAAATGTTGTGCATATGTGAAAACCTTGGGCAAACTCCGGAAGCTAGTGGAGGACAGGGAGGCCTGGCGTGCTGTGGTCCATGGAGTCGCGAAGAGTCGGACACGACTTAGCGACTGAACAACAACAAGATTTCAGAGAAGGTAGAATTGGACTTGTGAATGAATTAAGCAGGTGGGATGAATTAAGAAGTTGCTCTCTTCTCCCCCTATTTTGTCTTCATTTGGTGAATTGGGACCTACAACCTAAGATGGTCAGACCAGTGGGACCAACGCAATTTTTTTTCTCTTTACAGTGTTTTTTGAAAGAGAGCAACGTTATCTACAAGAAATGTCATTGTTTTTCTATCCCTATGTTATAAGCTACATCCACCAAATACCCTCTTTGAAACAGCTATTCAAAAGACAAGCACTTTGCCTTCCCTTGCATGTTATCCCAAATGGAATGGCCACCATATGTCCATCAAAGAAAGGAAGACTAGAAATGACTCAGGGTCCAATTCTATCCCACTTTCCAGCACCGATGCAGCCACAATGCAGTCCCAAGATAAGGGAACAAACATTCCCTTATCTTGAAGAGGCCTCTATGACTGCCTCCTCACTGCAGGATGCAGCACACGCCCCATTGGCAGAGCTACATCAACACTGGGAAGTTGGATAGGATTGGGCTCTCAATCATGAGTGACAGAATGGAAATAACTCAATCATGAGTGACAGAATGGAATGGAACACGGTCCATATTAGGGTTGTTTTGTGGTACAGCCTTATTCTTAAGGAATTAATGAGAATTATCAGGCCAATAAGAACATAAGAAGAACCCTGCTGGATTAGGTCAAAGTCCCATCTAGTGGAGCACCAGATGCCTCAGGGAGTTCAGTAGACAACAAGATGCTTGCATCCTGTTGCCACTCCCTTGCACCTGACATTCTGAAGTAGCCTACTATTAATGTAAGGAGGTTCCACCACCCACCATGGCCTATAGCCCACAATGGACTTTTCCTCCAGAAATCTGTCCAGTCCTCTTTTAAAGGCACCTAGGCCAGAAGCCATCAGCACCTCCTGTGGCAAGGAGTTCCACAGATTTATTATCCACTGGGTAAAAAAGTATTTCCTTTTATCCATTCTAAATACGATGCATGCATATGACACATGCGTATGTATGTACACACACAGATGTACATGTGCGCGCGCGCACACACACATGCATACCCTGTATATAAACACATGAAGCCATAGATATACCTAGTTCCTGCTTTCTTGCATTTTGAACCTTTCTTCAAAATTTATTTTGAAACCTCATTAATTTTCAGGGCAGGAAATGAGTAAGCATTGTATATGAATGAACCACACCCAACACCTCTGTTAAAAAAAACAAAAAGACGCTTTCTATTTGGGAAGTTGTAAAAAGTTCTAAAACAGACCGCAAGAAATTTAAAGCAAACATCGTTAATGTCCGTGATCTTCTTAGAACACAAGTTACAATGAGATGCTTTTTGAAAAAGAAGGAAGATCATGGGAAATGGCACAAATTAGCTTGGGATTCTTTTTTTATAAGCTGCTTTCCTAGGTTGCAATAATAAATGTTAATATTCCTGTTCTGAGTTCTCAGTTATAAATTGCATTAGCAAAGATGTAATTGTAAGAAGAAGAAAGTTCTCTTGGGGTCATGTGGCTGCTGAAGGAAGACTCAGGCTGTGCCTGGAAGACCAGCACTCTCATCTGTTTTCATTTCTCTCTCCCTTGATTCAAATCTCTGGTATATTTCCATTTCTTCCTCCTCTTGGCTCTTTTGCACAGCAGCTGCACTCAAGCACACATAAAATGGAGGTAGTAGTAGAAGTAGCAAATTTGGGATTAAAAGAATGTGGACATCTTGAAATGGGATCAGTGGCGGATCTAGGGGGGCAGGGGGGCACGAGCCCTGGGCGCCATCTTGGGGCCATCTAGGGGGGCGCCAGTGGCCCCCGCAACATTGTGTGGGTAGACCTGGGCTCCAGAGCCCAGATCTACCCATTGGGACCAGCTGCGAGTAGACCTGGGCTCCCTCGAGGGGAGCCCAGGTCTACCCAGGGCTGCTTCTGGTGGGTAGACCTGGGCTCCCTTGGGGGCGCATTTCTATTGGGTGCCCCGGGCGCCATTTTGACTAGGTCCGCCCCGGGTGGGATTGCAGTGTAGCTAGGTTCAAAGGGATAAACTTCAACATTGGGCAGACAATTCAGAAGGAGAGCAATGATTACAGAGAGGTGACTTGCAAGATGGGAGCAGCTGGTGAAAGGAGGGGTTAAATCTCCCCCACCCCCCACACACTTAGCATTTCTCCTGTGCAATCCCTTCCCCTGTCTCTTTTTCACACTTAGCAAAAGGGCATCTGAGGACACCACCTGGAAGGAAAATAGCTGGCCTGAGAAAATTGCACAGGGAATGCAGTGGTGGGGGTGGGGTTGCATATGTGCCTACACACACACAGACACACAGACACAGACAGACAGACAGACAGACAGACACACACACACACACACACACACACACACACACACAGAGTGCCAGATCCAGGTTGTTTGGCCCAGGTTGTGGGCCAAAGCCCTGTATTGGGACCTCCACATCACCCCTTGTCTGCTTCTTGAAGGTGCATTGTGGGTTCCCACAGTTTGGGAAGTAACTTGGAAGCCCCAAGTAAATCACCATAATCGGAAGGCAAAATGGAAGGTTACGTGGTTGGTGAATATGCATTTCCCGCCAGACAAAGGAAGAAGGGCTCTATGCTTTTCTTCCACCTGTGATGACTTACTAACTTAGGGCGCAATCCTAACCTGGAGTTAGGCCAAAAAGTGCATTTGTACCACTCTTGGAGTCAGGGAGGCCGGCACATGGTCTTGGTACAAACGGGCTTTACAGGGTGTTTGGGACAGTCCTGGGTCCCTTGTGCTGGCCCAACTCCAGGTTAGGATTGCCCCTGTATTCTGTGTCTTGTTCCCAAATTAATGCATACATAGCTTTCTCAAAGCCTATTGAATAAAGAAAAGAGCAAAAAGTGTTGAAAAAGTGGTGAAACTCCATGTCACCCCCAGAAGTGGTAGATTGGTGGGGGGGTGGGCACCCACCTACACCTGCTCATATGCCTGCCTCCTGCCCCCACTCTCTGCATTCGAAAAAGAAGGGAATGAACAGGAGTGCCAAACTTATTTTATACAGCAGGCCAGATAACGCTTATGATGCATGCTGAGGGCCGGAAGTGAGGTCATTCAGCAGGAAGTGATGTCATGAATCGGGTCATGACCAGAAATAAGCACTTTTTCTTCACTTAGGAACTCATTTGCTGCAAAAAGAAAATGCACAAAACTTGATCTTTTTTTTCAAGATATGGGAGAACCCAATTATCATGCATTTCAGCAGTGACAGCTCAGCAGCTACTGCTGGTGGTGCTGGGAAAGCCTGGGGGCTGGATAAGAGCTTCTGGGGGCCAATCCAGTCTCTGGGCCTTATGTTTGACACCCGTGCTCTAGCTCATCATTCTCTTTTTCACACTTTCTCTTGTCTTCCATACTTGTCTTCAAGGTGTTGTTGACAAGATGGTGTCTTCAGGGTGTCTTCATTAGTACTCTGTCTCAGGAACCAGGAGATTTGGGCTGGACCTGGGTTTTCATTCTTTGTTCAGACACTCATATAAACTGAGTTTATACATCCCTGCCACCAGGGATTAAAGAACCATTTTCTACCAATGATGCACTGGAGATTGCATTTCTACCAGCGGCGTGGGGGCGGGGAAGACGGCAAAATGGAGCGGTACGCAACAGGCGGGCTGCCACTCACCCGTTCCTCCCGCCCAGTGTTCCGGCAGCATGACGCCACTGATTTCTACCAATGTTGCTCTAACACATCATTGGTAGAAAATGGTTTTAAGCCACCTTCTAGGAGTTGCAGATGACATGACATGAAACAAAACAAAGAATCCACCTTTTTTCATTCACAAAGTATTCTTTATCTATCAGATTTTTTTCTCCAATATGTTATGTGTCAAATCTTTCTGCCTTTTCGCAGTTGTTCTGTTAATAATGTCAACTAGTTGGGGTTGGTTTCATTTCTGCAATTCACTAATGAATTTATATTAGGTTAGATCTTGAAAGGTCTTGAAAATGTGCAATCATGACAAACAGGCTAATAGAGAAGGGTTTGCTTAATTAGGGAAAAAGAGCAATTAGCTTGTCAGTGTTTAAGCTCCAGAAGTCTCTGGTGGAAAGCGACATAAGGGGAGCCTATCAAAGTAGTTATTGACCTTTTAAACCCTCCAACTTTTCTGTCATTGATGTTTAATGGGGAGTCACTTAGTCTGTCAAGCTAATAACTAAGGTAATGAAGTAGTCTAGGATCTTGGTTAACTACTTTGTTATCTTTACACTAATTTTAGAAAGTTAAAAATAGATGCTCTAAAAATGAAAAAAAAAATGTGGGTGGGTTTATTTTCTCCAACAAACAATTGACCTTCTGTTCTTGACTTCCCAAGTTGATTTGGGTTTCTTTCTACTAGAAGCTAACCACAGTGATGCTGGTTAAACACCATTGCTAACCAATTTTGCACAACAGTTCTCAGAAATCAAGGGTGATGGGGGTTGTCCTTTCATCTTTACTTTGTTTGCATCTGCAAAACTGAACAGAAATAAAAGCAGTTTATAGCACAATCCTTTGGATGCTTACCTGGACAAGTTCCATGACGTTCAATGGAGCTTACTCCCAAAGAAGTATGTATAGGCCTTAGGGACCGTGCAGGGGCCCTTTTCTGTGTTCCGATATTGAATTGTAGCCTAAGAATGTTAGGCTACTGACAGGTCAATCCTCTTCCCCCCACCCGAATGCACTGAAACAGGAACTGCTGCATCCGGGGGGGGGCAGTTGTGTGGGTCTGCTCTGGATAAGGGAAGAACTGCTCCCTTGTCCAGGGGTAAGCCTCTGGTGTGTGTGTGTGTGTGTGTGTGTGTGTGTGTGTGTGTGTGTGTACTAGGACCTGTGCTAGCAGGTTGTGTGCTTCCAGAGCTTTATGGCAGTCAATGTTGGTGGAACGCAACCCAAGCACCACCCTGGGCTGACGTGTGTCTTCTGCGTCGGTCCAGCACTGTTGCGAACGTGCTGTAAAGCACATTTGCATCAGTGCAATAGGTGCTGAGCCAATGCAGTCAGCAGTGTCAACCCAGCGATGCCACTGGAACTGCCAGGTGAGGAAATCCCACAATTTCTTGTCCGGAAAGGCGGACAGAGGGCAGAACGGGATGAAGCGAGGGTGTTCCTGTGGGTGGGGCAGCCCAAGGAGAGGGGAGGAGCTGGGAGCTGGCAGTAATGCTGGATCCAAACCAGTGATGTCATGTGGTAATGAAGAACGGGAATGCTGGGCGGGACTTACGCGTGATTGGCTGCCCATCCGCACCGTTCCGTGGCTGCCCTGGCCTCGGCGGGGCGCCTGCTTGCCGGGGGACAGGACGGGTGGGGGGGCACGCCAGGTGCCTGGGCGAGCAGCGGTGGGCTGTGCCCACCGCGGGCAGCCCCCACCAAGCCAGGGCAGCCACGGAACGGAACGGACGGGCTACCAATCATGCATAAGTCCCACCCAGAGTTCCTGTTCTTCATTACCAGATGACATCACTGATCCAAACCCCCACCCCTGGGCCATGTGGCCCTGATCTTGTAGCTCCTTAGTAAGTAACCAATTTATTTCAGCAGATGTTGGGAGGGGGGGGGGCTACAGTCCATAAGATAAATGATCTCTTTGTTCCATGCATCCAATGTACTATAGCCGATGACAGCTAATTTTGAATGAAGTGGACTGTAGCCCACAACATCCAAGCTGAAATAAACTGGTTAGTCTTTACGGTGTTGCAAGACTCTCCGTGGTTTCTCCTGCAACAGACTAACTAACGTAGCGATGGTCCTGGAAATCATTTCATGGGTGCCTAAATTTATGAAAACGTCCTTTTACAGCTTTGTGTGTATGGTCAACGAGGTGTCTTGAACAACAACCGCAGTCTCCATTGGAGTTGGTGTCCTTTGATAAATGTTGCAGGAGCCTGTTGAGAAGATCCACAAAGCCAAGGACCTTCTCCCTGCTACTTCCTGGTGTTTTGAAAAGCCAAATGTGGCAATCCGAGTGGGAGGCCTTGGCTTGAGGCTTTCATATCTGGGGCCAGCCGGAACACACACAGGCATTCTGTGTAACTTAAGGTGCACGGTGTCTGTCATTCGCTGTTGGCTACAGCTTTTTGCAAAAAAACATGTCAGATGTCAGGTCATCCATAAAATGGGACTGCCAACTTTCTCAATGGGATTATTTTGCAGCATTTTTGGCATCAGGAAGACTGCTAGGAAGGCAAGAGCAAGCCAATAGGTACTGGCGTTTGCAGGGGGGAAAAGGACAAGAAACACAAACCTACCAAATTCACTTTTAGATTTTCCAATTGCCTGCTTTGACTCTGAATTTTGCAATTATTCTCCACCAAAACTGCATTCACATAGGCTTTCTAATGGCTGTTCCTCAGCCTGGGAATCACCATGCTATTCCAGAGGCATATTTTTTTGTCACCTTGATTAGTGCTTTTGATGATTCAGCCTTCGAAACTTGGAACCCAATTCTATCCTGGGGGGGGGGGGCACACAGCAAAAAGGTGTGTGCTGTATCCAGGGGAAGTGGGGCAGATCAGGAGGCTTTAGAGGGGAAAGAGGAATTATTTCCCTTTACTTTACCTCTCCATAAGCCTCTCACTCTGCAATGGGTCTCCTCAGACCTGCACCAACTGTTTAGCTTTAGGAGAAAAAATGGACAGGGGATATTGGACCTTACTTCACAGTAAAATAAATAATGCTGTTTTTGCCAAAAAAAAGGGCACAAAATGGTTTTCATCACGGGGAAAGAATGTAAAAAGGCACACAACCAAACTAGAGAGTATGAGGATCATCTTTATTACACCTGCGCAGGTGAGCCAATCTCCCTGCCCCACTGGGCAGGCAGAGAAAAAGGCAAAAGCATACAATTCTAAATCATCTTTATATCCCTCTCCCCCCCCCCCCAAGCTGCTGCTTGGTGGAAAATTACTACACAGGGGCTGGGACATGAGAAGCCCTGTGTCAATTGGGCCTTGAGAATATGCTGTGGCCAGTGGTGTCATCTACTCTCCAGTAGACGGAACGCTGGGCGGGACTTACGCGTGATCGGCAGCCTGTCCACTCACTTCCGCTTTCTTCCTGCTCGCCACGCGGCTTTCCCTGGCCTCGGAGGGG
>JAJKFI010000009.1:17508756-17581894 GCA_029204185.1 Lerista edwardsae
ATAATAATAATAATAATAATAATAATAATAATAATAATAATAATAATTTATACCCCATCTTTCACATGCTAAAGCACATGCCCAAGATGGCTTACAAAGCTACATAATAAAAGTACAATAGAAAAAAACAATAAGTAAAAATGTCAAAAACAAAAGCATTATACACACACACACACACACACACCATTTAAAACAGGGTAAGACCCAACACATCTTGTTAGGCCATTACAGGGGGAAACAAATTGTCCAAGAGACCAGTCAAGCTATAGCACTATTCCAGAGGCACAGATACAAACCATCCACCCATCATCCAAATGCCAGACAAAAAAGGTTTGTTTTGAGCACTCTCCGAAAAGCTATGTGGGAGAAGGTAGTTTTTAATTCCTCTGGAAGGGAATTTCATGTTTGTGGCGCCACTACAGAGAAGGCTTGCCCCCGAACTGCCATCCTTTTAACTTGGGAGGGGCTTGAAGGAGAGCCCTTCAGGTGACAAGAGCAGAGGCGTAGCTAAAGAAGTGCAGGGGGGGTGCAATTGCACTGGGCAACAAGTTTTGGGGGAGCAACAAGCCGAGCTTGACATTAATGGCCAAAATTGTGAAACCCTTGATATGTATGAATAATACCATCATGTTATATATCATTGGAAAGGTAATTTAATGCAAAAAATGCAATGGAACAAACCAAATATTAGGACCAAAAAAACCCAAAAAATGAAAATACAACTGTGATGTCACTTCCTGTTGTGACATCACTTCTGGGCAACATTTTGTCAGCTAGAATGTATGGGAGAAGGCGATCTTTTAGGTAGCTTGGACTCAAGTCATGAAGGGTCTTAAAGGTGAATACCATCATTAATCTGAGACCAGAAATAAACTAATCCATCTAATTTAGACTTGCATCTAGGTAAGTGTTCATGCATGTGCAACCTGAGCTATGAATTGGATGTATTCCGATTCAAATCTCACCTATGCCATGAACTCACTAAATCAGGAGTGTAAAGCTAATTTCATACAGAGGGCCACTAGCGTTCATGGAGCCTGATGAGGTTTGGAAATGATGTCATTAGGTAGGAAATGACATCATTAAGCAGACGATAACCAGAAATAAGCACTTTGTTCTCACTTGGGAACCTGTTAAGAAGTAAAAATATGCAAATTTTGATAATACTATCAAGAAATGGAACAGCCCAATTATCATGAGGGCTGGACAGAAAGCTTCCAGGGGCTATATCCAGCTCTCGGGCCTTATGTTTGACACCTATTCACTAGATGGTCTTAGGCAAGACGTTCCTTCTCAGGCTCATTTTTTCCAGCTGTAATATGGTAATAATAATACAGTTCTATTATATAGTTCTATCTATCTAATAATACAATAATACTGCGTTGTAAGTTTATGTAAACCAAGTAGATATCTATGCCTGTTTTTCTTTTCTATGTTCCCACCATTGAAAAGAAGCTTAAAATTAACACTAGGTACTGTTAACACTGTCATTAATTTGTTAATGAATTATGCACTCATAGTACATATTTAAAAACCAAATTACTGTATTCCAAAGAGTTTTACCTACATGTGTAGGCAAGTGTATTCTACTGTAGCGAAACCAGTATTGGTACTGAAATAGTATCAAAAGGTATGCTTGTTCTATACAGTGGCTGATTAGTAATGATTAACTAATATCAATTGTAGACCAAAGACTGAGGGTATTCTGTGTTAATAATTCACACACCGTCTCCCATCTAAATGATTAAAAACAAACAAAATGTTCCTTAGACAGGACGCAATGTGGATGCCGCATTATTTGATCCTTTCTGGTGTCAATTTCTCCCCCTATCCACCCTCCCCGCTGGAACAGATCAATGGCTCACTGATTAATTAGGTTTGGCTAATCAGAAGATCCACGCGTAATCTCTGTGAACATCTAGAACTAGTAATCCAATCTTCACTTTCAGTCCTTTCAAACAGACACAGAGCCCAATCCTGAACTGACTAGCTCCCGCAGGAGCAGCAATACAAAATGGTGACCACCGCATCCCATGGGAGCCAGACAGCTACCAGAGGCTCCTTGGGAGAAGGGGAAAGCCCTGTCACCCGCAATGGGGCTCTTCGGCTATTTTGCCAGTGGTGAATTGAGCAGCCCTGTGTCACGCTGCCCGAGCCACCACCAGGGATAAGATCCCTGGTGCAAAGGCCACCGTAAAGCACATTTGGACCACTCTCGAAGTCAGGGAGGATGGCACACATCTGTGTGCTGGCCTCTCTGACTCCAAGAGTGGTCCAAACATACTTTACGGTGGCCCTTGTGCCAGCCAAACTTTGCTGGCCTAACTGTGCCAGCCTAACTCCAGGCTAGGATTGTGCTCTGGGACGTCCGAAGGATCTCTGATTCAATTCAACTTGAAATAGTCATCAGTGTGACTTACACACAGGCAGCAATGTTAACATTTATTTTTAGTCATGACAACATACACAAAAATGAGCAGATAACATTTTAAATTAGTATTGTAACATAGTAGATGAGAGACAGAAAAGCATAATCTAATGAAAGATAACAGTATCATTACTACAGCTTAACACAATATGAACACAGCTTTGAAAGCAAATATAATGTTTTCACCTGTGAGTCAGTGGAGGTGGTGATTATTTCAATTATCATCTTCTTGGTATAGTACTTTAAAAAGGGGGAAAATAGGTAAGCAGTTAATGAAATAACAAATGTAAAAGCTCCAATTTAAAATCAGCTGACATTCCTCCTCTTCATAATTTTAAAATAAAGAATATTTACACGGCACTTG
Organism: Lerista edwardsae; assembly: GCA_029204185.1. NCBI lineage: Eukaryota > Metazoa > Chordata > Lepidosauria > Squamata > Scincidae > Lerista > Lerista edwardsae. The sequence goes on from JAJKFI010000009.1 coordinate 17,511,549, forward strand.
TCAAATACCATTTAATTTTATCAAAGCCAACCATTTAGCTTTAAGTTTTCCTGGCTTGCCTTGACCTTTGAAAGTCTCAGCTGATGTGTCGCTTTTTCTATAACTAATAATTCCCATATTATTTCATGTCACTTCTTTAATGATGATCAAGTATTATTTTGACTGTGCTTAGTTACTAGAGCAGACCTTGATGAAAACTGGGCTTCATCATCAAATTACTATTCTGTCATTATTATGAATAAGTATCCAATCAAAGAGACTCTAAATTGTAAATTCTATCTCTGAAGGAAAGTTAGATGCAATATTGCCAGAGGAAATTCCATAAGACATTGTATCTTTTACCCTAGACAGTTGTGAGAGGTAGATCCCCAGGGAGCTGTGGAAACCAGGACTGTGGAGTGCTGAGGAATCCTTGCAAAAAACTTCTATCATATACAATGTATAGGATTGTCACCCTGATGGGGAGCCTCAACCAATAGGTTAAGAGAGCCATGGTCAAAAAAGTTTGGAAACCACTGCCTTAGACACTTGTAAGGTAAAGGTAAAGGTTTCCCCACGGCCGAATGGTCTAGTCATGACCGACTGTAGGGGGGTGGTGCTCTCTATTTCTAAGCCAAAGAGCCAGCATTTGTACTGAGGACAAGTTTCTGTGGTCATATGGCCGGCACGACTATACACCGTAGTGCATGGAACACCTTCCCACCAAAGTGGTATTTATCTACTCACAATTTTATGTGCTTTCGAACTGCTAGGTTGGCAGGAGCTGGGACAAGCAACAGGAGCTCACTCCGTCACGTGGTCTTGAACTGCCAACCTTCCGGTCAGCAAGTTCAGCAACAGCAGTTTAATCAGCAGTACCACCACATCCCTTTCATGTTGACACTTGTAGCTGTGTGTAAAAGAAGGACCAGACCAGACTGTGTAGTATGCAGAGTAGGTGCAAGTAATCTATTGTCTTGTGCTTCCCTCCTTCGTTCCTCTAAAAATCAAGTACAGGCATGCCGCAGTATCCATGGATTCTGTATCCATGGTTTTAGTTATCTATGGATACTGGGATGCCGATGAAAAAGATAGAGGAACATTAAACAAAACTCCTTTTTTACCTTGTTGCAGCAAAACTACTGACGTTCCCCTATCTTCAAAAAGGCATCCCCAGTATCCATGTTTTCAGGTATCCACGGTGTGGGGGATCCAGAACGGAACCCCAGCAGATACCGGGGCATGCTGGCATACTGCAGATTCCTTTCCCCATTTCAGCCTCGGCTCCACTCATCCTTTGGAGCAAGTTCCTTCTACCTACCTGAGAATGACACTGGAGACACCTTGGTAGTGGGAAAGGTTTTAGCTTCTCAAGACGATGCCATGCCTGCTGTACTCCAAAGAAAAATAGATCTGGAAATCATTGGAAGACAATAAACACAATTGGACTTTATGCCATTTTTTACAGTTGCTTTTCACAGCTGATTGTGGGTTCTGTGGTTTCATGCTTCAGAAGAAGTCATGATGTCTCAAGAGCAAATCAGCTGACTTCATAATTTACTTCTTCCTGTCTCTTTAGATAGCCAAACTAAAATAGGGGAGAAAAACCCCAAAGCCCACCATTCCTAATTTAAACCACCTGTCCAAAATGTATGGCTATAGACAGTAGGGGTGTAATCCAGTTAGATTTAAATCAATTGGAGGGTTGCTGTTGACTTCAAGGAGAGGTTGATTGCAGCCTTTATCTTTGAATAACAGTCAAAGGGGGGGGGTTATCTGCAAATTTCATGGCTCTCTCAACCCCATTTTTCATTAAAGCAATAAATGATTGCTGGTGTACAACAAAATGGCTAAAGAGCTGGACTGCAATCTCCAATGCAAGGAAATTGGAAGATTATATTTGTACAATCACTCCATGGTTTTCTATCATTGGAATTATTTATATAGATATTGGATGCTTAACGATGATAGGAAGCAAACAGACTGATTTATTTCACCAGACTGCAGACCAGGCCTTTGTAACATAGCCCCCCCCCCCATGTATGCGGCCCACCAGACTCGTCTAATAGCAGCCAGAGACGTGAATTGTATATTTCAGCCATTTATAAAACAAAGGTATCAAATTATTACTCCTTTTAAAACACTTAAGTAGCAATCCTCAACCCTAAACATACTAGGGAGTGAGTTTCATTCAACTTACTGTTACTTGCTTTTAAATAAACATACAGATTTGCATGTGTGCTAGAATATCATAATGGCTTCGAAACAGCTGCAAAACAGCATTTCTATGGTGCGAACCTCCCCTCTATGATGAGATCTCAAATGGTCTTACACAAGCCACTCCCCTTAACCCCAGTTGCATTATGGGGATAATAGTACTTACCTTACAGAGTTGTTCTATGTCAGTGATGTGTGGTGCAGGTGTGGCTGAACCACTCCACACGAGTTCTTTGAAAAATGCCGCCACTGCTATGATCACACAAACACTCATAGCGCAATCCTAACCTGAAGTTAGGCTGGCACAGTTAGGCCAGCAAAGTTTGGCTGGCACAAGGGCCACCATAAAGTATGTTTGGGCCACTCTCAGAGTCGGAGAGGCCAGCACACAAACATGCCCCATCCTCCCTGGTCCAAACACACTTTACGGTGACCCTTGTGCCGGCTAAACTTTGCTGGCCCTAACTGTGCCGGCCTAACTCCAGGTTAGGATTGTGCCCTTACAATCCATGGCTCTGAATATGCTGGTGCCTGTGGGTTGTGTTTGCAGGATCACAGCCACCACAGCAGCAGGGAAGGCCCTTTTCAAAGACCTATGGCAGAGCAATTCTGCTTCACCTGCCCCACCCACACTATACTTGGCTGTTGTAAGTACAACTTAAAGATAATACATGTAATATGCTTCATGTCAGTAGTGTTCCACGGGGAGGGGCAAAATGCTAAGTGTTGCAGGAACCTGAGCTCCTGTGTAATATGGTCCCTCCCCCTTGCTTTCAGAGCCATTCACGGCTCCAAGGGCAAAGCCTCCAAACCAGCTCTCCAAGCAGTGAATGGCTCTGGAGGTGAAGGGGAAGGGCCATAATACACAGGAGCTCAGGCTCCTACAACAGTGTTTTGCCCCCCCCTTAGGAATGCCACTGCCTCATGTACTCAGAAAGTATTATACCAATGCAAAGTAATTATTAAGGTTGCAATCCTATGCAGGATTCCACTTACCTGGAGGTAGGTCCTATTGATCACGGTAAGGGTTACTTCCAAGTAAACACAATAGTTTTAATGTTGCTGATTTAAATCAATGAAATTAACTCCCCACAATAAAACAGCAACATCAATAAAAAAAAATTGATGCTGAAAATAGCACAGAAATTGAGCTCTGAAAGCACAAGAAAATACAGACGTTTTAATGTAGTACCCAATGCTAATAAAAAAGTAACTGGTATCCCAGGAGAGATTATACCAAAAATTTATGGTGCAATTGCAAAGAAAATGAAAGTTTTTCCCCACACTGAACTTCTGTCCTGTTCACTTCTGAATGGGAATAATGGACCTCAGATATGCAGTCTTTCTGGCACACGACGTTTCATTAGTTATTAGTTAAAATTATTTTGATGGCATTTTTTTTTGTCATTGGCATCTTGCATTTATGCAAATCTTTTGCCCACTCAGAATAACAATGATTTAACGCCGAGAGCAGAAATTGCTTAATGGTTGAATGCGATTAATCATGAACAAATGATTGAATAATATTTCCTTTCTCTTGATTGCTAAAATCCTACTGGGGAAAAACTAATTCTCTATCTCTGGAGAGTTATTGACGGTCACTGACTAATTGTGGACAAAAAATAATATTAGTAGTCCATTACAGTCTAATAAATATTCCAGGCATATATGACAGGGGTGAGCCGATATGTATGCTGAGCATGTCCTCCAATAATTCTCTCATCAGAGCTACCTTGTTACCCCAACTCGCGGCAGATACTGATAATTAATCAACTGCAACGAATCTTTCCAGAGTAAACAAGTCCATTCCGTTTGAAGGATGATTACGTTTCATTTTGTCGAAGTTTTTTTTGTAATATATTCATGCCAAAGGCAGCCTGAGTTGCCAAGTATTTTTGTCACTCATGGGGAAAAATTACTTTCTTTTTGTTTAGATGTGCTCTGCACACTTTAGGAAAATCTTCCGTTTGTGTCGGTGAGAACAACGCCTTTGAAATCCACAGAACTGTACCGATTTATGCCAGCTGAGGATCCAGCACTCACTGAATATTTCTGGGACATTTTGCAAAAGTAAGATTGTAAACTTACCCACTTGGGGTCTTTTTTCACCTTGCACTTGGGAATGATTGAAAAGGCTTTTTTTCTACGTCTTGACTTGAGGAGACTTGTCCTGATGAAGATTATTTTCAAAGGCAGTTGACAGCCTGACTGCAAACTTATTCAACAAGAACAGTTCCTACTTAAGTGCCAAACTGGAAGTGTGAAAGCCATCACTCAGAGCGCAATCCTAATCTGGAATTACGCTAGCACAGTTAGGCCTGCACAGTTCGGCCGGCAAAGGGCCACTGTAAAGTGTGTTTGGACCACTCTCGGAGTTAGAGAGTCCAGCACACAGATGCCCGCCATCCTCCCTGACTCCAAGAGTGGTCCAAACGCCGGCCAAACTGTGCTGGCCTAACTGTGCTGGCCTAACTCCAGGTTATGATTGCGCTCTCTGACAGTGTTCTCAGGCAAGGGAGGAAAGTGTTTGCTCTAATGTCAACCAACTGGTGTGAAGCTTCATACCCAATCCTATGCTCTAGCTAAGGCTTGCAAACCATGCTCGGACCATGCTTAAACCTATTGATTTCAATAGGCTTAAGCATTCCTGTTCCTTTGCGGGAATGATCTGCACAATGGCTGTTGCAGGGGATCCTGCTAGCACCAATACATTCTGCTCCCAGTCCAAAACATTACATCTTCAGCCTTATTTCTTTGCACCTCTGCCTCCTCTGCAACAAATAATTGGGAAAAAGGACTGCAGTTCAACAACCAGTAATGCCAACTCTGTGGGTGCCAGTATGCTGTTGGCACCCACAATAATTTGCAAACAATGTTGGGCACCCCCAAAGAGCAGGGCACCCCCATGTTTGGCGCTGGGATAGGAGGGGCCCAGCCCAGTGACGAACAGGCCCAGCCGAGGGCAGCGCGATCGAGCCAATCAGCTCCTTCCTGAGGCGTCGCCGGTGCCTCAGGAAGAGGTTCATTGGCTCGCCCGCCCCGGCCTCGGAAGTGGGTGGGACTGCCTTGCAACACCTAGCTGCGATGCAATGCATCTGCTTCTGAGGCCGGGCGATGACAGGGGATGTGGTCACATCAATGTCAGGAGCGTGGCTATGGGCACCCCCAATGTTGACGTCAAGTCGGTGCCCCTGTCAACAACCATGATGTGCAGCGCAAATTCTATGCACATTTACCTGGAAGTAAGTCACAATATGTTCAATGAGACTCTGAGCCCAGTCCTATCAACTGTCATGCCATTGCATGAGGCATGCCAATGGAGTGTGCACTGCATGCTATAGTGGGGTGTGTGTTGAAGGCTAACAAGGGGTAAGTAAAAATGTATTTACCAATCAGAAGGCCTTTGGGTCTCCTTGGATCTTTGCCAGGGCAGCACCAGGGCACATTGAGAAATCAGAGATACGATCCCAGTGCAAGTTGCTGCTAGGATACACCATCTCCCTTCCTCTCCTTGCCCCCCCTCTTCACCCTGAACACCCTCAAATCTTCCTCTCTATGCCCATGACACACCCCTCTGCCAACCCTCCTGGGTCACACGGATCAGGATCTGTGGTGGTAGGTGAGTGAAGCTGCCAACTTGTTCCATTAGCAGCTCCAAATCAGCAGTGCCACTGCATTTACAGAAGGTGATCTCCACTGCTGTAAGTGTCGCATAGAACTGCAGTGTTCATCTGTTTCAGAGTTCCCACGGTTCAGTCGTAGATCCTGTTTTGAACCGAGTACCAGGATTTAGCTTCAAAACAGTTCGTTATACTACAGAAAGATGTGATTCACTGAGCATGTCCTTTACTACGATGGAATCATCACAGCGAGCCCAAACACAGTTAGGAGCTTGTTGGCAAGGCTGCACTCCTATAATAATTCTCTGGAAGCCAGAATTGAAATCAGTGGGACTACTCATAGACAAGATGAATAGAGCTGTGAATCTTTGAAATCTCATCTTTGCAATGAAACTGCTAGGTGGCCTGAGGGATGCCATTTCCTCTCTGTCTCTCCCACCCCATCTACAATACAAGGATAGTAATGCTCACTTAATTTATAGGGTTGTTAAAAGGATAACAAGAAGATAATACATGTAAAGTGTTTCCAACACTTGAAAGTGCTGTACAATGCTGTTATTATTAAAGGGCAATGCATCCATTTCAAAAACCATATTCCAAGCATTGCTCTTCTAAAAGAGAAATGCTTGGAACATTGTTTTTCAACAACTTCTCAGCATTTCTTGGTAGCAAGGAATAGGGCCTTCTTGGTTATGGCATCATGTCTCTGGAACCAACTTCCAGAAGATCTGAGGGCAGCTTCCTTGGTATGTGGCTTCTTGTGGGGTTTAAAAAACATTATCTGTTTTGACTGGCTTTTGGGGAGGGAGGTATTAGGGACTCCTTTTTAACCATTTAATGCTGTTTTATAGTTGGTGCTGCTCTGCTCTTTTACAGTTGTTTGGTTCTTGTCTGTCATTTTTTAATGGTTTAATTAATTTTAGTGTTATTTCAATGGGTTTTTTAAACTTTTTGTAAACAGCTTTGGACTTTAGAAAAGCGGTATATAAATCCAGTAAATAAATCCTAATCCAGGGACATGATGCGGTGAGGGTGAGGCAGAATGGCCCTACCATAGTTCTTTGAAAAGTGCCACCACGGCTGCTGCAGGGGCTTTGATCCTGCAAACACTTACAACCCATGGGCTTCAGCTGCTCAAAGCACGTGGGTTGTTAAGTGTTTGCATGATCACAGCAGTGGCGGCACTTTTCAAAGAACTCTGATAGGGCAGATCTGCCTCACCTGCCAAATCCTCACCGCAGTCCCTGTCCTAATCCTGAGCTCCTTAGGTCGGACTCCCACCTGCGTTTATCCCGCCAGTGGCCCGTTAAACCTATAGAATTTACTTCCGAATAGCCAGGCTTAGAATCAGGCGAGAAACAATTTTTGGCAAGTATATTCAGAGCCTACAGCACAAGCCTATGCATGCCTACTCGTAAGTCAGTCCCTTTTCTGTTCAATGAGACTGACTCCCAGGAAAGTGTGTATACGATTGCAGGCTTAATTTACAATCACGGTTCTCAATGCTTGCAGGACAGGCACCGTCCCTTTAACGGCCAGATCAGTGAGGGTCTGGCTGTGCGGCTTGGTTACTCAAGAGAGGTGAAGGCACGGCAGGTTACATCTGCTCGGAGATAGAGTTACGTTCATGAGAATCAGAGCTGGCAATGAGAATCGTTTCCGGGGCACGAGAGTCGCTTCCATAGGAATCCGCTGGGATCGGCGTCCACGGTCCACCTTATCGATTTAGGGACCCGCCTGCCTGCCTGCTTTCCAGATCGGTGCACACAAAAAAATCCCCACCAAGCACAGCCTCTCTGATTCCACGCAGTGCAGCAGCAGCAGCTCAAACAGGGTCTCTCGGACAAGCAGCGCCTTCATGAAACCTCCTTCCGTTGGCCTCCAGCCAGGCGCTCTGATCCCCGGCCCGGACTGCCTGCCAGGGCTACGCGTTACGCTCGGCTTGTCTGCCGGACAGCGCAGCGAGCCTCCGCGCGCCGGCACCGGGCTGCACGCGCTCCCTGGCAGGCCGGAGCAGAGGACACACAGCGGATCACGCGCGCGCCAGCTGGGCCCCGGGGTTGGTTTCAGCCAATGAGCGGGCGGCGGCGGCCCTTCCTCGCGGCTGGTTGGTGCGTCAGCCCGGGCGCCGCCGCTGCCGCTGCCGCTTTCGCTCGCCTCGCCAGGGAAGGGGGCCGGCTGCGCAAGGTACAGCATGGCTGCCAAGGTAAGTCGGAGCCTGGCGCCGCGCGGGGAGCAGCAGCAGCAACAGCAGCCACCGCTGCTGTGGCCGCCGCCTTGTCTGGCTGCGCGAGTCGCTTGGCTGCCCCTTCCTCTGTGGAGAGCTGCGAGGGCGGAAGGGGAGCCTCCAGCCTCCTTTTGCAAGGGAAGCTGCTCGCGGTGACCTAGGGCCTGTCCTTGGGCCAACTTCGCCTGCTGTTTGGACCCTTGCGGAGGAAAAGCCGAGGCAAGGAAAGCATGCTGCTTCCGGATCCTCAAGGGAAGGAGCGGACATGTGCGGACGCAGACGCTTGCAGCAGCTGTGGTGCCATGCTTGCCTCTCAACCCAGGCGGTGCACGGCGCTGCAAGCCCTTCGTTTTATAACCCGCGTGGATTGCCAGTCTGGGTATTATTTCTCTACTCCCTCCCACCCCTGCTGTGGAGGTTCACTGGATCAGAGCAAAGGCCTCTCTAGTCCAGCATTCCCTGCTTCCCGGCATCTCATCAGCAGGAATGAAAAGCAACACTTCTTCACCCTGGTCTAGCCTCAGCATTTTGCGAGATCCTGAACATGAAAGTTCCAGATAGCGTGACTCAGTTCCATTGACTAACAGCCCCCATTGCTAGTGCCCTGCCTTGCATGAGAGGATGAAAGGGAGGTGCACGATACCAATTCAAAAACACCTTCTTTTGTACTGTTCTACTTTTTATTTGTACTGTTGTTCTCCACACTGGGAGTAGCTTCTGGAGCTGTGGCAAAGTTAGGCCTGCCAAGCTCCAGGGCCTGGATCCACCCTGGTACTTACTGAATTATCCCCAATTAAATTAGACGTTCTCTCTAGTCAGGATGAATACAATTGCAGCCTTAGGCTATCTGCAAAATCCCTCAGTATAGCTTTGAGGAACCATTTCCACCTGCAGGGCCTTGTGAATTGCCAAATACTTGACTCAGAAACTGGATGGTTGTTTCACCAAGATACAAATTTGTACCGTGCACATACACAGCTATATAGCGTAATAACTTGAATCCTAATCAAATTTCCAGCCCCGGGGTAAAGGCAATGCAGCTCTGAGGCAAGGGAACAAACATTCCTTTACCTTGAGGTAAAGTGACTGCAGTGACTGCTTGCCAACTGCTGGATGCAGTATATGCCCCGCTGGCACAGCTGGAAAGTTGGTTAGGATTTGAGCCTTAGTTTTTAAAAGAAACATGAATAATGATTTTCTTTTTAAAACACCGTAGGCCCCAGTGTAGCTCCGGTACAGTTCAGAGCACTGCGATTTGACACAAAGGTCACATTTATATAAGGACTTTGGCTGGAACAGTGATAGTCACCTGATTCTTTGAGTGTTTTCCAAGTACAAGTACTGTAGTTTAGGGGTTGAGGACAAAAGCAAAGAAATCTTCGTGTTGCTCTACACGTCAGTCTTCTACCACATTTTAATGTTTTTTAAATTATTAATCCCCCGCAAGTAGTGCACTGAAAAATCTCTGGCTCATTGTTTGCCTGGCAGTCTTTTCTGCAAGTAAAATAGTGTGGTTTTTGGCTGCTTGGAAAGAGTGCTCTGCTCTGCCCAATTTTGCTCTGCCCTTTGAAAATAGGTGACTTGGTCAGGCTCTGAATGTACGCACCAATGTTGTGCTGTTTTGTCAATTACAACAGCCAGCCACACAGTTAATGCTGAGCAGGGGAGTTGGACCAAAGTCCTCCTGTCACTTGCACTTTCATGATAGATAGGGCAGAAGATTTAGCCGAGAGGGTTAATGCCTCCATTTGCCCGAAGATAACAGCTGAAGATCAGAAGGTTGTGAGCTCGAGACTACTGGAAGTCTCTGTGAGCGGCAGACCTTGCAAACTGTGGCTGATTAAAAAAGCTGAGTTCTAGCTGCCTCGTGGGAGGAGGAGTGTGCTGGTCAGCTGCGTCTCAGGTGGGAGCAGGAAAGCCTCTTATCAGTCAGCAGAAGACAGACGGGTGGCTAAGAAAGAAGGCTAAATCCAGAAAGAAAGATCTGTATGAGTGTTGTTCTTGAAAGATAGAACATTTCTGTAAATTGTAAAAACCTTCGGGTTTGTGAATAAATGTCTGCCTGTGTAAACCGCCTTGAGTTACAGTCATTAGAGAAATCTAGTCATTACATCTTAAGAAAGGTGGTATATAAATACATGTATTATTATTATTATTATTATTACTACTACTACTACTACTACTACTACTACTATGTATCTTGATACATAGTACTCTTCAGTGAGGTTAGCTTAAAGGGCAGGTCAGCTGTCCATTTTAAGTACATTCAAAGCACATGCTGAGAAATCAAGGGATATGCTTCCATGTATGAGCTATGACTTGTTTCCAAACAATTGTCTCTAGAACAAGACAATTTACCTGGTCAGAGTTTTCAAAAGTCTGTATGCTTTAAAATATGCCACTACTGTCATTTTTTTATTGGTAAATTTAATTGCTGATTAGTTGGTTAATCTCTAACAGTCTTCCTTGTCAGTAGTTTCTATCTTCCTAGTTAACCATGTTAAGAGTTTTGCCTGTTTGAACTCTTGATCCTAATCTTGTGTAGTGCTGAATAAAATGACCACAACCATAAAGTAGCATCATGATTTGTGGTATTACACTACCTCAGTGTTTTGTATGTCCCACTTATAAAGCTGAAATTGAAAGCATACACTCTTGGAGGGAAATCTCACTGAAATCTGTTGTTTTTGCTTTCAAATAAACGTATTTAGGAGAGGGCTATTGGTGCAAGTTTGATGAGCAAGAAAAAAATATGAGAGAAGTTCAAAATTGAAATGTTTTACTTGAGGGTTGAACAATTTGTTCAGCACAGAGAAGCTTCATTCAAACATAAACACCATAGTGCTGGGTGACATCTTTAGGATTATTCCTCTACAACTCACTGTTCAGCTCTAGCTAAACTTGCTGGAATAATCTGGTTTCTTACAAACCTGTACAAAATATAACCATAACCTCCTTGATCCACCTGACTGATTTTCCAGCATCCATAGAAATGCTTTGCATGTTACAAAATTCCCAAAAGAATTTCAAAATACATAGAAGATGCATTTTATCTTATCTGCAAGGAAATAACATCTGGCCTTATAAGGAAGCAATTATTTACCACACCTTCTGAGTATGCAAATACCTGCCCATAGAACCCTGTGCCCAGTGATGACTTCAGTGGAGCATGTGTATCAGCCAAGTATTTTTGTAGTTCAGATCAGTTTGTGTTGAGAAGGTATTCTGAAGGATCCGTGAACAAGGTGTTCTTGTTATAATATTTTGTAATCTTGGTAGGAACTCAGATTATTTTATCTTTAAATTATCCCCTTATAGATAGATGATCTTTTACAGGCGCGAGTAATGTTTAACTGTGCTATTACCCAGTAATTTATGATGATACCTTGCAATAAAATGTGTAAGAGAAAAATACTTAGAATTATTATTTTGGTTAATAATACTTCATTATTTAGGTTTAAGAAGCTGAATCAATTGACTGATTTGTGTTAGACATTGTGTAGATACATTCAAAATTGCTAGACCAAATATGAATTTTTTTTTTACTTTGCTATTATAGGAGCTTGATGGAAAATCCTGTATTTATGTTAAGGACCATAAGCACATAAGATGAAGCATATGTTTTGCATTGAAAAGGCCCAAGGTCTCTTGGAATTAAGCCGGCATAAACTAAGCCAGCAAAGTTTGGCCAGCACAACAGCCACCATAAAACGTGTTTGGACTACTCTCGGAGTCAGGGAGGATGGCTCACATCCGTGTGCTGGTCTCTCTGTCTCTGACAGTGGTCCAAACATACTTTACGGTGGCCCTTGTGCTGGTCAAACTTCACTGGCTTAGTTTATGCCGGCCTAACTCAGTTTAGGATTGCGCCCTGGGTCATTCCTTAGTAAGGCAAGGAAACATGCCTGTCTGAAACCCTGGAGAGCCACTGCTAGTCTTTGTTGACCAAGGTTGTCTGATTGAGAGCGCAATCTTAAACTGGAGTTAGGCCGGCACAATTAGGCCAGCAAAGTTTGGCTGGAATAAGGGACACCATAAAGTCCCACTCTCGGACCACTCTCGGAGACAGAGGCACAGACATGTGCCGTGCTCTCTGACTCTGACAGTGGTTCAAACGTGCTTTACGGTGTCCCTTGTGCCAGCTTAACTTTGCTGGCCTAACTGTTCCAGTCTCAGTCTAGTTTAGGATTGCGTGCTAAGACATCTTCTATGATATATGTTGAAGACTGGTTCAAACTTGGTTTGTGTTAAAATTATCCTCTGACAAAGACCAATAATGTTTGCTTTCTTCATCTTAGCCGAACAATGGACTGGTGAGTCAGTGACATTTTTTCCTCTGTATTTTCCCGTTCGTAAGCATCTTGCATGACTGCATTGTTTGTACAGTGGCTGCATCGGCACTGGAAAGTTGGATAGGTTTGGACCCTTAAGCTGTTTGGGAACACAATAGCTAGACTGTTGCATGTTGGTTTGAGCATGTCTGTTATTGCACCAGTATTAAAGGATAACTGCTAGTAGCTTTCCTGAGACAAAGTGCTGGATTTGACCCTAAATATCTTGGCCCAGAGTATTTAAATGTACATACTTCCTTCTGTTGTATATACCTCCTTAAGATTTGTGTTGGAGGCCTTCTAGAGATTAGGCCAGTGGTGGTTAACCTGCAGCACACCATGTGCCACTTCTAAAGAACAGGATCTTTGAATGTGCCGCTCTACCTGCCTCTGGCCGTCGTCCAGCTCTGTGTAGTTTTGCTGGCATGTCTTACATTATTGAAAGGGGTAGGTTGAATGCTACCTGACTCTGTAGGGCATCCTGGCCACATACAACTGGGACTGCACCAGAGGCTTTGCCCAGGTTGCCCTCAGAGGGACAGCTGTGCCACTTGGAAAGTGTCTGTGTGCCACTAGTGGTACGTATGCCATGAGTTGGCCACCCCTGAATTAGGCAGTTGGGGAAAAGATGATTTCAGTGATGCACCCTATCTTTGAAATACCCTGCTTAAATTTATGAGATGCCTCATTGCAGTAGCATAGCTGGGGGGGGGCAGTGTGGTCAGTATTGCAGGTGTTGCAACACGACTTGTAAGCAGCCTTTCCCGCTTGCTGCCAGAACCATTCTGGGCAGTGATGGCAACGCACAGGAGATGTCTGCCTGCAATCCTGACCACATTGCCCCTCTTGTAGCTATGCTACTGCTTCATTGTTAAGTTTTTTACTTCCAGTTAAAGAAATTTTTGTTTCTCCAGATTGATCGTTCTGCACTTGCTGCTCTGTTTGTTGTATTAACTATTAAACTTGATAGTTGTTTTTTTTTTTTTTTTTTTTTAAAAATCTGGCTCTTATTTTATGACTTTGGGTACCTTTGAGTGGAAAAAGGAATGTGTAAATAGTTCAAAAAAAACAAACTAAAAATGTGTTTTATTGGAATAATAGTCTCCTAAAATTGTTAAGTCTTTTGTAAATGTAAAGCTGTAAATACTGACGATTATATAAGCCAATAGTTCTGGTGAATCTGATTCTTTTGGTTTTTATGTAATTCTGCCAAACAAAAATGGTGTGTGCCTATGTGTTTGGAAAAGGAAGTTTCATTGATCTCAAAGTGATTTTAAGCAAGCTTGGGGTTTTAGTATGAGCTCATTGGGGCACCAACCACTTCATGGTGTTACGAACATAAGAAGAGCCCTGCTGGATCAAGCCAAAGGCCCATCTAGTCCAGCTTCCTGTATCTCACAGCGGCCCACCAGGTGCCCCAGGGAGGCATGAGACAACAAGATGCTTGGATCCTGTTGCCACTCCCTTGCACCCAGTACTCTGAAGTAGCCTACTACTAATGTAAAGGGGTTGCACAATCCAACATTGCCTATAGCCCATGATGGACTTTTCTTCCAGAAATCCGTCCAATCCCCTCTTAAATGCATCTATACCAGATGCCATCACCACCTCCTGTGGCAAAGAGTTCCACAGGTTAACTACCTGTGTTGATACTCTGTTCTGCACAGGTGCCAAGGGAATGAATGGAAGTTCTTCCCAAGCCATGGTGCACTCCTGCTTTTGCATTCATTGCTACAGACTTGTGCAGGGAACTTGAAGAGTATTGTAACTCAGTGATAGAGAGCATTTTTGCATGCAAGAAAGCTTTGGTTCAGTCCTTGGCATCCATAGATAAAACTGGAAAAGAATGCTACTACGCATTACCCCTGCTAGTTGGGCAAAGAAGCATCTTTTAAAGGGGTGTCCTCTTATATGTAGCAGGGGGAGACCAACTGTCCCTGAGACCAACTCTTTATCCTAGCATGCCATCCTAGCATGCCTGTGTTTGTTGCTGATGTTTCTTTCCCATCTCTTTTTAGACTGTGAGCTTTTTGAGAACAGGGAGCCATTTATTGTTGTTTTGGTATATAAATTGCTTTGTGAACTTTTTGTTGAAAAGCGGTTTATAAATATGTATAGATAATATTGGGTAAAATGGACTAGTGATCTGACTTGTGTAAGACAGTTCACTTCTCTGGGGAGCTATGACCTTAATCTTGTAGGCTTTTGACAGCCATACTCTCAAAACCATCTAAAGCTGCAAATAACATTGTAAGATCATTAAACCTTCCCAGTTAAGTTGTCAAATGCTTATTGTGCAGTAAGTACATCTTCACTTCATCTGATGTTGGCAGTTTTTATACATCTGGTTACTAATTATGATGATGTGTTTTGAAAATCTGTAATATGAGAGGCTGTTGGGGTGGGGTGGGAAAAGTGAAGATCCCAATCCTTAATGCTCATGGTCCTGACTGTGATTCAGAGATTTGCAAGTATAGCTTGCAATTAGCTGTATATTTGTAACTGCCCTTCTGGACCACTTGCTTGGATTTTGAAGGGATGGACTTGGTGCAGACATCACCTTTCCTGCCTACTGGGAACCTTTTTATGCTTTGTAGTTATCTGAGTTTGAATTAGTAATAAGTGATTTAAATGAGGGATGTCTAAGAATGGATTCATGCATCCTCCTTCCTCAGATGTGATTATAAATTGCATAAAAATTAGACGGTGGAAAGAATGACATTCACAGAGAGCTGATTTTAGTAGCAGATAAGATCTGCTCTGCTTCCTTTGAGAATCCCGTGGCTTGTGTGTCCATAGGCTTCCCATTTCTGTCCTTAAGCAGGCACTAAATGTTAAGAAAATGGCACAGGAAAGTTTTCAACGATCCTTTTTATTTGAACGTTGGGTAGACTCTGTAACTTTTGACAAGTTTGCTGTCATGTAACATTTCAAAATCATCCTCTTAGACTTTGGCTAGTGGAACATCAGTTTCTTGCTTTTTCAGACTTGCATCTTTTCAATTAGAGCAGTGTTTCTCAAACTGTGGGTTGTGAAACGCTGCCTGCCACCCCACCAAAATGTCCAGGTTGCCGAGCTTTTGCTTTTTTTATTCACTTGGTGGTCTTCAGCCCACTCCAGGCCTTGTTGCACTGTGTTCTTCCTGAGGAAAACATGCTTGTCACTAAGGACATGACGAGATGAGGTTCGGAATGGGCCAAAGACCACTGTGCAGATGCTCTGATGTGTAATTTTTTTTTTTTTTTTTGGCAAAAAAATTGCAAAAGCTTGGCAATCTGAAAGTGTTGGCAATAACGTGATGACATCATCATGTCACTGCAAAAATTTCTGGGTTACTGAGCTCCATGCTGAAGGTAGGTTGCAGGGTGGGAAACATGAGAAGCACTGATTTAGAGTGTCTTGGTTTTGACCTGTAGGCTTCATTATGTCTCCTGCATGTGTTCTCCCAAACAATGTTCTAATCTGTGCTATTTTAAGGGCAAATCTGTACATGACTTTGAAAATTGGCTGCACTTTTTTTGTTGCTCTTGTAGAAATCATAAAGGGCTGAGTTGCCAGTTGAGAAGGCCCCCTATCTTTATGATGGAGTGGTCATGATGTCCTAAGCCAGTGATGGCTAACCTATGACACGCGTGTCAAAGCTGACACACCACAACGTTTGGAGTGACACACCAGCATTCACCAGTGCATGACAAAAACTGAGTTTGTTTTACTCATTTTTCATTTTTGTAATTATTTGATGCTTCTTTATATAATACAAAGCACCATACATGATTAGACTGTATTTTTTTGTTTAAATAAATGAATATAAAGAATTGTTTCTCTTTTGTTTGGGAGGGGGGTTGATGCACCAGTAGAGGCAAGTTAAGCATTTTCCCAAGTTTTGACACACTGGGCCCAAAAGGTTCAAGTCATCACTGTCCTAAGCTGTTGCACATTTAAAAATGCCTGACCCGTCTCCCATTTCACAATGGAGAATTTCACTTGGATATTTGCATTACAGCAAGAGTCCTAATTGGGTTGAGGCCATGATCTGTAGCTCCTTTAAGTTGCATAATGCTTAATCCTGTTCAGGTGTGGCATTCTTTGCAGATTAAGCATTATAGATTAGGCACTTAACATTGCTGTTCTCCAGAATCACTAGAATAACTGCATTCATTTTTGGTGGAAATGCCTCAATCTAAATGGATTGTGGCCCCAAAGGAGCATTTTTATCACGCACTTAAGGGTTTAAATCTTTGCTAAAATTAGTGTACGATGCAATTGTTAAGAATACGTTAGTTTGCTTTTCCACATTCTGTATTTATCGTTAATGACATTCATAGTTTCTCAAATAATGAGAGGCTCAAAGTTACTCTCCAGTAGGACCAAAATGTTCAGATGCTTACCATAGGATCATAGCTTAGCATCCTTGCTTGGAAGCAAGCTCTGAAATAGCTGGGACAAACTTCAGGCAAATGTGTTTAGGAATGAAGTGTCGGAGTGCTATTTTTCAAGGAATAAAGATGTGTTTTAAATGTCTGCCACATCCTTGTGTTTGAAAAGTATCCTTCCATCTCAGTCATTTCCTGAGGTATGAAACTGCCCTTGAAGAAGTAGTTTATTTTGGAATAAAAGAAATTGAAACTGTAGCTTTGTTAAAACACTAAAAAGAAAACTGCCAGTACATTTTTTCATAACATTTTAAAATAATTTCATGCGTTTTGCAGTACCTTAATACAGCTGAGAATGTATACTTTATCAAAAGTGTTTTCGCCTGCATAAGCAGTAGTGACGTAGGGTAAAATGGCCCTGGAGTAGGCTGATAGCTGTTTCCCCCCCCCCCTTTTTGTTTGTAAAAGAAAACAATGTAGCAGCTGGAAGTGGAGGTGGATATGTAACCATGATGAATTTTGAAAAGCTGTATGAGAGAAAAATTGATTTTGATGGGTATGAGTACTGTCCGTTTATGACTTGCAAGTAGTTTATAAATCTTGGAAAAGGTTTTGCTGATGCAAAAGATGGATAAGGCATCCTGTATTTGCACAGATTTGATAAGTGTCTTTCTGTTGGAACAAGGGTGACCTTGAACCTCTGAGAGCCAGTAGACTTGTGCTTTATTTGGGAGCAGGAGGAAAAAGCAATCCAAGACGTTTTCATGTCTTAGGATAGAAAAATCCAAGTAACAATTCCTACTGACAGACTTAGCACAAGGTACATAAAGGTAAAGTGGTCTAGTTGTGACTGACTGTAGGGGGCGGTGCTCATCTCCGTTTCTAAGCCGAAGAGCCGGTGTTTGTCCAAGGACAAGCTTCTGTGGTCATGTGGCTGGCATGACTACCGGCCAACCTTCCGGTCAGCAAGTTCAGCAACAGCAGTTTAACCTGTAGTGCCACCACGTCCCTCTAATAAGGCACATATTCCCCAGCAAATTTTGTATTAGAGGAATTTCCCAATGGATTGTATCCCGTAGCATAGCCCAGTGGGCGCAGCACGGTATCTATGGCAGGTGGCACAACAGGCTGTGAAGGCGGCCCCTGTTACTCGCTAACAGAGCCGTTCTCTTCATTGACAGCATTCTGGGTAACACTGTCACTGCCCAGAATGGCTCCGGCAGCAAGTGGGAGGGGCTGCTTACACAGCGTGTTGCGGTGCCTGTCATATTTAGTGTGCTGCTCCCTCCTCCAAGCCTCGGAGTCACCAGGAAGAGGCTGTAGCCTGGCTTGAAAGGCTGCCTATAACCCTGGAAATGCAGCGCTTTTGCTGTGATAAGGGAGCTTTTTTTCCTTATCGCAGCAAAAGTGCTGCATTTCCAGGGCTACAGGCAGCGTTCTGAGTCGCCTACAGCCTTTTCCTGGTCCGCCAAAGCTCCTCCATTTTTCAAAGGTAAAGGTTTCCCCACAACCGAATGGTCTAGTTGTGACCGACTGTAGGGGGCGGTGGTCATCTCCATTTCTAAGCTCGTTTGTCCCGAGGACACGTTTTTGTGGTCATGTGGCCAGCTGACTATATGCCAAGGCACACAGAATGCCGTTACCTTCCCACCGAAGTGGTACCAATTTATCTACTCGCATTTTTGCATGCTTACGAACTGCTAGGTTGGCAGGAGCTGGGACAAGCAACGGGAGCTCACTCCGTCACGTGGTCTTGAACTGCCAACCTTCCGGTCAGCAAGTTCAGTGACAGCAGTTTATCCTGCAGTGCCACCATGCCATGCATTTTTCAAAGCACACCCCAAAATGTGGATACCGTGGCACACCTGTACTGTAGTTTGGATGTCCTGATAAAGGGTAACCTACTTGTAGTACAATTATAGGAGACAGCGGGCTTCAGGGAAGCCCAAATTCTCATGGAGCTGAGAAAAAAACAAAGGGGAGAACCTCCAAAGAGATAAGGTTAGAACTGTATAGAAGGTAGAAGGACTATATGCTGCTGGTAGAAAGGAAGTAGATAGACAAGGGTGATGTGAGAACTATGAATCTGGAAGACCAAAGAGGTAATGAGATTAAATTTTTTCCTATTGACGTAAACTTTTGGTTGCAGTTTTTTGGTTCTGTGCAGTAGTGTGCTAACTATACCAGCAGTATTCAAACCTTTTAGACCAGGATCCACTTTTTAGAGTGGCATTTGTGTTGGGACCCACTGGAAGTGATGTCATGGCACCATGGAAGTGAAGTGACGTAATCAAGCAGGAAGTGCTGTCATTGTAACTTAATAAAATGACACTCCTGAAATGCAGATTGGCATTCATGGACCTCAGCCATTGTACAACCATGAAACATCCCTGACAGAAAGCAAGATTAGGACAAAATAGTATGTAAAGGCGGTGAACTAAAAACAAAATTTTAAAAATACCCTCACTTGGAAAGTCAAACTGTTAATACTCACAAAAGGAATATAACAAGAGTAAGGTCTGCAGTTTCCGAGATGGCTACTCCCAGCTTTCCGTGACCCACCTGATATCAGGTTGTGACCCACCAAGTGGGTCCCTACCCACAGTTCGAATAACACTGTTCTGTACCAATATATTTTAATTACCAGCCCTTGTATTCTCCAGTAATTAGAGGCAGCTTGCCCTGCAACAAAACATAAATGCTCTTCCTTTTTCAAGCAATTGCTGATAAAGGGTAGAATTGCATAAATGTTCTGTGCTCTTACCATTAGGGATAGTATTATTATAAGAAAGAAGTTTGTAAGGGTCGTGTTAGTCTCAATATGTTATAAATCAAATTGTCAGTTTTGTTTGACGTCATTATTGTTTCCATAGTGACCAGCTGATCTCATAAAAACGTATGATGCTGGATGCTGGCCCAGAAGCTGAAGTAAATTAACACTTGAACATAAAATCTCTAGAGAAATTTCTAATAAAATCTCTATTTGAAAAAGAAAAATGACTCTAGAAATGTAGTTGTTTTCTGGCAGAATGTGTTTCAGAGCTTTCAGTGTACAAGTGGATTTTAATTGCTGTTATCAGGAATTGTTGAAATTTTTTCAGTGAAAGTTATAATTATTTTTTTGCTGATCTTTCCACCATCCAGCACAAGTTGTGCTGCCACCTAGTCGGTCTGCTCTAAATGCATACATAATTCCTGTGTTGCAAGACATTTTGCAGTTTATTTTTCCTGAAAAATACATAATTGTTCTAAAGGCATTCTTCCTCCAAAATATGGGCAGGCTGATTGCCCAGGCAGTGCTGCTTGTTGTGCACGGCCCAGGCAGTGGCTGCCTCAAATGTGTGCACATTGTGATGGCTGGGTGGGGGGAGGTGCCAGTGGGGGGGCTAGCATCAGTCGCTGCTGGACCTCTGCTCTGGCGGGAGGACACTCAGCGCATGTGAGCGATGAGTATCCTGCTGCCTGATAGGAAAGCATTTCTGGGCAGTGGGGGCAGAAAGTGTCAGGGTAATTCAGGCCCAGAAGGGAGTGGATCCAGCAGCAGAGGCTACTCCTGAATCCTATCCCCCGCCTGCATCTGAAAGCCCTACATGGGATACTTGAGGTTGCACCAGCGATTTCACTGGTGTAGATCCAAGTAGACACACACAAGGGCTACAGGGTGGGGTAAAGGAGCTGATGTTCCCTTACCCCAAGGACCTCTTGCTGCTTCTCCTCCCCTGCAGGACACAGCAGCGGCTGTTTCAGTGCCACAGTAGCGCAGGGTAGGCGAGCAGCATAGGATTGGGCCCCTAATTTTGTCCCTATGCTATAATTGTGAAGGAAAGCTTTATACTGGTGGTTGATACAAATAAGTTCATTTAAGTTGCTGAAAAACATTTTCAAATACCACTTGCTTTCTAATATCTCAGTTTTACTGTTCCTGGTCTTGTGGATTGGTGTTTGCCATACACACAATGGAATGTTGTTGCAGCCCACCAGCAAAACTTGCATTGATTTTCTTAGATTTTGTGTGTTAACTATGTCTACAAGTACATAGTTGAGGACAGCTATATGAAAATTGGTGGTATGGGGTGTTCCTAAACAAAAATCGCACACTATTTGTCTTGTGCTTTGGTTTTCATATTGCTTGTGAGTGTTAAATTTGAGGCAAAGTGTAACTCTACTGCTGTTCATTTTGCCTTTTTCCCCCCTTAAGAAAGATGCTTAAGGCTTCCCCCTACCTCTGCCCCTTATTCTTATAAATACACAGTAACGTTTTTACTTGAATGTGATGTTGTCTGCTTTCATTATGCAGATGTCTTTTGTTCTTTTTTTTTTAAAAGAGGAAAGAAATGGATTCATGCATACACATGGATTTTTACCCACTCGCACACTGAGGTACTGAGGTGTTGCATTTTGAATAGACGTGAACAGACAAATCTGATGATAAAAATGATTTTTTTTAAAAAAAAGTTAACTTCTGTGCTCAGTCAAAAAAGAAAACTCAACACTGAAACAAAATACATTTACCTGTCATTTATTTCTACATAAATCCTGTCACACAATTATTAGTTGGGACACTTTGTCTACTGGAATTGACTGTATATATTTTCTCCAGCCCACCACCACCTCTTCCTTATTCATGACTGGGACTCCATAAATACAAAATAGCTAAACTTTTGTAAATAGCTTCACCTCCTCTACATGTTTTATTGAACTTGCATCATTGTGGCAAATGCATAAGTGAATTATAAGACAATAGCACTCAAAGGGACTAGTTGAATTAGACTTTGCTTTTACATCGTTATGTATATCTGTCTTGTTGCTAGCCACAAATAATAGCAGCCTTCCTTTACTTAGGTCTTTTCGAGTCCAATCCCATTCAACTTTCCAGCACTAATGCAGCACGCCAATGGGACATATTGTATGCTACAGTCATGGAGACCTTCTCAATGTAAGGGAATGTTTGTTCCCTTACCTTGAGACTGCATTGTGGCTGCATTGGTGCTAGAAAGTTGGATAGAATTGGGTCCTTGGTATACTAAGTTTGCATTGCCACGTAGAGCATATTTACTGTTTGTTTTATAAGTTTACTGCTCTCTTAGTATAATCTAATTTGCTCCAGTTTCCAATGATTCCTGAAGCAGCTTGAGAAAAAACCAGCACTGAAAGACTGCTATAATAAAGTTGTTCGCAATGTGTTTCAGATGTGCACAACCCTGATCTTAAACTTTATGTGGAAGAAAGTCTGATTTCATCAGAATAAATTCCTTGTAAAGCATTTACAAGTCCCGAGCTACCTAGAAGCACTGTTATATACTTCCTTCAAAGATGAGTAAGATTTTGAATTGGTCTGATCTTGAAATGTTGTTATAAAGTAGTAGTTAACCTTTAGGAGCTGGCGGATCACTGAGGCAAACATTGGAATTGTTGTGGACCATATGCAACATTCCCCATGTCTTTGCACACAAAAAGTACAATTAAGTTTGGTGGTCTGTAGGGGAGTATTCAGCGAGACACTGGAAGTGTCAGCTATAGCCAGTTCATTCTCCGCCCTCTATGGTGGCCACAGGAAGCATCTCCTGAGCATTTCCCATGGACCACCAGAGAGGGCAGAGAATGGACCGCTTACAGCTGAAGCCTACACTTCAATGCCATCTGTAAGTGGTACATCCTCTCATTTCTCTGATGGTCCATGGGGCGTACTCTCACAGCAAGATGTTCAAAGTGATACAAGACAATCTTTTTTTCCTGAGACCTTGTGGACCTCTGCTTGGGAACTACTGTTACAGAGGGATACCCTTGTTCTGTTTTTTTGTTTGCAAAATAAAACTGAAGCTGCAGTCCTAAACAGCCTAGTTCAGGCTTAGCTTTGGAAAGCAGATGCGTAATAAACTAGCACAGTGGTTCCTAAACCTTTTAGCATCAGAACCCACCTAACCATAAAAAAAGGGGTTTCACTTTACCAGCTGCTCCTGCCTCTGTGGCTATAATGGTGATTGGGTAGCAGTGCTCCGCCCAAGTAGCAGATTGTTTAACCCTTGATGCATATTGACAAAGCAGATTAGGCTGTTTTGCAGCCCACCAAAAATTGGGTCATGACCACTCATGGGACACAGACCCACAGTTTGGAAGCCGCTGGACTAGTAGATGGTATACTGTTTGCATACCTTAAAGTAGTAAGAGCGTCCAACAAAAATAACTTTGACAGTATTACATTGGTTGGGGATCTGTCAAAGTTAGAGGGGCAATCCCATGTCCAGCTGACTTGGGGATCATGCAGTCACTGCAAGTGGTCTGCAGCACCTGCACTTTCCTTCAGTACTTTTTGCCTTAGAGCGCAATCCTACCTTGGAGTTAGGCCAGCACAGTTAAGCCAGCAAAGTTTGGCCGGCACCAGGGCCACACTGAAGCACATTTGGACCACTCTCGGAGTTGGGGAGGACGATGCACGTCTGTGGGCTGGCCTCTTTGACTCCGAGAGTGGCCCAAACGTACTTTATGGTGCGCCCTTAGGCCAGATATAGTTCGGCTGCTGTTGGCAGGCTTCTGAACTGCTGGTTTATAATGGACATACGAAAGCAGCCAAGATGTCTCTTGGGTATGCCAGTTTGTGTGATAAGGTATCCTGATAAGGATACCTGAGTGAGAAGCCGTGAAGCCGAAATCGTCAACATAATTTAAAATAGATTTGGGTAGAGGTGAACACAGTGCTGCTCCTTGCGAGATGTTCATAATTCTTTGCACTCTTTGGTATCACGGGACAATAAAACTGCCCCCCCAGGATTGACAGGTATAAGTGCTGTTTCACCCATAGTGTTGGAAATGCAAACTTGGGAGCACCAGCATGCATTTCTGGAAGGTTTGCAAGTGATAAGAGGATTTTTACTGTTGCTGAGAAGCATACCAACGAGCAGTGACAGACAGAGTGGGCGGTGGACTCTACCTAATGTGCTTCATCAGTTCAGTATTTGAAGGTTAAACTTCCATTTTCTTCACACGTTAGAAATAGAAAGATGATGGTTGCCCATGTTGTTATGCTGTAGTCATAGTGCAAGGTGCGTGGGAGGAGAAAGACATTACTTGAAAAGATCGATGGATTGGAAAGGTCCCAGTTTTGACTAAATGCTGCCAGGCAGGTGTTAGCTGTCTTCTAGGATGTTGTTTAAAAACATGATGGTGTTCTTAACATTTCAGTGTTGGCTCCTCTAAATGGCATATGTAATGATTGTTGCTTATCTCCAGCAAACTTTCTCTTAGGTGATATTCCGGTACCAGGCCAGTAGCACTTTTTTGACTTTGATAGATAAAACCTCACAGGCTTCCTCCTCCTCCTCATCTTTCATTTACATTTCTGTTGTCAGAATTCAGACTGTAAATCTCATTGAGACAGGAACCTGACTTGCATGTATGTTTGCAACTTAGTAAAGCATTAAGAATTTTGATGCTGTATTGCTATGTGTGCACATGGCAAGGTCGGGTGGGGTCCATGGCAAATGTGGGATCAAACAGACTGGGAGGCAAGTTCATGTAAGGGCAGGTAGGGATTCCAAGAACCATAGGAAGAACTGGTTGAGGAAGAACTGGTGGTCACGTTTTAGAGCAGGCAAATGTGAAAGTGAAGCTAGACCAGGAAAGAATCTGTTTAGCTCCTGTTCCCCTGGGCAATTTGCCCAGACTGGGAAATCAAGCCTAGGAGAGATTACATATGGCCACCAGGGATTAGCCCTATGGCAGTGGTATTCAAACCTTTTAGAATGGCACTCATGGCAGGACACAACGAACTGATGTCATTAACCTAGAAGTGATGTTGTGGCAGGAAGTGACATCAGCAAGTTGGAAATACTGTCATTGCAACATAATAAAATGACACTCCTGAAATGCAAATTGGCATTCTCGGCATTCTTGGACTGCAGCAATTGTACAACCATGAAGCATCCCTGACAGAAAGCAAGATTAGGACAACATATGATGTAAAAGCACTGAAGTAAGAACAAAATTTAAAAAAACTCACTTGAAAATTCAAACTGTTAATGCTCACAAAAGGAATATAACAAGATTAAGGTCTGCATTTTCCAAAATGGCTGCTCCCACCTTTCCACAATCCACCTGACATCAGGTCGCGACCCACCAAGTGGGTCCTGACCCACAGTTTGAATAACAGTGCCCTATGGGCTTCCATGATCACCTGAGTCTTCTTGGTCCAACTGCCTGCAGTTTCTCTTCCTGCACTATTAGGGATGCTATATGTGGTATATGCAAAGCTCAGGTCAGCCAATCCTCCCCCCCCCCCGAAAGTAATGTCGGTGCCACAAGGTGTAATGAACTGTAGCTAGGTTCCTGAGTTCAAGTCTACTGGCACCTTCTGTAGACAAATGCTTCAGAGGTGATCCATAGAAGCACGTTTCCACAGATTGCAGCCTACCAAATAGAAAGTGGACCATCAACAGTGTCTGTTGGATGCTTGACAGCTCTAGTGGGTGTGAAGTCCCTGATGAGTTGGGCTGGCTAAGTGACCACTTTTTCTTTCTAGGCATTCAATTATGGGATGAAGTTAGCTGTTGGATTTGAGTTGTAGTTAAACATGTGAAGGCCTATGATGATAGTTCTCAAACTGTGTGTTGGGACTCACCAGTGAGGTCACGAGCCAATTTCAGGTGGGTTGCGAAGCACGTAGAGCCGCCATATTGAAAATATAGGTAGATGGGATGCTGGAGGGATGCATAGTTGTTTTGGTTGTGTCAAGGTTGTGAATAGGCTTCTTTTTCTTTCTGATTCACTTTGCTGTTGGAAAATGGCTGACAAATAACCTAGTTTATTGTTGGGTTCTCAGAAAAGCTGCAGGCCCTAGTGTCACAGTGACGGCACTTCCGGCCATGACATCACTTCTGGTGGGTCCTGGACAGATTGTCATTCTAAATAGTGGGTTCCAGTCCGAAAACATTTGAGAACCACTGGCTTCAGGGGAAAAAAACACATTGGCAATAAAAGTGTATTATTTTTTATTGGAGATTTGAGATTATAAAAGAGGTGGGGAGGGGAAGGAGCTGGGGAAGGAACCAGGCATAGGAATAATTTGCTATCAGAATGACAAAATATTTCCTAAGACAGTATGTTTTTTGTATAGTGGTTGAGCTATGAATCCAGATTTCACCTCTTCTGTGAACTCTCCCTCTCAGCCTCAGCTCACCAGCCACAATATGGAGATAATAAGACTTGCTTCATGGGGAGTACATAAAGACAATACCATACATGTGAACCACTGTTGATTACTCAAAGTGCTATACAAAGTGTTAAGGAATGTTCATTATCACTGCTGATTCCTACAGCTGCCAATCTTTTAAATCTTAAGATTCAAAGCTAGTAATGTTGAGAGTGGTGAGAGCATTGCTGTTGTGTTTGGCTGGATTGCTGAATAAGCAATACTTTCAGGGCTTGTTGCTGCACAGCTGTTAGATAGTACCCCGTATGAATGTCTAGAAATAAATACTAATATAAGGTCAGTTTCCTGTTACGCTTTCACTATTTACTACCCGAATATGCTGCTGCTTTTATTTTGGTAGTTCATATTGGCTGTTGTGTATTTTAGTCTGTCTGGTTCTGAGCATGTCAATGAATTTGAGGGGCTGGATTTGATCTGTACTGAAGAAAATTGCCTAGTTAGCCATTTATGAAAGATATCCTTCCGGATGCGTCCACTTTGGGCTTAAACTTTGCAGCCCCTTGTATTTTTTTTCTGTTCTGTCTTTTTTTCCTTCAGTCTGATCAGCCAGTTGGAATAGGGGGCACATGTCAACATTCTGCTCGTCCACTGATTGTATTTTGCAACACACAGTTCTGGCGGTTTCCATTCATTGTTCCAGATCACAATCAAGGCGCTTAGCTTGGACTCTAACCGTGCTGAAAAAGTATCTATCCGGAAGTGGATGCCAGCAATCAGGTGCATTTGAAACTAGTAGAATGTGGGGAAGCAGAGAGTATAAGCGGGATGAGTTTTGAGCATCTTTGTGGGGGCGTGTTTAAAAATACATCCTCCCCACCATCAGGATCTGTTCATGCTTCCATTATGAACAGATATTCAAGATTTGTGTGAGAAATATGACTAATCCTGCCATAGTCACACAACCTCAGCTGTTTTGATTTAGGAAAGTTATTAATATCTTTTCTAATATTAAAGAAGCTTATAAAGTTGAATATCCCCAGATGCTTTGTGAACAGCAATTTATGAGGCTGCCTTTTATGGAAATGGACTTTTGAACCATCTAACCTAATATTGCCTGTTGTGCAGCAATACCGGTATCTTGTCTCTGAGTTGTTAGGATTGAACAATGAATCAAATAAATCTTGGATCGAATTCTGTAGAATTTGTCCTCTTTGACTTTCTTCAAAGTCACTGTGTTGTTGTTCAGTTGCTAAGTCGTGTCCGACTCTTCGCGACCCCATGGACCACAGCACGCCAGGCCTCCCTGTCCTCCACTAGCTTCCGGAGTTCGCCCAATTTCATGTTCATGGCTTCGGTGACACTATCTAACCATCTCACCCTCCGCCGCCCCCTTCTCCTTTTGCCTTCAATCTTTCCCAGCATGAGAGTCTTTTCTAAAGAGTCCTCTCTTCTCATCAGGTGGCCAAAGTATTTGAGCTTCAGCTTCAGGACTTGTCCTTCCAGGGAGCAATCAGGCTTGACTTCCTGGAGGATTGACCGATTGAATCTCCTTGCAGTCCAGGGGACTCTCAAGAGTCTTCTCCAACACCATAATTGAAAAGCATCTATTCTTCGGCGCTCTGCCTTTCGTATGGTCCAGCTCTCACATCCATACATTGCTACTGGCAAAACCATCGCTTTGACTATGCAAACCTTTGTTGGCAGGGTGATGTCTCGGCTTTTTATTAAGTTGTCTAGGTTCACCATAGTTTTCCTCCGAAGAAGTAAATGTCTTTTAATTTCATGGCTGCAGTCACCATCTGCGGTGATCTTGGAGCCCAGGAAAATAAAGTCTGTCACTGCTTCAATTTCTTCCCCTTCTATTTGCCAGGAAGTGATGGGAGTGGTTGCCATGATCTTAGTTGTTTTAATGTTGAGCTTCAAACCAATTTTGGCACTTTCCTCTTTCACCCTCATCAGAAGGTTTTTTAGGTCTTCCTCACTTTCTGCCATTAGAGTGGTATTGTCTGCATACCTGAGGTTGTTGATATTTCTCCCAGCAATCTTGATTCCAGCTTGTGACTCATCCAGCCCAGCCTTTCTCATGATGTACTCTGCATATAAGTTAAATAAGCAGGGTGACAGTATACAGCCTTGTCGTACTCCTTTCCCTATTTGAAACCAGTCGGTTGTTCCATGTCCAGTTCTAACTGTTGCTTCCTGACCTGCATACAGGTTTCTCAGAAGACAGATCAGGTGGTCTGGTACTCCCATCTCTTCAAGAACTTGCCACAGTTTGTTGTGATCCACACAATCAAAGGCTTTAGCATAGTCAATGAAGCAGAGGTAGATGTTTTTCTGTAACTCTCTTGCTTTCCCCATGATCCAGCGAATGTTGACAATTTGATCTCTAGTTCCTCTGCCTCTTCGGAAACCAGCTTGTACGTCTGGTAGTTCTTGATTCACATACTGCTGAAGCCTAGCTTGTAGGATTTTGAACATAACCTTGCTGGCATGTGAAATGAGTGCAATGGTGCGGTAGTTTGAACAATCTTTGGCATTGCCCTTCTTTGGGACTGGAATGTAAACTGATCTTTTCCAGTCTTGTGGCCACTGCTGGGTTTTCCAGGTTTGCTGGCATATGGAGTGCAGCACTTTGACAGCATCATCTTTTAAGATTTTGAGTAATTCCGCTGGAATGCTGTCACCTCCACTAGCTTTGTTGTTAGTGACGCTTTCTAAAGCCCACTGGACTTCACGCTCCAGGATGTCAGGTTCAAGCTCAGTGACTGCACCATTGTGGGTTTCAGGAACATTTAGATCAGCCTTATATAGTTCCTCTGTGTATTCTTGCCTCCTCTTAATATCATCTGCTTCTGTTAGGTCCTTGCCGTTTTTGTCCTTTATTGTGCCAACCTTAGCATGAAATTGTCCTTTGACATCTCTAATTTTCTTGAAAAGATCTCTAGTCTTTCCCATTCTATTGTTTTCCTCTATTTCTTTGCATTGCTCATTTAGGAAGGCCTTCCTATCTCTCCTTGTTGTTCTCTGGAAATCTGCATTCAGTTGGGTATATCTTTCCCTTTCTCCCTTGCTTTTTGCTTCCCTTCTTTCCTCAGCTATTTGTAAAGCCTCTTCAGATAGCCACTTTGCCTTCTTGCATTTCTTTCTCTTTGGGATGGTTCTAGTTGCTGCTTCCTGTACAATGTTACAGACCTCCGTCCAAAGTTCTTCAGGCACTCTGTCTACCAAATCTAAGCCCCTAAGTCTATTTGTCACCTCTACTGTATATTCGTATGGGATCTGATTTAGGTCATACGTGGAGGGCCTAGTGGTTTTCCCTACTTTTTTAAGTTTTGCAATGAATTTTGCAATAAGAAGCTGATGATCTGAGCCACAGTCAGCTCCAGGTCTTTTACTGCCTGTATAGAACTTCTCCACCTTTGGCTGCAAAGTATGTAATCAATCGGATTTCGGTGTAGACCATCTGGTGAAGTCCATGTGTACAGTCGCTGTTTGTGTTGCTGGAAAAGGGTGTTTGCTATGACTAATGTGTTCTCCTGACAAAACTCTATCAGTCTTTGCCCTGCTTCATTTTGTACTCCAAGACCAAACTTGCCTGTTATTCCTATTACCTCTTGACTGCCTACTTTAGCATTTCAATCCCCTATGATGAGAAGGACATCTTTTTTTGGTGTTAATTCTAGAAGGTGTTGTAGGTCTTCATAGAAACGTTCAACTTCTTTCTCTTCAACATCAGTGGTTGGGGCATAGACTTGGATTACTGTGATGTTGAAAGGTTTGCCTTGGATCCGAATTGAAATCATTCTATCATTGTTGAGGGAATACCCCAGTACTGCTGTTCCCACTCTCTTGTTTACTATGAAGGCTACTCCATTTCTTCTAAGGGATTCCTGCCCACAATAGTAGATGTAATGGTCATCTGAATTAAATTCTCCCATTCCTGTCCATTTTAATTCACTAACTCCCATGATGTCCATGTTCAGTCTGGACATCTCGCGTTTGACCACATCTAGCTTACCTTGATTCATAGATCTGACGTTCCAGGTTCCTGTGCAGTATTGTTCTTTGCAGCATCGCACTTTCCTTTCACTTCCAGACACATCCACAGCTGAGCTTCCTTTCGGTTTTGGCCCAGCTACTTCACTCTTTCTGGAGCTACTAGTACTCGTGTTCTGCTCTTGCTCAGTAGCATAATGGACACCTTCTGACCTGAGGGTCTCATCTTCCAGTGTTATATCGTTTAGCCTTTTAAAGTCACTGTAGTTCTTGTTTAATGTGTGGCAGATGGTGATCTTGGAACAGATAACTTTTGCAGGTGTTGTCTTTTGGTCTGGCAGCTTCTACAATATTAATTTTAGAAATCTGGTATTTTGTGTAAGTTAGTGAAAGATTGCGAGGGATGAGAGGGAAAGGACAGGAGTGTTTAGTGCTGAATGTACTGTTTAACAGAACAGTAGATGTCAATACAGGTTGTCCTTGACTTAAGGCCATTCAATTTACAGACAAGGACTTGGGTCTTTCACCCAGGCACAGTCTACAATGTCTTTGCACAGGCATGTTGGTGCTAGTTTTTGATATCAGAGAGAGAGAGAGGCTGCATTTTGGAGGCACCAGAATGGTGGGTAAAAGCGATGCAATATAGTACTTAATTGTGGAGGAACACAAGTACAGTTCCACTAATAAAGATGCAAATCAAAATTTGTAAAATGCAAGTTACACAAATGCAGCTTCCCCCCCCCCCCCACATTAGCTGCTCTAAGGCCCATTTTGTACTTTTTGCAACAAAAAAGCAGGGTTGATACAGTGTACACATTCACTAGAGAGTGAATTCGTATCTATTTTATAGATAATTATTTATAGAAATATTTCTTTAAATAGTTTTTCAACCACCACAGAAAGTTCACCATTTTGCTTACGTCGCATTCAACTTAAGTACAGATTTCCAGAATCTAACATGTACTTAAGTAGGGGGCTACCTGTGTGTTGTTTGGTTCTGTAATAAGAAGTGGATTGGGATGGTGAGAGTTGAGTTGTTTTTATGGGGTGGGGGATTTCTTGCAGTTGTTGCAGAATCTGTTGAATTTAGGTCCAGTCTGCCACAGAGAGCTCAGAGCCTTGTGAATGGGC
Source organism: Lerista edwardsae (assembly GCA_029204185.1). Lineage (NCBI taxonomy): Eukaryota > Metazoa > Chordata > Lepidosauria > Squamata > Scincidae > Lerista > Lerista edwardsae. Next base: position 17,542,571 of record JAJKFI010000009.1, read on the forward strand.
TCTTGAGCAAATAACTGTCTTAGCACAAGATTATGACACTTAGGACAGCATGTACTCCTTGGATAACACACATTTTCAAGCTATCTACCCCACAATTGCTCATGCCGTTTCAGTGAATTTTAGAAGGAAAAACTACCAAACATTGTTAACCCCAAAAACAACTAGCATCCAGTAAGTAGACCCAAAGTGTGTGCTCCCCAATGCATTGATGCCTCTTGCTGTGCAAAGTGTAGAAGAGCCTTGTGGGGAGAGTGAGAGAAGAGACTTTGATACAGAGTGCTTTTCTGCAAGTGACATTTCAGATTTTGTGGAAACAGCAATGTAACAGCAAGCATTAAACTTTCTTAAATGCTAATATGCTGCTGCTTTTGGATGGCCCCCGGAGTGGTAGGGTCCAATGTAAAACATTTTTACGTGGTTCCCCACCCCTTACAAACTTCCCTACTCATGGAGCAGCCATGGCGAGCCCAAGGCTGATAGCACCAAGCACAAAATGCACCCCTCAGAAATAGCCGTTGGTGACCTGATGATGTCACTGCCAACCGCTTTCAGGTCTGTTTTTGAGCCAATCAGACCCAGAGGAAGGCCCGCATAGAAACTCTGCACTTGCTGGTCCGGCCTCACAAGTGCTGGCTGCAGTGCCAGGTGCCAACAGTAGGCGCTGTGCTCATCGGCTGCAGCGCAGGACCTAATTCAGTGAAATTGGCTGAATCATCCAGCTCTGCCCTTGGAAATACTGTAGCTGTTTGCTAATAAAGTGGGAGACTGTTAGTTCCTGAGTTAAAACCTAATAGGCTTGTTTCCATTATGACTTCCTTGGATTTACATCACGGAGACCAAGTGGCTAATGTGTGTGCTCCTGTAGGTCTGTAAAAGCTGTACTGCATACTTTTGTTAAGGGAGAGGCCAGAATACTACATACATTTTCTGAGTGGTAGAATTTTGATACAAGGTGCTTTAGAAACTAGGAAAGCCGTGAAAGCTTTTTTATTTATATTTTTTTTGGTTATACTAACAGTGAATTCAAAATCCCTATTAACTAGAAATCCTTGGAAATCCCTAAAGCATGTGGTGGGCCACTGTGAGGCCCTTGGCCTGACTCTGCAAGGCTCTTGGAGTCCTACTGTATCTGCACAGTGAGCCCTGTGAAGTTTGCCTGTTTCTTTTTTCATCAGTCTTATCACTTGTTTTATCACTGTAGTAGGATCTTATCTGTTATTCCCACACTGGTGATTCCCACATGTTAGTTGTAACTCCCTGATGAACCACGAAAACCAGCCAGGGAAGCTGTGGTATCCTCACAAAAAACCTGCCATCTTATGAATTGTACCCCTAATGGGAAGCCATGGCTAATGGCTCAGTAGGTCAAGGGAGCCGCCAGTCAAAGTTTGGGAAGTATGTTACAGGGACAAATGGTGAATCATTGCTCTAAACCTAGGATGCTTCCAGTCTGGATTAATACTTGGAGGAGGGCTAAGAAGAAATCAAAATTAGCTGCCCACCGATATCATTGGGGATGGGTTGTAGCTCAGTGGCAGATTGCATGTCAACTGTCCCAAATCCCGCCCCCTACCATCTCCAAGTGGACTGGGGAAAAACTCCTGCAAGGAACTATGGACAGCATTGCCAGTCAGTAAAGATTACTCACTACACCGCAAGTGAGAGTTGCGGGGGAATGTGTGAGAAGGCCAGGGCTCCCGCCAAAGAACGGAATACAACCTTGAAGACCTGTTCAGGCCTGACTTGCGATTGCCTTTTGAGGCTTGATGGAATGCAGCCAAAGGAGAGAACCACACGGTGAAAGCTACCTTTGGGACTGAGGATTGGCGGATCACAAGAATACTGTATAGTTTTAAAAAAACTCATTGAAAAAGTGGTGGTTTAGACTAGCCTGCTCATGTAAGCCGCCTTGGGCATTTGGTTCGGCTTGGGAAAGGTGGGGTATATATTCTTCAAATAAATAAATTGAATAGAGAGAACTCTGAGCTAGATGGACAATAGGTCTGTATGAGTCAGCTTCTTATGATCAGCAATCCTTGCCCCTTATTTTCAGTCACAGTCTTTATATTTTTTGAGGGGAGCATACAGTCTTGTATCATTTCTGTCCCAACTTAGTATGTGGAAAGTTTTTATTGACACTTTCCTCTGTTTTTAAGGTGTTGAATGACTTACTCATTTGAGTTCATGTTTACTTATGTCTTTTTTTTATTTAACACACTTTTTTATCACTGTGAGCTGCTTTGGAGTTTTTCTTTTTAAACAGGAACAACCTAGAAATTGTTTCAAATAAACAAAGATGGAAACACTAATTTTTGATGGCTGCCCCACAACTGTGGAACTTCCTTTCTCAGACCTAGCTTTTTTCAGATCATCCTAATGATAAATCCGAACTTTAGGATTACATACTTGATGTTTCTTTTATGTGGTAGTTCCTTCCCAAGGCCGAGGATCAGAGTTAGCTTGTCTATGACGTCGCCCATGGCCATGAGGCAAATAAACCTATGTGGCAGCAGATCAGGGCCTGAGTAGATGGACAGTGAATAGGCGCCTGCCATGAACTGAAGACGTTCTCTGTGTTCTGATCCTCAGAACGTAGCAATCTGGTTCCCCCCCCTCACCTTCTATCAGGGTTTTTAAAAGAGTCTTGGGGGGGGGGAGAAAGAGAGCTCTTCTCCCTGCATGGCCTCTTTGAACAAAGGAGGAAATGTAGAGGGTGCAATCCTCACAAACCTTCCAGCACTGGGGTAAGGGCAATGCAGCTCTGAGGTAAGGGATCAAACATTCCCTTACTTTGAGGAGGCCTCCATGACTACTCCGCCACTGCAGGCTGCAGCACAAGCCCCATTGGCACAGCTATGTCAGTGCTGGAAAGTTGGATTGCGCCCTGAGAGCAGTACTATCTGCTTCGCGTTTTGTGCTTTGATTCAAGAGTCCGCGTGGAAGGCGGAGCTAAGTAAGTGGGTGTGGCAAGTTATGTGCTGCTTCAGGCAGCTAGAGAGGTATAGTTGGCCCAGAAACCAGCTCCTTCACTCCCTCCTCCTGTTCTCTGGATTAGAAAAGGAATGGGGGATGGAGTGTGTGAAGAAGCGTGAAGAGGAAGACAAGACTGAAGTGAACTGCACTAGATCTCCACCGCCTCCTGTCTACATTTCCTCTTTCTCCATTTCCTTCTTTGTAGTCAAGGAGTGGAAGTAGCAGCTGGTTAAGTAGGGGTAGCATGTGGCAAGGAGCTGTGTGGAAGGGGTGATGGCAGCATTTGGCACAACTTCTCAGGAGCTGGTGTGTCTTCGGCTGGCTCTGCTTGCGACTGGTTGGGTTATAAAAATGGAAATCTGGTAGTGTGGTGGTCATGGCTGTGCGGGTAAAAATGTCCACTTGGTTCATGCGTGCTTATTAAGACTTTTCCAATTGTTTGGGGGGTGGGGAAAGGGGGGCAATTCCAGCAAAATGAAAAAAATTGAATAATTTAGTGTAAATGTTAAGCAAGCAGTTATTGATTTATTTCTTGCATGAACTACCATTTGAGGTGAACGTTTTATTGTTCGTTGCTGTTCTTTTGTTTGAATTGCACTTTTTTCCTGTGACATTTTGACATACTGTATATAGACTATGCATATTAATATAATTGTATTTACCTTGTAGGTGGCTCTAACCAAGAGAGCTGATCCCACTGAGTTGAAAACAATATTTTTGAAGGTATGTTAAAAGTAAATATTTTATCCTTTAAAGCCTGAATTTTTCATATCTTTAGCTCTTATTGCATTATTCATCTTTTGATAGTCTTCTAATATAACTATTAATCATTCACTGTATTATTACCATGTTAAATTTAAATACCACTATCAAAAAATTGAACAATGCTCTCCAAGAAGTCAAATACATTCTTGAGTGATTATTGTATAGACTCGGAGAAATATAACTATCTTGATATTAAAACGTATTGCCCCCCCCTCAAATAGAGCAGAATTTTCAACATTATTTACACAGAGGAGTAAAAAAGGACTCTCTCAAAAGATCTGGGAATTAGAACAGCAATCTTTAACGACTTTAATTAGCTCTCCTCCACTTCTCTCAAATCATTGGGATAACTTGTGGCTAATGATTGAAGCTCATGCAGATTCATAGAAAGAGAGGATGATGGGAATAGTGTTAACTTGGTGTCTTCTAACATGATGTTGGAAGCCCCATGATTTAAGTCTACTCAAATGCTACTTATTTTTTAATGATCAGTAATGGGTTTCAGATTTGGTCTCAACATTACTTCCCAACCTCCATGACTATGATTTGGTGAAGCCATCTCCCCATGGTTAAGAGTCTCCTACATAGTGACTTGGAAACGTTTCTCCGATCCTGTTTGGAGCTGCAACCATGGTTAGCATGATGAGGCATGAAACAAAGGCATTGATAAAGAGAAGCAGGGAAAATTCAAAAGTAAGGGAAGAGAGTTGGGCAGTTTATTGCTGATTACTAGACTGTGTGTTGGAAGGTGAATACCTGCGCTGGCCTTGCGTATCGCTTTGGGGTAAGTCGGCATCACTGGATGCTTTTGTCCCCAGGGATATGCTCCATATAACAGTAGTTCTGAAGGCCAGAGCAGCAGGCTTTCAAAGGTGACTCTGATATTGAATTTATGTTGCTGCTGATTCCTTTTTTGGGATAGTATGAAAAAGCAGACAAAACAAATCAGGAGATAGAGAGGGATGTAGGAGTTCATGAGAGGATTGGGGTTATAAAGTAGCATACTTTTTTCCACACGCCGGTCAATACAAGTTTTCATTGAAATTGTCATCTCTGACTTTTGTTGTGCTTGTGTTTGGAAAAGTGGAAAATGAGAGAATCTCATTGATTGCTCTTTTTGCAAGAGCCATACAGACTTTAAGTGAGCTTTACAGAATTTGGGTCTTTGCTCATACTATATACAGAAGCAGCAGCTCTGAAAATCTAACTGGAGAGAAAAACAACAACAGCAGTGCTCAGTTGATGTGGAACAAGAGATCAAATTTAAAAACACCTGAGCTACTGTCGATCTTTGCAATGGTGTATTGCCCAATTACATTATTAAATGTGTCATTGGGCAGCACAAATCTTGTGCCAAATATGTTTGCTGAATATTTTGCACTAATTCATATGCTTATCACAAAATGGCTTCAATTGTTGACTGAAAGTTCAATTCTGCATTTTGAAGCTTAGCAGATCTGAGGCTGGTTTATCTTGTATGGGAGACTTTCAGGGAAAGTCATGTATCTACCGACCTCCTCGGTAGAATGATATATCAATTGTAAAATCTAATTCTAGAGTGAAAACATATTTTTGATCATAGTAGTAATAAACTAATTTTACTTCTAATGTCTGTAATATATTTGCAGAAGCAATGTATATTGCTGTATATTTGCCTATACAGAAATATCTAACACATTTTTTTTTTCTAGAGTCATACCCCCCACCAAGGTCACTTGGGACACCTTAAAGTTGTAATGCAGCTTAGTGGAAGTTGACAATTAAATTTAAACAAAAAACAGAACACTGGGAAAGCCAAAATATGATGCAACTAGAAGAAGCGTATTGTCGCATAACTTCCCATTTAATTTAAACACACTGCAATCAGTATGAAATCTCTTGGTTATATATTATTTGCTCTGGAGATGCCTTGCCTAATGTAGCTTTTTTTAGATACTCCAGTGATGTATTTGCAAAGACTTAAATGGGTTTGAACTAGTTAATGCTTGAGTATTTAAAATATATGATTATCCAGTGTGAATTTTGAAGGAACGTACCAAAAAGCCATTAGGCGTTATTGTGTAATATCAGATTCTCTGTGGGTATAATTACCAAAGTGGGGGAAAAATACATGACTGCATAGAACCACCTTTTTGTAAGTCTTTATTCCCAAACTAATAGAATTGATGTTTTTTTCCTCCCTTTTGTCATGATAATTTCCCAGAGTTACTCTACTTCTTGTAACTCTCCTACCATAACCTAAGAGATTAGACTTCAGTCAAAATGAGCAAACTGACATTTTCAAGGTCATTTTCTATATGTAGTGTGGGGGGTACGTGATTGGATTTCAAATACACAAGAATAAATCACAGTGGGTAGAAACAGGGGGACACTGAAACCTTGTACTGCTTCTATTATTGAATGTCTTAGCAGGGGGGCCAGCTTGGAGGAAAAAAAAATGAAATGTAGAAGCATAGAATGGCTGACTTATTTGATTTGTTTCTCAATAACCGTTGTGTTAAAAAGTTTTCCAGCCTAAGACTTCGCCAGAGAATCTTTCTAATGATTACATTTGAAATCGATTGGTCTGTTTGTTGGTTATAAAAATGTGTTGCTGGAATTTCTTTTTCAGTGTATTGCTTGAAATTGTATGCTGTTAAATTCAGTTTTAATTTTGACTTGCCCTTAAATTGTTCTGTATCAGCCTCCTTGAGAAGATGCAAGTCAGAATGTAGATACGCAACTATAAATTTGTATATATGAATGGATTGATTCAGTGAAGGCAATACTGAGTTATATTATCAGGAAACAGGATTTCAGTTGGCCCTATGTGTAGATCCCAGCAGTTGAGCCTGGAACCTTTTGCAGGCAGAAGATGTGCTATACCACTGACCAAAAACTCCTCCAAAATATTCTAAGCTTCCTTTCTGAAAAGGGCAACATTACAAAGCTTGCAAGAAATAAAAATTCTAAATGATTTACATATGATATGGTTTAAATGTCCGAACTATATATTAAAATAAAAAATGGTTTTCCTTCAATGAAACACTTGCCTGAGGGGAATTGCTTTACCTAAATACTGTTTAAATCTATAGACAGCTTGAAAAAAAAAATCCGTATACTTTTTAACTTTAGAAGGAAGCCAAGGCATATATGCTTCCAGGTGTAAGTAGTACAAGTCCAGTTCTACTATGCCTCTGTATAGGTATAGCAAATTAATGTATAAAAATTGAGAGGAAGTGCCCTAGGATTGTTCCTGCCTCGCCCTTCCTGCGATCAGTGTTTGTCTGCCGTGACAAACGCAGAACTTGGGGACAGGTTCGCCCTGTTATTGCCACCCTGGAACATTCCCTCCACATGTTCTTGTACGCTAATTTTTAACGTCTGCGCAGGGCTTGTGGCTCTATGAAATGGAAAATAGCAGGAGGCTTTGCTCTGTGAGAGCTCTTGCAATGTTAAAACAAAATGCAGGTCTTTGAAGTTTGCTGCAGGATCGTAGCAGACACCTAACTCATTTGTTCCTTGGTGTGGATAATGTTCTGTGGAGAATTGTTGCAAATGTTTATCGGGCCATCAAAAAAGGAACATGCCACAGTAATTAGTAAATGTGCTCAGCACATGTTGTTTGCTATGATATAGATCTCTCTTTTTTAAGCCGACACGTGGTGACGTATATATTGTAATTTATTTACAACTACATCTCTTTACTCCCACCACCCAAGAAGTATATAGTTTTCATGTTCCTTTGCAAAGTAGATATTTGACATTCCCCACTCTCTGTCAGCTTCTTACTGACCAAAATATTTGCAGAATTGTGGCATTTAAAAGAACGCAGTGGTGATAAGGAATAGAAAGTCTTCTTTAATAATATTTAAAAAGTATGGCTAAGATCCAAAGAGCTACTTTAAGGTGTGCCCAATGGCTATGTGTAGTGGATTTTTTTTAAACCTACTTTCCTTTTAATGGCACATCACGAACTCAGTTTGATTTCAAAAGAAAAATGCCACAGAAGGCTGCTTTTGGAAAAACACATTTCTAAAGCTGAGGGTATGAAGCTTGTCATGTGGTTTTTTGCATCCAGGCTGATCTTTTTAAGGGCATTTGACATGACTGTAGCTTACTGCCATAGACTTGTAGGAGGACTTTTAGGACATATTTTAAAAAATGGGGAGGGGGAAAAAAGTAAAAAATGGGGATGGGGGAGAAAAGCATGCTTCAGGTCTTCAAACTATGGCCTGGGGGACATATCCAGGCCACCACAAGATTTTATCTGGCCTGAAGTAACTTGATTTTGGGGGCAGAGCATTTGTTATTGACATTTTTACTCATTATATATCGTTTCTCAGTTGAAGCACAGCGTTGTTTCTTTGCAATTGTCACATTTCTCTTTTGTTTTGAATCACGTGCTGATTTCAACAAGATCCAAGTCAGACTTTATATTTCACTCATTTATAAAATTGATTTTTTTTTGACCCAAAAAATATGTAATATACATGATGTGGCCCTTGTACTGAAAAGTTTGGAGACCCCCAGCTTTAGAATGAGAGAGAATGTATCATTTATAACCCTGGTCTGTGAACTCGTGGACAAGATTTCAGATGAATGTTAAGGGAATATGACATTAAAATGTACAGTGAGTCTCCCCCCTCCCCCCCCAAAGTATCATCCAGTTGCCATAATAAATCATTGGTAGACATGAAATGACCCCGTGGTATTTGATTCAAAACCATCTCTACAACACCTGAGCACATTAAAGCACTTTATTTGCTGCTGGAGCATGTTGTAGGAATAAAGTCCTTAACTGGATCCCTTTCCTTCGTACTTGGAGAGAGACCGTAGCTCAGTTATGGAACGCATGGTTTTCAATTGGAAGATCCCAAGTTTAATCCTTGGCATGTCGAGGAAGGATTGGGAAAGACCCTGTCTGAAACTAGAAAGAGCTGCAGTTACCGTCTATCATAGGCAGTACAGAACCAGATGGACCAAAGGCCTGATTCAGTATAAGGTAGCTTTGTATTCATGTATGACAGCGGTCTCCAAACTGTGGACTGCTGCTTTCTGGAAAAGGCATCCTTGACACAATTGTCCTGCTGGCAATGGCCTTCTATCTCTACTGCTGATCTTCCCCATATGTTGCGCTGGGCAGCCGCTTCCGCATTCTGGTGACTCAACATGCTCGGTGCCTGGATTTCTAGGCAGATGCGACTGATGAACGCAACGTTTGGGGAAGATGGGCAGCAGAGATAGCAAGCTCTCCCACGGAACAGTAAGCTCTGTTCATGCAGGGGAGGCATTTCCCAGGGCACTGCATCCAGCTCTGCAGGCCAGTCTGGAGAGTCCTGATGTATGCAATATCCATGAAGGCCTATAGTGTCAACCTACCAGTTCCTATAACAATATTGCTCTTAAAAACGTCAGCACTGTACATGGTCTCTTTCCTCCTTCTCCTAGTCAAGTTCCTCCCCACTTTCTTTTTTTATTACAGTGTATAGATTGAATCCAATACTCAGGAAAAAAAAGATACACCAAATGTATTGTGTGTTTTGCTTCCCTTGTTCTTGTGTAATGCTATATGATTTCTTGGGTTTAGGCCAGTGTAGCATAGTGAGGGCATTTTTATTACTGCTCTTTATATTGCTTTCTTCCTTTTCTGAAGTAATTTCAGTCTTCACATAAAACTTGTTTTACTTCTGCTTTCGCTTCTGTTTCTTTTCTACTTTAACTCCCAAGAGGTAGGTGTTTGGGAGTGAACAGCACAGAGAATCTGAAAAATGTTGTCAGAGTCATGCAACGCTAATGTTTTGCACATGGCTGTTGAGTAAAAATACATATGAATGGGCACAACCATGCCTTTGTTAAATTCATGAAGATTCTAGTCATCTTTCATATTTCACAAGTTGTTCTGCTGGCAGCATTAAGCCCCAGATTGCATGGGGAATCAAAGACTCGGAAATAAAAGTTCAGTTCGGGCAATCCTCCAATCCATACCATGATTTGGAGGCTTAGAAACGAGCTGTAGGCTTGTGCCTTTCCTTTTCACCCTGTCCGTTTCTCATTTAGTCCCAACTATAGTTTGTTGCGACTTTCAAATCAGCAAGCTGTGGTAACGTCCTTTAACCAGAATCCCACTATAAGGTATGGTTTTTTATTTGGAGGACAATTCCTATAAGAAGAGCCTTGCTGGATCAGGCCGTAAGCCTTTCTGGGTCCAGCTTCCTGTATCTCACAGTGGTTCACCAGATGCCTCAGGAAGCACACAAGGCAACAAGATACCTGTAGCCTTTTTTCAGTCACTTGCACCTGGCATTCTGAGGTAGCCTACTTCTAAAACCAGAAGGTTGTACATACCATCATGGCTTGTAACCTATGATGGACTTTTCTTCTAGAAATCTGTCCAGTCCCCTTTTAAAGGGAAAAACTGCTAATCATAATTTGCCAATTCAGGCTCCATGACAGAGTATAACAGGGCGGGAGCACACTTAAGAGAGGAGGAGGAAGTGCTTATATCTCGTTTCTGATCCTCCAAACTGGAGCACAGGACAGAGTTTTGCTGGCTCTTCATGCTGTTCTGCCACAGTAGCAGTTTCATACTTGGTCATCTGCACATAATCGTTATAAGTGTTCCTGTGAATAATACTATTAGTCTCCAGGCCACATGGAATATATCTAATTCTTCTTCTTCTTTCATTGCAGTATGCAAGTGTTGAAAAAAATGGTGAATTTTACATGTCTCCCAATGACTTTGTCACACGGTTTCTGAAGATATTAGGAGATGGAGCACCGAATCCCAAAACAGTCCAGCTGCTGGGAGGTGTGGTAGATCAGACAAAAGATGGGTATGTACTGAAGTATTTACGCCGTTTACTTTCACTGCGTCTGAAGCGGAGATGGCTGGGGTACCTATGCATGTTTGCAAGGGTTGACTGCAGCAAACTGACCCTTTAAGAGACATAGAGGTTGGGTAAGGTAGATGCAGAGTGGAGGTCAGGATTAGCAACTGGTGAGGCCTACCCACGTCTGAGCATAGAGAAGCTCAGTCTCTGGTGGTAGGTTGTGGAGCTCACAAAAATGGTACCCACAATGATGGAACTCCCAAAAGAGATGTTTGCCAAAACTATCAAAAACCAGGTTGAGAAGACTGGCTTTAGGAGTTTGAATGTATCTTGCTTTTCATTTATATAAATGTACCATCAACAAATGTTTCCTGAGGAAGTAATTGATCCTTCAGTGTCTCTGTAAAAGATGTGACAGAAATAGAACACAATTCTTAAAATGCATTTCCCAAGACATCGTGCCAAATACATACAGGACTAGAATCTGTGTGTACTTTTGTACTAGATTTTATGGCAACATTGAACAAAATGAAATACAGATTAGAAAATTGATCAGAAGTATGCATGATCCTTTTTCTCCGCATCAAGTATCAATGTGATCATATAAGCTCTTGCAAGAGACTTTTGTACCCGTCCAACTTGGATTTGAGATTCAAGCTTATATTATCCAATCGGTTAGCTTCTGAACACCGCCACTCCAAACCACCCACATTTTGTGGTTCTTCTCTAACACTTTTTGTTGTTATTGTGTGAAAAGTAACCACAACAATTGTCCTTCATTTGCAAAAAACAAGTAGCATATTATTACCTGGAGATATCTGAGAATAGGACTTTGACCTACCTATTAAATTTATTCTTGGATGGATACTGGTAGTTTTCAGTTAATCGTTTGAGGCATCAGTAAATTAAAAGCGTACATTTGAAAAATTCTATTTGATAGTCCTATCTATTGCATTGCTGCATTGACACTGACCCAAAATTTCATAAATTTCAGAAAATTTCATAAAACGAGGAACCTATTACCTTTACCCATTTGTGTGGTCATTTTGTTTTTTCTGGGCCATCTCACTGGCACTACTAACAAGGCTCTAAAATTGTCAAGTCACACTATCAGTTTTTTGACAATTGACAAGGCAGTGCTGATAAGGGACTCACAACACCCAATTGCCTTATTAATAAATTATCCTCCCCAAACTCTCGAGGCACACCTGTAGACCATTCGTGGCACATTGTTTGAAGATCGCTGATTTAGATGCTCACATTTACATGTGGTTTTCTTTTCAAGTGCAATGTATGCATGAATCCTTTGCTTTTTTTTAAACACCCAGTTGGATTCTTTGTTCAGCCCTGCATGGGGAAAAAGTATTTTTTTTTTCTGGATGTTCTCCTATTAGGTAGTTGCCTTGTGAGCTTTTTAGCAAGGAGGCTACAGAGGGATAGGTGGGGCATTGAGCTCCAAGTGTGTCTTTTGGGTGCCTCTTGCCCTTCCACACTGAATTATCAGGGAACATATTCCTACAGTCAACAATCTTAATAATCCAACTGCCTTCCTCTAACAATCTATACCTTTTTGTTTGCTACAGTTAAATTCTGTCCAATAAAATATGCAATTTCTGCCAATCATAGCTTGGAGTCTTGTAAGTAACTCACAATACTATATGGCTTTTATTTTTAGAAATTGTAAACAATTCAAAATAATGCTTAGATATGCCAGCTTTCCCATTATTATTGATTTATCTCTAATCTACCATTTTCCAGAACACGTTGTTTATCTAGATTGAAGCATTAAATAATAGGCATAGCTTACCCTGTGCCCCATTATGCTATTATTGTTAAATTGCTGATTTTAGTAAACCATTGTGGCTTTTGTATTTATTACACAATGATGAGGATAATGATTAGTATTGCTAAACATGCTAAAGAATGAAAGGGAGAGACCAAAATTTTTCAGACATGTGTGCTTTGGGTTTTTGTCATATAGTAGAAGGTAGTAGCAGTTGGGCAATTAAAGGTGCTTCTGTTCTTGCGGATTTGGACAATTTCATGCAAAAAATGGGGTGGGGTGGGGAAAGAACTCGATACAAAGTCAGTGGACCCTGAGCATTGTTCTGTATTATTGATTTTTAAAAAAATCCATGCTCCTGTTTGCTGTCTGGTGGACATCTAACCTGTAGAAAACAAGAGGAACCCTGCGGTGCTGAAAAACTTCTTTTATGTATTGATGGGAAAAATTGATATATGCTCAACTGCCTAATATATTTTGAGAAAGCCCTTCTTTAGAAGTGAGCTAAAATAAAATTTAAATTCCATTTACAAAAATTAATGTAACAAAGAATGAGATGTGTAAACAAACAATAGAATAGTTGCATCGTAATCTCCTTAAAAAAGCTCAAAGTAACCATTATTTAATTGTGTCTCAACATGGGACAAATTAACTTAGTTGATACATGTTGTGAAGATGCCGTAAAGGACTTTCACAGCTGTGGTACTAATGTACCGCAGGCACTGAGACAGCGCTAGTCGGTACTGTGCCTTAGCACCAGGAAGACTCACTGCTGGAGCACCTAGTGATGAGTTTTACCGCCAGCTGGTGGTGAGCCTTTTTGGGGATGGAGGAAGGCGGGGAGGGGGCAGAACACGCCCAGGAAAGGGGGTGGAGATGGCTGCAGACTCTGGGCACCGAGGCACCATAGGATTGGACTGCCAGTAGTTGTCTTTCCCACCTGGGGAAGACTTTTTTAAAAAGGCAAAACATCCCATTAGTGTCAGAGGTGGGAAGGTGCTATGCCTGCCTGCAGTGTTTCCCCAGAAGTTCAAAAAAGAGGCGACAGCAATAGAGGTGGACCGAGAGACTTTTAGAACTAGTGTTTGGTTGGTTAGTAAAATTATCAGTTCAGTGACCTTGTAGCACAACTGTAAAATGTACAGCAAGTCTTTACCTTTAGTTTTCTGTTTCATTGTACTATCTGCGGATGAGCCTTTTTTTTTTGAACACGTGATAGTTTTTCCACTTTTTTTATTACAACAGAATTGTTACAAAAGATGAAAACTCTGATTTTTAAGGGATCTTTCTGCCTGATTTATAATTCATCTGTCTCCTGCTAGGGTTGCATCATTAAAATGCAGGATTATTAGGTTTTCTCAGTCAGGCTTTTAAGTTAGACAAACACTTGCTTATGTAGGCAAAATTATTCTTAAGTAGTATATTGCGGTTCATGTTAATATGTGCTGTTTAATGAAACCTAATGATATTCAATGAAGGGTTGTGCTAAGCCAGAGAGAAAAGTTGTTACCTAGGCAACTGCCCTTGTGCAGTATAGAGCTTGGAGCATATGGCTATGTAGCATCCATTATTTCAGCATCTTTAACCATTAGGAACCACATGTGTAATTGACTGTGAAAAATTACTGCTCAGTTACTGTATTGTATGGTCATAATAGAAGTAAATGAGTACGTCATTGTTGTTGGAGTAGATCTGTTGGGAATCTCTTGCGGGCCAGTCTATTTAAGGAGCAAAAATACAATAAGAAGAAAATAGCTGGTTTAATTAACATGTAAAAATTGGGTTAATTTGAATTCAGCTGGCACGGCAGATATTCCTGTTTCTTCTGCAGTAGTCTGCTTTGAGCATTTGTAAACTTTCTACCTTCTAAAAATAAAAATAGGTAATTGCTTCCTTTTAACTTGATAGGCACTGTCTTCAATTAAATATCTGACTTAATTTTTTAAAAAGTGTTTGTCTTATTTGATCCAAAAGAGTAGTCCTATTAACTGCAGCAAAAAGAACAAAGTGCCATGTTGTTCCTTTTAAAGATTTAAACATTTATTATGACAGGAGTTTTGTAAGCTGAGGGCTACTTCATCTGTGACAAAGTACAATTCTAGCTTGCAGAAGCTCATGTTACTATTTCCTTTTTAAGTCATTTTATTTGAAAGTCCCAACAGAGACATTACAAAACATAGCACCAGGTGTTCTGCCAGAAACTCCCTACTGGGCCTCCCCGAGGGCCCCAATGTCCACACTAGGCTGACTAGTTTCCCCTTTAAGCAGCCTCAGAGATAGGCAAGAGGGAGGGGGTTCCTTCACCCACTGGTTCTCCTCTCTTCCAGCAGCCTTGCTTGGATTCACCGGCTGGCCAGCCTCCTCCAGACTGCCCTCATCACCGGCTTCGCTCAAGATACCCTAAGTCTAACATGGCACCACAGAACCCCACCACCAAACAATAGACAGTCAGCTTACCTAAGCCACACTTGCCTCTTCTACTCGGTGGTTCCAGGGGCGTGGCAGCCATAAAACAACTCCCCAGTCTTCTTACCTTCCTTTATCCAGTCCTTTAACACTCCATCCATTGGCCAGTCCCAATCCATCCAGCCCAATCCATCCAACCTACACCTACCCAATCCATCCAGCCTGGTGCTAACTTACTGCAGCTCCTGCCCCCAACTGAGGCAGGCCAATTGGTGGCTGTTGCTGGGCAGGCTCTACCATCAGCCACACCCATCTGTACCTGTGCTAATCACCCTTCCTAGCCAGGGCCCTCATCAGCCTACCTAGGCTTCAGCTGTGTTCCTGCTGCAGGCAAAGACCTTGGGGGGTTAAACCTGTACTTCCTGGCTTATTTGGACAAGGGGCCACTGCTGATACCATTCCCTATCTCCTCGAGGTTATCTCCCACCTTTTCCAATACACCAGGCTGCAGTGACTCCCGTGTCTGTACTTTTATTCATCCAATTCTAGCCAAGCCATTATAAGCATGATATTTTATTTATGACTTAACACATGTGTTGGTTGTTGATGCTCTCAAGAACATGCCAACGACTTCAGAAAGTTTTTATGGGGAATAAATGCTGGCATCTTGCTTTCACTTTTTATTGATGTAAGTCATCTTCCAGTCTTTCAGTGCAGCTTTGGGCTACTTTAGGTAAGAGATTGTGCTTGACACATGTAGGCAAATACTCATGTGTGATCTGTCTGGTCACAGGAAAAGACAACTCCCCCCCCACTCGGCTGCTTAGGAGTTGCATTCATAGCTACCTAGAGAGATGGTTCATATAATGTCCACTTTAGTCCACATTTTACCTGCTAAAATGAGTTATGTAAGGAAACCGAATTGATTGAGTTTTGTGTCCCCTGCTAACTGGGCAAGAGGCACTTTTTCAAGTGGTGTCCTCTTATATTTAGCAGGGGGAGAGCAATTGTCCCTCTTCACCCCAGCACAGTGTCTTTCTCGTGGCTGTTGCTGGTGGTGTTCTCCATTACATAAGACCATAAGAACATAAGAAGAGCCCTGCTGGATCAGGCCAAAGGCCCATCTAGTCCAGCTTCCTGTATCTCACAGCGGCCCACCAGGTGCCCCAGGAAGGCATGAGACTACAAGATGCTTGCATCCTGTTGCCACTCCCTTGCACCCGGTACCAGTAGCCCATCACCTTTGTAAGGAGGTTGCACAATCCATCATTGCCTATAGCCCACGATGGACCTTTCCTCCAGATATCTGTCCAATCCCCTCTTGAAGGCATCAAGACCAGATGCCATCACCACCTCCTGTGGCAAGGAGTTCCACAGATTAACTACCCGCTGGGTAAAAAAGTACTTCCTTTTATCTGTTTTAACTCTCCCAACCCTCAGTTTTAGCGGATGCCCCCTGGTTCTGGTGTTTTGAGAGAGGGAAAAGAACATCCCTCTATCGACTCTATCCCTTCCATGCATAATTTTGTATGTCTCAATCATGTCCCCCCTCAGGCGCCTTTTTTCTAGACTGAAGAGCCCCAAACGCTGCAGTCTTTCTTCATAAGGGAGGTGCCCCAGCCCCGTAATCATTTTTGTCGCTCTCTTCTGCACCTTTTCCAACTCCACTATGTCCTTTTTAAGATGCGGCGACCAGAACTGGACACAATATTCCAGGTGTGGCCTTACCATCGATTTGTACAATGGCATGATAATATTGGCTGTTTTATTCTCAACCCCTTTTTTAATTACCCCAAGCATGGAATTGGCCTTCTTAATTGCTGATGCACACTGGGTTGATACCTTCATTGAATTGTCCACCAGCACCCCAAGATCTCTCTCCTGAGCTGTCACAGACAGCTCAGAACCCATTAGCCTATAGGTAAAGTTTTGGTTTTTGGCCCCAACGTGCATCACTTTACATTTGTCTACGTTGAAACGCATCTGCCATTTGGCTGCCCATTCCTCCAACTTGGAGAGATCATTCTGGAGCCCTTCACAATCCCTTCTGGTTTTTACCACCCGGAAAAGTTTTGTGTCATCTGCAAACTTAGCCACCTCGCTGCTTATCCCTGTCTCCAGGTCATTTATGAATAAGTTGAAAAGCACGGGCCCCAAGACAGATCCCTGGGGCACTCCACTTTTCACCTCTCTCCACTGTGAAAATTGCCCATTGACCCCCACTCTCTGTTTCCTGGCCCTCAACCAATTCTGGATCCATAAGAGGACCTGCCCTCTTATTCCCTGACTGTGAAGTTTCTTCAGCAGTCTTTGGTGGGGGACCTTGTCAAATGCCTTCTGAAAATCTAGGTATATGATATCCACAGGTTCACCCACATCCACGTGCCTGTTGACCTTTTCAAAGAATTCCAAAAGGTTTGTGAGGCAAGACTTACCCTTACAGAAGCCATGCTGACTTTCCTTTAGCAGTACTTGTTCCTCTACGTGTTTTAGGATTTTATCTTTGATGAGGCTTTCCACCATCTTACCCGGAACAGACGTTAGGCTGACAGGCCTGTAGTTTCCAGGGTCCCCCCTTCTCCCTTTTTTAAAGATTGGCGTGACATTGGCTATCCTCCAATCCTCTGGCACCGTGGCCGTTTGAAGGGACAAGTTGCATACTCTAGTTAAGAGGTCAGCAACTTCATTCTTTAGTTCCTTAATTACTCTTGGGTGTATACCATCTGGGCCTGGTGACTTATTTAAATGTAGTTTATCAATTTGATCTAAAACATCTTCTTTATTAATCAGTATCTGATTTAATTCCTTCATTAGGAAGGGCTGTTCGGGCTGTGGTATCTGCCCAAGTTCTTCTGCTGTGAAGACAGATGCAAAGAATTCATTCAATTTCTCTGCAATCTCCAAGTCCCCTTTTATCTCATCTTTCCCTCCCTCACCATCCAGCGGGCCAACCGCCTCTCTGGCAGGTTTTCTGCTTCTAACATATTTGAAGAAGCTTTTATTATTCCCTTTTATGTTGCTAGCCATGCGTTCCTCAAACGCTTTATTGGCCTCCCGTATCACCTTCTTACTTGTCTTTTGCCAGAGTTTATGTTCCTTTTTATTCTCCTCACTGGGATTCTATTCTCCTCACTCCATTCTTTTAGATTGTGAGCCCTTTTGGGACAGGGAGCCATTTAACTTTAATGTTGTTATTTGCCTGTAAACCGCTTTGTGAACTTTGTGTTGAAAAGCGGTATATAAATACTAGTGATTGATTGATTGATTGATTGATAGTGATAACAGTTGTTGGGAGAATCTGCATTTGCATTTGGTAAATTAATGCATCTCCTAAACTTACAATTTCAGTTCTCGGCAAACTGCTGTATTTTAAGCCTTTATTAGTTTTTTTTAGAAGTGTGAAAGAAAATTGAACTACCTCACAATCCTCTGTGACTCTAGAACCCCTTTCTCTTTTAAGCTGGTATCTTTCAAAAAAGGAATGAAGATAGTATATATAGTATAAGGAATGAAACTAGTATAAGCTAGGAATGAAGCTAGTATAGTATAATGAAACTAAAGATTTCCACTCTCAGCATGAACTAGCACCATGGGTTCTGATCTTCTTTTATTTCAGAACTCAAAACCTTCCAATCAGTGTGACCCCAGTAACATTACTTTCCAGTCTTTTAAGGGTGTATTTCTCTACTGTTTACACAAATGCAAAAAAAGTACTTTCTTGCTTACGTTTGAAGGAATGTGTTTTTTTTCCTCCAATAGAAGTATTAAATAACTAATATGTTGGGTCCCTTTGGGGAGAAAGGTGAGGTAGAAATACTATAAATCAATAACCTGTTATATGCACCAGTCTTATGCTATTTAAAAGGCAGCTCATGTGATCAACCATAAAATAATGTTGTTGTTGTTGATGATAATAATATCCTGCCTTTCCCATGTTGGAGCAAATGCCCAAGGTGGCTTATAGAGCTACATAATAATACAGTGTAACACAATAACAAGTAAAAACATAAAAAACAAAAGCATTAAAACATTAATTTTAACGTTAAAGAAAATTCACTGGCTCCATCTCAGCTCATCCTGACCTCAGAGACCTA
The DNA here is from genome assembly GCA_029204185.1 of Lerista edwardsae. NCBI lineage: Eukaryota > Metazoa > Chordata > Lepidosauria > Squamata > Scincidae > Lerista > Lerista edwardsae. Next base: position 17,561,404 of record JAJKFI010000009.1, read on the forward strand.
GGTTAACCTGACCTAGGTTAACACAGAGCTACATGAGGTCAGGATAAGATAGCACAGAACCCACCTGTACAAAACTAGTTTGGACATACCAAAAGCATGCTGGTAAGCCTCACTTCCTGTGCGCAGATGTTCATGCAGCCCTACCCCTCACACCTTCAGTGCTTAACTGCAGGAATAAGCAGAATATGAGCAATTGCATCCCTGCCCCATGTGCTGCCTGGGACCAGATTCGCAGACTGCCGCCCCTTGAGACATCTGCCCCCCTTCACCTGGAACCTCCAGAGCCTTGCGTGATGCTCAGTGAGGTCTCTGAAAGCATTTTAAAGCTTTCAGAAGGCCTTTAAGCAGTACTTCTGGTCTTTCGATGAAAGGCTTCCTGAAAGCTTCAGAATGCTTTTGGAGGCCCCACAAATGGTGCACTTCCTGCCTGGCCCTCTGGGAGGGCCCTGGAGAGTGGGCGTCAGCACATCATGGGGCCATTTACCATGGAGCCCAGGACTATGTGGTCCCCTGGAACCCCTGTACGCCACTTTGGCACGTTCCACAATGCCACTAATGGAGGTGAATTCTCCCCAAGTTTAGTAAATGCTGAATAGAGAGGTGGGGCTTTGTGAATACTTCAGGGTGGAATTACCTAGCATACTCTTGGATCACCTGATTTTTGGAAAACTGGATTAACCTATGAATAGGACTTACAATGGCCCTAATCCAGAGTTGCTTGTGCACAGCATGACCAGTTCTGACTAGTTTTGCACAGAAGACTCTTCAGCCAGCCACTCGCCCTACACTAAGTACTGTGCAGGAATGCAATGGCCAGAATCTCCTTGCTCAGGATGGGAGTATGAGGCTGGGTCTATTGCTTGAACAATTTTACTCCTTGCTATATGAACACGGTTCGTTTTTACTAAAGTGAATTTCAGAATCTGTTGAACTGGTTTTTATTTGAAAAAATCAGACATCCTTCCTGTTCTTGACAAACCTTTGGGTGTATGAGGCATAGTTGTGCACATCCCAACCAATGTGTGTACCCCAGGTACTGAATATAAGTCCTGATCTGGGAGGCCTCTTCTTGGTGCTGAGGCACAGTGCCGACTGGTGCTGGCCTCAGTGCCAGAGGGATATACAGACTGCTGGCACCAGAGTGCCTTACGGCAGTTTTGTGACATCTGGTGCAGGTGGCAGGAATGTACCATCAGCGCTATCGTTGATAAGTTTGGTCCCCTGATCTATTCTATTTAGCACAGTTAGTGCTAATTGCGTGTAGTGATGTAACAGTGAGAGTGTGTTTGGTTTTTATCAGTATTTAGCCAGTATCACTCTTTGCCCAAATGATTGGAATTTGTGTATAACATTTCATGTTACTTTTATGTGTTTTTTAGGTTGATATCCTTTCAAGAATTTGTAGCATTTGAATCTGTCCTCTGTGCTCCAGATGCATTATTCATGGTAGCATTTCAGCTTTTTGACAAAAATGGCAAAGGAGAAGTTACTTTTGGTAAGACTTGTTTTTCTGTCTGCCCCTACCCTGACATGACTACAAATTGTGGAACTACTTCTTGTCAGAGAGTTCTTTTTTTTTTTATTTTCCCCTAATCCTGTTCATAGTCATTAGTTTATATTTCTTAATGAGTTGCTTGCTGTTAAATTTCTTAATTAATGGGGAGTTCTAAATTTATGTAAATCCACAATATTTTAGGCAAATATTGTATAAGTTGTCTTGCATTTAACAAAAGACCAATTTCTTTTTGGAAATTCTGAATTCAAAGTTAGATACGTAGAATCAGGTTATGTCCTTTGTCATATTTTGTTGCTATGCTATATAAATTTGTGACTTTTTCCTTCTTACTATGAACGTACTGTATATATTATCCAGTCCCACTTGAGCACTTCCCCCACATTGGTATCATTACATGCTTAATTTTTCCCTGATCAACAGGACTTTGGCAGCCCAGTCCTGAGCTCTCTGGCCGCTGTGGACACAGCAGTAGCCCAATGACTACCACTGCCTCCAGTGCCAGGAGCCAGGCAGCCACTGGAAGCTCCTAGGGGGAAGAGGGCGTTTGTCCCCTTAGCACGGGCTATTTAGCCAGTGCAGACATGAAGGCCTCCTTTTTGGGCCACACAGCTCAACATGGAGGTTGGGATCCAGTGGTGAAGTTCACCGATGATCCTACCCCTGCAGGGCCGGCTCTAGGAATGGTGGGGCCCAATGCAAGACATTCCTGTGGGGCCCCCCCACCCTCCCTGCGGGGTTCCCACACACCAAGAAACACACTTGTGGTGCTGTGTGTGGCACCTGGAAGTAGTTGGTGGTGACATGATGACATCACCGCCAACTGTTTCCTGGAGGCCCATTTTGAGCCGTTTGGAGGCAGGAGCAGGTGGTCCAAGGTAAAGCTGTTCTATTCGCCCCACTGGCCTCCAGCCCATAGTGATCCCATCTGCAGCAGCAGGCAATCTGCTCACCTCCCTGGTGCGGGGCCCCTCAAAGTGGGGGCCCCAATGTGACGACATTGGTCACATTGGCTTAAGGCCAGCCCTGCACCCCTGCCCCTCCCCCACCCAGGAATGCCCTCCTCTGCTGCCCAGAAGGAGCACAGTGCTGGCAGCAGTAAAACGTACCACTCACTGATGTCATGTTGCTGTCTCTGGGCATGTGGGGATAGTGCTGGACCAGTGCGGGCACTAAGCTTACGCTTACTGCCTGCTTTGGACGTTCCTTATGGCACATTTGCAACACCAGCACGGGTGGTGCACTCATACTACCTGCCTTGGACAGCTCAGGATTGAACTGTAAATGTTCTTGCTTTTTGAACTAGATCACTAGGTTTGAACTAGGTTTGTCCCTGTGCATTTGGCCGGTTAGAAATATAACGTACATCTTGCTATCCTAGTGTACCTAGTCTACTATATCCTAGTGTACTATGTCTCGAAACTGTCTCTCATTGACCCTAGTAAGCATGCAGCCAAGTTAAGACAAAATACTGATTTTGTTATCTGAAATACTTATATACTTTTTTTTTTCAGGAGAAACGTTCTCAAGTGATATTGTAGTAATATGTAGTGATATTGAAGACTCCTTGACCCCAATATGTCCAAAATTTACAGAACGAAATAGACTGTCATTTTCTTGGAATATTTTTTAAAAAGAAAACTTAATGAAATTCAACCTTACTTTTGAAAGTTACTCACAGCTGGCAATTTGTGCATTGTTCTACCAGACAGAATGGAAACATGTGACGAGGCAGGTGGCAATTAGTCCTGCCGATGTCAGATGCTTGTCTAAATGGGTTTCTAAGAATAAGTTACCCCAGAGCCTGCACTTTAAGTGGCATGTCTTGGATTCATGAAGGAGTTGTTGTAAAACATTTTTCATCTCTGAAACACACTTTTTACATTAAAGGTATACTTATACTCCAAGTTGAATACAGTTTACTTGGAGCCTTATAGTTTTTCTTCTTGTACAAAACTTTATGGAACTTTGGGGCCCATATCTTCTTCCTGCAAATATTTGTGTATGTTTATCCTCCCATCCACTTAAAAAAATTATTCATTTATCAATGATACATTTAAACTTCCCTACACAGGAGTATCTGAAGCATCTGCCTTGCATTTTGTAAGATAGTACAGAAAATATTCTTGGCAGATAGCTTCTAATAATAACCCAGTTTTTATTAAACTATAAAGAGAGCTATTTAAAATATGTTGCACGATGAGCATTGCATGTGAAAATTAGGCCCTATGTCAGCTGTAGTGGTGTGGACAACATGTAGTGTAGTATATTGGCATGTACATATTGAGATACGTGTTTTCAGAATTCCTTCCAGGCATTGACTTTGTCAACTGCAGAGAGACTAAAATCTGTTAGTGCTTTCAGGAAGCTTTTCTGGCTTCTGTAAATATTTTTAAAATCTGCTACAGTCAGTCTTCTCTATCTACGAATTTGCTTATCTGCAAGGGGCAGAATTACTACTTTCCTTGTTATCTGTCCTCGTTATTCACTGTGCATTGACCTTCCGAAGACTGCAAGGACCTTCAGAATGGCACCTGCAACCAGTGATGACCCCTTTAATATGGCTGGCAGAAGCATCCACTGGCCCTGTGGCTCCAGGCTGTCTGCAGGTGCCATTCTGAAGATCACTGCAGCCACAGAAAGGTCTCTGCGGCACATTGAGGCCACTGTAAGCACTAGCAGGGACGGGGATTGTGGCTGAGCAGGGTTCCCAATGCCATCACAGCGATCGTGGCATCCCAGGCACCCAGGGACTTTTCCCCTTACCTGCGGGATTGGGAAGATCAGGGCCTTCCTGACGTGTAAATAACTCCATTGTTCAATCAGAGCCCGTTTCCACTGTTTACACATTGGACACCCATTTCTGGACCAGTCCCCTTAAGGTGGTATGGTCCATGTAGTCCTCCCAATGGTAGATTGCGACCCACCACTTTTGAGGAGCACTGGTATAGGACGATCTAGTCTCCACCTACCCCCAGAAAATGTGCACAGAAACTGTGTGATTAATCATGTTGGCCTATGAGGAAAAATTCTGCTAAGTCTGCCCAAAATGACCCAGAAACTTAAGGAAGCTTTTGCGTTCTCCAGGACTCTTCATCAGGCTGGATGTAAAGAAAAGGAAAAAAAAAACCACATCCACCATCGTGTGTAGAGGGTGAAATGACTCCCAAAGGCCTGCATGAATAAAGAATCTTAAGATGGAGTCAGGAGGATTTATGCAGACTTATGATGATCTGTCTCAGTAGGTGCTAGACATGATGTCAAGATGCACCCAGGGCTTCTGGTATGAAGATGACTCGGGGATGGCTGTACTATTTTTTTTTTTTTTAAGTAAAACGCCTAGCAGTTAGTCTCCAGTTCTCCAGTGGGCTCTCATTGGCTGGCTCAGTCATGTGGATGGGAAGCACCTCTCCTCACGTCAGGGAGGTCAGGTGATGAAGATTTCCTGAGGGGAGGGGGCTTCCTGTAATCCTTAGTCTGGCCTTGCCTTTCCATCAGGACGGTCAGGTTATTTCTTGCTCTTCGATTTCTCCATTTTTTATCTCTATTTTGTTCTATTTTTATCTCTTTTTTACCTTTTACTTGTCCCTAAGAAAGCTAACGGTGTGCGGCCCCTTTAAGAGGCTGAGCCACATTCTGAAGCTGAAACACGGCCTCTTGTAAGACAAAAGAAAGAATATAGGATAGTCTTTTTTAGTTAGCAAAACCAGAGATTAATTTAGCTGTTTCACTAGTAAATGTGCAGCGTGTTCAGAATAACCTTCTCATTTTGGTCTTTATTAAAAACAAACAAACCTGTTGTGTTTGAGCATTTATGGCCCCAAATCATTGTTTTTGAACCTAGACAATAAAAGCCTCTCCTCTTGTGGCTGTGCCTTCCCCCTCTACTCCCAGTCCATAAAATTGTTTCCTACATGCAGTGTGTTATAATTAGAGGGATTTAGTTGTTGTTTCTGTGGAGTGTATGCAAAGGGAGATGGTAGCCTGCTTTGGCTCGCAACAGAGGAAGACTGCCTTGGTCTGTTGTGTTGCATTGTAGATTTAGCTGCTGCTCTTTGCCAGGAGTTAACAGATCTCAGCAGGAAGGTGGAAGGAAGTTTAGCTGGCTTTTAAATTTGAGACAGAGAATAAAGCATAGCTGCTTACTCCTGAGTGTTGACAGGCACATAAAAGCTGATAATGTAAGTCCAGGGGTTTAAGAGGCTTAACAGTTTTGGCTTTTTTTGTATTACTGTATTTTAATGCCTCATTAAAGAGGCACAGTTCTTTGATATCCTTTATGAGATGGTTTCATAAAGAAAAGTTTAGATGCTCGGGTCTCAATGTCAACATTTTAAACATTAACAGTCCTTTTAATAACCTTTATCTCTAATTCTAGGGGTTGTGTGTAAAGGGGGCAGAGCAAATTTAACAACTTCTGGCCTTGTGTGCATCAGAAGTAATTGCTTAGAACTTGCGTTGTCTTTTTTGTTGTTGTTGCAGATGCTGCAGTAAGAGTGCAAGGCAGACAAAATCTCTGTTTTACAAATGAAGTACATGAGAGCCTGAGGGCGTCTTAATTTTTAAAAGGTATATATGTTGCTGGCTGTAGAGAGAGCCTGTATTAGTGGGCATATGCTGAGAGATTAAATGGATCAGCCGGCAATGCTAAATAAGAAAAAAGAGCAACTGTAGTATTACTACTTCAAGGGAAACGAGGAGCTGCTTCATGGAAGGCAAAACATTGTACTTGAAAATTACTGCTTGGAGGAAATGGAGTGACTTTTGCTTATAGTTTGTGTTGTATCCATGGCTAAAGAAGCACACAGCAACAGTGATGGCTGCTCATTGGTGGGCAGCAGAGGAAGCAGAAAGAGAACTCTAGATTCCCCTTCCTGTTAGTGTTCTCTGTCACTAATGCTGTAACATTAGCCTACCAGCTTTAAGTCTAATGTTCTCTTAGTCCTATCCAGTACACGATCAGTGGTTCCAAACAGCTGCCACTGCATCTTGTGCTGGATTTCAGAAGGCTGGAGGTTTCCTTGGAGTAAGGGAACATTCATCCTCTTACCCTGAGTTAATCCCTAGCCTGCTCAATGTGGCTTCTCAGGTCTGCACCAGCTGTTTCACTGGTGCAGATTCAAGAAGCCCCATGCTAGGTTTTTGAGTCAGACATGGGGGATAGGATTTGGCAGTGGAGGCTGGTCCCATCCCCTCCTGGGCCTATTCTACCCTCCCCCATCCTCCCTCCACCCAGTAATCTCCACCCCATGCCTTCCTACACACTAACGACCCTAACCACCCTCCCCACACCGCTCAGTGCTACCTGTCTGGCGCCTGGGTCTCCCTGCTGGCACTGTTCACTCCCTTTGTTATACCCAGCACTTGTGCTGCAGTTGCAGCTCTGGCAGTACGGTAGCATTGGATATTTATCAGCATACTGTAGCAAGTAAAGCAAAAAAACTGCATTTTGCAAAGCTTTCTCATAGGTGAGTCATGAGCATTCCGGGGGGGGGGGTGTTAAATAGGGTTTGGTGCTATCTACTTTTCTGATATCTGTGGAAGCAGCAAGAACTTATCCCCAGCAGATACTGGGTGGGGGCACCTATACTGGAATGTAGGAGTGGTCGAAATCCACTTACTGTAGTCCATCTAGTAGGCTGATTGAAGTAGGGTTAGCTTGGTATTGCAGCTGTACATTTCCCTGTTTCCCTCTTTTCAAATCCAGGGAATCGGGGTGCGAAGGAGGAACCAGCAGAGGTATCTGGTGTGTTCCTTGGTAAGAAAGAATGGCATTTGATGTAGCAAGGCTTTGTGTGAGTAGAGGGCATTTGGAATCTTTCTTGTTGCCTGATATCTGTGTAGGTTGCTTCTCTGGCTTACAGTGAAGATGAGGTTTTGAATTGTTGTTGATCATTGCCATTCTCTCCTGGCTCCTTTTGGAAATGCTCACAAACCCGCCCCCCACGAGTCAGGGGAGGAGCTCATATACTGAGGGCAATTGACTACACCTCCTTAGGCAGGTCTATTTCAATAACCAGTGGCAATGGTGTGTTCTGTATTGTGTGTTCCTTGTGGTTTTGTTACAGCATCCCGAATCATCAGAGTGCAAGCTATCAAAAGTAGGTTTACCACCCTTGAGCACCCAGAGTTTAACAACAGAATACCAATTGACACCAGCAAGAAATTGTCTTCTCCGTTGTAGTGGGCTATCTTGTCAAAAGATCAGGAGAACAGCGCCAAGGCTCTTCCAGTTCAATGGGTCAAAAATCCACTCTTTATGAAAGGCTAAATGTGGATTTGCACGAATGACTATAATGGCTCCAATTTTGAAAGATAGAGGTAACCGAGAGCACTTCCAGTTAGCAGACTGATTTCAGAATGCAGCATGCTCAAATGGCTAAAATATTGTGCTTTCTGCTTTTTTCATGCTACTTAAAAAAAGGGAGAGAGGGGAAGGAAAGAAATAAAAACGGAGAAGGTGGGATAGAGCCAATTTGAGAGTAAATTCAAACAGTATAAGGTCACTGTCTGGTTAACTGAGAGCTGAAATATAACCATCCTTCATAAGACTACAGTGTAGATGAAAAGGCCCATTTACTAAGCTGCAATTTTGAAAGGAATTTGACCTGCCTCTTCCAAAAAATGCTGCTTTAGTAGCAACATTGTTGCTGTCTTGAACCTTAACGTTTGCACAGTCTTAAATAAATGTGTTGTTGGAAATCCAGAAGGTAAACATGGTTCGAAGGGCATTCATTAGTTTGCACTCCTATATAAAAATCGTGGTATTCTCATTTATTCGGGCGTAGGCTCACTGAAATCCATAATGTGCTGATTTTGAAGAAGGCAAATCTAAAAGAATGTGTTTGTGGGAAACAAACATTACAATGAAGATAGCAGTATGTAGGCAGGAACCATTTTCCTGCTTTCAGGTTCCTTCTTTGTGTGCTGTTAAAAACAATTGTTGGTGCAGGGTTCACTTTGATTTATTTTATTTTTTGCTCCTTGTGAAATGCAAAAATATCCAAGGTCAAAACTTTGTTTTGTTTCTTTGAATAATCCACTGTGACTTACTGGTTAAACACTTGCCTATTGAAATTGCACTTGACTTGGTTCTGGTATATATACCCTAAAGCAGTGATTCTCCAACTTTTTAGCACCGGGACCCACTTTTTAGAATGACAGTCTGTCTGGGACCCACCAGAAGTGATGTCATGGCCAGAAGTGCCATTATTGTGACACCAGGAACCTGCTGCTTTCCTGAGAATGCAGCAATGAGTTGGGTTATTTCTCAGCCATTTTCCAATAGCAAAGTGAGTTGGAAAGAGAAAAAGCCGGATTCTCCCCCACCCCCTGTAAACTCCAGGGATTGAGCCTAGGATTTTCTGCATGCAAATCATGTGCTCTTCCAGTGAGCTATGACTGATGAAGTCTTCGTGTTGAGAGTCCTGTGATTAAACAGTTAGGATCACTTGGATGTATTGTTAAATTAAACATAAAATGACTGGAAACACTACATCTTTTAGTTTTGAGTGATTATGTGGCATCAGCATATTGGTTTTCTCTGGTCTGTGTTCCGGCTTCTGTACAAGTTGTGCTAGTTTTTGCCTAGTGTGTTTGACTGCTTCCAAATGAAACAAAACGGTGCATAAAAGTGCACAAGACTGTTTCATTTGTTATGTAGCTCATCTCATATAAAGGATAGGTGTTACAGAATTTCTCCTGCTTCAGCTGAAAAACTGGCTTTTAGGCAATTACAATGAAATTCTATGCATGTCTACTCAGACATAAGTCCCATTGTGTTCAAATGATTTACTCCCAGGAAAGTAGGCCTAGGATTGCAGTGTATTAGCAAGCGAAGGATTTGGGGATTGGAGGGTAAGTCAGTGAAAGAACATATGCTTTTCACACAGAAGATCCCAGGTTCAATTCCTGGTATCTCCCATGTAAGGCTGGGAAAAGGTCCCTGTGCAATAACCTACTGCAATCCATTGTAGAGAATCCTGAGATAGATTGACCAAATTGTCTTAGGGTTCAATCCTACCCAACTTCTCAGGGCTGATGCAGCCCCAAGGTAAGGGCATGAATGTGCCCTTACATTGAGGAGGCCTCCATGACTGCCCCTCCACTGCAGGATTCAGTGCACATCCCGTTGGCACAGCTGCATCAGTGCTGGAAAGTTGGACAGGATTGGGCCCTTATTCTACCAAAGCAGCATGGGAAGAGGAACTGTCGATGTTTTAGCAATTCTTGACAGTTAAATCATTGTATATTTTGTTCATGGGGCATGAATGATTTCTGTATCTGAATCGGGTAGTATGTCTGTGGAATAAGGATTCTAGTCGTTGGAATTGTTCTAGATGAATGAGTGATGAATTCAGTGAAGGAAGAAGGCAAAAATTTAAGATCCAGTCTAGTGAACTCATATAAGAATTTGTGAACCATGAATAGTGGTGAGAAATGGGTACAGGGAGGGCAAAGGAGATGCTCTGTTTCAGCCATAAGTAGTCAATGAAAGCAATAAATAGGTGATCATCTGAGATGCTGGACCATATAATCCCATGTGCACACTGTAAAGAAACCAGCCAGTCCTAATTTAGAAAAAATTACATTGAAGTAATCTTGTGGTTTCATTTTGGAAAACTCTCATAATTCATAGGTATGGAAAAAGTGATTTGTGTTTAATTAGATGGGTTTGCAAACTGCCATTTTTAGACATTTTGGTGGGCAATACATGTGGAATAATAAACAGCATGGAACAGAATGGGGGAAATTCTGTCCTAGGAATCACACTGGAAATGCACTGCTAACCAGACATTCATTGCCCATTTTGCACACTTTGATTGCATGTAGTTAAAATAGCTTCCATATCATTTTATGAATTGTGAAGTGCAGAATTATAGCTGGATGTCAAGTTGTAGTATTCTACAATATTTGAAGAAGGGTTACCACAGCGATGTTCAAGAGAGAAAGAGGGGTATGCAATGTGAGAAGACTTTCTGCTGAGCCTTTCAAAATGTAGCTTCTGTAAACTAACTTCTGTCCTGCTTTGTAGCCCCATGAGTCTCTCAGAACAACATACAAAAGTTTCTCACAATAAAATCACATTAAGACTACATCAGGGCAGAAATAACACAGGGTTGTATCTTAAGAATTCAGTCATGACTAAACTCTGTTGAAATCAATGAAACAAGTGATTAACCTAAGGGAACAATCCTAACCTGGAGTTAGGCCGGCACAGTTAGGCCAGCCCAAGGGCCACTGTAAAGTATTTTTTTACCACTCTCTGAGTCGGGGAGGCCAGCATACAGATGTACGCCATCCTCCCTGACTCTGAGAGTGGTCCAAACACACTTTTCTGTGGCCCTTGTGCCAGCCAAACTTGCTGGCAGTTTGGCCTAACTGTGCCGGCCACTGGCCTAACTGTGCTGGCCTCCAGGTTAGGATTGCGCCCTAAATCCCATTAATTTGAAATATTACGTAGTCTTGCCTAAGGGCCCAATCCTAACCAATTTTCCAGAGCTAATGAAACGGCAATGCAGCCCCGAGGTAAGGGAACATTTGTTCCCTTATTTCAAGAACATACCTTGAAAAGGCCTCTATGACAGCCCCCTCCCAAGATGCTGTTCACTACCTGTTGGCATGGCTGTATCCGGGCTGGAAAGTTGGATAGGATTGGGCCCTAAATTTCCTGGGGGGGCAGGCCATCGTTTTCAGATGGTGTTTTCTAATATTTCCTTTTGGCACAGCAGCTCTCTCTGAGGACATTTGAAATAAGGGACTTGGGATGAACATAAAGTTCTCATGGAGAGGAAGAACCAGTAGGTTCATGAGTCTGGAGCCAGAATTGGTGGCTAAGCCAGCAGTTCTCAAACTGTGGGTTTAGGACCTACCAGTGGGTTGTGATCCAATTTTTGGTTGTTCACAAAACTGATAGGGCAGATTTGGTGATGTGCATCAAGGGTTAAAGAAGCTGCACCTGGGGAGGGGGTGCTGCTGCCCAGTCATCTTTATAGCCATACCCCTTGGCAGAAGCCTCAAGGGCAGGAATTTTCAACCCTTTTCATCTCACGGCACACTGACAAGGTGCTGCCAAGGCACCGCATTGGATTTTTGCACCTTTGACAAGGCGTACCGTGCTGCTGGTGAGGGGCTCACATTCCTCAATGGCCCTACTAAAAATGGCCCTCCTCCAAGCTCCCACAGCACACCTATGGACCATTCATAGCACAGCAATGTGCCGCAGCCATGGAGCTAGAATTCACTGGAGGCGACATGATGTCATTTTCTTGAAGCCACCTTGGGTAGACCAATATGGCTGACTCAGATCATTGCCGCGAAGGAGGATTGCCGCGAATTCATGAATAAAAATCTCCCTGCACGTGTGTAAAAGTTGATATCAACCTCTTTAATCATACCTGCGTGTTCTGCATACGGGTGTGCGAATCGCTGTACGGAAAATGGGATTTAATTTCCACGGAAAGATTCATGTATTCACATTACATCAGTTCAATAAAACTACAGTTCACTGAAACAGTGAGTGCATTATTTTTGAAGCTGTGTAATTTCTTGTTGTTCCTAGCAGTCTTATTCACCATTTTCTGACACCCACTGTTAATGGTCTAGAAGGTTAAAAAAAAAAATATTTCCCATCTCCTTTCCCCCCCTTCCCGTTCACACTTTATTTTCCCACCTTCCATTTTCTACTGTAATATTCTCAAAATTCTGAACATTAACAGAATTTGTTGGGGGGGTGGGAGTGTAGAAGTTTAAAAAAATATTCTTAATAGCCCATTGTTTTTCTTGGGGGTGAGTGTAGAAGTTTAAAAAAATACTCTTAATAGTCTAGAAGTAAAAAAGAATTACTCTCTTATTGACAACTACTTGTGTTATGAAGAGATTTTAATGAAATTTTCCTATATATTTATCTAATTTTTGCCCACCCTCCCCTTTTTTTCTCTTCCTTCCCATTCACACTTTATTTTTCTGCCTTTCATTTTCTACTGTAATATTTATGAAATTCTGAACATTATCAGAATTTTTTTTATGGGGCATGACCGTTTTATTTTTGCTTGTGTAGATTTCAAAAACTAAATCTGTCAAAATAGTGCAATCTGAGTTTAAATAGACACCAAGTAGCATTTCGTCAGGTATGTTCAGTAATATAATTATGAGGAATTTAACCTTGTAATTGCATATTAAGTCATAATAAGGTTACCAATAATGTTTCTACACGATCACGTTTTTATTTTCGTAAGTTTTTATTTCAGGAATAAACTATTCAGTCCTAAACAGTACGAGCAAAGCAATCTGAAATGCTTGGAATGAGGATTGTTTTGAGTATACCAACATGGCTGCTAAGCCTGCCCCCTGGCTTCACTTCGCTCCTATTAGTTCTTAAGGGATGCCGCCTCCAGTGAATTCTAGCTCCATGGCCGCAGCACACTGGTTGAAAATGGCTGCTCTTGGGCCTCTAAGAAGTTTGAGAACTACTGGTCTAGACTATAGGCATGCCTGGTATAATGTAATTGCATCATTTAGTATAAAATGGGTCGCACTTCCTCTGAAGGAGCAGGTTCGCAGCTTGGGGGTTCTCCTGGATTCACAGCTACACCTGGAGTCCCAGGTGGCGGCGGTGGCCAGGGGAGCCTTTGCTCAGCTTCGGCTGATCCGCCAGCTGCGGCCGTACCTGAGCTGTGCGGACCTGGCCACAGTGACCCATGCCCTAGTGACATCAAGATTAGATTATTGCAATGCACTCTACGTGGGGCTGCTTTTGAAGACGGTCCGGAAATTACAACTAGTACAGAACGCGGCGGCTCGGGTGGTTGCTGGGGCACGTCGGTTTGACTCTGTCGAGCCACTGCTTCGGCGACTACATTGGCTGCCGGTTCTGTTCCGGGCCCAATTCAAAGTGCTAGTTTTGACTTTTAAAGCCCTTTACGGCTCGGGTCCGGGGTATTTGAGGGACCGCCTTCTTCTATATAATCCAACCCGTACTCTTAGATCATCTGGGGGGGGGGCCTTCTGACTGTGCCGCCACCAGGAGAAGTAAGAGGAGTGGCGGCCAGGAAGAAGGCCTTCTTGGTGGTGGCCCCCCAACTCTGGAACACCCTTCCCCTCGAATTGAGAACTGCTCCCTCTCTGTTTACATTTCGGTGGGGGCTGAAGACCTTTTTATTCCAAAAAGCTTTTAATTGTTGACAGGTTGGCTGGCTGGTTATTATGATCCACGGGGCTTGTGTCTTATTTTATTTTTTAATTGTTTTTAAATTGTTTGTGTTTTTAATCTTGATTGTTTATTGTTTAATACTGTTTTTAATTGTTTTTAATGTTAACTGTTATACTTTATTTTTATCCTTTTTAATATTGTAAGCCGCCTTGGACATCTGCCTTGGCAGAGGAAAGGCGGGGTAGAAATTTCTTAAATAAATAAATAAAATAAATAAAATAAACTGACATACGTACATAGCCGGTAGGGCCATGATGGCCTGACATTGCTGATAGAATAGAAAAACTGCCCTTTCCATCTTATTCCACCCTTTCTCCAAGAAGCTCAGGGCAGCTTATATCGTCCTATTCCTTCTCCCCATTTAAATCCCACAAAAGCCTTGTGTAGTATCTGGACTGAGAGAGGATGACAGGCCCAAGGTCATTCTATGAGCAGATTTGGTCCTAGCCCACTACAGTGCTCTGGCTTTCTTCTTGTAGACTTAGATGCTCTACATGTTAAGAGTTTGACTGAAAGTTATTATAGAGGAGTAGTTGTTTCTTTTCTTTTTTTAAAAATCAATATAGCATAATCTCTCAGAACCAATTCAGTTTTTGCCTTGTGGTCTGTTTTAATAATCACATTTTCTTTCTCTCTCTTTTTAGAGGATGTTAAACAGGTTTTTGGCCAGACCACAATTCACCAGCATATTCCTTTTAACTGGAATTCAGAGTTTGTTCAGCTGCATTTTGGGAAAGATCGGAAAAGGCACCTAACATATGCAGAGTTTACCCAGTTCTTACTGGTGAGTTGTGGCAATTTTTATTTTTTTGTCTAAGTCAAGAAATCAAACAAAAGCAGAGAATTGCATGGCTTTAAGTTTGTTGAAATATTGCATTGCATATCTGTATTTTTAGACTTCTGGGTGTCTGCATGCTTGCCCATCTGATGTGATTGGCTAGGGGTGAAATTGCTGCTGAAGCAGAAATTTTTTTGGCATCTGAACCCAGGCTAGAAATTATTTGAAAAGGATCCAGTCACTATTTTCAGTTCCTCTTGTAGGTGTGGTTCTGAGGAGTTGGCACTCACGACACTCAAAGGCAGCAGGATATTTTTTTCACTCGCTGATTTCAGCTGTATTGGATATTTGTAACCACATTTGTTTTGAGTTATCATCAAATGAAATGCATTTAGACATCCTAAGAAACTTAGGCAAATATTGCCAAGTCTTAAATTCAGGAAGTGGTGGCTTTTAGGCATCAAAGAATTCCAATGACTTCCTTCTTCCACAAATCTCTTGGGCAACCCTATATCCATACTTGGCTTACAAGGTACTTGTAGGAGATGCACCAGGCAAAAGGGCAATGGGAAATCATCACATTCCTACAGCTGCTCTTCACCATGCAGAACACAAGACTTTGTGATTTGAGAGAGAGAAAATAGTAGGAGAAAATAGGTGTGTGTAAGGGTTCTTCCCATCAACCTTTTGATTTCTACGATACGTGATGGATATTTGTCGTATTCATTTGTGCAGTCAGTCTTTATATGCGAACTTGCTATATGTGGATTCACTTATCTGCAAGGGGCAGAATTGCTACTTACCTCGTTATCTGTGATTCTGTCCTCATTACCCACTATGCAGAAACCTTTTGCAGGGGCCAGAGACCTTCAAAATGTTACCTGCGACCAGCGCTGACCCTTTCAAAATGGCTGCAGAAGCATCCGCCTGCCATGTTTAAGGGGTCCATACTGGTTGCAGGTGCCGTTCTGTAGATCCCTGCAGCATTCAGATATCTTTTGGCACTTCCTGCTGCACCCTGCTGGCTTCCTGAAGGTTTCTGCTGGCTTCTTCTGATGGCAGATAAGGTACCCCTTGCACCTAACTCCATTGATCCCATTGTATCAATGGTTCATTATCAATGAATTCACTATCAGCAAGTATTTCCAGGAACCTAACCTCCTCGGATAATGAGGACTGACTGTATTTACAGTTTAACAGAACATTTTGCATTTGTAGATTTTCTGCTTGAGTTGGGAAATACTGAATGGGACTTGGTATAAATGTAAGTTAACATTGGCTAGAGTAGTAGTAAAGCCTGTTAGGACAGGCAGGATGAGTGCTTCTGTTGTGTTTCAGTTGGCTATGCTGTAAAAGCCTGTACACAAGAGAGTTTTGACAAAGAATCATATTTCAGGACTAGGGAGTCTGTAATTTTGTTTACATAAGGATGTTAGTTCACAGTAGGAAGTGTTATCATTTTGATGAGGAATAATTAAGATAATGCTACTAGGACAAACGCTTCAAATTGACTTTGTGGAGTAGAGCCTAATTAACTCTTTGTCTGAAGAGGATGTTAGATGCCTGATAGTGTAATCACATTCTCTTAGACTTAATGACTGTCATTTATGTTCGGTTTTGACTTCACACACCTAGCCCTTTGTACCTCTTGGAAACTTTCACAACAACCTGAATTCTAGTCCAGGGCAGGGGTAGCAAATTCACAGCACCCTTCTTAGGAGTACAAGTTTATCTGCTCTCTGACAGCACTGCATGGAAGTAAGAACTTGGAACTACTTGGCAGGTTGTGTAGAAAATTACTGGTTTGGATGCACCCGTGGATCAGTGGCTTTTACTCTTTACTTGTTTGTAGCTGGCCACAGTCCCTGTTTGCCTAAATACAGGACATGAGTCAGGGTTCATAGCTCATATTAGCTGGGATATTGCTACAAGTGCATGAACAAAGAATATACCCTAGCCTCTATTGGTACCTACCCTAGATTTTGTTAAGTTCTTGTTCTATGGAAATATAATGGAATATGGAATGACATGTACTCTTCCCAAAGTTTATGAATAGGATCAGGTTAACACTCCTACCAAGCCCAGCATCCTGTTTCCTCTAATAGCCAATGAGAAACCCTGTAGGAAATAGCCTGTAGGAAACCCATTAACATGGCATGAGGGCACTAGCCCCCTTGTACTATTTTCTCCCAATAACTGGTATTCATTAGATTTTTGGCCCTGAATCTGGAGGTAGCATATAACTATCATGACCTGTACCAGTTTTATCCATAAATTTGTCTAGTTCTCTTTCGAAGCTCTCTAACCTCCCTCCCATTGCCACAAGCAAGGCAGCAGCACATTCCACACATGTAATCATGCACAGTGTAAAGAACCCCCTTTGGCCACCTGTTCCCTCCCAAGAGAATTAATCAGCTAAGCCAATGGTATTCAAAGTCCTACTAGGACGTTGAAACCACTGTAAGTGTTTGCGGAGGCAGGGACTGGGGCTGCGGGGGTTGCAATTGCGGCACCACGGGGACCCAGGGGCATGGCGACACACCTGGGGGCTGCATGAAGCCCTCTGGAGGGTCCTGGATGCTCGCAGCCCCCAGGTGTGTCACCATGCCCCTGGGTCCCCGTGGCGCCGCAGTTGCTGCGGCGCCATCAGGGCACTTGCTCCTGGGCCACCCCTGTTATGTGGAAACGGCCCTTTTTACATTTCAATGGTGAATACCACCACTGGTGAACCCACCACTTTGGTGAACCACTTTGGTGGGTTCAATGGTGAACCCACCACTTTGAATACCACTGAGCTAAGCTTTTGTGTCTAAGGTGTTTTTGTGTCAAGAAAGAGCACATGAAGTCATCCTGTACTTTTGAAAGATAGTGACCAATGTTGGAACTTAGAACCTTTGCGTCCTCTGTCACTTACACAATCCAGTTCACAAAGGTTGAACGCACTCTTCTGCGGCTAATCAGTTGAATCCTGGATGGTGCTATGCGGATGAACCGGCAAAACTAGGCAAATAGGGCTTGATTATTAATGACTCCTATTAAGTTCTGCGGAAAAAAACATAATGGTACCCCGTTTTGTGGGGATAGGTGAGGTATAAATGTCTTAATTAAAATAGTGCATCCAGTATGTGCCTGAGAAGGGGACAATAACCCTCTTTTAAGGTAATCCTGCTTTCACCCACAGGGATTCCATAGAGAGGTACAATGTGTTTGTTAGCAGAGGGCACAAGAAAGGCATGGCCCTTCTTCTCAGGAATGCAGTCCATATGCCCTTCCTCCACGTATATCCCACCTGCCATAATGATGGGCAGTCTACTAATGCCATAATAATAGCCAATGTGATCTTCTCTGCACCTGTAGGCTAGCTGGAAGGTTGAGTGCCTTGCAGCCCAATGCAGAGTTACCATTTTGTTACCATTAAGCAACAATCAGTAGCCAGCCCCCCGTGGTGCTAATATTAAGATACAGTACTTCTTGGCAGGACCTCCCAGCATGGCTTCTTCACTTGGGATGCTTCTGTCAAAAACTGCCCTTGGCATGAGTTTTAGAGTTCCTTTTTGACTCTTTAAGGAATCTTGCTTTGAATTAAGCTAAGTTTGGCACTTAACCTTCTTCCTTTTGATGTGTTCCTTGTACATGAATCAGTCACCTTGTTCTGGTTTCTAGACCTTGGACCTTAAGACAGCAGGAGATCACAGTGCATGCACAGTTGTCTTGGTGTGCGAATGCTTTGTATATTTCTCTTTAATTTGTTCCATATGGGATACCATGAGGTCCTCTCAATATTATTTTGCAAATACTGACACGCTGCATGGGTCTTTAAAGTTGCTACCTTGTCTGTCAGCTGCGCTCATTTGGTCATATTTGTATGACTTTGCAGTGCCTAACTGAAGAATAATTTTTTTGTTACTTGTAAGCAGAAGTATGCAATAGAGCAGTGTTATTCAAACTGTGGGTCGGGACCTGATGTCCGGTGGGTCATGGAGAGCTGGGAGCAGCCATCTTGAAAACTGCAGACTGTACTCTTGTTATATTCCTTTTGTGAGTGTTAACAGTTTGAATTTGCTGCGGTCCAAGAAAGCCAATTTGCAGTTTAAGAGTGTCATTTTATTATGTTACAATGACAGCACTTCTTGCTTGATGATGTCACTTCCTGCCACAACATCACTTCCAGGTTAATGACATCACTTCCGGTGGATCCTGACATAAATGCCATTCTAAAAAGTGGGTCCCAGTCTAAAAAGTTTGAACACCACTGCAATAGAGCAAATGAGTGAGGGATGTTTTAGAAGTTTTGAATGATGGGAGGAATAAAGAGGGATAGGGTCATGCACAGTATTATGGCTTACTAACTAAGTGTCCAATCCTGAGCCTTACAGCGCAGACAGTACGAGTGCTCCGCCCATGCTGCTGTTGCAACTGATACTGTAAGGTGCCTCCAGAGCGGGTGATAAACCATCACCTGTGGCACTAGCTCAGCACTGCTCCCGCTGGTCCTGTGTGCCTGGTGGCAGCAACCCAAGTATCCCGAGTCCTAGGCCAACACACTGCACCCCACTGGCGCTCAAATTGCTATTCATAAAGGTTGCATAAAGGTTAAAAGCCTTTATCCAGGAATAGGAGAGTATCTTTCTAGTGAGCAGGTCTTAGGTAAGACATTTCCTCCAACCAAAGAAGCTTGAAATTTCTGCCCAAAGTCTGACTTAAGTTTTTTACATTATGTTTTATACGTCCTCATTTTTATGGCTTTGTTAAGTAACTTCAAATGTAAGCCTGCAGTTTATTTCATTCTGGCCTGCTTGTTGATGAGGTAATAATGCCTGTCGATGGGACCTCACAGTGTGCAGTGGTGGGTTGTCTGTGCTGCATCAAACAAATGTTGACCAATTGGAAATATCAACCATACCTGAATATAATCTTCCCATACCTGGAAAATAAAATGAGTTTATGAGCTGTAACAGGAAAAACAGGGTTGGGAAGGGGAGGGAATGGAAAATCAAGCTGGGAAATCCTCCCCTTAAAGCTCTGGTGCCAGAGTTCCTGTTATCAAACTGCAAATTAATGTTGTATAAACACTTATTGTGGCTTTTAGGAATTCAGACTCCCAGCATCAAGGAATGAAGTTGTGTTTAAAGATATGTAGAAGGATTACACCACCTCTAATCTAGAGGACATTTGGTGGGCCACTTTAGTTGCTTTCAGAAGCAAGAGAATTTTCTTGCAAAACTGCTTTTAACTCGTGCTTTGCTGAGCCCAGAAACTTTGCAGTACTTCATAGGAAATGCTTCACAGTATGGGTCAGCTGCAGAAGTGTGCATTTCCAAAGGAACGGACACTCTTGAATTCCTGGATACTTTGCTGCTGCTTGATGAATGGTCAGGCTGTAGCCTAATTGACCCATTATGTTGTTCAAAGAATTTTGAGTTTATGCTCATATCAAATATGTCCCATAGATAGGGGTTGGGATTTTTTTTGGTGTTATTTTTTTCCCAAAATTTCTTGATTAAAATAGCAAATTGTGATGTTAGGTGTTTTTATTCTACATTCTCATCTCATTTTTATTAATTTTAAATGCTATTATCATGCACTAGCTAGATGATATAAGTGATATGGTGTCGGCAGATGCAGCCACAGTATTATTTCTAATTGGAAAAGTAGTCTATTTTAATTTCTGGAAAATACCTTAAACACCAAAATGCGGTGTTTTGTGTTTTTATTCAGATATTTTAACTCCCCAAAAGCGGTTTTCAACAAAAAGCCCCCCACCCCACCCATAGAAAACGATCTCATTTCAGCTTCACATGGACCATGCCTTCTTCCTCAATTGCTAGGACTTAGGCCTCAATTCTATGCTTATCTGGGAGTAGGTCCCATTGGACTCAGTAATACGTCCAGCGTCATCATGCAGCCGGAACGCTGGGCGGGAGGAACGGGTGAGCGGCAGCCCCCCCCGTTGCGTTCCGGTCCGTTTCGCCGTCTTCCCCGCCCCCTT
>JAJKFI010000009.1:17586051-17598895 GCA_029204185.1 Lerista edwardsae
GTGTGTGTGTGTGTGTGTGTGTGTGTGTGTGTGTGTGTGTGTGTGTGCGTGCGTGTGTGTGAAGCATAATCATTTTCTTTTCCTGCTCTTCCCTCATTGTTCCTTCTGTTCTAGGCTGCTGGAGGGACAACTTCTCATCAAGTCAGTTTTTCTTATTTTAATGGATTTAATACCCTTCTTAATAACATGGAACTCATTAGAAAAATCTATAGTACTCTGGCTGGAAGTCGGAAAGATGTGGAAGTTACAAAAGGTTAGTTGAAACGCGGTTGCAATCTTTTTCTATAAACGTTGCTTTTTTTCCTTGTTTTTGGAGATATATCATTGGGGTGCTTTGACGAAGGAAATCTGTAGCGTTCTTCTCCCGGACTGCAGTTGCTTTTTTATTGGTTAACATTTCGTTTTCGTCCCACAGCTTCTAGTCTTTATTCATGTCAGTGAGAGATCAAGGTCTTGCAGACAGGACGGAACAAGCCATCAATGCAAAGTTGTTTAAAGGTTTCCAAAACTTCCTAGGATTTGTGCCAAATTGGCAGCCTGTTAAAGTGACCTTCAAGGGTAGTTTGAAAAATTCCATAAACTTGTATTGGCATTGCCGTAAGCTGATCTACAAGCTTGGAACAAGATGTTATCTGCTCTATCTAACCACTTTTATAGAGAACTCCCTCTGTAGTGCTAGCCCTCCATTAATGTAGCCTACTGGGACGTATATGCAAGAAAAGTTCCACATCCCTGTCTCCTATTTTTTTCCCTCTGACCCACAACTGATTGATACCGTATGTCAAATATCCTAAATCCTGCTGTTAGCACTAAGCTATAAGGCCAGACTGCTTCTCCTATTTGCATGATGGATAGAGTATTTAAAACATACATTTACACAGTGGAAGGCATGATATTTGTGGGGTTTTTTTTTTCTTTTGCAGCATATTGGTTTAATACTAAACGTTGGTGATTCTGGGACATTTGTGGGTAATTTTCAGTGTTGTTTGATTAGTTTTCCCTTCTGTATTTTTTCCCCTTCCTTCTTTTGCAGAGGAGTTTGTTCTGGCAGCTCAGAAATTTGGCCAGGTTACACCCATGGAAGTTGACATCTTGTTCCAGTTAGCAGACTTATATGAGCCACGGGGGTAAGTTGAAAATTACCCTTTCTTTGCTGTGGAAAAGAAAAAGGGTTAAAAAAAAAAAAGGGTGCGGGTGAATAGAATATAATAGCATATTTGCCCATGAGTGCAGGTAACTTACAGCCCAATCCTATGCCTACCTACTCGGATGTAAGTTCTGTGAGGCCTACTCCCAGGAAAGTGTGCTTAAGGTTGCAGCCTTATATATATGTATAAAAGATTTCACTTTTGTGAACATTCTGTCTCCCCAGGCGCATGACATTAGCGGACATTGAAAGGATTGCTCCTTTGGAAGAGGGGACACTACCCTATAACCTGGCAGAGGCTCAGAGACAGGTGAGGAAGAAGGCAGGATGGGAGGGTGCTTGGGAATAAGAGGAATGATGTCTGGGTGGACCTGTTTTCATCCTTCCAGCCCACACCATCCTTGTCTTTTCACGTTTTGAGTTGTATCAATTCCTTCGCAATCTAAATATAAAAAGTGTGATCTGTGTTGTTGTTTTTATCTCATAGGGTGCAATCCTAACCTAGAGTAAAGCCGGCAAATAGGCCAGGAAAGTTTGGACGGCACAAGGGCCACCATAAAGTATGTTCGGACCACTCTCAGAGTCAGGGGGGATGGCGCACGTCTGTGTGCTGTTCTGACTCTGAGAGTGTTCCAAACATACTTTACATGGCCTAACTATGCTGGCCTAACTCCAGGATAGGATTGT
This sequence comes from Lerista edwardsae, assembly GCA_029204185.1. Lineage (NCBI taxonomy): Eukaryota > Metazoa > Chordata > Lepidosauria > Squamata > Scincidae > Lerista > Lerista edwardsae. Next base: position 17,587,886 of record JAJKFI010000009.1, read on the forward strand.
GCTCATAGTTAGATCTTCACTTAACCAGAAAAAAAAAGAGTTGTTATTCTCTTCCTGTTTTAAAAAGATAAAGTATGATTGATTTGATTGTAGCAATAATACAAAAGAGAGAGTGTAAATAGTGTCATTTCAACAGTGTGGGGGGGATTATTGGCTTTTAAAAAAGCTTTTGTCCTCCTGTTTCTATCTTTGGGTGCTTTTAAAGAAGAAAACAATAACTTCCTGCCTTGGATGTCAGCATTGTCACCCCCATCTGCCCAGAGTAACCATTCTGTTGCTTGGAGGAAATTTCAGCCCCCTGGTATTCCTCCTGTTTCTTGCATTTTGCCTTCTGCTGCATATGGAAATGAACGGCAGTTTTGCTTAATCTGTCAAATGGCATCACATTTTGGAGAAAACCAAAAACGGGATCTCTAACACTTTAATTCTTGAAACATTTAAACGTGGGGTGGGGGTGAGGTCTAATAGAAAGGAATCTAGAGTGTTTGCAGCAAAGGATAAGTTTATTTTTTTTTGCCAGCTTCCAAAGCATTTATTGATCTCTTTCATCTTATCTTGAAAACTGACACATTGTTCTGGGTGTAGTTCTGTGTTTCTAAAACGATCACTTAAGTCAAACTGAGTTCTGAACGTGGAGAGCTGAAGGTTGCCTTTCCCCCCCCCCCCCGTTCTTTGGGTCTGTGCCGAGGCGCCAGTTTGACCACAGTGAGTTGATGCAGGCTACATTTTTGGGTCGAATAGGCCTTGAGCCAGGCCCTCCTCACTTGGCTGCCACCCACCCTCCCCCTCCTCCCACCCAGCATCACCCTATAACAGCATATTTTTAGCCTTGCCTAAGGAGTAAGTGTGTGAGGATGCATCCTTCCTAGCTCAGTCCCCAAACCTGTCTCAGAAACTACTGAAGGAGGAAAGGAGTGAACTAAGGACCAGTCTGCCTTACAGGCTCCAGCAAAACATGGTGCATATGGTATCCTCTCCATGCAGCAGAACATTCCTCGTACAAGCCTTGAAACTTTTCATCCGTGGAGACAATCAATATGGCAAACAGGGCTATAGTATTAAGGGGTCTGTGTGAAGCAGCATTTGTGGAAGTGTTTTGTAATGCAACTGGGGCTTGAATTGAGATCAATACGTATCTTGGAATATAGGCCAGGCAGCGCATACAATGATGGGAGATCTCTCAGCAAATAAATGCACAGTTGAAATGTGCCATTACTTCCATTTGGGATTGCTCCTTTTAAGCATGGGAGGGGAGAGTTTGGATGTTCAGTGAGGTGTTTATCCTCCCCGCAGCTCCCATGAAATGGCTCTCAACATTGCAGAAGGCTTCAAAACCGTCTTTTAGGGGAAAATGAAAATGAACATACTTTAAAAGTGCAGACCTGTGCATATTTACTCAGACACAAGCCCTCACTGAGTTCAATGAGACATACTCCCAAATAAGTAAATGTCTGCAGCCTTGGCCTAACAGTAATGCTTATCTAAATTTTAAACCTTTCAAAAATTGCTAATATTGTCAGAAGAGATGTTCAAATGAACATAAGAAGAGCCCTGCTGGATCAGGCCAAAGGCCCATCTAGTCCAGCTTCCTCTTTCTGACAGTGGTCCACCAGTGCCTAAGCGAGTTCAGTAGACAACAAGATGCTTGCATCCTGTTGCCACTCCCCTGCACCTGGCATTCTGAAGTAGCCCACTATTATTAGGAGGTTGAACAACCCATCATGTCCAATAGCCCACGATAGATTTTTCTCCAGAAATCAGATGCCATCACCACCTTCTTTGGCAAGGAGTTCCATAGGTTAAGTACCCGTAAAAAAGTATTTCCTTTTATCTGTTTTAACTCTCCCAACACTCAATTTCAGTGGATGTCCTCTAGTTCTGGTAAAATAGCTAATCTGCCAATTCCTATGAATAATCTTTACCTCAGTTTTTTAACCTTGATTGTAATGTTTTTGTTCCTGATGGGTGAGGATTGAAAGTCCAATCCTAAAGGGCTGAGGAACAGCAGAGCAGACTGCTGTATCCTGTGGAGCCAGGACAGCCACTGGAGAATCCTTGGGACAAGAGAGGGTTTGCTCCCTTCCCCCAGGTAGAACATAGCACGTGGCAACGAGTCCCCTTGGATCTGAAGAGGCCTGTGTTGACCTTTCCAGTCAGAGAGGGAGCAAAGGGTTCTGTGGCAGAGTCTGCCACCATGTCCACCCTCCTCCCGCGCTCGGTTCAGCCCGCCTTCCCCCACTCAGTTCTGTTTTCTCCCTCCTTTTCCCCCACCCCAACAAACCTCACCACCCCCTGACAGTATAACTTAACTGCTTGGCACTCCCACAGTGACTCCTCCATGTGCGGACGCCCAGCGCTAACTGGCACTGGCCTCACTGCCAGTAAGGCCTTACAGCACTGTTGCAGTGGCGGTTGGGGGCAACGCAGTGGCTGCTGGTGCTGCCTCAGCATAGAATTGAGCCCTAAGTCACCACAATGGTGAATTAAGGCTGCAGTCCTATACATACTGTCCTGGGAGTAAGCCCCACTGAATACCCGTGAGATTTACTCCTGAGTAAACATGTGTAGGATTGTGCTGTAAGCCTAGCAATATCTTTTTAAAGTTGCTCTACTCATTATTTGGAAAACTTAAGCTGCATCCTTCTATGTCTTTGTGGTGCATGGAACAATGTATTCATTTTTGTTTTAATTTCCTCTCACTGTGGTTTTCAAATTCCACATGGCTAAAATCAGTGTAGGAAACAATGAAATGAGTATTCATTTCAATGAAATGAAATATTGGGTAATGAAATGATATAATAACCAGGTGTGTAATCTATAATTGTAAAATTGCTGAGAACTGATGGATACCTAATGTTTTTATCCTTGTACCCCCATTCCTACATATTCCCTTTTCCTAACCCATAACTGAAATATTGAACAATAAAGTTTTTTATATATAAAAAAAGCTACTTGCTGTGTTTAGAGGCTTGAGTCATACTTATATCCAGTTATTGCATATTGTTCTAATCCTGATGAATGACAGTCCACCTTTTCTCCTGACCTGTCTTGTTCTTGGTTCTAAACTTTGTCCTTTAAACCCTACTCTTGCAGCAAGCGCCAGGTGATGTGAGTCGTCCTATCCTCATCCAAATAGCAGAATCTGCATACAGGTTTGCCCTTGGCTCAGTTGCTGGAGGTTAGTGAATCAATGAACTTGAATCCAAATGTTTCCCTTGCTGTTCTTTCACGTTCCCTAGTCTTCGATTATATGAAGATACCTTCAGCTTATGGCCAGAGAATCAAAAATTGCCTGACTCTCTGTGTTTTGTACTCCTGCTGATGATCTAGGAATTATATAAAGTATATCTGAAGAATTAATTTAATTGGAGATTCCAATGATTTGACCCTGACTCTTGGCTCTGCAAACACCCTTCCCCAGAAAGAACAGCAAAAGATGGTAGAGTTTCATGAATACGATGCAAAATAAAGAACCGTATTTGGCTGACTCTGAAAGGAGAATTTTGAAGCTGAGTACTTAGTTCTAGAGCTGTAATTATGCAATAGGCTAATAGCATGTGGGGAAGTGTTATATATTCAGTTTAAACCTGCATTTCAACCATATGGGCACTCAAAGCAGTTTATAAAACGGTATCATAAATAATTTGTGTTTATGATAGATAGAACATCCATGGATAGTTTTGTGTGTTTTTTTTGTACTGGGTAGCCCAATCCTAACTTTTGCTTGAACAAGCATGCTGAGTTGCCTGCACTATATCTAGCACAAGGGACAGTAGGTATGGGCTGGAGTGTAACTCGAAGTAAGGAGATTTTTGCCCCCTTACCCTGTGTTGCATGCCAGCCACCTCTATGGGGCTACTTAGATCTTCCCCCGTGATATGCAGGCGCAAATCTGAGCAGCCCATGCGACATTGGTCAGGCCAGGGGTTAGGATCTGGTCTGGGCTGCCATAGCCAGTCCCACTCCCTCTCTCGAGCCTGATCACTTCTCGTTCTGCCTTCCCCACCCATAAATGCCCCCTCCGCACCTCCAGTCCACCCACCCACCAGCATCTCCCACCCCCTGTTCTGGCCTGCCTAGGCCGGCTTACGCTCACCTCAGGAAGCCAGCAGAGTGTAGCAAGAAAGATCTTTGAGCACTGCTTCCAGAAGCTGCAGAGATCTTCAGAATGGTACCTGCAACCAGCATTAACCCCTTAAATGTGCATTGATCCCTTAAATGACCTCATTTTAAAGGAGCCAGTGCTAGTCCCAGGTGCCATTCTGAAAGTCCCTGCAACCTCTGGAAGGCCTCTGCATAGTTAAGTGGATAACGAGGAAAGTAGCAATTCTCCCCTTGCAGATAAGCGAGATCGCAGATAGTGAGGTTGCATATAAAGAGGTTTGGCTGTACAAGCTTATATAATGAACTTGGTGCAATGAAAATGGCTACCTAAAACTTTTTTTCCTCTTCAATAATTTGCACCGTAAATTCAGCTGTTGGAGCCACTGCAGTATATCCAATCGACCTTGTGAAGACCCGGATGCAGAACCAGCGCTCTACTGGGTCATTTGTGGGGGAGCTGATGTACAAGAACAGCTTTGATTGCTTTAAGAAAGTGCTACGCTATGAAGGATTCTTTGGGCTCTACAGAGGTTGGTATCCAGACGTCATACTTTAGCATTCAATAACAAGAGATTTGCTGCTAGCCCAGATTTCAGTTCTCCTGTTTGGAAATATCTGATATTCTCCATGCTTGGGTTGTATAGGTCAGCGATTTTCAACCCTTTTCATCTCATGGCACACAAGGTGCTAAAATTGTCAAGCCTTCAGTATTTGGACAATTGACAAGTCACACCGCACTGCTCACATCCCCCAATGACCGTATGAGCTTCCTCCAAATGCCTGGCACATTAGTGGACCATTCGTGGCATACCAGTGTGCCACAACACACACTGGTTCAAAATTGCTTGCCTAGGTGCTGGTTTTGTCATGCTCATTGCTCCCAGGACTGACCAGATCTCTTCACTATATCAGGAATTTTTTTAAAGAAGTTTTTCGTGAAATGAACTTTTTAATGGGAAGGGCAGTAACTCAGTTCTAAGCAGTTTGCATGCAGAAGGTGTTGGTTACTGGTATCCCTAGGTAGGGCTGAGAAAGACCCCATAAGAAGGGAAGCAGCCGCTTCCCCTGAAAAGCTGCTTCCGTTTGATGAGCAAAGTGGAGCAATGAATTGCCTCATGACCTCTTTGTCCCTCCACAACTTTCTTGTGACATTATAAAATTAGGAAAGCAGTTAATGTTCCTTTCAGAAATAGTTGACGATATCAACATAACTCTGTTGTTCACTCATTGAACCTTACTGGCACAGTGGGTTTGTCAATTCTGGAAGCAGTAGCGATGCTAATTTTGCGAGAAGCGTACGTTTGCTTCTCTCACTGGAAACATTCGGGGCTTCTTGAGGGGACAAGCTTTGGTTCGTTTTTCATGTGGCCTGTCTCTTCAGAAGAAAGCATTAAGAAGGAAACTCCAGCTGCAAAAGTTGGTCCCTCCCCCCGACATTGCATCGATTATTTGTGGCCATCCTCCCTGACTCAGAGTGGTTCACACATACTATACGGTGGCCCTTGTACCAGCCAGACTTTGCTGGCCTAACTGTGCCTGCCTAACTCCAGCTTAAGATTGCGACTTACTGAAATGGGACGTACTGAAATGTATGCATATTGATTTTGTTCCATTTCTGATTGCTTAAGCAGTGGGAATCTTCTCATAAAAGCCATCTTGAATTCTGTACAACCTATGCTTTCAAAGTAATAAACTTAGATGTAGAGACCGGTTCAGTTTAAAAGTCTTTGGCCTCACCCTGCCCTGTCTTGCCTGAAAAGAGGCAATGTGGTGGGAGCTTGTTGTTCTCAGCTTGTGCTTTATGCTGGCTGTCCTGCGTCTGATGTGACTGTGCCACTACCCCCTGGCGCCATCATGTACCACTGATTTGGTCCACCATGGCCAGCATCCCTATCCTGTCCAGCTCAAATTATATCGAGCCTTCCGATATAGGTTGCTTGCCTTACAGCAACCGAAGACTCAGCCTAAAATCCAAGCCAAGCGGTAGTGTTCTGCCCAGCCTGCAGGGAGCCTTAGCCAAGTTAGTTTGGGGTAGTGTGTGGTTGTGTGAAAGAGTACAATCCTATGCCTGTCAGCACAGAAAAAATTCCCACTGAATTCAGTGGGATTTATTCCCAGGAAAATGTTAGTAGGATTGTGGTGGTAGTAGAGCCCAATCCTATCCGTATCTAGTCAGAAGTATATCCCATTGTAGTAAATGGGGCTTACTCCTAGGTAAATATGGATAGGACTACAGCCATAGGGTGCATTCCTAACCCACTTTCCAGCCCTGACATAGCTATGCCAATGGGGCATGTGCTGCATCCTGCAATTGGGGGGCAGTTGTGGAGGCCTCCTCGAGGCAAGGGCACGTTTGTTCCCTTACCGCAAAGTTGCATTGCCCTTACCCTGCTGCTGGAATGTTGATTAGGATTGCACCAGTGGTGTCATTCTATAATGAAGTGCCGGAACGCAGGCGGGACTTACCCCTTGATTGACAGGGGCCCCGCGACTCGTTGCTGCCTGCTGTTCCGCCGCGGAGGGCTTCTTCCGGGTGGCGCGCCCCTCTGCGGCTCTCCGCAGCACCCAGCGCGCCACCCAGGCAAGCGGGCACCCCCTCCGAAGCCAGGGGTGCCCGCGCGGGGCTCGGAACGGTGGCGACGCGTCAGAACCGCGCAGCCAATCACGCGGTAAGTCCCGCCCACTGTTCCGGCACTTCATTATAGAATGACACCACTGGATTGCACCCTAGAAAGTGAGATTTAATAGGAAGGAACACAGTAAAGAGTTTGGTTATCAGCAAAATAACATTTTTAGAGATTTCCTTTTGGGACATGAGATCTTTCATAAAAATGACTTTCCAGATTCTGGTTTTTACTATCCGGCTGCTAAATGTTCAGCACTGTCAAAATGCTGATGAGGAATGTCAGACTGTTGCAAAAGGTTTTCTTTAGATCGGCTTGATGTACCCCTGAGGTGCAGTCGTGGGCTAATCCTGTGCACAGTTAAGCTACTTAAATTTTATTAACATCAGGAGAGTTTTTAATTGCCCTCTCTGCAGGCAGGATTAGAGCCTTAGTGTTTTAAGTTTCAATCCAGTTTAAAGAACAGTGGACATGCCAATGTGCTAAACCTACACCCTTTGATAAGGATAAATGATACCATCTTGTGCATTTTAGGATTGTTAAAACTTAAAAGGCACAACTCCAGTCACCTTGATGTTTGCAGGCTGGGTGAGGGGAACAGTCGTGTGTCATACTTAGTGAACACAATAGAAGCAACAGTTGGTAACATATTTTTTAATGCATCCGTTATTGTATTTCCTTAAGGTAGCATTGCAGCTTTTTTTGCAAAAAGCTTTCCTTGCCTGATGCATTGGGTTAAATACCCTATTCTTTTCTCCCCAGATACCAAGCATCAAAACCATTTTTTTCTCTCAAGCTTGCAGACTTTCACAGTCTAGGTAGGAGAGACCAATTCATCCATATCTGATTGAAGCTACGTGAGGAATTGATGCAGTGCAGCCAGCCAGTAATTTCTGAACACAGATCATAATATAATAATAAATATTATTATATTATGTTATAATAAATCAGTTATTTATAATAAATCAGTTACTTATAATAAATCAGTTACTCTTAAGGAAGAAAAAAATCAAGAAATGCTATTACCTTTTATAATAACTCAGGATTTTGTTTTGGTACAGCAAAGACCATAGTGATACCCTCGTTCACACTTTCACTTAACATTTAGAATTTACTTTGCTTGTATGTTGCTGGTGAAATTTCATGTAGTAGCATAGGGTTTATTTTTCTAGATTTTGTAATTGACCTATATGTTCACAGCTGGCCCAAGACCTCCCCGATGTTTGAGGTGGCCCAAACACTCCCTTTTTCTCTAGTGGTACCCCAGCTACTGTTCTTCGTTCCTTAGGCTGCAATCCTATACACACTTTCCTGGGAGTAGGATTCATTGAACAGAATGGGGATTACTTCTAAGTAGATATACATAGGATTGCACTGTCAGGAATTAAGACAGTGATGGTGAACCTATGACATGCGTGTCAAAACTGACACACCACAATGTTTGGGGTGACACACCAGCATTCACCAATACCTGTCAAAAACTGAGTTTGTTTTACTCATTTTTCTTTTTTTGTAATTATTTGATGCTTCTTTATATAATACATAGCACCATACATGATTAGATAGCATTTTTTGTTTAAATAAATTAATATAAAGAATTGTTACTCTTGTTTGGGAGGGGGGTTGACACACCAGCAGAATCAAGTTAACCATTTTCCTAAGTTTTTGACACACTGAGCCCAAAAGGTTCGCCATCACTGAACTAAGAGAAGGAGGGGGATGAGGTAGAAGAGGAGTATAGTGGACATTGGTGGGCTAATCCGTGTTACTCCAGCTCAGTGGTCTCTTGTTCATGATTTGTCGTCTTCTCCCTACTCCTCTTCCTTTTTAAGCCCAAGGAGCAGGAGCATTGAGCATTTCTTCTGCCCCAACAGCAGTCTCGCTGGGAAATTTTTATAGCAAGGGCTCATAATGCCTAAGGGTCCATGGGTGGGTTTCAACGGGGTCTCTGAAGCAATTTTTTTTTTTTGCTTGTATATGTTTGTGCATTTTTCTGGGGAGGGGTCCATAAATTTCATAAGATTGTCACAAGGATCTGTGACCCAAAAAAGAATCCTTGCCCTATGTCATAGAAGCCATTCCTCAACTGAATTCTTGGCAGGCTAGGCACATGCAGAGGCATAGGGAGGGTGCCATGGGGAGAAGTCAGCATGGCAGGTGCCGGTTGTAGCGGTGCATAGTGGCACACACAAAAATGCGCTCCCCCCCCTGCCCTCCTTTGCACTTGAATCGCTCTTAAATGGAGCCATTCCAGGCATGGGGAGTTGTGGATGGGCAACAAAGTGGGCGGGGCGGCAGCGCTGAGTGGCACGGTGACGTCGCCCCGTTCCTGGTGCCCTGCAAGTACAGCTCTGGGCGCATGGCAGTGTCTGTTCTGTCCTGTGTAAAACATATCTTTTAAATCTTTTTTCCTCCTTGAAGATTTTTGAACATTAACCTCATATCTGAGGTTACATTAACCTCATATTAACCTCTTGCCTTCATATTTGTACACCTGGTATATAGGATGTTTCCTGTGGCTTAAAATTAAGTGTATATCCCAAGAACCTTTTCCATGGAGAAGTAAATACTTGTAGCTGTGAATGCAACAAATTTAATGTGTTTTTTAAGGAAATTTCTGTCTGCCTGTTATATCTATAGTAGACAGAGACAGAGAGTTGGTTTTGTACAGTGTCCATTCATTTGGAATTCCTCGTCAGTTCCTATATGTTTGTTTTATGTGAACATTCTTGGTGGATTGTGTCTTCTGGCTCTCAAGTCTACAAGAAGAGAAGTGGTGTTGCATAATGGATAATAGGAATGAGATGAACCCTCTCCAATTAACATCTCTATCATAGGTTTGTGGGTAGATTTTAAGTTGGGTATATTTGAAAATGTTAGTTTGGAATCAACAAAGCAGAATTCCATTTATGAATGGAGCCTTCCTTGCCCTGCAATGGTTGAGTCTAAAGTTTGGAAGAATTGGTGGAACTCTTGGATCATTCTGAGTGCAAACATGCTTTCTGCTTGCATTAGGGTCTCCTTTGGCTCCAACTGTAGCCATCTAATTTAATCTAACATATTGTAAAACTCTTGGAGCAGTTTGTGAAAACATTATGCGTATATAATAGTTTTACATACACTATACATCGTAATTGGAGGATCATATCTTTAACACCCTTGCAAGTATCTTGTGGTCATTTGTTTCTAGCAGAAATTGTAATTACTATAGTAGGAATTGTAGAAGTGTTGAATTAATTTTCCATGGAAATAACTGTCAATTCTGTTGATCGTGTAATTTTTAGCATTCTGTTATCTACCACTCCATCTATCTAGGATGGAGTGGTAGATAACACCACTCCATTTGGATTTGGCCTAGTTTTCTTGCACTTAAAATAAATAGGAGTAATAATTATTTATTTATTTTATTTATATCCTACCTTTCTGCCCCAAGGCGGCTTACAACAATAAAATACAATAAAATCAAAATTTACAATTAAAAACATTAAAATAATTAAAATTTAAAACAAGCCCCGTGAATCCTAAAATAGTCTAAAAAACCAGCCAGCCAGCCTGTCAACAATTAAAAGCTTGTTGAAATAAAAAGGTCTTCAGCCTCCGCTGAAACATAATAAGCCTAAATACTCACAATAGGTACAGTTCAGAGGAAATGGGACATATTCAAATCCGATAAACATCAGTAAGGTTGCAGTACTTGAGACCCTGCTGGGGGAGTAGAGCTACACGAGCCTCTTTGACCACTAAACAGAAAAAAGATTTGCCTACAGTATAGAAACTTTCGGAAGGCCAATAAAAATGGGTTCTAAAAATGGGCAGAAGATTTAGTTGAGAGGGTTAATGCCTCCGTTTGCCTAAAGATAAGAGCTGAAGATCTGAAGGTCGCCAGTTCGGGACAGCTGGAAGTCTCTGTGAGCGGCAGACCTCGTTAATTGCGACTGATTAACTGCTGAGCTTCGGCTGCCTTGTGTGAGGGGGAGTTGTGCCAAGGTTCAGCCGCTTCTCTGGTGGGAGCAGGGAAGCTGCTTATCAGCCAACAAGAAAACAAACGGGTGGCCAGAAAGGACTAAATCCAGAAAGATCCATCTGTATGTGTGTAGTTCTTGAAAGATAGAACATTTCTGTAAAAATTGTAAAAACCTTCGGGTTTCTGAATAAAGTCTGCCTATGTAAACCACCTTGAGTTATAGTCATTAGAGAAATCTGGTGACCTAAGAAAGGCAGTATATAAATCCAAGTATTATTATTATTATTATTATTATTATTATTATTATTATTATTATTA
>JAJKFI010000009.1:17608100-17674787 GCA_029204185.1 Lerista edwardsae
ATGTAAATAAAATAAAATATTTGACTTGCAAAAAAAAAAAAAAATCTCAAAAAAATAAAAATGTTTAATCTTGCTTTCTCGTTGCCATAGCATTGTAAGGCTTTGTAAGGTTACCTGGGGTGCATTCTTGTGTTCCAGAAAGTAGGCTGACCATAAAACACTCTCCAAGAAACCTGTTTTGTTTGCATGGAGTAGTATCGTAATGAACAACCTGTGTGTCATTCTCTAAACGACAATATTTCTGCTGTTTAGTTTTGCAACAGCAATTCATATAATGACCGGCGATACATTGGGTTGTATTGATTTGGTTCAAGCAATTATAAATTCTTCTTACATGAAGTGAACACTTATTCAAAGATGAGTGCCATTTTAAGGACAGAGAGTGCTGTTCATTTAAACTGGCTTTGATCAGCAGGGCAGGACTGAGCTGGTGTAGTTCCAAGCCGACTGGCAAATTTCTGCTGTCATAAGAAGGGTGAGGCCACTCTTTAAAGCAATTTATATAGTTGCTGTAAAGAACATGGGAGTTTGGACCCAGTTATAGCAGATGGTACCATAATATTGGGACCATATTGTAGGTGTGCATAAAAATATCAGCTTAAGGAGTATGGTTTTTCTGCTGTGTATGCTATTTTGGTATGTATGTTCCCAATAGTACAGATAAGACATTCTAGTGTTCTATAATTCTCCTGAGATGAGGATGCTGTCTACCTTTTCTGTTTGATCAGTGACCTGTCACCTCCCTAACTGAAGGAGCCTTCAGGATGGAATTAAAATAGCAGGAAAAAAAGAGAATATGAACATTTTTGTGTACAAAATAAAAAAACCACAGTCATGCAAATTGAAATAAACTGGAGAGTTTGCTGAGGGAAATTCCCAAACTACCATCGTAGAAAGATGATATACCTTTTTTCAGTTTTGCTATGCAATTTAGGTATGTGATATTTTATATTTAAAAAATATATATGTATAAAAGAGCCCAATCCTAATGTTCCAGCGCCAGTGAAGCCACAATGCATCCTCCAGGTAAGGTAACAAATTCTCAAGGTAGGGGAAGAGTTAGTGAGTTAGTCTCATGCCTCCCTGGGGCACCTGGTGGGCCACTGAGAGATATAGGAAGCTGCACTAGATGGGCCTTTCGCCTGATCCAGCAGGGCTCTTGTTATGTTCTTATGTTCTTAAGAGTCCTTCCTGACTGCTAACTGGGCTAGAGGCACTTTTTCAAGTGGTGTTCCCTTATATTTAGCAGGGGGAGAGTAATTGTCCCTATTCATCCCTGCACAGTGTCTCTTCTAGTGGCTGTGGATGGTGGTGGTCTGCATTTTTTTTTTTTTTTAGATTGTGAGCCCTTTTGGGACAGGGAACAATTTAACTTTATTATTCTCATTTACCTGTAAACCGCTTTGTGAACTTCATATTGAAAAGCAGTCTATAAATACTGTTGATTGGTTGTTTGTTTGATTGATTGACTGCATCCCCGCTGCAGGTAGTGCATACCTCATTGGCACAGCTGCATCAATGCTGGAAATTTGGATAGGATTGGGGTCTAACTCTTTACAAAACACCTTTCTGAGTCGTGCTGCAGTTGTCCTTTTTCGTAGCATAGTGAGAATTAACATATATTGTGAAAGGGGATGATTTCTTAGCCGTATTTTGAAAAGCGCTGCATGCGCTGGATTTCTCAGTTGGCATTTAGACTCTAAAATTAATTACGTGATTCTGCATAATTTCTTGGCAGTGGATGGCTGGTGGCAATGAGCCCAGGGCTTTCTTTGAACTGAAGTGTTTAACTAAAGGGCATAGAGCCGTGCCAGGTAGATAAGATGAGACGTGTTGTCCCCCATGGGTGGTCTTGTTTTCCTGAATTCCAAAGCTGGCAACCCAGACTGAGACAGCAATGACTCCTAGATTGGACAATGGCTCCTTCTCTGTGATTGTACTAAACGCAGCCTGTTCATTGCGTCAACTGTTTTGTGGACATGGGATCAGGAGATGCCCTTGCTTTCAGAAGCCCTGCTTGGAAGCTGCATTACATGTGCTTTGGGGAAACTTGAAAAAATTGTATAGCTGAGCCTGCAGATTAGAAGGAGGGGTGAGCTTCTTTATTCTTTCTCCTGGGGCCATTTTCTCACCAAATATTGCTGCCTCTTCCCAGCTGCTGTTACCCCTGCTGGGAAAAGATTCAATAATACCTATCTTCTTTTCCCCATTCGTAGTAAAAGCAGTTGGGTAATAAAAGCAGTCGCCATGGAAGGGAAGGGTTAAGAAGCCACTTTCTCCCCATGCCCATCCTTCACTTTAAAGTGCAGTCTCAGTGGCTGATGGAGAATCATATGTGTAACATGTAGTGCCACCCATAGTTTTGACATTTGCAACAGAGGCTCATCATGGCCAGATTATCAGAGTACTTGTGGTACAAGGAAGTAGTAATATCATAGGCAAAGCCCTTTTGTTGCTGCCCCCCCCGTCCTTTCCTAGACAAGAAGTCCCTAAGATGGGGGGGGGGGAAAGAGTTTTGGCTAATCATGAAGACCCTTGTTGAAACGTTACCTTTGCAGGCAAAGAGAAAATATATGTTCGTAGCTTTATGAGAGATGATAGCAGCTTTCTGTTTCTAATTTGCTTTTTCTAACCTTTGTAGGAAGCAAATAGTTTGATTTAATGGAGATTTTGTTTTGCCCACCAGCTTCCACCATAATAGTATTTGAGGGATTTTTTTTTTCTTGTAGTAAATGGATTCCAACTTAACGGTTTTTAAAAAATGCAATCTAGAAAAGAAACAAGGGTTTCAAGGCACTCAACAGGTGTATTGTCTTCCTGGAATTCCAGTGGGTTTATATCACATGAACAGTTGTGCGTTGCCGTTCGCGATGGATTTGGCATTCATTGACTCTTGAGTCACTGGGGAGCTCACCTTGCAGGACGATTACTGAGAATTAGTACACATGGTTGACTTTTGCACTTGGGACCACAAAGCTGCTTGTTTCCCTGAATAAGCTGCCATCCATTTTTGTAAACTGTTTTCTTCACTGGGAAAAATAGAGGTTTTTTGTTTCATGACCCCATGGTATTTAATTCAGCAAACAGCCAATTCCATCGTCTCGTTTAAAAACAAAAATCTAACAACAATGAAAATGGTAGACTGGCCTTCAATGAAGAAGCAAATCTTGGGAAGTTATTTTGATATAGGAAGTAGATTAAGGAGGATTGATGTGTAAATTACTTGGTTGAACCTCAGAGTCCAAAAATGTTTCTCATCTCTAAGGAATTTGAGTATAAGGTCATTTTAAAAAAAATGTGCTATGCATTGTTGAGGCAGAGTTAGTACTTTCCCTTTCAAAGTGCTTAATGGCATGCTCTTTGCACTGGGAGTGCTCCAATAGCATGATCTGACGTTTATACAAAGCGTCTTCGAGCTTCCAACATAATTGAAATGCAGCTGGCTTTGTAGCCTGTCTACAGATGGTGTGGGCACCAAATGTGAACTGTGGACATTGTTTTCCTCCATGTTTTACATATTTACTTATACAGGTTCATTCACCTAAAAAGAGTGCCTTATTTTCCATTGCTGCAAGTAGTCCCATCTGAAATAAGTGAAAATGTCACATCCTTAGATTTGTAATGTATAAGAGTATTGGGCAGTGGTTTCAAAACTTTTTCGACTGGCAACTCATGCCCTACTGGGCTGTTGGCCGTGGTTCCCCATCAGGGCAGCAATCTATACATTGTATAAGGTGGGAGGTAAGCCCCCACCCCTTCCACAGGTTTTGCCTCCTACTTGCATTTATTCGGTGTAAGTAACTCTTTCTGTTGAACCTGTCTGCTATGGAAAGAATTTCTTTTCACGATCTTTTTTTTTTTTTTTTAAATGCTAGAAAGCTTGATGAGAAGCATTCTGCTTGGTTTAATAAGTTACAAAGAAAAAAGCAATATTTAATAATGCCAAACAATTTGTGTTCAGTCTAAAGGTATGTGCAAAAAAGGATGCAAATAATAGAAGCAAGTGGTGCTAGAGGAACACAAATAGCTTGTCGCTGAAGTTTTTGTTGTGAACTGGAGGAATAAATAAAGCAGAAGGGCTAAAAATAAGCAGTTAGTGATTTCAGTAGTTGGGCAATATTGCACAAACACAAAGCTCTCTTAAAAACTGGCGGCATAATGTTCTGGAAGAAGCTCTGCAAAGCAAAAGGCTTTATAAACCAATTTAACTAATGATATACTCCTTTCTGAGCTTCTCTATGCAAACTGTTATCTACTCTAAATCTTGTAGTATGGGACATTTCTTGGCCTTCTGTGTAGCAAACATTAAGCTGGCATGTACGCAATAGCAAGTGTATGTTCTCTCAAGATAATCATGGATTGATGTGACCAAGGCTGTACCCTGCAACTCTAAGAGCTTGATATGATTCTACAAGGACTGGTGTTGAATATCTTGTGTAGTAGCTGTGCTTGGCAGAAAAGAACATAATCCTTTGGCCAGCGATGGGATTCACAGATTGACAAGGGGAACGCTGGGTGGTACTAACGCCGGGCTTCTGCGTGATTGGCTGCCCGTCCGCAGTGTTCCGCAGCTGTCCTGGCCTCGGGGGGGGGGCTGCCCCCGGTTAGCACGCCCCACCGCTGCTTGCCCAGGCACCCGGCACAACCCTCACCTGTCCCCCGTGGTGAGTGGGAGCCCCCCCGAAGCCAGGACAGCTGCGGAATGCTGCGGACGGGCTGCCACTCAAGCGGAAGTCCCGCCTAAGTCCCAGCCAGCGTTCCCCTTGTCAATTTGTTAATCCCATCGCTGCCTTTGGCCACTAGTCTTAATCTGAGAGCACAATCCTAACCTGGAGTTACGCTGGCACAGTTAAGCAAGCAAAGTTTGGCTGGCACAAGGGACACTGTAAAAGCCTGTTTGGACCACTCTTGGAGTCCACACAGGCGTGCTCCATCATCCCTGACTCTGATAGTGAGCCAAATGGACTTTACAGTGGCCCTTGAGCTAGCCAAACTTTGCTGGCCTAACTGTGCCAGCCTAACTCCAGGTTAGGATTGCGCCCTGAGTTCCTTAAGAATACAAAACTAATAATCACGTATGCTACTCTTTGCCCACCATCATTCCCTTTCCTTTCTCTGTTGTCTTCTGTGATAGTTTCTAGATTGTAAGCCTTGTGAGGCAGTGACCTGTCTTTTGCTACCCTGTGTAAAGAGCCATATACTGACATTGGTGGCTCTATTACAGTGGTGTTCAAAGCAATGTACTTTTTTGTTTTTGAGCCAACAGTGTTGATCCAAGTGGTGTGGTCTGAGCTTTGTACTTTTGAGAGAATGTCAGATCAAAATGCTGTAGATTTGCCACTCTCATCCACATTCCTTATATGCCTTTAACCCGCCAGGATCTGAGGGTTTCGCAGTGAGCAAAAACCTTGAATTGATAAGTTATTTTATTTGGCAAAAATATGCATTTATGGATAGAATAGAAATATGTGCTCTTTGCCAGGAAAAAGTAGTACTTTTGGAGAAGGGAATGTATGGAGAAGAAGTTGCATCTGTTTTGAAAAAAAACCCACAGATTTTTAACTTCTTTCAGTGGAGAGATTTTCGGCTGTGTAATGTAGTATGTAGGGATATGCTGATACACTGTACATAACACAGGCTTAGAGACCTGGATCTGTGTTTAAGGTGTGGTTTCTACTCCCTCCAAACTTGAGGGTGTAATTCATTTCACTGAGTAATTAATTCAACTTTTCTGCTGCTGGAATGGGGCAAAGCATTGGTATCAATTTAAGCTTTATTAGAAACGCATATCAGTGGATATTCCTAATTCATACAAATTTTTGATTAACAAAAAAGTGAGGGAGGTACAGTTTTGCAAATATACAGGATTGCATATTCCTCCCTGTCTCAGAATTGTAAAAAGAAAAATTAAAATTTAAGTTTGATTTGTAGCCTAGAGTATTTGAATTAAGGTAGTCTAAGTACGAAGTGTTTGTACAGGATGGTTGCTTTATTCTCAGTCTTAGCTCTTGCTCTAATATTCCTTTTCTCCTTTCTATTGTATGGGAGGTTTCTATTTTTCTCTCTTCCTTGCTTTAAAAAAAATGAAAATGGGTGTAATTGCTCAGTATACAAGATCCTCATCTCTTTATGCTGTTGATCCTTTTATGAAAATATTTCCTGGGGTTTAATATTATTTGTCTGACTTGAAAGTGGTACTTGTTCATAGGGCATTTATGGCCTTACAGCTTTTTGTTACATTCACACAAATTTCTAAAAATCTGATATCAGAATTGTAACACCAACGCCTGTGTATTTGTGGTATGACTGAACCTGATGCAGTTTTTCACTATCTACTGGATGGTCCTATTTTTACTTTGCCGAAGAAGCAATTGCTTGGAGAGTTATCTCGTGTCAGGGGAGTTGATGATAGTGATAAGATTAAGTTCTTACTTTCCAGCAGCAATGTTGGATTTTGGTTGGTTGAATTCACTGTTTAAGCCTAGAAACCTAGGAAGAATTTTTGTGGAAGTTCAAGTGGTCAGTTGTCAACCTGCTGGTCAGTTCCAGGATTTGTTGCCTCTTGGTATTGTATTTAGTGTGTTAATGTTTGCTGTTGTAAGTGGTAAAAATCATTTTTGGTTGACCCATCAACTGAACTGGAAAAAGGGGGATACCATCAAGCAATAACATTAAAAAAAGAACAGTATAAATGCTATTACCATACAATGCTTTTTAATACCCACCTCTCCAGAAAAGGGATAAAGTACAGTTAGAGGATAGTGTCATAGTTTTAATTCAGCTACCAGACCTTAGGACATGTAAGGTCTGTAAATCATTAAATGTTACTACTCCTACTACTTGCAGTCAAAATAGACACGTACTGCAGGCAGAGCCAAATGTTAACATATTTGACAAACCTGTGACTTAATTGCTTTTATAACATCAATCAAATAGGCTCCACTTTGATTTCTTGGCTAGGCTTCTGAAGAACTGCTATAGCTAATAAAGTGAAAAATATCAAGTCTTCTGTTTTTATAGCACAAAACTGGTCAGAGCTTGTAAATAAACCATATTTTTCCTACTTAGACCTGCCATTAGAAGAGTAGAATGAGGAAATCTAAAATTTTGCATCACACTTTTATCCAAAAACCTAAATCTGTACAATGTTCATGGAAATATTAATATTCTGTAATGTTTTCAACACAATTGAGCATGATTAGTTACTTTTGGTTTGGTTTGTTTATTTAAAGGATTCTTTTTTTTTTAACAGAGGTTTCGTTGGCATTTTTGTAAGAAAATAGATTTTCAAAAGTGTGTGTGTGTGTGTGTGCTTAGATGTTGAAAACTATTTTTTGTTTCAAGAGAGAGCTTTTCTCAACATATTAAGGGAACTACTGTAACACTTTAAATCGGGGAAATGCAATGAATGCTATCGTCTTGGTTTTCTGCTTGCAGAGATTCTGTGCAGCAGCAATGCAGAGAAAAACTAGGCAAATAGATGCCATGTGAGAGGCTCTTGTTTCCATTAAGAACATACCACAGAAGTGTCCATTAACCCCTTTGGAAAACCAATTGCAGAGCTCTGTGATAGTACGTCATCATACTAATAGGAATAGTGGAAGGCAAACCAATAGCTACCCAAGATCAAGAGGTAGTTAATTATCTAAAACCTATACAATTTTAAGAACTTGCCCACTGGGTATTCATTCTGTAATCCACTGATGTCTCCTGTTCTGGCTAATAACTAATAACACTGGTTTAAAATTACCATTGTGTAGCCATGGTTTTGATGTACTAATAGTTTGGTGACCATTTCTAACAGTGAAATTGATTATCGGTAGATTCAGGACAGGTGAAAGAAGTACTACTTCAAAGGGCATAACTAATGAAATTTGCTGCCTCATGATGGGGTGATAGCTGCTGGTTGGATGCTATTTGGACAGGTCTAATGGTGGCTATTAACCATGATGGATACATGGATCTTCCATTTTCAGTGGCAGTCTATCTCTGGATACCTGTTCCTATTGGTGGTGGGAAAGCTGTTGCCTTCATGGCTCTGCTTTTAGGAAGCAAAATGGAAATAAGATGCTGGGCTAAGTATGCCCTTCGTTTGATCTAGCAGCAATCTCCTTGCATTTTTACGTTAGTCCAGACTGTCTCTCTTTTAGAATATATGCATCTACAGGCAGAGTAGAATTTCAAGGTCCTTTTATTCTCAGATTGGTGTTTTTCAGCATTTATAGATCACAAAAGCATACAACAGTTACTTCTGGTTAAGTAAATGATATTCTTCCCCACCTGGGCTTCAGTGACCTTGTAGTAACTTTGGAAAAGTTTTTAGTGCGCACTAGGCGTAGTCATATGCGCAGTCTGAGGTGCAGGAGATGGAACGGGAAGGAAACCCCTCAGTTCCATTACGATACCACCTCACATAATTTTAATAGTACATAATGATCTGAAAGCCTACTGCTTTTAGGTTATTTTGAGTTGCAGACACAGGGAAGTAGCTTCTTACCCTGAGTTGTAGTTAAGGTGGTCAGCCGCACTGAACTAATAATTCTCCTCTCTTAAGTGACTGAATTCTCTTCCCTCAGACAAAGGAGAAATAGACTATTCTCTTCCATCTCCCTTTTCTACCCAGGGGAGTGCTGAGAAAGTAGAAAAGCGAATGATGGACACGTGTGTTCAAGGTTATACTGCCATCGAGAGGTGTCTGGTGATATTGTGGTTTGGCAGTTTTGGTGTAAATCAGACTTGTTGCTGAAAAAGTTCAGAAAATTATGTTTCATGAACAAATATGTTAATTTGCAGGGCAGAATGGACAGAGCACCTTGGACAAGCCCTGGAACAATTACCTTTTATCATCCTCTCATATAAAATCAAGAAGTATCGCTTTTCTTATTATTACGAAGATTAGTCGAGATATCTTACATTTAAAAGGGGCTTGTGTACAATTTGGATTGAAACATCATAGTATGATGTGGAATCTTGCTTTTAAAGTAGCATAGTTTGAAGAATGTGGGTTTTAATGCCTGAAGGACTGCATAGTACAAACCTCCTCTTTTTTTTTCACTTCATCACATTTGGGTCCTGTCAAGATTCTCACATGAAACCTTAGACTTCACAAGAAACTGTGAGGTAGCTCGGTTGCGAGATTCTGACTGGGGGTGAGCAGAAGGTATTTTTCAACCTGTCCTGTAGATCAGTGATTCCAAAACTTCTTGATTCTGCGGCACCCTTTGTCCACTGCACCAGTGGCACCATCACGTGAAATCTTATGAGTATAGCGCAAGATCTCGGCCCGGTCAGCTGGGAAGAAGAAGCTGTACAATGCGCCTGGGAGTGCACCATGGCATCCTTGGCCACTGTGGCACACAGTTTGGGTACCACAATGTATATCCTTGGATGACTTACAGTAGGTTGGCAAGGGATGTTGACTCCTAATTGTTTATGCATTTGTCAGTCATAATTGTTGATATTCAGCCATATTCAGGGCCCCAGTATCTGGGGAGCAGCAGTGATTGCCTTTGTTTTGAAATATTTTTATCCTGCCTTTCCCTGCTAAAAAAATGGTTTATAAGCAATTAAAAATCAACTTATAAAATGCAGTAACAAAAATCAAGGCAACAGAAGATCACCAGCAAAATCAAGCTCAGCAGAATCGCAAGAAATCGTAGAAAGCAGAATGAAACAAAACGGTTTTTAGACAGTACCAGAACTGCAAAGTAAGAACATAAGCAGAACCCTGCTGGATAAGGCCAAAGGCCCATCTAGTCCAGCTTCCTGTGATTTGCTGTGGCTTACCAGATGCTTCAGGGAGCACGCAAAGCAATAAGATACTGCATCCTGCTGCTACTTCTTTGCATTCTGGCACTCTGAAATAGCCTACATCTAAAACCAGGAGGTTGCATACACCCATCATGGCTTGTAAACTGAGTTGGACTTTTCATCCATAAATTCAATCCCCTTTTAAAGGCATCGAGGCCAGCCACCATCACCACATACTGTGGCAAGGAGTTCCACAGATTAATTACATGCTGGGTAAAGGAGGACTACAAGTAAAGGACTGCAAATAAGGGGCCAGCCTAAGCCCAGGTGGGAGCAAACTCCACATCTGTGAAGCCACCATGGCGAAAGCCTTCCTTGCATCACCACCAACTATGCATCAGATGGTGGTAGTCCTCATAGAAGAATTTTTCCATGTGATCTTAAGAGGCAGACCATCTCATATTGGAGAGAAGCAATTCTTCAGATATCTCAAGTCAGTTCAGACATTTAAAACATCACCAGCACCTTGAATTCCACCTGAAGGTGGGCCAAGAGCTGATAGAATAGCCTCAGCATGACCGAGGCTTATTTGGGCTGTTGGTTTGTGAGATGTGCAGCTTGTGCATTTCCTGTTAGCATCTGACGACCAGCTGTAGGAAACAGGATGCTGCATGAGCTGTACCTTTAAGGGCACAATCCTAAAATGAGTTAGGCTGGCATTAGCTAAGCCAGCAAAGTTTAGCCAGCACAAGGGACACTGTAAAGTATATCTGGACCACTCTTGGAGTCAGAGAGGCCAGCATGCAGATGTGAGCTGTCCTCCCTGACTCCAAGAGTAGTCCAAATATACTTTACGGGGGCCCTTGTGCCGGCCAAACTTTGCTGGCCTAACTGTGTCGGCCTAAAGCCAGGTTAGGATTGTGCTCTTAGTCTGGACGCAGAGGTACTGTATGTTTGTTTTCTTCAGCCTTGCCTCAAGACCAATGAAAAACCTTGTTTGGATGCCTGGCTCCTGAGACGTCACATTTTCAAGACTGTCATGAGCACAAGAGCTAGATACTTCCTTTTTAAAAGACTGCCTTCTGTTTGTTTATATCCCATCTTTTACCTACAAAATACAAACCAACATAAAGCTAGTAAAACAAAAACAGCTGAAAAATTAGTGGTTCCAGGAAAAGGCAGCTGAAAAGCACCACCAGTCACCCTCACCCCCATCTACCACTTGCAAAGAAAGATGGATCAAATAGGTGTTTTAAGCCTTCTTAAAAGCTGGAAGAAAAGCATCATTGAGAACTTCCTGCAAGAGGAAGTTTCAAAGCTTGGGGACCCTTACAGTGAAGACCTGTCCAGATTCACAGGAGTGTCAACGGGATGCAGGTGTCTTCTTGTCCTGTGTGCTCCCTTGTGCTCCCTTGTCTTGTGTGCATCTTGTGGGCCACTGTGAGATAAAGGAAGCTAGACTAGATGGGCCTTTGGCCTGATCCAGTGGGGCTCTTATGTGTCTGTGCTAACTAAGGGCGCAATCCTAACCTGGAGTTACGCCAGCGAAGTTTGGCCCAGCAAAGGGACACCTTAGTTAGAGTGTACCACTCTCAGAATCAGTGGACCACTGTCAGAGTCAGAAAGGTCAGCGCACAGACGTGCGCCATCCTCCCTGACTCCGACAGTGGTCAAAACATGCTTTACCTTGTGCCAGCCAAACTTTGCTGGCCTAACTGTGCCGGCCTAACTCCAGTTTAGGATTGCACCCTAAATCTCTTCCAGTGATGGCACATGGGGCACAGTCACCACAGAATATTTTACTGCATGTTTTGTAGAATTGAAGGATCCACAGAGCCTTTGCTGAAAAGGGATGACAGTACAAGAGTTGTCACACAGTATGTCTAGTATTGGGCTAATGTACTTAACTGCCTTGTTTATTTCATTGTTTAAACATCCTGGTTTGTAAGGTTAGGCACTTGCCTTGGTAAAAGGAAGTTGATTTCACTGGTGTACAGATTGATTTGATTTTTTTTGGGGGGGGGGAGGGGGAGAGGAGGAAGATTTACAGCCCCTACCAGTGTTTCAGAATTTGAAACTTCAGGGCACATATTAGGAAGAGATTTCTTGTTTTAATTATTTCAGTATAGGGATGATACCCGCAGTTGCAGCTCATTAAAATAAATAGAAGGAAATGTCTAATCGCATATCAATTGTGGAAAATGCTGGAAGAAGATCCAGAGTGGACTTGGAGTTAAATTTTTGGCTGGAGATCAGAAACTAATGATTTGGCCTCTAATAACCCCGAGTAGTACCGTTGATTTTCAAAGAGTTTTTAAGATTGGAATGGTCATCCTTGCCTGGTTAATGTAATCCATCTGCGTTGGATTCCCTCCATGTGTTTTGAGGAAATGTTTAAGGCCCCATGTGCCATGGGGACGGTGCATAGTAGTCACAGCCCACTTTTTAAGCTTTCATTCCACACTAGCGTCTTTAAAATTATCTACTGTTATTGGCAAAAGTCGCAGCGGCCTTGAGAACATCAGTGTGGGCAAGGCAGTCCGAACTGCTAGCCAGAAGCACTTGGATGTTATGCAAGAGACTGATTAGGATTTGGAGTTGCACTCCCCCTGTGCTCCCTTTCTATTGGGTTCATCTGTGTGCTGCAGCCAAGAGTGGGCACAGCCAGGTGTAAACAATCTGTCATATTCTGTTTCCTCTTAATTATTTTGGGGGATATTTTGGACATGGGTTGTCTTTCCTTATGGAGGCTCACCGTGATGAAGTTTGAAAATGACTAGGGATGGGTTCATCAGAATTGGTCTGTTTGTTACTGCATCCATGTGAGCTCAAAAGGAAACCTATGTGCTCATTCCTCCCACTTTAGGGCTGACAACACCATTTGCCCGTGAGTTCTAGGCCTGGAATGTACAGTGTCCCAGTGCTGAATGAACCAGCCTTATACCTTGATTGCCCAAATAGATTCTTTTTAAAACAAAAAACCTACCAGAGAAGAGGCAAGGGTAATACAAATTAGAATCAGAGCACAATCCTAACCTGGAGTTGAGCTGGCACAGTTAGGTCAGCAACGTTTGGCTGTACAGAGAACACCATAAAGTATATTTGGTCCACTCTCGGAGACAGAGAGGCCAGCACACAGACATGCACCATCCTCCCTGACTCTGAGAATGGTCCAAACACACTTTACAGTGTCCCTTGTTTGCTGGTCTAACTCTGCCAGCCTCACTCTAGGTTAGGATTGCACTTTCAAAGCAGTTTTCCTTTTCTTCCAGATCTACCAATGACACCCCATTCCTTCCAAGTAACCATACATAAGAGTAGCGTTACTGGTGATTTACTTTAGCCTGCCAAAATGTCGATGTTTTAAGGGCTGCTGGCAGTGCCTAGCTTAGCTACTTTAAGTGGCCAAATCATTACCCAAGGTTTTTAAAAAAATGAAAATTAAGTTGTTAGAGAACGCTTCAAACTCTTGATTGAGTTCTTCTAGTGCTGTGGGCCGGGGAATGGAATAGAGCTACCTTGTGCATCATGGAATGATGTTCAAATCAGATTAGCTGCAATGGAATAAAATGCCTTTTGAGGATATACAAACTTTCAGTCGGGTTACTTTTTAAAAGCAGAGGAAATGAGTTGTTGTAAATACATATGTTCCACAGCACTTTCTGTCCCAGTGCCAAAACTGAGAGATTCTGCCAGACTTTACATTATTTAGCAGAATGCTGTCAATACTGCCAGGCAGAATTCCTTTATAGTTAATATTTCAGTTTTAAAGCAAGCAATCCTCTTGGCTGGTTGGTAGAGTGGAAATAGACTTTACTGAATGTTTCCTTCGCCCGAACTGTCAGTTGATGTGTTGCAGTGGCATTTGTTTATCTTAGCCATTTTAATTGTAATTGGTTTATGGATTACAAGCTACTGCTCTTTTTGACAGGATGAATTGAGGACTCCTAATTGCCAACAGTTAACTTTCAAGAGTGCTGCTGCCGCCGCCTCGCTTCTTATTTCAGCAGGGCTAGTGCAGGAGCTTCATCAAAGTACCATTAAAACAAGCAGCGGCTGTGCATCAGTAATGCTTGCTGCATTGTTCTTCACCTGTGCATATGGTAGGAATGTGCTCACACTGTTGCTCTTGGTTTTGCAGGCTGGAGGATCACAAGTAATTTTCACAAACCCACTTGAAATTGTCAAGATTCGCTTGCAAGTGGCTGGAGAAATCACAACTGGCCCCCGTGTCAGTGCCCTCAATGTACTGCGGGATCTTGGATTTTTTGGCCTCTACAAGGTAATATATTTTTGGCTCTTGTCTGAACACACACTATGTGTTTTGGGGGGAAAAATGGGTTTAGTTTGTAGCAGAAAACGATTCATAAGGATACCCCAAAAATGACCAGTACGCTGAACTACAAATGACACACCATGTGTGTTTGGAAAAACAACTGCAACTGCACCCAGAGTGAGTATGATGTTTAAATCACCCTTTCAAGGCAGAAGGGAGTAGCCACTTCGCAATTTATAACTAATGACCCCAACATATAGTGGGCCCCCAGTATCCTCAGACTTCCCTTTTATAATCCTCCACATCCCTTTCCTTGCATATAAACTGATTTACGTCTCAGTCCTAAACACAGTGGGTTGTTTGCTCCTATTTGCTCTGTGTGTAGAAGGAGCTTCCTTTCATGGAAGGAGAGCTGATTGGGCATGAGGTTTAGTCCAGAGGGTTGAAGCCTCCGTTTGCCTGAAGATAAGATCTGAAGGTCGCCGAGAACACCGAAAGCTTCCATGAGCGGCAGACTTTGAGAATTGCAACTGCTAAGAGCTGAGCTGTCTCCAGCTGCCTGTGAGAGAGGAGTTGTGCAGGGCCAGTTGTTTCTCTGGTGGGAGCAGAGAAGCCGTTTATCATCCAACAGGAAGGCAATCGTGCGGCCAGAAAGAAGGACTAGACCACAAAAGTTCCATCTGTATGTTGTTGTAGTTCTTGAAAGACAGAACTTCTTTGTAATTTGTAAAAACCCCTTGGAGGTTTAGAGAAATATGTAAACCGCCTTGAATTAAAGTTAGAGGAGCAATCTAATGACTAAGAAAGGCAATATATAAATACTATTATTATTATTATTATTATTATTATTATTATTATTATTATTTATCTCCTTGCAAGATCTTTTCTGTGAGCAGAATTCTGCTTTTCGGAGCTGGTGTTCCTTCTCCTCATGGACTAAAAATTGGGGATACAGTCCAGTTACTTAGACAAGAGGCCAGGAGATAACATTTGTCTGCCTGTTCCATCTCTGTCTATACCACTTGGGTTGGCTGTGGAGTCACAGAAGGCCTGTGTTCCTCTTGTCAGTGATTTGGCTCCTAGAATCTACACCAGGCCCTCCTTATATGTTACCATTCTTTTGCTGTGTTGGTGTTGACTTTTGTGCTGTGACCAGCTTGGTTGATCCAGGATGTTTTCTGCTTAAGGAAGGAATGAGGAAACCTTTGCAACGGAACCTCGAGATCTGTGAGATCTTTCCATTGTCTGAAGCTGCTTGGGACGACTTTGTAGCAAGAAAACAGCAAATGGGGAATTGGTTAAATGCCTTTCACTTCGACGGCCTTTTCCTTTTTCTTCTTTCCAAACCTTTTCAAGCAAGGAGGAGTCTAGTAGGCTACTGTTAACATGTATTTGCATGTCA
The DNA here is from genome assembly GCA_029204185.1 of Lerista edwardsae. Classification (NCBI taxonomy): domain Eukaryota; kingdom Metazoa; phylum Chordata; class Lepidosauria; order Squamata; family Scincidae; genus Lerista; species Lerista edwardsae. The sequence goes on from JAJKFI010000009.1 coordinate 17,623,529, forward strand.
TATGTGGTTTGCTCCTAGGGACTTCTCCTTTAAGCTTTGTGTGGCTATTACAGTAACCAGGCTCTAGTCAAATTGTCCTTTAAAAAAATAATTTGCATATAGTGTAAGGCTGTGCTTGTGTGTTCCAGCATCGATAAGAAAATAAGGCTGAAGGAATTATTTTGCGTGGTGGCTCATGTAGGCACTTACGCTTATGTTTTGCTTCCTTCTATGTTAGTGGTAAGTAAGCCAGGACAAGAGTTAGCACTACCGTTTATGATGCTCTTCTCTTACTATTGGTGTTAAATGAGCATCTGTGGTAAAGAAACGTTCACCCATTTGACAAAGTAGCCATAACTCTTGCCAATAAATTCCCTTGTGGTTTGTCATGTAAACACATCCAGCAGGATTTAGCTAAGCTGGTATGCAACCCTGCTATGCCTGCCATGTTAGATCATGAATGTACTTAATTTTGGAAAAACCTTTAAAGTGAGAAATACAGAATAAAAACAGGGGGCTCCAAGTATATGCTGCTCTGTCCATTTTTGACCAAGACAGCCTATTTGAATGTTTCTGTTACCATTACAAAGAGGAAATCAGCATGTATGAGTGGGGTATGTTAAGTGTGTATTGGCCTGGGGGGCAAGTCCCCCCTACCCCAGCTTGCATTACAGTGCTACTAGAAGGACAAATATTTACAACTGAAAGGAGGAGAATATGTTAAATATTCCCGAGGCTATGAAGGCTTTCAAGGTAGATGGAAAACTCAGGAATACATATAGTCTGAAAGACATGACATTTTAAATTAAACCATAACTTTGAAAGGATGCCAAACTAGAAGATTAAAAGAATTATCATTCTGTAGTAGGCAATGTATTAAATACATTCTTCTCCTGTTTTTGTTTTATTATTCAGATAGCATTGTTGTTCGTAAGCTACCAGGGTCACTGCTAAGTATATGAACATTATTAGATGCAGATATTTTAATGTGAGGCAGATGTTTAATTCAAACAGTAAAACTGATTTCCAAAACAGCTTTGTTCTAAGCCAAGCATTTCTTAATCGCAAGCGTAACATTAGTTGGTCGGTGTGCTTTTTTTAACATGTAGGAAGGCAAATGGCATCTACACTATATAGATAGAGGATGCTCTCAAATTGTTGTTGGACTCTTAAGTTGAGGAAATGTTAGCTCAAACCTCTCAAGATCTCACATCCCAGACCTACCTTGTCCAAAGACATTCACTGAGTACAAGTTACCTGCATTCTGTTACAAATAAACCATGAAGGCAACTGCATTCCCTTATTTGTCCCCAACAGATGGTATTCTGTGGAATTGCTGCCTCTGAACCAGAAGATTCCAATAACACAGCCCAATGGAAAAAAATTGTTCTGGTACATCAGATGTTATATCCATTTGGATATATTTGGGGTACTGATTCCAAAAAATTGCATCAGTTATCCCTATCAATAGATTTGGAGATGCACATTTCATAGATTCAATGGGATTTTGATGGTCATGTAATATTTTGGGTGTTCTATTTTTTACGTCCTTTATATGCCACAACAAACAATTATGGGCAAGGAGTGGTGGTGTAGAAATAAATAAAAAAATTTGCACTAAACCTTTTTGCAAAAATACAACTTTTTGCAATTGAGTCAGCAAGCCTTAGGTGAACTAGGAAGATATTGCAAAATTTGGCATAATGGTACTTTATAATATTTACTGAAAGCAGTTTAATTTACTTGTACTTAAGGTCATTTAGAGTGTGCGAGTGAGAGTGCAATCCTAACCTGGAGTTAGGCCGGCACAGTTGGCCAGCAAAGTTTGACCAGCACAAGGGCCAACGTAAAGCGAGTTGGCCACTCTTGGAGTCAGGGGGGATAGCTCACAGACGTGCGCCATCCTCCCTGACTCCGAGAGTGGTCCAAACGCGCTTTACCGGGGCCCTTCTGCTGGCCAAAATTGCTGGCCTAACTGTGCCAGTCTAACTCCAGGTTAGGATTGTGCCCTGAGAGAAAGAGATGTCAAACATTTATATCCAGACTACAGTTCATTAGAAAAATAGGTGAGTTTTCCCTTTTGATTTTTGTTTTAAAGCGTACAGCCACAATATTTGCTTAAGTGCTGTAGGGAATACCTTTTGACTCTTCTTGATATGTACAAACAGGAGCAAATCATCTGGCCTTGTTACCTTCCTGAAATGTCAGCTGAGACTCTTAACCTTTAATGGGGGCTTTGGGCGAGGTGGAGGAAGGGGGGCTGGCAGGGAGTGGGTGTGCACGAGGTTGCTACACTTCCGAATCAGAAGGGTTAAGTTGCTGCTGAAACTGAAGAGGAATGCTAACGGATCCAGGAATGACATGCTGCCTATTGTTTGTTGCTATAGGATCAAAATAACAATTATACATGCCAAATAAATTCTAAACCTGTAAGGTAGGGAAAGAGGATGGCGGTAAGTACAGGTGCCAGAAGCATTAAATAACCCTCGCAGACAAGGTGCACTACTGTTGTCTTGAATTCTGCGCGGTCCCCCCAGTCTGGCATTTTCCCCCCTGCACGAGACAATGTGCATTCACTGCAGGAGACTAGGTTAAGCCTGCGTCTCCCAGACCTTCTGGCTCCGTGTGCCCAACCCCGACACAGAGGTGCCTTTGTGAGTATAATTACCCTCCCCTTGTAGTAGAAATAGTTTATTTAGATCCTTATTTTTTTTTCAGGTAAGGCTGGAATAAGCAGGAATTAGCATGCTAAAGAACCTGCCCCAGCTCTGACTTTTTTGAGTTGATTATCTGACTCTTCTGACAATCCTGGGCTTCTTTTTCCTCTATTGGTTGGTTCACCAAGATGCAAGTCGAGATTAAAGACTTGACGGGTTATTAAAAAGATGGGAAGTGAGGAGCCAATTGGCAGGTAGGGCAAAGGAGGCACATGCCTCAAAGCTCTCCCCAAAATGTCACACCCAGCAGATTGGTGCCTGGGCTGCCAGGCTGGGGGAGACGATCCGAACACGCTATCAGGAAAAGCATCAAAGCTTTCCGCACACTGTACAAGAAGGTGTGAAAAGTAAAGGAGGGCCACAGTCTTAATTTGAACGTTTCCTGGAAATCTGCGCGACGGGTTTCCTATTAAACCTGCTCAAAACTTGGGAGTAATTTTTTTTTTTGCATCTTTAAGATACTCGGGCCATTCTCCATTAAGCTTTCCTAATTGGAATTAGCTAGTTGCAAGTGATTAACTGTAGAAGTTAAATGAGGCCTGCCTTTAAACATGCTTTCCCAGACTTTTAAACAGAGGGGCAAAAGGAAACTTTAGAAACTTGAGATATTGGAACAGAGCCAAAGCTGGTGGCTAATAAGATCCAAGTTTTGATCCTGCTTTGTTTGCACATAAGCCAATTAAGTTTTTGACAGATATTTGCTCTTGAATCTGAAAGCATACTGCCGGAAGACCATTTTAAGAAGCACGTTTCCATCTTGGGAAAGAAATGGTTAGAAAAGAATGGAGAATAGTGTGGGTTAAGAGCTGTTATCACACTCTGCTGATTATTTTAGAGCAGTGTTATTCAAACTGTGGGTTGGGACCCATATGGTGGGTCACGACCTGATGTCAGGTGGATCGTGGAAAGCTGGGAGCAGCCACCTTGGAAATTGCAGGCTCTGTTTTAGAGAGTTTGGTTTATTTATTAGATTTATTTGGTTTATTTATTAGAGCTTTACATTCTGCACTGTTCTGGAGCTTGGGGAAGGTGACATTTTTGTTTCATTTATAAATAATACAATGTCCACTAATTTTTTTTATACCCTCCTGCTTGCTTAATAGGTCTCAGCAAAATATTTGCTTGAGCAGAAAGATGCCCTGCTTTCAATATATGCTGAAGCTAGGATTTGGGAAACATGCAAAAGGAGGGTCTTCTATAAACAAAAAGAATTTGCTGAGAATGGCTGCCTGTGTTCCATGTTTAAAATCAGATATTATTAAGCGCTTAATTGAGAGCTAGTTGGTCTTAAGATCAAGATTGGGGTACAAGAGAGAGCATATGAGGAACTCCAAGGCCTTTAGTGCTTTAAAGCACTTGATCAACAACTTGAAAACTATGTGAGATGGAAGAATATTCATTCTTCTCCAACTTTACCTGCTATGCTCTGTCTAGAGAATAAAATATTTGAATATTGTTTCCCAAGTGAATAGAACCCATCAGGGAGTTTGTCTCCATATCGCATGACTGCCTTATGTAGGCTGCAGTTCTGCACCCCCCATAGGCATACTTAAGTGCCCGCCTTCTTACTGTAAATGAATGCAATTGTAGTTATCTGCTGAAAGGCTCAAGCAAAAAAAGGTGAAAGATCAGTATGAAACAGGCAGCCGCTTTGCAGTGGGTTATTAGAATGCATATTTACATTCTAATATGTTCAAGTTGTGTCATCTTGTATAAAGGGAATGTTGAAAGTGTTAATGGGGTATCTCCATCCTTTGAGCCCCTTTGCTTTTCCTTGGGCTGGGGCTGGGCATCACTGCTTACACGGCCCTTGTACCTGTTTGACTGCTCCTTCTAGGACCCCCATGTTAGGAACCCTGTGATCACATGTGTTTTGCTCTGAGACAACACGGTTGTCGGCAGAAATGCATGGGCATTGCTCAGGGGAAAAGCCGGTCATTCTGTGGTCTTGCATACAGAAGGTAACCTTAACTCTTGGCATCTCTAGATAGGGCGGTCTGGAACCCTGGATGCTGGTGAAAAACTGTGGATTTAATTTCCCATTCTTCTCCCAAGGAGTTGAAGGCAGGGCTGATTCCCCCCCCCTTTTTCCCGTTTTTTCTTGACAACCGTCCTGTGAGGTAGGTTAGCCTGCAAGAGAGTGACCTGCCAAAGGATTGCCTAGGGAGGTTTGTGGCTGAGTGAAGATTTGAAGCCAGGTCTCTCTTAACCTCATTGGACACTGAAGCCTTTACAGTGCCCTTGAAAAAGCACAATGGGCATGTACTAAACTGGCATAGTATTGACTTGAGTTCCATAGCAGCGGGCCATTGCACATGTCTGCTTCACATTGGGATGCACACTGCATGCCACTCCAAACATTGGTATATATATGGCAAAGCCCACCCACATCGCTGCATAACGTATGCCCTAGCTTTTGAGCAGATGACAGCAGATTTACATTCTCTTTTTTCCCTACCAAGTATAGCTTTTCCAAGTCTAGATTTAGGGCTTTCATTTTAATGCTGAGAATTTGAATTAAAAAAAAAATTACAGAACATATTTACAAACTGAAGTCTGTTCAGTATTCATTATGAATTTGCATTGAAGGGGAAAACTATTTAACTTAAAAAAAATTTCCACATAGAGATGACATTTCTGCTTTGTTAATAGAAAATTAAGGTAGCTGTCCAACAAGGATTAAAATTGCGTAAGCTGATTTGAAATAGTGGGTGTGACATTCCATATTGGATTGTGGCAAACATCTTGGTGTTTTCATTTTTGGAAACTTGGTGCTTTGGAAACCATGGTTTCCTGCTGCGGGAACAAATGGGGGAGAGTCATAGGCTGGCCTCCTCCTCCTCCTCCTCCTCCTCCTCTCACGTGCTTGAGAGAAAAGAGCAGAAGCTTTTGCTTTTGGTGTAAAAGCGTTTGCTTTTGGCCACAGTTCTGTGTTGAATATAAACTCAGATATATGGCTCAGTTCAGACCAGTTTTAGATAAACCCAAGATCAGATTGTGCTTCAGATTCTGGTTTGCTACTCCACTGTGGTTTGAAATAAATCACACTGCGTTGAGTGTGCATGTATCGCACAACGCTAGTTCTAAGTGAAAGGAAAACACTTTCACTCGCTGCCTCTTGTGCACAAAAGAAAGGGGTAGCTCACAGCTCTCCCAAGCTTGCTCATGTGGCGGGAAACCATGGTTTCCTGTTATGTCTGAGTTTGGCCACAATACCTTGCCGTGGTCCTCTTCATGTAGCTCTTGTTTGTGCTTTTCTGTACCAGGGAGCCAAGGCGTGTTTTCTGCGCGACATCCCCTTCTCTGCCATTTACTTCCCCTGTTACGCGCACATGAAATCTGCATTTGCAAATGAAGATGGCCAGGTGGGCCCTGGATATTTGCTTCTGGCTGGAGCAATAGCTGGTAAGTAACACTCTTTTATCGTAACGCTGCATATCCTGGGCCTCTGGAGACCACAGTGGTGAATACGTCACAAATGGATTTTGTCCAGTGATGGAATTGCCATGTGTGGTATGGTGGGCGGTTTGGACAAATCAACATTCTGAGCAAAGATGTGAATATTTAAGCTGAAACACAACCAGAGTAAATGAATGGGGTTTGTGTACACAAACCTCACATGCCTTTTTGCTGCTCGCACTCGGAAGGGCTTGTGCACATACGCATAGAAATCTGGTTCAGAAAGAAGTATGGGTATGATAGATTTTTTTAGATCATCCTGAAAAAAATTTATAAGCAACTGCTCTTCATCAGCAGCACAATGGATAGATAATTTCAACTAAACTGGAAGGAAGCTTTTGCACATAACAATGCATAATAAAAAAAATTCTAATTTAATGTGCAAAGTGCATTGCATGTATTGTTTTTCGGTTGTCTTTGTAGGAACCCTGTAAGTTGAGTTAAGGCTATCGTCCTAAACACATTTATCTAGGAGTACAGAGGCTTGCTTCTGAGTAGACACCCAAAGGATTGTTCAGTCGGTGTTCTTATTTCTATATTAAAACTAAAAGGGAGTAGCTTGCTTAAGGCCACTAGTTAACTTGAACATTTTTATAGAGTGGAAAGGCAGGATATAAATACTGATAAGAAATATTCATGTAAGAGATCTGAATGCCGAAACAATAACATCAAATGCCCTTGTAACCAGATTATTTTTTTAGGGATGGGGTAGGGCTTGCTTTTGGGTTTTTTTGGGAAGCTGCTGCTGCAAGAGTCGCTTATAAAAAGAGTTTTCCATCTTCGTGATCGGTAGACGTTTGAATGTCATTTCAAGACTGAATCCGAATGCAGAAGAAGTTCCTGGCACAAGGGAAGTTGTTGACCCCCAATGACTGCACAGTCAACTTTGTTTTCTTTTTTCTCTAGTCAAATATCACTTTTTTAAAATAATAATAAAAAATCAGTTATATCAAAAATGGTTCGGGTCAGCATCTGCTTAAGGCAGCATCTACGAAGTGTCGCATGCAACTCTAGCTAAAAGGTGAGCCCGGTTATTATGACAGATAATAGACCTGCAGTGGCTGCCGAGAAGACAGGCCTCTTTTGCATGGAATGAAAAGGCAGATAGCAAATGCTGCTTTTCTGTCCTCCTTGCAAAGCCATTCAAGGAGCTTTGTGGAAAGTCACAGTTCAGAAATGGGCTCTGTTTTTTGACTGACTCTCTCCCGCAACCCTAGAAAATGCAAGCGCTGAGCATTCCTTGTGGAGAGGCTCAAAACGGATGACTCTGAAGGCATTGACCCTGCATTCAGTTCTTTCTGCTTTGGCCTCTGCTGAGAGAGAGATGCATGTACAGTTTTCTGGACAAGAATTTCAGATACAGTTGGCATGTTTTAGCACTTGTGCTTGCATGATCTGAAGAGGCAGGATGTAATAATAGTGGGGCGTTTTTTACGCAGCCCAAAATGTGCCATTTTGACTGATGCCTGGATTATCACCTTCTGCCTCTCTGCTAGCAGAAAAGTTATCCAATATATTATTGCACATCTGGCTTGCCTGTTCACCTTCTTGAGAGGGAGAAATTGTGAAGCTCATTTGTTCCTTTTTCTACATCCTTCTAAGTCTTGCAAGAGAAGGCTTTCCCTCATGCAGTGGGGACAGGTGATCGTTAAGGCACTTCTATCTACGCAGGACTTCCAAATCTTTGCATAAAAAGAGGGTGTTTTCTCAGGGACCCTGGTGTATCAGCTTGCAGGCCTATGTATGTCCTTTTGTCACTTAAAATCCCATCAGAGGATTACTGGTTTTATTTGCAGTCATCAGTGCTAGGCTGCAAAAAACAAAATTGGTCCTATTGATGCAGCTGGAATTTTAAAATTGGGTGTCTTTCAGATCACCATTTAAATTTCACATGCCTCTGAGACAGTTTCAGGGACGACCTGCTGTTCAGTGGTGGAGCACGTATATGCTTTGCATGCAGAAAGGTTCCGTCCCTGGGATCTCCAGGCATGGCAGAGACCAATTCCTCTTTGAAACCCTGGAGAGCCTCTGCCAGCCAGGCAGAGCAGATGATACTGAATAGGTAGGCCATTGGTAGGCATTCGAAGGCAGCCTTCTTGGTTCCTGTGCTCCACAGACATGTTGTTAGAATTTATTGGCCGGGGGCTCCAAACTCCGGCGCGTGGGCCAGATCCGGCGCCCCCTTTTTCCTTCCTCCAGGTGACTTGAACTTAACGTTCTGCTGGAGAGTGAAGCGACAGCCATGCCTACAGTCCCCAAGTGTCCCCGCGGCCAGCCGCTTCCGTGTTTGGTTGCCCCAGCAGGCCGAGCGCCCTGCATTCTGGGCAGGCGCGGCTGGCTGTGGGCACACCTGCGGACTGTAGGCACGTCTGTTGCTGTGCTCCATGGCGGAATGGTAAGCTCGGGTTGCGCCATGGAGTCTTTTACTGTTACCAATTTGTAGACCTCTGATTTATTAGCATAGAACCTGCAATGTGCACCTGATATTCATGCAGTGAGAAGAAGGCTCCCTGCCCCAAGGAGCTTACAATCTAAATATTGACAGAAGAAAAGCAGAGGAGAAAATGGGAAGAGGCATTGGAAAAACAGGACAAACAAATGGGATTTTGTTTAGTTGCAGTACTTGGCTCATTTGCAGTAGAGAATAGGGACTAATAAGGCGTGATGCCAAAGCAGTCATTATGTCCTTGCTTTGGGTTACAATAGTTTAGTTTTCCTTTGGCCAAGGGTAGACTCTGCTTGTATTAACTGCTCTGATGTTCCAGGTACAACTTAAGATTCTGGTTATATGACCTATAATGTTTTATCTTGATCTCTGAGATCAACCAAGCCTCAATCTTGGCAGATATATTGGGTTGATAATCTCCCAAATGGGTTGGTTGCTAGTTGTGTAAGTACAACTGACCTTCGTTCATTCAGCATGCACCATTTTACATCTGGCGTTTCTTCTAAGCATGACACGCTGATTCTCTCATATTTAGTAACGTTATTAAGTGTTCTATTGATTAGATAAAACGGAAATCGGAAATGGAAAACAGAAGTCAAACAGAACGTGTCTCCGTTACGAACTGTTCTCAAGATCTGAACATGAAGAATAACTTTATACTACTTTAAAAAATAGATTGTAAAGAATAATCCAAATGTATATGGATATGATGCAGGGCTATTGTGTAACCCACCATAATGGAACAAAACACTTTTGAGCTCTGCATCCTATCTAGACTTGAAACCTAAGCCAATGTGTCCAGCCAAGTCATTTCTTAGATTTTCTAATTTTTCTTTCTCTGCCTATTGCGAAGCGATTGCAGACTGTGATAACTGTCTCTTTGAAGTTCGGTCACAGAAGCAATCTCCTTATCGGTAGTTGCCAGTATATTGTGCACTTCCAAACCTAATGTGTATTTTATCCCATCTTTTCCACTACATTTCCATTTCAGGTTGTGTTCCATTAGCAGATTACTGTGTAGGGCAATGACCTGACTCTTAAGGTCCCATATAGAATTAGGGAGAGTGGGAAAGAGGTTCCAAATAATTACAAAAGTTTATTGACATGAAAGGGAGCAATGTGATACACCAAGGAATGAAGTAAGAGCGTGTGTGCGTGCGTGCGTGTGTGAGAGAGAGAAAGAGAGAGAGAGAGAGAGAGAGATGTAGTACATATGCATCCACATCATGTGAACTTTTGCTCATATTCTCCAAGTGATGGAAGAAACCAACATCTTGGTTCAGGTTATCATTTCTGCAGCGTTTTTTCTTTAGTTTCTTTGTAAATAGCCTATTGTCCAACTTTATCAGGTTGACTGACAATAATCTGGACACCATTATGGAGTTCACCATTTGTGTGTTCTGTATGGCCCTGAATTATAACTATGGAATTCTTGCAGATTGTTGCACTCAAAAACGCACATAATATGGAAAATATTTGAGAATTGCACCACCAGTTCAGATCCAGTTCACACTCGCTGGCCTTCCCTCTCCGCCCTGGGAGAGCCTTGGAAGCATAAAGGGCTGCTGGCTGGTCCGCAGCCATACCATACTCACGGGGAGGCACTGTGTCTGTGCACTGATGCTTCCATGCGCGGGGGGGGGGCGCTATATGTGGCCACAGTCTTCTCAAAGTTTAGCTAACCTTTAAAAGAGTGAAAGTCCAGTATCTGAACCGTAAGCCGAGGTGAAACGGTTCACTTGTGGACTAGTTCAAGGGAAACTGTGACCGTGTAAGAGAGTTTGCCTTCTGCCAAATTTTCAAATGTGAAAGTTCATACCGTGTGTTTTTCTTTCCCGTTCTTTCTTTTTTTATGGGTCTTGAGCGAGGAGGAGCAGTTCCTATTTTAGTGATAAACACACACTTTTACATCTCTTTCAAAGCTGTCTGCTAAGAAAGTGAGATGGTGTTCTGCAGCCAGACCACATTGGTTTGGACAAAAACTGTTACAGAATTATTAAGCTTTGGAGAGAGAGAGAGAGAAAAGCAGTAGCAGAGGAGATTTATGCATCTACGTCTGACCAAGCTGGTTTGGAACCAATGCAGAATGGAAAAGTAATAAAATAAGGAGAGGTGCTGTTTGCTGAATACAGTCTTGCTTTATTTTTGTCGTCTTTTTTTTCCCTCTCCCCCTCTCTCCACCCTTATATCTAAACACGGATGATTTCTGTAGATGATTTTGAAAAACTGCTTGTTGGACTCCTGAAGCCACCAGAGTTGCCCCTTATCTTTAGCGATCCTACCGCAGGCAGCGTTTGAGCTTGATGGAGGATGGCACCGCTTGTCTGCCGATAATTCCCCATTTGTCACTTTCCGCTGTTTATCTGCCAGCATTAATCTTCCAACAAGACTTTGCAGAGGATATTAAACATTGAGAATTGTGTGATGCCTGAAGGAAAAACCTGAGCATTATTGCGTTGAGGTGGGGTTTTTGTGTTCGGTGTTTGACTGCTGGAGCACAGCTGTACCTGGCTGCCAGGTTTGAGTTCAGCAAGAACTTTCACTTAGTGTAGACCCAAAGAGTTAAGGGCAAATGGAGACGGCCCTGAGATTTCCAGTTCTCTGTGGTTTCTGGCAGTTACCCTTCTGCACAAAGGAACTGGCTTTTGCCTCTGTTAAGTGAACCTAAAAAAAACGTATCAGCTTGCAGCATCTTTTTGGATGCTTCTGTTTGCCTCCCAACTTGAAGCAGACAAGCAGCTCCAACCCACTTGAGGCAATAAACACCAGTTTACTTTTCTCTTTCGCGTATTTTTAACTGATTGAGTAAAAAATTCATTGTTCTGATGAATGAATGACAAAAAAATCTGCAAGGTATCTTCTGAGACTTATGATCTCTTGCTTGCATCCTGCAGTGCTACAAGCTCCTTGCACATAGAAAAGAGTCATGCTCAGGGAGTCGGCTAAGTAGAACATACCAACTTTCCATGGGCAGGGAGTGTGCATATAATTTGTATAGCTAAAGATCTCCAACAATGAAGAGGCTACCACATTCCAAAGCAGACCGTTCCATTGCCAAATGGCTCATGCCATCAGGAAGTTCTTCGTAACATTTAATCTAAATTCTTGTTGTAGTTTAAACCCATTTTTCTTGGCCCAACGGCCTGGAGAAACTGAGAACAAATTTGCTCCATCTTCCACGTGATAGTCCTCAGATATTAACAGATATTTATCATGTCACCTCTCATTCATCTCTTTTTCCAAACTAAACGTGTTCAACACCTTCAGCCTGTCCTCATAGGACTTGGTTTCCATCCCCCTTGCCTCCATCTGACTCAATATCCCTCCTCAATATCCCTCCTGACTGTGGTGCCCAGAAGTGGACATGCTGTTCCTGGTGGGTTATGGCTAAAGCGATGGTCATTTTAATTATCTGGGGAGTGGAATTGTACCTCTAATCTTTAGTGTGGCATTAGTGCGTGTGATCTTTTTTATCTTAAATTTAAATGAAACAATGTGTCATTGCGTATTGAGTCGGATAAAACATGTTAGTAAGTATGTAGTATAAAAACTGCATGCAAATAGGCAGTTCTCCAGCAAGTGCCACAAGCTGATTCTTTGTCTTTCTCCTCCTGTCTTTTGAAGGAATGCCCGCAGCATCCTTGGTGACCCCTGCAGATGTCATCAAAACAAGGCTCCAGGTGGCAGCTCGTGCTGGCCAAACCACCTACACTGGTGTCATTGACTGCTTTGGAAAGATCCTACGAGAGGAAGGTCCGAGGGCTTTTTGGAAGGGAGCTGCAGGTAACCTTTGAAGACAACCTTGACTGTTTGCCTTAGGGAGGCTGAGTCAGTGTTGTTAATTGTGTTTCCATTTTCCTCTTCTAGCTCGTGTGTTTCGCTCTTCTCCTCAGTTTGGGGTGACCCTGGTGACTTATGAGTTACTGCAGAGGTGGTTTTATATTGATTTTGGAGGAGTGTAAGTATGTTAGATCCGCCCCTTTGATTCCGAACTGATTGCAGAAGCTAGGACCCAATCCTGTCCAATGTTCCAGGGCTGATGCAGCCACAGTGCAGTCCCAAAGTAACGGAGCAAATGTTCCCTTTCCTTGAACAGGCCTCCATGACTCCCCCCTCCCCCCCCAAAAAAACCCCCTTAAGGATGCAGTGTGCAGCCCATTGCATTGGTGCTGGGAACCTGAATAGGATTTGGACCCTAGTCTTTCAAACTTGGGATGTGTGCCAAAGAACAATCTTGTAAAGGTGGACTAAGATTCAGAACTGGGATGTAGCTTAGCATTTCATATCTGGGCCTGTGAGGAAGAAAAGGTGAAGTTAAATATTGAAGGAAGATAAATGCACACAGTACAGCAGTGATAACGTGGGGGGTTTGAGAGGCTCTTGTCACTTACGTTCCTGGGAACAAGGAAGAACAGGCTAAGGGCTGGAGCACTGCTTTGCATGCAGATGGTTCTGGGTTCAGTCCCTGGCATCTTCAGGTAGGGCGGGGGGGGGAGGGGAACCACCTGCCTGACTCCCCTGAGTGTGTCTGCCTATCAGTGTTTGAAGAGTTAGATGGGCCAAGGGTTACATCAGACTCTTTTAGGATGCCTTAGATTTGCATGTTTTTCCAATGCCTGCACGCATGCCCAAAGCCAAGTGCACCTCACCCACAACTACAGTTTGGATGAATTGCAAAGCAATTCAAATCTACCTACTGAGACTTGGCATCATAAGAAATGACCCTGAATTTCAAAGGGCAGCAGTTCCCAAACTGTGGGTCATGACCCAGTGTTTGTTGGTTTGTGAAACTGCCAGGGCAGATGAGGTTATGTGCATGAAGGGTTAAGTAACCTGCTACTGTGTGTGCGCGGGGGGGGGGGGAGCACTGCTGCCCAGTTACCATTAAAGCCGCAGAGGTTGGAGCGGCTGGTGAAGTGAAACTTTTTTAGAGTGGGTCACGCTGCTAAAATGTTTGGGAGCCACTGCTTTGAGGTGAAAGCTTTATAATTGTAACATTATTACTACTTTTAATAAAACCTAACATTTGTGTGTTAAAATATTGCAGAAAACCAGCCGGATCCGAACCAGTTCCAAAATCAAGAATTACCCTTCCTGCACCCAACCCGGACCACGTTGGGGGTTACAAACTGGCCGTTGCCACATTTGCAGGGATTGAAAATAAATTTGGACTGTATTTACCTCGGTTTAGGTCCTCATCTCCTACCTCACAGGCAGCATCTGTTTGATCCAATGCCATGCCTTGCTCGTCCTGAGAATTGTGGAAAGAGCCATTTGTCTGATCAGTCTTCGTATTTCATTGCTTTTGCTTTTCCTTCTCCACCAACCAGCACCCAAGCTGCAAGTCTTTCCTTCCCTTGCTTCTCCTCCAAGCGTACATCATTGTTCTTTGTGCTTCCTTTATCAGATCACTGTGAAATTCTTGCTAAAGTTCCTTCCCTCTTTCTTGCTCTCCATTTTATTTTTTAATGTCTGGGCCCACGAATGTAATTGTTCCTACCTACATACCTGGGATCATGAATGTACTTGGGGCTGGTTTGGGAAAGATATTCAAATGTAATTATCTTTGTTTCCTGCGGAGGTTGATAGTGGCCAAACAGGGAAAGTTGAAACGCAACCCGGTTGTATTCACTTGAGGACTGTTCTGCTGGCGTGGCTGCTATTAGATATTACACAATGTCATTTAAATATGTATTCAGCTGAGATCATGGTGCTCAATGCAGAATGATTTAGACCGTGTGTGTGAATCGGTTACACATTGAGGGCACGATCCTAACCTAGAGTTAGGCCAGCACAGTTAGGCCAGCACAGTTAGGCCAGCACAAGGGCCACCGTAAAGCGCGTTCGGCACACTCTCAGTGTCAGGTAGGATGACGCACATCTGTGTGCTGGCCTCTCTGACTCGGAGAGTGGTCCAAACATACTTTACAGTGTCCTGTGAGCCAGCCAAACTTTGCTAGCCTACCTGTGCCGGCCTAACTCCAGGTTAGGATTGCGCTCTCAGTCTGTGTCTGTACCATCGGCTTCAAAGGATGTCAATGTATGCAGTGTGCAAATGTGCACTCTGCAAATGTGTCTACGTTTTATATATGCACACACACAAGTTCCATTCCTGGATTATATTATGAGGCTTTTATGGGGGAACATGTTTTTGTAACAGAAACCACATCGACAAATGTTTTTCAATTAGGTTCGGTTCCTGGTATCAGAACGCCGGGGTGGGTGGGGAGAGAGAAATGTAATTTTCCATAGTCTGTGCACTTTATGGAAGAGTGGCTGAGCATCTTATTAAATACAGTGAAATTTCAAGACCAGGGGCATGATCCACTAAGCGATATAGCTGTACATTCTTCATTCATTTTGATGCTGTTTCCTCAGAGCTCCTGTGCGACCCCATTGACCTGAATAGGGAATGCATCCAAGGGGCCTAAACTGGATCTGCTGATATTTGGATTCTTGTTTTGTGTTATGCACTTAGAGTAACTGCTGCTTGTTTAAATAAATGCAATAAGACAAAAAAAAAATTCCATGCACTGTATCAATGGTATCTGCCTTAACTGCCAGCTTGTAATTGGAAAATATTTGTGTGAAAATTCTTAATGACTTTGAATTAAAAGTGAGATTTTGTAAAATATTTTGCCCATGTGCTTGTGTGCCTTGCAGAGTTCAGCAGGCTGCGTATTTAATGTAGGTGGAAGAAAATTCCTCCAATGTCATGCCAGCATTGGGAACAAGGCAATCAATCCCTTTTGCATGGAGATGTGTACAGCTCTCTGTATGCGTTTACAGCTCTGCATACAAAGTTCAATATTTATAAAATGGAAGTAGGCTTTGGTGTTTTAACAAAGAAAAAAATAGTGCTTTTTTTTTTTATTTTTAGCCGTATTTTTATCTGTTGTCAGTTATCTGGCTAGCTATTCTCGGAAACTTGTTCTAGATAAAAATGCAATGAGACTATAGTGAAAAGTTGTAATATAGAATGTACACATATGTAGAATGTATTCATATGTGAAGTTAATTGATTACAACTCAGATTCATTGATAAAAATGCAGTGGATCAAGTAGCAGTCTTTTTAATCTCAACCTTGTTGGCAATGCCTGCCTGGCTGCTGAGCAGTGTGTATATGCGTATGCGCACGTGCGTGCACACTGAATAGCTTTCGAAAATGTACGTCTTCCATGCATTAGGTGAGCAGACTTCAAGTTCACAGGACGTTTCCCTTTTTTAATTGTGCTCTGAGTGCCACCAACTGACGCCAGTTGCAAGGTAGCTGGAATGGGTGGTGAGTGAGGGTTTGAGATGGACAGGTACACATCCTTAGAATTAAAGAACAGGGCAATTTGTTTTTGGCACACAAAAATCCGCTCTTTACTCCTCCCAGCCCCCACAGCTTTCTTTTGTTTCAACAGCCTAATGTGGGGAAACCTATTTCGTTATTGCTATTGTTTAACCACGGGGAGTCGAGAGAGTTCTTGCCGATCTAGTGCAAATTGCCCAGAAGTCTAGCCACAGATCATGATTTATCTTCTGCCTACTCCTGCATTAGTTGAACACTGAGTTACTGTGCAAATTCAGCTCTTCAGTTCTGATTAGGTCCAGCGTTGGGGGGGGGGGATAAGCAGTGTAACAGCACTTCTTTGGAAATGTAAGCATCATTTTTTTAGTTGAAACATTTAACCGTGCTGCTTATGCTAAAGAACATATTTTAAATCTAATGATTATACATAATAAATTACTGAATCGTTGGGAAATAAGTAAACCTCAAGACACTTTCATTATGGAATTCTCTGGGGAAGTTAAACATAGCAAACAACCCAGAAACAGCACTTGAACAAATTGTGTTTTTAACCACTCGCAATGTGTACTTTATGAAGTATTCCTTTTGACTGCCTGAAAGAGAACTTTACAGAAAATTCTCTAGTAACTATAAGAGCTACATCTGGGCAAAGCTCAAGGACAAAACTATGGGGAAAAGAAATTTTTCTTGGCCTCTAATTTCTATTTTTATGGCATTAAGGTCCTGTTGTATATGCTGTCTGTGACCTCACTTGTCTGTAAGAAGCAGAATTGCTACTTCTCTTGTTATCTGTGCCTCTCTCCCCATTATCCACTATGTGTTATCCATTATCCACTATGCACTATCCATTATCCACTAAACTGAGGGTTGGGAGAGTTAAAACAGATAAAAGGAAGTACTTTTTTACCCAGCGGGTAGTTAATCTGTGGAACTCTTTGCCACAGGAGGTGGTGGTGGTGGTAATAATAATAATTATAATTATAATAATACTTGGATTTATATACCGCCTTTCTTAGGTCACCAGATTTCTCTAATGACTATAACTCAAGGCGGTTTACATAGGCAGACTTTATTCAGGAACCCGAAGGTTTTTACAATTTATACAGAAATGTTCTATCTTTCAAGAACTACACACATACAGATGGATCTTTCTGGATTTAGTCCTTCTTTCTGGCCACCCGTTTGTCTTCTTGCTGGCTGATAAGCGGCTTCCCTGCTCCCACCAGAAAAGCGGCTGAACTTTGGCACAACTCCCCCTCACACAAGGCAGCCGAAGCTCAGCTGTTAATCAGTCGCAATTAACGAGGTCTGCAGCTCACAGAGACTTGGCATCTGGTCTGGATGCCTTTAAGAGGGGATTGGACGGATTTCTGGAGGAAAGGTCCATCGTGGGCTATAGGCAATGATGGATTGTGCAACATCCTTACATTGGTGGTGGGCTACTTCAGAGTACCGGGTGCAAGGGAGTGGCAACAGGATGCAAGCATCTTGTTGTCTCATGTCTCCCTGGGGCACCTGGTGGGCCAGTGTGAGATACAGGAAGCTGGACTAGATAGGCCTTTGGCCTGATCCAGCAGGGCTCTTCTTACGTTCTTATGCAGAGATCTTCGGAAGGCTGCAGAGACCTTTAGAATGGCACCTGTGACCAGCACTGATCCCTTTAAAATGATTGGCAGAAGCATCCTCCAGCCATGTTTAAAGAGTCCACGATGGTCGCAAGTGCCGTTCTGAAGGCCCCTGCAGCCTCTCGAAGGTCTCTGCATCATTCAGAAATATTTTGGCACTTCCTGCTGCACTCTGCTGGCTTCCTGAAGATCTCTGCTGGATTCTTCTGATGGCAGATAAGGTCCCCCCTGCACCTAACCCCATCAATTTCATAGGACCAGCGATTTGTTACCTGCAAATTCGCTATCTGCAAGGGTTTCCAGGAACCTAACCCTAGTGGATAATGAGGAATGACAGTAGTTGGGAACAAATGAAACACAGCATAAGGCAGGTGGATCATGGACCTGGCTAGCTTTGTAATTGTTTTCACTGACAGTGGCTCTCCAGTGTTGTAGACCAGCATTTCTCAACATTTATTCTCCACCATACCACTTTGCGCATCCACCTATTGGAAGTACAGTACCATCGGAAGTAGCAGCCAATGATGTAATCACCTGTTATTCTGAACTGTGCGGCTAGATGTGAACTGACAAACCTCAGGGTGGAGGGGAGGGGTTTTTAAAGCAAAAAGTACATGCTGGAGCTTCGCCCCCCCCCCCCGGGCTGAGCATTCTACTGCTGCTGTTGCATTGGGTTCCTGGTCTTGCTGTTGGGCAGGAGGAGTCTGGTATTCCCGCACAGACCACCAGACACCACCTAAGGTACAGCAGGTGGTACATGTATCACTAGTGGAAAAATGCTGATTGACAGAGATCTTCCCTGCCCTCCTTGAAAATGCCAGGGATTCGGTCCTGAGCAGGGCCGGCTCCAGGAGCAGCGGGGCCTGATGCGGGGCATTCCCACGGGGGGGGGGCACACTCCCTGCGGGCTCCCCCACTCACCAAGAAAAACGTTAGTGGTGTCATGTGTGGCACCTGGAAATGGTGGTGATGACATCCCTGCAAACTGCTTCCCAGAGGCCCATTTTGGGCAGTTTGGGGGCAGGGAGGAGGGCCCAAGGTAAAGCTGCTCTGCTTGTCCCACTGACTTACAGTCCAGAGATCCTGGCTGCAGCAGCAGGAGGTACGCTCACTGCACTGGTGCAGGGACCTCTAAAGTGCGGTCACATTGGCTTAAGGCTGGCCCCGGCCCCGAGACCACCTTTACGCAGGAGACATGTTTTTACCATTGAGCTTTAACCAGCCCTGTGCCCGCCTAGTGCCATTCTTCTTTCTCCCCAGTGCATGGGCTTGGCAGGGAATTTTTTTTTTTTATTGGACCAAACACCATTGGACCAAACACAACCACTTTTAATTTGTCTTACAGCTAGGGGTCTCAAAAGGCCTCTGGACCTTTGAGCAGGCTTGTATACAGTATATGCAGCGGTGTCATGCAGCCGGAACGCTGGGTGGGAGGAACAGGTGAGTGGCAACCCGCCCGTTGCGTACCCGCTCCA
The DNA here is from genome assembly GCA_029204185.1 of Lerista edwardsae. NCBI lineage: Eukaryota > Metazoa > Chordata > Lepidosauria > Squamata > Scincidae > Lerista > Lerista edwardsae. The sequence continues at coordinate 17,642,528 of JAJKFI010000009.1, forward strand.
TTTTGCGTACCCGCTCCGTCTTCCCCGCCCCGCAGGGGTGCTGCCACTCACCCGTTCCTCCCACCCAGCGTTCCGGCTGCATGACGCCGCTGAGTATATGTATATATTTAAAGAGTATTTGGGGGGGATAATTTCACTGGTAAGCTCAAATTGTACACGCATACCATCAAGCACCATTGTACTGTTCTATGAAACTCTGTTACCTAATGATTGTTCCTAGCCTGAAAGTCAGTTCCCTGATTTGCCCGGAACAAGAGTTAATTGCAGGCTGGAAGAAATCAACCCATTGGGCTAGAGGAGAATTAGCAACACTAGCGCCACATTCTGGGACTGCACGCCTCCCGCAGCCTGTTCCTGGTAGCATGTAGCAAGTGTCAGTGACCAACTATACATGAAATATTGTCAAAGTACCTAGAAATAATAGGCATTTGATTAAAAAAAAAAAGTTCCATTTATTCAACCAACCTTTTACAGATTTCATTTTAGTACAAAGTGACATCCTGTAATTGTTATGTGGCCCCGGCCATAACCCTGACCGGCATGCGGAGACAATGCCATTTGCTCGTTATGCACATGCTTGAGGATCGTTTATTTTAATGCTTTCAAATAAATATGTTCCATGCAGCACACCGCAATAAATAAGGAGCAGGAAGGTTCGTAGAGTACATCCATTTATAATGTAAGTCACCATGTGAAACACCACATCTAACGTCGTTGGCTCAGTCCCATGGCGTGAAGCACACCACATCTGCACCCAATCATCTCGGCTTTCGTATGGGTTTAATAGGACTGTGCCTGCAAAGGTTTGCGAGCCCAGGTTTATCCAGGGGGTTCTAGCTAGGGACTGCAGCTACTCAGGCAGCTAAAAAGGCAACCAAGTCAACTCACTTCGGTTTGATTTGTCTTCTCGTTCGTAACGTCGCCATCACAAAAAAAAAAATTATGACGCATGAAAAACGCTTTGGATGTCGTGAGTCAGCTTGGAGCAGAGTGTGAGTAATACAGTGGAGTCAAAACGCTGAGTCACGCTGGCACCGGAAGCCACAAGAATACGGACTTGACACTGAACACTGGTGGTGTCGAGAGGGAGGTGCCTTCCATGCTTCTAGGCAGCAATTTCCATCGCTCCTTCCTCTTCGCTGTCGGCGCGGTTGGCCCGGATTTCCACCAGGGTCCGAGCAAAACGGGTCCACTCATCGCTGTGAGGCAGGGCCAGCTGCGGAGATTAAATGGACACACGTATGAAGGCGTGAAAAAGGCTCACTGACCACGAGGCACCATTGCAATAGGAGTTGCAAGACTCCGACACAAGGGGCCTGGACAAGAACAATGCGGCCTACCATTTTAAAAAAGAAAAATTACAAAGCAGTGGAATTCATCTTTTTTGTGCCCTGACCCCAATAAAGAAAGTTTGACTGAGGACCCACCGTTGTTCAATTCTTCAGCTGCCTTCCAATGGATGCAACCAGTGATGTCATGCAGGGGGAACGCGGGGGAACTCAGTTCCACTAGTTAAAATTAGGGCTGACTCTGCCCACTTCACTCTCCCTCCTCCCCCTCCCAATTCCTCTGCAAAGAGGTTTTCTTCTTGGTTGGCCGGCACTCAGAGGGTTAAAGGGAGCGACTCCGGATTCCTAGGGGGGCGAAGACAGTGATGTCATTCAGGGGGAATGGACCAGAATGGGTGTTCCGGATCGTAACGGGCTCCGTGGCTGGTTCCAGGTTCCCGACAAGTGCCAATCAAAAGTGAATTCCTGTTCCTAAATCATTTGAATGACACCACTGGATGCAACCAGATGCAACAATCTCCTCCAAGACCCATGTTCCATCATCCCAATCCACAACCTGAAAATTGGATAACAAAACCTGCCCGGGTAAGCACAAACAACTGCCTAGCATGGGTCTTGCCAATGTTACAGCAACGCTTCAGGATGTTTGCAGACAGATGTGGCTGCCGGCCAGTAAGGTAAGGGCTAAATTTAAACTTTGGTTGGTCGGTTGATGGTCAGTGACCTAACTGTGCCCCAAAACTGTGCTCCAAAATCCAGAGCATATGGATTTGGGAAGAAAGATCCCAGTGCAAAGCAATACGAGGGCGGGGGGAGATCAGGCTACTGCTATGATGACAGCAGAATAGGTGATGATAGGGCCACTACAGCAGCCTGAATGATGCTCTTTAGGAGCTGGGTTGAAAGTGTACACAGCATATTGTACTTTACTCCCCCATTAACCTTCTAACATCTTCTTGCAGTTCCAATGGCTGATGTCAGTTTCTGTTGCTGGCTTTTAAAAAAAACCCACCTCTGCCTCATTTATATGAAAGAAATTGCAGCGGCAGAAAAGGGTATAATAAAAATGCTAAATGACTCTGGAAGGGAGCACCAAAAAAAATGATACAACTGATCAGAATTTTTCTTTTCTTTAACTCAACATTGAAAAAGGCATTTGTAAAATTGTTTCCTTTTTATTTATTTATGTTTTATGAAGACAAATGAAAGTCTGCTCCAAGTGGAATATGTTTTTTAAAACGCCAAGAATGTCTGGGTGCTTTTGTGATACCGGAGCACAATCCCTCACAATCCATTCTAGCCAAATCCAGACGCAATTTTTCAGAGATAATGCAAAACAAGATTGAACAATCACCCAACTGCTTTCAATATGTACAATTTCCTAGATTCAGACACTTGAAGCCAAGAACATGAATTTAGATTAACCATGCATGTTTTTTCTGCAGCTCTGTGAAGTCTGTAATCTCTCTCTGGATGCTGGACGGAGAAATGAAATGGTTCAAGACATGGAATGGCAGCATATCTCATACTATGCATCTGTGAGTGTGTCCCCCATAACTGCTCATGGGCCATATTTAGCTTTATTTCTTTCATTAAAAAGACATTTTAAACTACATGAAGACAAGGCAGCTCAATCCTAAACTGCGCTGGAACAGGCCGTCCAAGTGGCCTGTTCTCTATCCAGCGCAGGTGCGGAGCTGACTATGGCACAACTAGGAGTAAGGAGTCAGAATGCCAGGTGCAAGGGAGTGACAACAGTATGCAGGCATCTTGTTGTCTTGTGTGCTCCCTGAGGCATCTGGTGGGCCACTGTGAGATACAGGAAGCTGAACTAGATGGGCCTTTGGCCTGATCCAGCAGGGCTCTTCTTATGTTCTTATGAAATATTTAAACTCTGTGTCACGCGCCAACTTACTCTGAGTTGTGCCACAGCCACCTCCTCACCTGCGCTGGATACGGCAGAGCCCAGTTGGCTGGCATGAATTCACGGTCTTCGCCAGTGGATCTGGTGGTCCTTAGCCAGGTAGACCAGCGCACTGGCCCACAAGTGGTCGTGAACATGCTTTATGGGACATTTGCAACACGCATAGGCTGACCCAAGGGAATTGCGCCGGCCAAGGAGCACTTCAAGATTGAGCTCTAAGAAGGGGTGCTCTGCTAGGCCCTTTCTCGGGTGAAATATCCTACAGGCTGCAATATAATGAGTAACATCTTACCCGGCACACAACCCTATCACACAGGGCACAATCCAGCGCCCTCTGTTGGCTGACGCAACATTCTTGCGTCGGCCCAACATCAGTAGCGCTTGAAGCGGTGGCGCCGATTGGTACCCCCACGTTGACACTAGCACTAGCAGCAACCCAAGGACACTAGCACAAAGCCATGCAAGGGCTGTTCTGGGAGGAGGGCGGGCGGGCGGGTGGGTGGTTCTGGGCGGGCCCAGTAGGGGGGAAACCCAGTAGGGGGGCGGGGCCGGGATGCAGCCGGTATTTAGCAGGCGCAGATCTGAAGAACCCTATGGGTAGGCTGGAGCCTCTCCTGGGGCAAGGGTGCGAACTGGGCAAGAGGCACTTTTTCAAGTGGTGTCCTCTTATATTTAGCAGGGGGAGAGTAATTGTCCCTCTTCATCCCAGCACAGTGTCTTTCTCGTGGCTGTTGCTGGTGGTCTGCATTTTTTTTTTTTAGATTGTGAGCCCTTTTGGGACAAGGAGCCATTTAACGTTGTTATTATTATTACTATTTGCCTGTAAACCGCTTTGTGAACTTCGTGTTGAAAAGCGGTATATAAGTACCTCTTGATTGATTGATTGATTGAGGCTCCCCAGAACGCCTAAGGTGCGCTGGACATGGCACAGGCCCACTGACCTCGCCATTCCAGCGCAATTTAGGATTGCGCTCACAGTGAGTGTAGCCCAGAGCTTCAGGAGTGCTGCCCGTCACACAAGGCTCTCCCATTCACTTTGCCACCCCTCCACCTGAGGCAAATGGGGAAACCAAAGCGAACGGAGCTCTCCTTGGAGGGAGCTCTGGCTGAGAGAAACCAAGTTTCAAGGCTGTCTCTGCATCTGGGTTCATAATGCTCAAAACCGGAGGTTTCTCTAGTAGCCTTGAGAAATGCAGTGTGTGTGGGGTGGCGGTGGCGGTGGTAATAAAATCTCTTTAGTATGATGTACCAGAAACGGCAGAGCCGAACATTCCTCCAACCACAACCACAGCTAAACCACTTTTCATGGGGAAAGGGCAGCACTGCCACCCCCCGAGAGAAAAAATCTTACAAATTACTCCAGCCTTCTAATCTGTTCCAGCCCTGGAAAGGGGAATTGCCCCACAGGCTACGACACAGAACGGCCTGCTTTTCGACTGTCACCTCATCACGGTTTGCGCATTCTTGAGCCCCCTTTTCTCTAAGCGGGGTCGTACTTGGCACGGAGCACCTGAGCCATGTGAAGCGGGATCATTAGCCGGCAACAGGTACGGAACCCCCCCTTGCAGCAATTAAGAACAAGGTCAAACGAAGTAAGAAGTGGGGGCCAAAGAATGCTATCCAATGTCAAGCAGTAACAGCCAGTACAAATGCAATCTATGCGGCCAAAGCAGTCTCTGCTCCTTCGAAGGAGCAGCACAAAATCATGAAAAGGAAAAGACCCTAGTGGTGGCATTCAGGGGCACGAAAAGGGCAGATGTTTCTGCCAATGATAACCTAGAGCTGCAAGCATAGCAGGGCCATGTGCTGCATTGCAGAGGGCCCTGGGGAAAAAAAGCCTGCACTTACCTCCCCACGGTGTCCCTCACCCAGCGGTGTCATCCTGGCGGAACGGCCCGGTACGCCGTTCCGCCAGTTCCGCGGACAGGCACGGGCCACGCTGCCTCTCCCGAGGACGGGCGAGCTGCTCCTGGGCCCGCCTGCCCTCCCGCGTGTCCAAATCACTCTGAAATGGAGCGATTCGAGGCGCAGGGAGGCGTGGCTGCCCTCCGCCATAGGGGCGGAGGGCCGCCAATCATCTGGGCGTTCCGGTTCCTGGCGTGCCCGGATGACGTCTCTGCCCTCACCCACCCCCCGATGACACACTGACCACCATTGCTGCGGCTAGATTTCAGGGGCTCTTAGCCAGTGTCTCTTGGCTGATGTGTAATGCCACCCCAGACTGGGCCCACCCAATGGGATCACATCACGTATTCTTCCAATGGGATTGAGGGCACAATCCTAAACTGAGTTAGGCCGGCATAAACTAAGCCAGCAAAGTTTGGACAGCACAAAGGAAAGTATGTTTGGACCACTCTCGGAGTCAGAGAGGCCAACACTCCCTGACTCCGAGAGTGGTCCAAATACACTTTATGGTGGACCTTGTGCCAAACGTAAGCACATGCGTGCCCAGACGCGCACACACAAATTACTGAGAATATCAAGCCCATACTACAAGACTGTTTCATGAATCAAGTTGGTAACATTTAGGATTTTAAAAAATGCAGTTGTCCAAGATTCAGATATCCCCTGGGCCAGTGGTTCTCACATGTTTTAGCACTGGGCCCCATGTTTTTAGAATGATAATCTGTCCAGGACCCACCAGAAGTGATATAAATGGCCGGAAGTGCCGTCATTGTGATGCCAGAGCCTGCTGCTTTCCTGAGAATGCAGCAATAAGTTGGGTTATTTCTCAGCCATTTTCCAATAGCAAAGTGAGAGAACAATCGTATGCATGCCTACACAGGAGCACGTTCCATTGTGTTCAATGGTGCTTACTCCCAGGAAAGTGGGTATGGGACTGCAGCCTGAATCAGAAAGGAAGAAAGCCTATTTACAACCTGGACACAAGCAAAACAACCACACAGCCCTGCCCCTTTCCAGTGTCCCATCTTCCCATATTTTCAATGATGGCTGCCCTATGCTATGTGACCCACCTGAAATTGGCTCGTGACCCACCTAGTGCGTCCTGAAACACTGCTCTGGGGTGTTCTTGTAAACAGAAGTCAATGCTCCAGCTCTACTAGAAGAGTTATGAAAGCAAACATAAACTACTATATGGAAGTACATTTACCTTACTGAGAATTTTTGCCCATCAGCCCCCTACCAAACCCCCCTCCCCCATCCAAAGCAGTCCACTGACATCCAGGTCCTAAATTACCACCGTTTTCAGCATAAAAATAAACATGTGCTGAATCCCAGTTGATGAATTTTGCACCTGATTGTATGAATTCTGCTCCTAGTTACTTGGTGTAAAACCTACTTGTTTTCATCAGGCAATTTAGAGCAAAAGAAAATGGACACCACCGTTAAAAGTGGAAAACTATTATAGCTTGTGGTGTTTCTTGTTATTGTTCTATGCTTGTTTCGTGCCCTATTCAGGGCTAGCCTCCACAAGAAGCACAGTGACACGGCCTCTTTGAGAGATAGATTCCAGAGGGGGTGCCATTTTCCTGCCTTCCACCTCCATCTATCTCTGTGTGTCATTTAATGAGAACGAACACAGATGCCATTTTGATTTTTCACTTCAGAAAGAAAAATGTTGTAGGCCGGCACAGCTTCGCCATCTTATTTCATGGACTTTTTCCTGAAAGAAGGCCTTATTTGAAACATGGAAAGGAAGTCTAACTAAAACTCCCATCTCAGCGAACCCATTTTTTTAATATATTCCATTCAAAGTTATGCTTGACTTCAAGAAAGTTAGTTAAAAAAGGGTTTTGAAAAGTTAGCTAATTAAGGACCATGAGAAAGAATTTGGGTTTGCGTTTGGTTCCTCCGACAGCGTCGATGAAGCAAATGGGTTATAATGACGAGGATTCAAAAGAAAGACCATGTGGTTTATCAGCATCCTCGTAATCTTTCAATTTAACAGAATCATTTAGAAGGGAAAAAAATTCTCTCTCAGGAGAGCATGAACGATTAACTGTTTACTCCAAACACCGCTTCTACCATCCTGAAGTTGTCCCCATTACCCTAGGAAATAAATGCGGCTCTGAAAAGAGATTTGTTGTAAACAGTTTTTTTGCATGAATAGAGTTCTGCATGAATGCATTTATGAAGCTGCAGAGCGAAAACAGACATTTAAGTTGACAAAAGAATAAATATTACATGCAGATGCAGTTTATCATGAACTACAATCCAATCCTGGACCCAATCCTTCTCCCAACTATATGGAACATCAACGCTATAAGAAAAGGTTTCCATATTACAAATCCAGACAGTTTTAATGCTCCTGATGGGGTCTAGTCCTATTTGACTGAGGTTAGAAGATATTTTGCCTTTAATGCAGTATAGGCAGGAGGAAAGAATATGCTCTCTCTCTCGGCACAAACCTAACCTGGAGTTAGGCCGGCACAGTTAGGCCAGCAAAGTTTGGCCAGCACAAGGGACACCGTAAAGCGTGCTTGGACCACTCTTGGAGTCAGGGAGGATGGCGCCCGTCTGTGTGCTGGCCTCCTTGACTCCAAGAGTGGTCCAAACACACTTTACGGTGTCCCTTGTGCCGGCCAAACTTTGCTGGCCTAACTGTGCCAGCCTAACTCCAGGTTAGGATTGCTCTCTCAGTCTCTGCACATGCAAACACGTGCTACTATATGCATGTTCACCTATTCTGGCTTTGATCCTGCGGTGGTATCAAAACTCCTTCATTATTTTTCTTTATATATAGTCTGAAGAGAAAAAAAAAGTCTGTATTTTTCCAGGCAACTCCCAATGCCACACACATGGCTGGAAACAAAGTGGGAGGTAATATGGAAGGAGCAGGCCACCAAAGTAACCAAAAGCACCCTTCTCACATCGCTCCAGTCCCACTGTACTTAACTCTTCAGAGAACCGAGCATCATTGCTAACAATGGATGAAACCACGGGCAGGAGGCTGAAGCCAGCAAACTGCATGCAGATGATTTTAATCAGCGCTCTGTATATACTGGTGGGCTTAACTGAAGGGGTGGGATACCACAGACGGGCTAAATACTGTCTCTGTTCAACGCACAGCAGGTATCACAGGGATTGGACACACCACCCTTCCCATAAAGTTCATTTGTGGGTTTTTGTCGGGATTAACCTCTGCTGCGAAGCAGGCCCCTTCGGCACCGTTCAACCGGCGTTACCCAGATCTCGCTTGTCGTTGTACCGGCAAAGATCAACCACACAGAAGAACCCCAAGGAGCTCTCACAGACATCACGCTTGATGAACGCAGAATCTAAAGGGATGGCACTCCTCCAATTAAATCCTAATGAGCGAAACATTTCCCTAATCCTTAGGTAACGTGAGCAAGCAAGTCAGACAAACAGCTGCAGCCAGGAGACAAGCTTCTCACACTTGCAGGCGTGAATGGTGGGGACGAGGACTGCTTGAAAACTCTACAGGTTGACGTGCTCCACACTTCTCCCCACAACCCTTCAAACCAGTCACAGAAAGTCCAGCTATCTCCTGCTATCCTCTTCTCTTTATTCTATCTTCCAGCTGTATCTCCACACTTTTTCAAGCGGTGTTCCTCCTATTTAGCAGGGGGGGGAGTAACTGTCCCTCGTCACCCCAGCACAGTGTCTTTTCTAGTGGCTGTTGCTGCTGATATTCTGGTTTGTAGATTGAGAGTCCTTTTGGGACAGGGTGCCATTTTAATGGTAATTTGCCTGTAAACCATTTTGCGGACTTTTTGTTGTTGAAAAGTGGTATATAAATAGTGTTGGTTGGTTTCCACTGCTTCTAATCACCCAATCCAACAATGCACATACAAACATCTGAAGCTGCCAAAGTTCATCCTGGGCAGAACCGTCTGTGCTGACTGATGAACAGTCTTCAGGGTTTGAGAACAGGCTCCTTTCCAGTCCTACCCAGAGATCTCAGGAAACAAACCTGGGGCATTTTAGATGTCCACGGCCAACAGAATAAGGGCACAATCCTATTCAGCATTCCAGCGCTGACGCAACTGTGCTAATGGAGTGTGCACTGTATCCTGCTGTGAGAGGACAGTCATTGCGGCCTCTTTGATGTGATGGGACATTTGTTCCCATACCTTGGGGTTGCATTGCGGCTGCATCAGTGCTGGAAAGTGGATAGGATTGGGCCCTAAATTCCTGGCATTTGTTTACTGGTTAAGATAAGAACATAAGAAAAGCCCCTGGATCAGGCCAAAGATCTAGTCAATCTTCCTGTATATCACGGTGGCCCACCAGATGCCTTTGGGAGCTCACAAGGTATTGCCACTCTCTTAAAGGTAAAGGTGAAGCAGCTGGGGTTACCTCCGTCAGAGGCTACAGAGAACCCTTACGAGTCTCTACGCAATCATGATAATATTGGCCAAGATCAAACAATTGTCAATGTCCAACCACTGAGAGCATAATCCTAACCTGCAGTTAGGCTGGCACAGTTAGGCCAGCAAACTTTGGCTGGGGCAAGGGCCACCATAAAGTATGTTTGGACCACTTTTGGAGGCAGAGAAGCCAACACACGACATGCAACATCCTTCCTGACTCCAAGAGTGGTCCAAACGCACTTTATGGTGGCCCTTGTGCCGGCCAAACTATGCTGACCTAACTGTGCTGGCTTAACTCCAGGTTAGGATTGTGCTCTGAATCAGCAAGGCAGCTCCTGCTAGCCTTACATGGATTTATCAGGGCCTTTACCAGATTGAAGCATCAAGCCAGAATAACTATGATGTCAACCGGCAGCCCAGTCCTAAAGCATGTTTGCGCCGACTGGAGAACCGGCAGTGCTGGCACAAGGATCCTGATCCTGCACCAGCTGGAAGGTAGATTTGCACTGGGTGGCACAGGGGACGGCAGAGGGTGGTGGGAGGGTGTGCCAGTGGTGGGGGAGTAGGCGTTTCTGGGTGGGGTAGGGTCAGCGGCGGCATTCAGCCGGTACACTGGGTGGGACTTACCTTTGAGCGGCAGTCCGCCTGTTGCGTCACCGCGCGTTCCGGCAGGCGGGAAAGCGGCGGGACGCGCGGTGACGAAACGGGCGGACTGCTGCTCAAAGGTAAGTCCCGCCCAGCGTACCGGCTGAATGCCGCCACTGGGTAGGGTGGAACGGAGGAGATTGTTGGTGGCAGAGCGTGCCATATCCGAATCCCCATTCCTGGACCTTGGAGCCCTACAAGGGACAGTGCTACTGGCTCAGACCAACCATCAAGTCCAACTCTCTGTTTCCAGCAGATACTTCTGGGCGGTCACATGCTGGATATGAAAGTGGGGGCCACTGTTCATACACATAATCCTACAAGCAGTGGTCTACCCTATTTAAGAGTCAGTGCTATTAGGAGAGCTCTGTCCATAATGTCTGAAAAAAATGATCTTGGATAGAAACTGAGGATGTCTAACATGAGGCAACTGCGTTTTAATTTTAAAAGCGGGTGGCTTTTGCTGAACATCAAGAGCTGTGCTCCAAAATGTCCAAGATTCCCAGTGTCCGCGATGAAAAGGCAACACATGGCAAGCTTTGCTGGAGGAATACATAGATCTCTTGCTTCTTTCAAGCCACCAAACCTGTGTACTCGCGGTCTGCTGGATCGCGGCCAAAGCGCCTGCAAATACCATAAAATTATAGTTCAAATATGTCGTTTCCGCTTTGCTACGGAGCAAATTAATGTCCTGAACTTGTCGGTAATGTGCTGCAATTTTAGGCTAACCGGCTTCTTATCAAGACATACATTCCATAGCTTTATACATGTATAACTACACACAACTTTACCAACCATTAGAGAAAAAAAAGTTAACACCATAATTAAGTCCTCCCTCACAAGCAAAGTTGTTATTGAAAGTGACAGGCTCAAACCACAGAAGAATCATAAAGATGATTAATTATACAAACTAATTCTTGTTTCGGAAGATATTTCTCCTGAAAACATATGCCAGGACTAGCGAGAGAGCATGGCTCTTGCAGAATTTTGCAAACAACAACGCCATTACATCAACATAATGTCGTTTTAACCCACATTTGGCACTAACATTTTTTTTCACCGAATTCCCTGTTGCACAGGCAAATAGCTATAACAATTACCTAGTCAAGCTGATTTTACTGTGTGTATAAAGAAAAAAAGCAACTAAATGGACTTGGAAAATAGGTTTACTATTCCTACTAGCTAATTTGTGATTTTAAATGCACTTTTCCATTGTTCCCAATTAAGTTTCTGCCCAATATGGTGAAATGTAATTTTAAATGTGCCTCTGCGTTATTCTACGTGGACTGTACAATGAAATTCTGTTATTGCCAAGTCACACTGATGTGCTCCTCTCTTGTTCTTGTACATGGGCATCTATCAGGAGGGGCAAAAAAGCTTCTTAAAGTGATCGCCAAGACACACCGATTACCTTGGGAAGCTTTTTTGGTCATTCCTGATAGATGTCCGCTTATGAGAGCAATGCTTTAGAGCAGTGGTTCCTAAACTGTGGGTCAGGACCCACCAGTGGGTTGCGAGCCAATTTCAGGTGGGTTGCAAAGCCCTAGAGCAGCCATATTAAAAATATGGGGAAATAGGATGCTGGAAAGGGAAAGGGGTATGTGGTTGTTTTGCTTGGGTCCAGGTTGTAAATAGGCATTTTAACCTGGGGGAAATAGACTCGGGGACCGGAAATACCCTTTCAAGCTATGCCATTATCACAGTATATTGCATGGATCTGTGGATTGGCCAGGTAGCCCTTTTAACCAGTGTAAGTTCTTCCCTTTATTTTATATAGAAGTCTAAAACTGAAAAACATGACATAGGTGTTGTTTTTTCCTCCACTGGCATATAAAATAATGTGTACATTAAAGATCTCAAAGACTTGAGGGAAACTAAAGTAATGAATATTGTAATGAGAAACACAAGGATTTGGAGTGATAATTACTGGACTTTATTCTACTTACACGGGCTTACCCCCTGCAGACGCTACCAAAGCTAAAACTTTTATCACTCCAATAATCAGCAAGGGGTGATGGCCTTCATAAAACACGGTAATTAAATTGACTTGATTTTTCAAACTTGGGTTCCCCTCCTCCTTTTCATTAAAAGTTTCCAATTTAAGCAGCGTGCATTGTTTTTTTTAAGAAGGACACTGGATCCATCAGTCTAACTATTTCTCTTTTAAGTACCTACAGGTGTGGGCAAAACTGTTTGACTTTTTTTTTCTAATTTAAAGCAATCATTTGACAAAAATAGCAGTAGTTTTTAAATGCAGTTTCAGCTATCCTGTCACAGTGGCTATATATTTGGCTTTTCTATACAATTGAGTGTTGTATAAAAATGGGATGAATATGGGATGTGGGATGAATATGTTAAATAAAAATGTATCAGAAAAAGATTTGTTCCCAGATGTAACGTTTGCAAAAGGGCTAGATTCTGCGCAGGATCTGATCCACATCTGAAGTCAACATCAATATCTAGGCACATGATATAAACAACAAAACACATAACCTAAGGAGTTCTCAGGTCCCGATTATGAATCCTTCCATGCTTGCCAAAGCTGTGGAGTTGCTCTCAAGGTAACAAGCACAATCACAATCAAGAAATTTCAGCTCCAATCCTACATTATTCCAGGGTGGTAAGCGGTGTTGGGATTCAAATAAATTAACAACCGGTTCTATGATGTCATAGCCGGAGCCAAAAAAACCCCGAAGCCAGCCGAGGTAAGCGAGTGGGCGGGGCCTGGCCATTTAACAACCGGTTCTATAGAACCTGGGCGAACCCCCTGAATCCCACCACTGGTGGTAAGTAATCCTTGGCTTGCTCACTTGGCAAGCATCAGGCCCAGGGGACCAAGGAGGAACATTTTACCAACATTAGCTCTTTCTTCAAGAATACATAGCACAGTATTATGAATGGCTTCACAAAAGTAAGGGCGCAATCCAAATTTGCACTGGGACGGCAAGGCCAGCAAGCCTACGCTGTATCCAGCCCAAGTTGGAGCAGGCAGGAGCCTCTCTGGGGCAAGGGCATGTTCGGACCCTTGCCCCAGAGTAGGCACCAGCCGCCCTGATGGGCTTGCTCAGAACTGCGCCTGCTGTTTAGCAGGTGCAGCTCCAAGCAAGCTGCACGGCCTGAATCGGGGCCACGCGGCCTGGGGATAGGAACTTGGATGCGTACCATTCCTCATGTGCAAGAGTACCAAGAGCACCCTTCCTTTGTACCAGGCATCCAAAGTCCCTGTGTTGACCTATTCCTGCAATTCTCTCTCCTCAACAGAGAGAAATACCACAGACCAGAACACCACCCATACAGCATCTGCACAGAGTACACATTTCAGACATTATTTTAGGTGAAGGCCGGCCAGCACATCCGTAAGGTTGACTGCGGTGGTCACCTCAGGCAGTCGATGGACAGGAGGAGCCCCTCTCCCTCTGCCCACTCTCCTCTACTGCTCCTTCTCTTCCTAATCCCTGCACTGGAAAAGGAGGAGGAGTGGAAGCATAGAGTAGAAGAGAGGTGTGGGCTAGAGTGTCTTCAATGTTCCTCTCCTCTTCACTTTTTTTTCCACCCTAGAACTCTTTCATTCCAAAGAGTGGAAGGAGCAAAGGCTGACACATCACAGGTACCGGGGCAGCAGAATTTGGCAGGCTGCTTTAGGCACCAAGAGGCCTTAGACAGTTCCAGGTGGATGGGAGGAACATGCTGTCTCATCATGCCAAAAGCAGCACTGGTTGGGAATGGTAAACAGGGCTAGTGTTCTTTCATCTTGGCAATTTCCGGATTACATGTGCAATGAGATGCTGTATGTTCCTCTGGAAACAGCTTTCTTACATTTCAAAAAGCACTTTCCTTCTAACATCCTTCAGAGTCTACCCAGTTCTTGTGGCACGGTTTCAAAGGTAACATCGAAGATGGGGAATCTCATGGGACGAGCAACAGGAATCGCTATTCACAAAACTTCATGTGGTGAAAAACGAAAGATCTGAGCATCCCGTTGATTTGGATGTGCTCCTAGTTCTCTGAAGCTCAACAAGAATAATTGTTAAGCTTTACAATATTGTACAATATTATTTTTCACCAATGAACAGGACTGTTCTTTGCGATATTTCTTACTTTCATGTCTCCCAATAATAGAGTTTGGGAAAATGGTATACTTAAGGAATATATAGACATGCTCCAGTATCCGCTGGGGTTCCATTCCGGACCCCACCATGGACTCCTGAAACTGTGGATATTAGGGGCGCCTCTTTACAGATAGGGGAACAAGCATTGAAACATTTATATTTGAATTTTTGTTGTTGTTCAGTCGCTAAGTCGTGTCCGACTCTTCGCGACCCCATGGACCACAGCACGCCAGGCCTCCCTGTCCTCCACTAGCTTCCGGAGTTCGCCCAATTTCATATTCATTGCTTCGGTGACACTATCTAACCATCTCATCCTCTGTCGCCCCCTTCTCCTTTTGCCTTCAATCTTTCCCAGCATGAGGGTCTTTTCTAAAGAGTCCTCTCTTCTCATCAGGTGGCCAAAGTATTGGAGCTTCAGCTTCAGCATTTGTCCTTCCAGGGAGCAATCAGGCTTGACTTCCTGGAGAATTGACCGATTGGATCTCTTTGCAGTCCAGGGGACTCTCAAGAGTCTTCTCCAACACCATAATTCAAAAGCATCGATTCTTCGACGCTCTGCCTTTCTTATGGTCCAGCTCTCACAGCCATACATGGCTACTGGGAAAACCATCGCTTTGACTATGCGAACCTTTGTTGGCAGGGTGATGTCTCGGCTTTTGATTAAGCTATCTAGGTTCACCATAGCTTTCTTCCCAAGAAGTAAACGTCTTTTAATTTCATGGCTGTAGTCACCATCTGCGGTGATCTTGGAGCCCAGGAAAATAAAGTCTGTCACTGCTTCCATTTCTTCCCCTCCTATTTGCCAGGAAGTGATGGGAGTGGTTGCCATGATCTTAGTCTTTTTAATGTTGAGCTTCAAACCAATTTTGTCACTTTCCTCTTTCACCCTCATCAAAAGGTTCTTTAGGTCTTCCTCACTTTCTGCCAGTAGAGTGGTATCGTCTGCATATCTGAGGTTGTTGATGTTTCTCCCAGCAATCTTGATTCCAGCTTGTGAGTCATCCAGCCCTGCCTTCCTCATGATGTACTCTGCGTATAAGTTAAATAAGCAGGGTGACAATATACAGCCTTGTCGTACTCCTTTCCCAATTTGAAACCAGTCGGTTGTTCCATGTCCAGTTCTAACTGTTGCTTCCTGACCCGCATAAAGGTTTCTCAGAAGGCAGATCAGGTGGTCTGGAACTCCCATCTCTTCAAGAACTTGCCACAGTTTGTTGTGATCCACACAATCAAAGGCTTTAGCATAATCAATGAAGCAGAGGTAGATGTTTTTCTGGAACTCTCTTGCTTTCTCCATGATCCAGCGAAGGTTGGCAATTTGATCTCTAGTTCCTCTGCCTCTTCGGAAACCAGCTTGTACATCTGGTAGTTCTCGATTCGCATACTGCTGAAGCCGAGCTTGTAGGATTTTGAGCATGACTTTGCTAGCATGTGAAATGAGTGCAATGGTGCGGTAATTCGAGCAATCTTTGGCATTGCCCTTCTTTGGGATTGGAATGTAAACTGATCTTTTCCAGTCTTGTGGCCACTGCTGGGTTTTCCAAATTTGCTAGCATATGGAGAGCAGCACTTGGACAGCATCATCTTTTAAGATTTTGAGTAATTCCGCTGGAATGCTGTCACCTCCACTAGCTTTGTTGTTAGTGAGGCTTTCTAAAGCCCACTTGACTTCACTCTCCAGGATGTCAGGTTCGAGCTCAGTGACTGTACCACTGTGGTTATCAGGAACATTGAGATCGGCCTTATAGAGTTCCTCTGTGTATTCTTGCCACCTCTTCTGAATCTCATCTGCTTCTGTTAGGTCCTTGCCATTTTTGTCCTTTATTGTGCCTACCTTAGCATGAAATTGTCCTTTGACATCTCCAATTTTCTTGAAAAGATCTCTAGTCCTCCCCATTCTGTTGTTTTCCTCTATTTCTTTGCATTGCTCATTTAGAAAGGCCTTACTATCTCTCCTTGCTGTTCTCTGGAAATCTGCATTCAGTTGGGTATATCTTTTCCTTTCTCCCTTGCTTTTGGCTTCTCTCCTTTCCTCAGCTATTTGTAAAGCCTCGTCAGACATATTTGAATTTAGCATCATCCTAAATGGACCAGATATGTAAGTACTAAACCTGGCTATTAAGCGTCACATATGACTCTGCTGTAAGACAAACAATAAGCGATAAGGCTTTAGGCACTGTTTTAAAGAACATCATGAACCAACAAATGCAGAAGCAAATGTATTTCTATATTTAAAAAAAAAACATATTTAAAACCAATGTAAATTTCTCAGCTACATATTAAATGTGATTGCTTTGAAAAAGAATCTAAATACCACATTTCCTATTTGGCAAATAATCAGTAACTGATAGATAAGTTGCTCTTTCAGATCATCATACAAGGGCATACATGTAAGCATTATCTAAGTCTAATCTCCCTGGACATGTGTGTGTAACTCACATTCAGGATTATGGGCAGAATGCTCAAGTGACGGAGAGAAAATAGACCCCTTACTGTGAAAATAAATGTGTTCAGTGATCTTCAGAGATGATGCTGAAATCAAACAGCTTTGGGGGAAAAAGAACAGACACTATGTGACAACAACTTTGTCAGGAAATGAAAATATTAACGCTATTCTAAACTCACTAGTCAAGGACTCCACTATTTGCTTATGTCTTTTCCTTTACTGTGGGACGTGGTGGCGCTGTGGGTTAAACCGCTGCTGCTGGGCTTTCTGACTGGAAGGTTGGCAGTTTGAGACCACGCAACGGAGTGAGCTCTCGTTGCTTGTCCCAGTTCCTTCCAACCCGGCAGCTCGAAAGCACATAAAAATGCAAGTAGATAAATCGGTATCACTTCGGTGGGAAGGTAACAGCACTCCATGCGCCTTGGCGTATATTCGTGCTGGCCACATGACCACGGAAACCTGTCCTCAGGACAAACGCCGGCTCTACAGGCTTAGAAACGGAGATGAGCACCGCCCCCTACAGTTGTTCATGACTAGACCATTTGGTCGTGGGAAACATTTTTTATGATGATGATGATGATGATGATGATGATGATGATGATGATGATGATGATGATTATTATTATTATTATTATTATTATTGTTTAAATTTCTACCCCGCCTTTCTGCCCGAAGGCACTCAAGGCGGCATTACAAATTTAAAACACAATAAAATTCCATCAATTAAAAAAACAATAATTAAAAACAATATTAAAAATAAAACATACAACAAGCCAATCCCATGGATCATAAAAAGTACAAAGATATAAAAAGGATGCAAAAAAGCCAGCCAGCCTGTCAGCAACTAAAAGCCTGCTGAAACAAAAAGGTCTTCAGCCCCCGCCGGAATACCGCCAAAGAGGGAGCAGTTCTTAACTCTAAGGGGAGGGTATTCCAAAGTTGGGGTGCCACCGCCGAGAAGGCTCTCCTACTGGCCGCCACCCCTCTCACCTCTCCTGGTGGCGGCACAGTCAAAAGGGCCCCCCCAGATGACCTCATTTATGTCTACCTTCCTTTTCTGGAGTAATACAATAAACACAATAAACCTAAGAATTGATGATTGGCGGCAATATTATTGATTTGTTAATATGAACACTGACAGTGCAATCCACAGGGGTCTCTGGGCCGATGCATCTCGCATGTGTTGGCCCAGGGCTGTTGCAAAAAGCCTAGAGACACTGGGTCGGCACAGGAAGTCGCGCCAATCCTGGCAAGTGGCAGAGCAACCCAAGTAAGTAACTCCTGCACTGGCCAAGTTCAGCAAAGTGCAGGGGCTTGGGGAGAGTGGGGAAAGGAATTGAGGAGGGCACAGGGGCTTGGGAAGGGGTGGAACAGGAAGGAGGGAGGGCGGAGAGCAGGTGGACCCGTGGGCAGGCCAGCCTGGGGAAGGGTGTTGGAGAGTGGATCTGGCCATTGTGAGAGCTGCTGCTATGGAAGTACTGTATTGTATTCCTCACAAAGCCTACAACTCCCATAAGCACCTTCATCTCTCTTCCTTCTTGTTTGGAGAATAGCTCCATTTCTGTGCTGCCTCTGAAGAAAGTGAAATGGCTCCGGGTTTTTTGGTTGGCTTTCTGTTGTTGCCTCAGAACAATCATTGGCAAGTCATTTTCAAAGAATTTTTTTTAAAAAACCCACCTATGTTTTACCCTTGACTTAACCATGGGTCATAGCAAATTCTATGATTTTGGGCTTAAAATTTGCCCTTGACTTATCCATGAGATGGACTTATACACATGTATATAAGGTAGATATAAAGGTTCTATCCACTCCCTTCAGGAACTTCAGGAGTACAGGATAGGAATCCATCATTTACGTTCCAAGCATATTAGCAGAGGAGAACAATGACTAGTTCACTTTCACAAATTGTACAGAGGGAAATGGTACATGGACCCTTAAACTTTATCACATAAACATGTGTATGCCTGCAGATGAAAAATCTGAAAGGGAAACAAATGGAGGGTTTCAGAATCCCAAAGCATGGAAGATTAAATGCACAGACTTGGCCCTTAATTTTCACTTGGTTCATATAGAGAGACAAATGCTAGGCATTCTCTTTTTAATAAGTATGCACTTCAGTTCTATCAGCAAAGCATAGATTTAGGGCTGGCCTGTGCAATGAATGAATGAGATTTTTGTTCTCCATGCCAATCTTGCTAAGCAATCAGTAGACAAACGCCCCCACCACTGTTGCCATCTCTTATCTTGCAGCCCTCATCCACCTTGGGGAAAAAGGAACTCAGGTTGCTGTTGCTAGGAAGTCATAGAATACGAGTGCTCAGCCTCTTCCAGCAACCGGTGGGTAAGTCTGGGGATACTTCATCATGCAGCCAGAAAAGAATACAGAATCACTGCAATCCCTGAAGGAGTGGTAGCATGGCTGAGTCAGGAGCTTGATGTGAAGAGCTATGGACCAAAAGGAGGAAGACACCACATAGCTACGGTGGTCACATGCGTGCATGTATAACAGTTCGATCCAAAAATAGTTAATCCCAGAAGGATATATAATGTGCAGTGCAATTCTATGCAGGGCCGGCTCCAGGAGTGGTGGGGTCCAATGTGGGGCATACCCACAGGTCCCCCACTTTACCCATGGGGCCCCCACTCACCAAGAAAAATGCTTGTGGTGCTGCACACAGCACCTGGATAATGGTGACATTATGATGTCACTGCCAACTGCTTCCAGGAGGCCCATTTTGGCCCGTTCAGGGGCAGGGGCAGGTGGGAGAGCCCAAGGCAAATCTGCTATGCTTGCCCCATTGACGTACAGTTCATAGAAATCCAGGCTGCAGCAGCCGGTGATATGCTTGCAGCGCTAGTGTGGGACCCCCCCAACGTGATGACATTCGTCACATTGGCTTAAGGCTAGCCCTGATTCTATGCATGCTTACTCAGAAGCAAGCCCCACTCAGTGGTGTCAGCCTACCGGTTCGCTGGGTTGGAGTTTTCGCGGTCGCGGGGCGGGTTTCCACGGTGATCAGCAGCGGGCTGCAGCGGGCGTGCTTTCGCCATAACGCAACGGGACGCAGCGAGCACGCTGCCGATCACCGTGGAAACCCGCCCCGCGACCGCGAAAACTCCGCCCAGCGAACCGGTAGGCTGACACCACTGGCCCCACTGTGTTTAATGGGGAGTTACTTTCCAGTGAGCGAGAGCAAAAGCCTATGAATGTCTACTCAGAAGTAAGCCCCATTGTATTGCAGCCTAATCCTATACACATGTACCTGGGAGTAAGTCCCACGGAACTCAACAGGGCTTACTTCTGAGGAGACATGCCTAGGATTACACAGTTAACAGACTTGTGCCAGCAATTAATTTCTTAGCCTTTTTTTTCCTCATCTGAAGCAAGAAAGATGCAGGAAGTCTTATTTTTAAAAAGTGATGGTTAGTCACCTAAAATTCACCTAAAATTCAACTGGATTCTAATCATAAAACCTTCCCACCATCATTTTTTTAAAAATTGGACTTCCTGTGTCTTTCTTGCTTCTGATGTGGAAAAAAAGGCTAAGAATTTAATTTTGAAGAAAGCAGCAAAACTCCTTTTTTTTCTGACTGATCTGGAAGGGATGAAGAATTCCTTCCCAAGAGTTGGAGAGGGGCTTATGTCGGAGAAATATCCACAGCTTGCCTAGACTCCAGACAATAGGCAAGATCAGACTATATCGTCAATGCAGGTATTTCTAGCATCTGTCAGATCACTCAAGAAAAGAAAAACAACAACACTTTTTTTCAAACAGAACACACACACAGGCACACAAATACACCCAATAATAAATAAATAAAGCACGCTGTCCTGCCAGCACTGTGGCAGAAATTTGACTGTAATGACTTTAGACAGTTTTGCAATTATGATAACGATACAGTGAGATGGTTCGGCAGTCATTTGTGCGCAAAAGTTACTCCCGCAAAAGCAGCCGCCAGCCAAAAATATGAGTCATGCTCAAGCAATTTTGCTATGGGCCATAAAATCACTTTGTGTGAGTTAAAGCTAAACTCTGTATGTGTTCTATAATGTTTCCCTACTGCGGTGAGATGGAGATCCCAGTATCCTATCACAGATAATGACAAAAAACAAATTCTGTCTATAAAAGCTGATTGCTCCGAGAGTCACCCTTGACTGTTCCAAGAATTGTAATGCAGATGCTACGTTTTTATGCTGCATTCAGCAACAAAGAGGCGCATTCCATCAAGCGCACACCATACTGGCTTCAATTTAGTCAGATTTAAGTATGTAGTCGGGGAGGAATTCAGAATAGCCTTACAACGCAGTATATTCAGCCTGCTAATTTCCACTACATCTACTCTTCATCCTGCCGGCTTCTGCTGTTCCTTCCCAACCCGCCGTTTCAGATGTTCTTACATCAGTACCCCATTTAGGCAACTATACCATTGACGGATTCATTCTCTAGCCACGGGAAAGGTTATAAAAAGAAAAAATGCCCCATGAGACTAGGGTAATATGGCAGCTACGACATTGCGCTATAAGCCAGGAAGTCCCCAGTGCAAAAGCATGCCTCTGCAGTGCCCTTAGGAGGGGCTCTTAAGCAAGCCATTGTATCTTATCCTCAGTTCTCATCTGCAATATGGGGATAATAATGATGACAAGGCTGGCGTGAGGACTACTGAGATAATGTTTATAAGGCATCTGAACATTTGCGCATTAGTACAACTGAAAACTTCATACGATCATATTTGGAATGCCCTTCCATCACTTTCTGTTTTCAGCTACTTGTAAATCAAACAATTTTGCAAAACTGAAATCATTATAGCTGGAAACAGGATCTCAATCTAACTATAGTATGATGTTTGATTTGCAGTAACACAGGCAAGACAGAAAACTCAAGGTAGGTAGAAATACAAGCATGACTCTTTTGTTATCTTATATAGAATGTTACTTGGCAGGAAGAATATAGGTGCTATTCCATTGCAATAGCCAAAAGTGACCATTTCCAACACAAAGGTTTGTATGTCCCATCCTAAACAATGCTGCGCTATGAAAAAGTCTGAAATTAGACCATCAGTCAAGTTCAAGAAGGAGAACACAGCAACATGGAAGCCACATTTCAAAACAAAAAAGGCTCATTAATCATATCATTAAGGGCCAAATCCTATCCAGATTTCCTCAATAAGGGAATGTTTGTTCCCTTACCTCGGGGTTTCATTGTGGCTGCATCAGTGCTAGAAAGTTGGATAGGATTGGGCCCTAATGGTCTGGGCCATTCCCCAAATAAGGGTATTTTTACAGCAATGCAATTTTTGTATTTATTCAATTAATCCACTAATTAAAATAAATCTCCATAGGTTCTCTGTTAAAACAATAACATTGATGAGGCTAAGCCAGTAAACAGGGTGAGAGTTTAGCACACGTTTTGTTTTAGTCTTACTTAAAGAGTGTGTGTGTATGTGTGTGTGTGTGTGTGTGTGTGTGTGTGTGTGTGTGTGTGTACAAGTCCTGAAGGCTTAAATTGGGTGATCAAAAAAGGTATAAATAATCAAGTAAAATCAGGCTATAACAGTAGAAATAGCTATTACTATAATTTTGTTTCAGTATTTCTGCTTTCGTATTTTAGAACAACTATCAGAAAGACAAGAGATCCCGATCCATTCTTGTACACGTAAAACAGCCAGGGCTGCATCCGCATAACCTGAACAATAGGTTGCTATCATTCCAATCAGCAGTTTCCCCTTCCAAACAGCCAATTGGCCCAATGACAGCTCATTTCAGAGGGATGTTGGTTGAGAATCATGCCTTTCTTGGCACACAAAATTCCCCATCCAGTTTGGAAATACCCATATAGAAGCTTACTGAGGATAGCAACTTATATAAGACATGTTTAAAATAGTGTGTATTTGTACACGTGTTCTAATAAAAATATAGTGGTTGGATACACCATGAGAAATGTGGACAAATAAATGAAAAAGGCAACAATCTACCTAAATTAATGATCTTAATTCAAAAAATGGGACTGTTCCTCTTTTCATTCGTTTATTTATTCTTCAAAGAAATCAGCAGTGAAATTCCTTTCAACAAAATAATCAGTTTTGAACAGTTTTCTAATAAAGAAATACTTGTTGGCCACACCCTTAGAAAGCTGCATATATACATAAAGAGTGACATAGGTTGTAGTACTTAAAAAAAAAAAGAATACACACAGACACAGACACACAGACACAATCAGTATTGAACATGCTGAGATGGGTACCTCTGTTGAAATCCAGTGCAGATCTCTCCACCTAAAATTTGCAGTTAGTTTGAAGGCCCTCAAATTAATGACCAAACTCACTCTAATTTCAAGGAGACTGGATAGCTGAATTGACTAACGGCATCAATAAACTGATAAATGTTTCTGGCCTCAATGTAAAAAAAATTGAAGAGTGCAATCTTAACCTGGAGTTAGGCTGGCACAGTTAGACCAGCACAAGAGACACCATAAAGTATGGTTGGACCACTCTTGGAGTCAAAGAGGCCAGCACACAGACGTGTGCCATCCTCCCTGACTCCAAGAGTGGTCCAAACATGCTTTACGGTGTCCCTTGTGCCGGCCAGACTTTGCTGGCCTAACTGTGCTGGCCTAACTCCAGGTTAGGATTGCGCTCTAAATCAACTTGAAACAGAAAACACAAGTATCTCTAAAAATAAGGTCAAGTACCTCTCCGACATCATAGATCCAGATCCTTCCTTCCGAGTCCCCGACTGCAACTTCTTTCCCAGTTTGGGCCCAACGGACTCTATTGAGTGCAGAGGCTCCTTCGATTGTCACACTGGCCGTTGGAACCTGCGGAGGAAGTTTTCATGGGGATGATGACAAAATTGTGATATACAAGTCTGCTATTTTGCAAAAAAAAAAAAAAAAACACCAAACACACCATGTTTGAGTCAACGGATGACCTTTCCTTGAAATGGCTTAGAATACCATAGATCTCTTGTGATGTGGAGTTAGGGTCAGAGAGAAATGAAGAGGCTTAAAAAGGATTCATTGTTATCCACTTGCAGGCTGCACTAACGGGGGTGGGGGGACACGCAAAGAGAGAGAGAACGGCACATGGAGGAGACTCAGAGAGGCAAAAATACTTTCTCACAATCAATAGGAGAGTGAGTGACACAAATCTTTTGCTTTAGATCCTGAACAGGGAGACACGCAAAAGCCACAGCGACTTGATTTCTCAGCATGCCCTAATAGAGGATCAAAAGATGAGTTATGAGTCAGCTGAGTGGCAAGGATTAATGAGCTCAAATGTGGTGCAGCGCATAAATTGAAAACGGAGAGGAGCGTTAACAGGGTTTCATATAAACATTTTACTGACCTACAGCAATTAGTTGAGATGAGACAGGATGGAGTCAGGAACAAAAGAAAAAGAGACTACAAACATGGCATTCGTAATTTCCACGTGGCTTCTTTTCATTACACACTGGATGCTCTAGATCAGCCATTTTCAACCAGTGGGCTGTGGCATTGGTATCATGTTTCATGCACCTTTAGGATTGCGCCCTGAAGGTTACCCAGCGTTGTCATTCAGCCGGAATGCTGGGCGGGAGAAACGGGTGAGCGGCAGCCCGCCCATTGTGTTCTGGTCCGTTTCACCGTTGGCTGCCGCTCACCCGTTTCTCCCGCCCAGCGTTCCGGCTGAATGACAATGCTGGGGTTACCCAATAGCAGATGAGCAGTGAATTGCCGCCACTACTGTTAGTAGTCCTCAGGGCCAGCCCATCCATGAAGCCAAATGAAGCGGTCACCTCAGGCAGCAGATTTTTTTGGGGGGGGGGGGTTTTTGTTGTGTTGCCCATCTCTGTACACCTACTTGCCTCCACTGCTTCTCCTTCCATGCCCTGGATTTGAAAAAGGAAGAAGGGGGCTGAGAGGAAGAGGAAGTGTGGAGGAGAGTGATGGCCTAGAACATTGCAGAGTGGGAGGAGCAGAGGCTGGCACAACATCGGGTGAGGACATCAAGATCTTAGGGTGGCCCTGATAGTCCTTGAGTAAATTTGTTTAGTGGAACCTTATCCACTGGTAGGACTTGCAGTCCTCATTCATTTCAATTAAGCTTGTAAAGCACATGTGTCTGGGACACAGTGGCCTTTTAGATTAGGGGTCTCCAAGCTATGGTTTGGGGGCCAAATCCTGTCTGCCACTAGATTTTATCCAAAAATACAGCAACTTGTATTTTTGTCAGAGCATTTGCTAATGCTTAACGTTTTTTCTCATTATATATCATTTCTCAGTGTAAGCGTGGCATTGTTTATTTGTAATTATCACATTTCTTTTATGTTCTGAATCATACTATGCCAATTACGAAAAAAAAGATTCATATAAAACTTTTTCATTCATGTATAAAACTGATTTTTTCCCACCCACAAAAATGTGTAAAATATACAGTTTGGCCCTCAAACTGGAGACCCCTGTTTTAGATGCTTTAGGGAGAATTCATGAATCTTGTTTCTAAGCACATGTGTTCAGAAAAATGTTGTTACATATATTACAGCACAGCACAGGTATATATTTCTGAGCTGCTTTTACCTCAATACAGTATTCATTTCTTAATAAAACACATAAAAAGTTCAGTTGAATAGTGGCAATACAAATTAAATGATGGGTTTTTACTGGCCAGTTCCTGCAATGCTAAAAATGGACAAAAATTACTAAAACTGAACAATTACTGAAACAGGTCAGCACTTTGTTATTTTATTAATTGCAGAAAAATGGAGAAGGGAGAAAACCTGATTGGGAATTTATTTCTTTTAAATATTCATAATTAATCTTCTGCAGCCATTGAAGAGACCAGAAATAACCTCCAGATATTTGAAAATGCTACCAAGAAATCCTATTCTTGTAAAACAGAGGATTGTAAGTCGGGCAGAGTTCTGAAACTGACAGCCAACGATAGCTCATAAAAATATGGAAAGAAGCTATTTGCCTGATTTTCCATCTTAGAGCATACATCCATTTTTCGGCATAAATTGAATACCACAACTCGCTCTCTTACTATGCAAACAAACGATAGCGTTCTAAAGCCAGAAAGCTGGACAGAATCAATGCCATTGTCCAGCAGCCCTATTCAAAACAGGGTCTACTTAATGAGCTGGGCGGTGTTACTGTCTTATATCTAGCATCCCCGTAACAGAAGCCTGTTTCATTTCACAGATGCACTTGTGTGCATTATGGAATATGGATAAGCCCATAAAAGAGGCATGAAGAGATTTGCATTAATCTAATAGGAAATACATTGGGAAAATGAAGGGAAGAAAAAAGGCAAATCTTTTTAGGCGGTTTCCAAAACTTTCTCAAGCTCCCCTAGTTTTTGAGTACTGTCCCGTATTTCATCATTAATTGTACTAGGAAGGTGCAAATTTTTCAAGACAGGGAACACCATTTTTACAAGGTAGAGGTCTTTTGTGATTTGGTCTAACTGGGTCATATTTAAATACCATGTGAAACAGGAAAAGAAAATTCCTGTAGGCACTGCATATCCAATCTGGGACCCACTACATATGCAGCTGTGGTAGCAGTATTTCCTCCAGCTTTTAGGATTCCCCCCATCTTGTCATCCAAAATAGGTGCTTCCTTCTAAATTCGTGGGGGAAATGTACAGATGCATTTTTGCCCCAAAGGTCTAATATGGTTTGTGGATGATTTTTGGACCAGAGGGAACAAAACAGAGAGTTTTAACAAGATTCCTTGAACTGAAGAGCAATAAAAGGAAAACGGATCAAACACCAAAAGTGACTGCACATCAAATACACAAAACGTTAGATAACTGTAATCCACGTACGTCTTATCTATAAAACAGTAGTGCAATGTAGTCATACCCTCAACAGAATTAGCCAGAAGGACAATTTCATTGATTTTTAGAACTGGAGTGCCTAGGTACAGTAACTGACTTCCTATAATAGTTGAACTATAAGAACATCCTTCTGGGAATCCAGACCTGCCTTTTAAACCTGCAGTGTGACATACTGATAGGCTTGTAAAGTTTGTGTGTGTGTGTGTGTGTGTGTGTGTGTGTGTGTGTGTGTGTGTGTGAGAGAGAGAGAGAGAGAGAGAGAGAGAGAGAGAGAGAGAGAGAGAGACAGAGACAGAGACAGAGAGTAGGTACTTTTTTTTGTACTCGCTTCTAAGGCTGTTATGTGTGCTCCACCCATCCTAAGCACATCTTGCAAAAACAAATTTGGATGAAACAAGTGGAACGTTTTAGACTGTGAGGCTGCTGCCTCAAGCCCAAATTTGTGTGCAGGATCCAGTGATTTCTAAGGTTCTTATTTTGTGCATTGAGGGTAATATAACAATCTCAACGAGATTGGATTTGGATTTAAATCCAAGCTTAACTAGGTTATGGATTAGATTCAAGTTACTGATTTCATTCATAGTCAATCTGATGCAAACCCTTTCTGCAATAACAGACCAGTTAGTTTGCAGCTATCGGAAGACACTATGGCTTAAGGAGATGATCCAACTGAAGCACAAATGTCAGTGGTTTCAATGAGAGTAATTTAAGCACATGCTTAACTTGTGCTCTAAAATCAAGATGCTTGAAGTATGCTGAACTTTCCCTGGATTGTGGCCTAATAGTTCTGGGGAAATAAAATCATTATAAAGAAAATTTCTCTTTTGCCAGGCAAAGGATCAAAAGACTAATCGCTTTCCATTGAATTTTCTCCTTGGCTGATATCATAGCTCTCTGATTTTTCCTGGCAGGAGGTTTGGATTGAATTTATTCTTGCTGATGTTCTAGGAAAAACGAAAGTTTATCTGCCTAGCGCAGGCGAACGGTCCAAATTAAACAAACGAGAGTAAAGTAAATGCAAAGGGCTCCAATCCTGCTCTCAGTCCCCCCTGCTTCAACTGCATCGATTACAGTGCAATTTCCATGTCAGTTACCATGGGCACCATTGCAATCTTAATAAAAAAAAATATATATATTATCAAATCAATTCCAGAAAGAAAAATGTTTTTTTCCCCTTTTTTCGGGTGATCATATGGTTTTGATATGATGCGTTCTTAAAGGCAACACCTGTGGGGATGTGTCCCTCTCCTGTCCTCCCCCCAAAGAAATGCGGGAGAGAAATCTCCTCCCGATTCATCCTCCTTCAGCTGCATGCTTTATAATTAAGCCGGCTCTGCAGCTTCCTGCTCAGAACACTTCAAAAGACAGTTGCGTCTCCACTTGACAATCCAGTTTGCAGTATTCGTCCCTCCTTACCTGTCTAAGGTGATATACGGCACGCAGCAGTAAAAACTTGCATTTTCTTTTAACTGAAATGTACATCAGTCAGAGTAATATAAAACAAGGAATTAACCTCCCTCCAATCCCCCCCCCAAAAGAAAGAGATGACAAAAATATCGGCACTTGTTGCTTTTGCCTGCTTCACTTGGTTTATTCTCTACTGAGCCGCACTTCACATGCATATAAATCCATCACTTTCTCAGGCTCTGATGCATCACCAATGAATTAAGCCCTGTCTCGTCATGAAAGCTCCTGCCTGAAGCTTCCACGGCGCCACAGAACTTTCCGGATTCTCTGCTCCTGCAGACCAACAGTGTTATTGTTCTGCTATTGTGAAACTTATTTTTTTTTGAATCATTATTATTCATTTCTCTAGCATTTTAAGTTCACAAAGCACTTTACAAGCGCTTCGTTCTTTCATCCAGATCCCCGCATTGTTCTCTGATAATTCTTCCAGGATTTGAACAGTACGTCTGCCAGTCGGCCTGCTGAGAAACGTATTGGTAACATGGCACAAAGCAAAGATTTTTCAGAGCTGATTTGCAGATATTGGCTGCGTGACGTTTACAACTTTATGTTACAAGACTGTGCTGGCAAGAAAAACAAGACAAAAAGTTCAAGGGGCAATTTCCGCAAAATCAGAATTAAGTACAATGATTTCACAACTGGAGATGAGTCAAAACTGCAGGCCTTTGAAAGGCAAACTAAAATGACATTATATTATGAAAAATTGTAAAAGAACACAGAAAGTGGCTATGGTAAGGGGTATTGATTT
Organism: Lerista edwardsae; assembly: GCA_029204185.1. Classification (NCBI taxonomy): domain Eukaryota; kingdom Metazoa; phylum Chordata; class Lepidosauria; order Squamata; family Scincidae; genus Lerista; species Lerista edwardsae. Next base: position 17,671,271 of record JAJKFI010000009.1, read on the forward strand.
TCATATACAAAACATAGCTTCTCACAAAGCTTTCCAATTTCACTGCTTCATCGATGCTAAACCAGAACACACTGTTTTCTCTGTGTGGTTCCTATTTTTAAATTTCTGCCTGCTACTAGTATGAACATCTTTGTCCTAACGTTTTGGGACTTTAATTGCACAAGAAACTTTGCGTAGCTTGGGGAAAAAAAGTGTGTGTCTGTATGTGCGTTTGCATACATGTGGTGGGTGTGAGGAAAACTATCCTGCAATGAAAAACAAGGAACATACAAATGATTGTTTGTTTATTAGGAACTTTCATAGCCCACTTCTCAATTTGAAAATAAAATAAAATAAAATCCTCACCACAGAGGAGAATAAGACACAACTGGGGAAAAATAGCAATTTAAATTGATAAAACCATAATAAAACAATGAAAGCAATCCAACAGGAAGTATTAAATTATATCACTTTTATAGATTAGGCTTTAATCATTACATTTTGACTGATGTGTTTGCTAAATATATTAAATATAAATACTTATGAATTATAAAAGAAATAGCAATCTAGATCTGTCCTTATCGTAACGTGGCTACCTTCACAAAAGTATGAAAGGAAGACATTGTCACCTGTAGTGATGAAAGATCACCTCCCAAAAATCAAGCAGCAAAGTATTACAAGTCTAAGAGCACAATGTTATGCATCTCTACTCAGAGGACAGTATCATCGTTGAGTTCAGTGGTACTCATTCCCAGGAATCCTAAGCTTTCTCTCTCGCCTTTTAGGGCACAAACATGCAAGTAAAAAGGACAGGACAATACTTGGCACAATGATGGCACACTAACTTCCACTGACGCAGTGCAATCCTATCTATGCCAACACGGAAATATATCCCATTGCACACTGACCCTGCTAATTGGGCAAAAGGCACTTTTTCAAGTGGTGTTCCTCTTATATTTAGCAGGGGGAGAGGAATTGTCCCTATTCACCCCTGCACAACAATGTTGTTTTCTAGTGGCTGTTGCTGGTAGCGTTCTGCATTTTTTAAGATTGTGAGCCCTTTTGGGACAGGGAGCCATTTAACTTTATTATTTTTATTTGCCTGTAAACCGCTTTTGCTTTAGGGGTGTATTTTAAGATGGATTTTTAAAGATGCATCTGGGTTATACATTTATCTATACTGCATGGTGGGCACTGAAATAGGTTTTTGATGCTGTGGCACCTGCATTTCCCTGGTGATAATTTCTTCACTAATAGCACTTAGAAGAATCACCTAGCTAGTGACTGAGGCCAGTAGGTCTCTAAGGCTGCTGTGCTGACAGAGCAAAAGAAGATTGAGTTTCCATCCCAATCTTATGTGTATAAGATAAGACAGTTTGCATTTCAGGGCAGTAACCTCCAAAGCGTGCAGCAACTTGAGTAAATATGCCTAGGACTGGGTTCCATGCATTCATAGGACGACAGCCATGCAGAGGACCAAGACTTCAACAGGGTTTAGTAGTTGCAACTAAGGGCCCAATCCAACTTTCCAGTGTTGATGCAGTTGTGCCAATGGGGTGTGCACTGTGTCGTGCTGTGGGAGGGCAGTCATGGAAACCTCCTCAACATAAGGGAATGTGCATTCCTTCACCTTGGGGCTGCATTGCAGCTGTATCAGCCCTAGAGAGTTGGATAGGATTGGGACCTAAGTGTGCATAGTGTGAGCCCTTTGGGGACAAGGAGTCATTTATTGATTTACTTTACGGTGTAAATCACTTTATGAACTACTCTTGTTGAAGAGCAGTCTATAAAATATTCATTCCATTAATATGTTATATTAATATATTATTATTATTATTATTAATAATAATAATAATAATAGTAATAGTAATAATAATAATAATAATAAAAAAAAAGCTGTGAACCTGCAACTTGATTCTGTGCATGCAGACTCAGAAATAAATGCTAGGAGATTTAAAGTGAGAAAGGGCCCAATCCTACCCAAATTTCCAATGCTAATGCAGCCATGCCAATGGGGTGTGCACTGCATTCTGCAGTGAGGCGGCAGTCACAGACACCTCCTCAAGGTAAAAGAATGTTTGTTCCTTTGCCTGGGGGCTGCACTGCGGCTGCATCAGCACTGGGATGCTGGGATAGGATTGGGCCCTTAATCCTGAGTGCGGCCGGAGGCTGCAATCTTAAACACACTGACTAGAGAATGAGAATCTGTGGAGTGCTGCAACATTCGCTTCTGCGTAAATATGAATAGGGCAATGACAAGCGGTGTGGCAGGTGAGGCAGAACCACCCCACTAGAAAAGTACCTGCCACTGCTGCTGTCGTGGCTGTGAACCAGCAAACACTTACAACCCAAGGGCTCCAGCTGCTCCGAGCTCATTGGTTGTAAGCCTTTGCATGATCACAGCAGTGGTGGCACTTTTCAAAGAATTCCAGTGAGTGGTTCTGCCTCACCTGCCATACCTGCACCATACATCTCTGGAATAGGATTGTGTTATTCCTAGCTTTTCTCAGCATGGGTAGCACACTCTCCTTTCCCTTTCCCATCACCCACGCAAATGCTTATGGGATATATTGTAGTCGGCCATTAGCCTGTTACTTTCAGAAGGGGGACAACCAAATCAGCAAGAAGGGAAGGGGCCATGTTCACCTATCATATCTCCATGTCTCCAGAGGAGAGAACCACACTGTGAAGGCTATATCTGGGACTAAGGATTCGGTGAATCCTTAGAATAGACTAGCCTGCCCCATGTAAGCCACCTTGGGCATTTGCTTTGGCATGGGAAAGACGGAATATAAATTATTCCAATAAAATAAATAAATAAATGCCACACGTTCAGAGCCATGACTAAGAAAGGAGGTGACTTGCACTTCCTGCTTGTTTTTGTCTGTCTGTTTCCAGGTAGCATGCATTGCAAAAGGGAAACGGGAACATTTCCCCTGCAGCAAAGTGTGAAAGCTGCAAATGCGTGTGCTGTTTGCCTGCAGCGGGAACAGAGAAGCAGAAGTTTCTGCCTATACTGGAGGACAAAAACAAAAAACACAGAAATGGGAAAAAGAGATGTAAAAAAAAGGCCAACCATTACCCACAAAAGCTAGTCTTCAAAAATGTGAGTCCACTCTAACTTGGTAACTCTGCAGTGCACAGTAAAAGAAGGCACACCACTGGTGTAACTGAGGGTGATGGTGGTGCATACATTACTTGTGTAACAAGGGGCGAGAGCATTGATAACACCTTAGGATGCTGTTCTTCCGGGCATGGTATACCACTTCCATGTTCAGTACAGGGCCCCCTAGTAGAATATGCAGTGGTGGTGTCCATGAGAAGAATCAGGATAGCACCACGACAACACACCCTGAAGCAAAGTTTCTCTCCCATTTGCGCTGCCCATAGGGGGCGCCCCCTTCTGCCTTCTCTTTTTCCCCCCTTACACTTCTCTGCAGTAGCATCATCTTCCTCTGTATTTGCTTCTGCATGAAACTCGGTGGGACAGAATCCTAAACGCGGAGACAATGAGCGAGAAAGGAAGACGTGCTTGAAC
>JAJKFI010000009.1:17674797-17686572 GCA_029204185.1 Lerista edwardsae
CCCCCCCCAAATATACAGGAGGAGAAAAATGGGGCGGGCTTGATGTCTAGGGGGCGCTTGGAAGCATACAGAGCAGAAAGCCCGTTCCCACTGGAATCAGTAGGCAGCAAGAGGTGGGGTGGGGAGGGGACGGGTTGTAGGAGGGATGCCTGGCTCGGATGCAGCCAGCTTGTTCCTCCCTCTCCTGGCAAAAAGAACAACAAAAGGCAGACGGAGCAGCCCACCCCCGGGGGCCCCGATCCCGTCCCCGCCTCACCTCGGTGTCATTATTCAGGTTCCAGAGATCCAAGCGGCCCATCCCGTCCACGCAGGCGAAGAGCGCGGGATGCACTGGTGACCACATGACATCGTAGACATAGTCGGCATTGTCTTCAAAGGAGTAGAGCGGCTTGTTGTGCTGCAAAGCAAGGCAGAGGGGAAGCATGAAGACTTCGTGGCGCTACCGCTGCCTCGGGCTGTCTGGCGAGTCTAATTAAAAACTTTGCACATTCAACCAAGTGTCATAAAACTTCCCCCAGATGAAAGGTCCTGGAGCGGAGAAGGTGGGGCTGCGGCTGCGGCGGCGCTCTAATGGGGGCCGGCACTGTCCAGTGCGCGGAGTGGGGGGGGGGAGAGGCAAGAAAACGCAAAGGGGGGAATTTGGACGGGGGGGTGGATGGGGGATTGCACCAGACATTCCACACAGGTAAAGGGGGCTGCAGCCCATTAGCTCCGGGGGGGGAGGGGGAGAAGCACTTCTGCATGTTGCTCCCGAGAATGAATCGAATTTGCTGGCTGCCCTGATAAGGATCAGGAGATTCCCAGGGAGAGGAAGAGGAGCGAGGCGCTGGGAAAACAAAGACTGCCACCTAGCGGCGCTTCTGAGGCTGCAGCAGACGCCTCCATAACTCCCGTTTCGAAACCAAAGTCACGCACGCAGACTTTTCTGTGGCAGTCTCAGAAAGGGACAGGCAATCTAGACAACTACTACTAGGCCGGGAAAAGGGGAACGCAGCACACCGAAAGGCGATCTGTAGTCCAAATCCAAATGAGCGAGCTGCTCCAGAGCTGAGAAACAAGGTTGATGTGATTGGTAGCCACAGGCCTGTATTTTTTAATGCAGTGGTTCTCAAACTTTTTAGCACCCGGACCTACTTTTACAATGACAATCTGTCCAGGACCCACCAGAAGTGATGGATCAAGGCCAGAACTACCATCACTGTGACACCAGAGCCTGCTGCTTTCCTGAGAATGCAGCAATACGTTGGATTATTTCTGTCATTCTCCAATAGCAAAGTGAATCAGAAAGAAAAATGCCTAGTTACAAACTTGACACAAGCAAAACAACCATACAGCCCCTCTCCCTTTCCAGCATCCCATTTTCCCATATTTTCAATATGGCTGCTCTAGATGCTTCACGACCCACCTGAAATTGGCTCATGACCCACTGGTGGATCCTGACCCACAGTTTGGGAACCACTGATTTAATGTTTGCGTTTTGGATACCAGCTAACCAGGGCCTATTTTGAGAGTTCTGACTTTTGACAGGCCTACAATGAGTCAGATCCCATCCTGCCCATCAATCTGCACACATTGTATGTATCCCAGTGATTCAGTTATGATGGACAAGCTCCGGCTCACTGGAGCACTTACATGAGGAGCAGCAATTGGAACACAAAAACTGCAGGATGACGCCACTTTCCCACCTGTTAAATAGAAATTGCAGTTTTGCAGGACTGAAGAACAACTCCCACATCTGCAAAACGGCACGCCTGAGGCCTTATAGCTAATTCCCATGTTACATTTTCAAACACACTCATTTGCATTTTGCATCAAAATTAAAAATAATGGGTTTTTGTTTTGTTTTGATCCTTATGCTAGCAAGTGCCCGTTGGAAATACTGTATATCAGGGGCATGGCTAAAGAAGTGCAGGGGGGTGCAACTGCACTGGGTAACCAGCTTTGGGACGGGCAACAAGCCGAGTTTGACACCATTGGCCAAGATGGGGAAAACCTTGGTATGTATGACTAATACCATCATGTTATATATCATTAGAAAGGTAATTTGATGCAGAATGCAATGAAACAAACCAGAGTATGATGTCTTCATTCTATCAAAAGTTGTGGCCAAAACATGTTAGAAAACGAAAATAAAACTGTGACATCACTTCCTGTTGTGTCATCACTTCTAGGGCATCATTTTGCCCTCTGCACTGGGCTACAGTTTCATTAGCTATGCCAGTACTGTATATTCTTATGTTACCACGGTTGGCTTCTAACAGATGCATCAGAATATTCCTTTTGGGAATCTCCATCCTTTGGGAATCTCCATCTCCCACCTACTTCCTGATAGGGAAATAAGAATGCACTGAAAGATCAGTGCACCCTTATATACATAACTATCTCGCTATCAGATGGTACACTGTAGTTACACCTTTCTCTTGCTGGCCCTCACACTCCAGCTCAGCAAGCAACTCCCACCCATTTCTCTTGCTGTCCCTGAAGGCTTCTTTTCTGAGAGTTCAGACAAGGTGATCTGCATTTAGATCTTCTGAAAACCCGTCTCCTGCCTCCAGCTTCCCCCACCCCTCCCGCCGCCCCCACACCAGCATTCGAAAGTGCTTCCCGTTTAAGAAGGGAGGAGGCAAGGGCACACAGCTGCTGAGAACGTGGCACTGCTCCCTGACGCTTCAGTGCCTGCCTGTCTTTTCACTTTGCAACACAAGTGGGGAAGTTGGAGGCAAGTTTCTGAAAGTACCTCAGAACTGTAACCGTGTAATTGGTCATCATGAATTATTCATTGCCTCTGGCTCATCTTCGGCTGATTTCGGCATAATGGCTTTTCTAATCCCCGATCAATTAATGTGAAATGAAACTTAAATGATAATGAAAACCCCAGAGATAAAAGAAATTAAGTAGTCTCATTGCCTGTGACAGAAATGTAAACAATGGGATTTTTTTTTTTAAGATACGCGCATGTGTATGCTTACGACCAGGTTATGCTTATGCTCAGGGACATCTGCAAATGAGCATATGACCAGGGACAGCCCAGCCACGAGACTGACCGAAATGGTGGGTTGGGGGAGGCAGCCGGATGGTTGAGGGTGCCCCACAATCTTCCCCCACCCACCACCTTCCCCACTCATTTCCTCCCTGAGTGCGGTCAAACTTTGTGTGTGACCACTTCATGCATGCTCTTCAAGGATTTTTCGGAATGGTGTTTCTTAATTTGGCATCTTAGTGCTCACACTGTACAACCATGTGGGTCCAGTTGCCTGTTGTGGCATGAATGGTCATGAGATGAGGAGAATGTTACTTATCTCCGGCTTCCTTAATGGAGTGTGGGCATATGGTGAACATCTCCCCACAAGCCTGGCAGACACTGAGGATAAACAGCCCCCCCCTCATGTGGCTATAGGCCCACTGCAGTAAGTTTCCCTGCTTAGCCAATTGGATTCAACCATTCTTAATGTAGAGAAACTACATGCCTCACCTTTCCCCTAAAGCAGTGGTTTCCAAACTATGGGTTAGGACCCACCATTGGGTCGCGAGCCTATTTCAGGTGGGTCGCAAAGCACCTGGAGTAGCCATATTGAAAATATGGGAAGATGGGATGCTGGAAAGGGGAAGGACTGTGTGGTTGTTTTGTTTGTGTTAAGATTGTAAATAGGCTTTTTTTCCCCTTTCTCATTCACTTTGCAATTGGAAAATGCCTGACAAATAACCCAAAGTATTGCTGCATTTTCAGGAAAGCAGCAGGCTCTGGTGTCACAATGATGGTAGTTCTGGCCTTGATCCATCACTTCTGGTGGGTCCCGGACAAATTGTCATTCTATAAAGTGGGTCCTGGCGCTAAAATGTTTGAGAACCACTGCCCTAGAGAATACACCTGATGCATCTGAAGCCATCTGATGATCTCCCAGAAATATATTCTAGTGTGCTTTTTAGAGATAAAATAGTCCTCTCTGTCTGCAGTGGTCAGAAGTGTCCTCATTACTAGGGCATACCATATGAGGCAGGATAAGTGGGCTGAGTCCTGTGACCCATCTGCTCACCATAAAAGAAGACTGAAAAAGAAACACCTCTCACAGAGCAATCAATCAATCAATCAATCAATCAATCAATCAATCAATCACTAGTATTTATATACCGCTTTTCAACAGGAAGTTCACAAAGCGGTTTACAGGCAAATAGTAATAATAAAGCTAAATGGCTCCCTGTCCCAAAAGGGCTCCCTATACCTATTTATTCAGAAGCAAGTACCACTGAGTGCAATGGGACCTACTCCCAGATAACTGTGTACAAGATTGCAGCCTCAGGTTCCTTCTTGCAAGTGCACTGAATAAATGTGCCAGAATGTTAGTCCCTATAGCTCAGTTTTGCCTACTTGGCAGCAACCCCGCCCCCCCCAGTGGTCTTTCCCACCCATACCTGGAACTGCTACAGACTGAAGTAGAGATCTCCTGCATGCTTTCTACAATATTCCACTCGTAGTGTTCCCCCTCCTTGACCACTCTGTGGTACAGACCAGGGCACAGGTTCACCTCAGGACTGCTAGATTGCACTAGATTACACAAACATCATATGATAGTGGAGATGGGCTTTGGGTCCACAAAGGATGTCTTCCACAAGGCTCAAACTTTGCCTTTTACATTACACATGATGGGATACATGTATGTGATCCTGTTCTGATTTTGTTTTGAAGGGAAGGATCACACTTTCAACACACACGGTCTCTACACAATTGAAGTGGCATGCATGTTCCTTTTACTTTCAATATTTGCACCTGAACGCAAAACATCACATGTGAGATGGGGTCTTTTGCAGAACTTGTGAACGAAAGACTGAGATCAGTATGCCCATTGATCACATAAGTGTGCAAGTACTACACAGGAGCATACAAGCTACAAAACTGTCTGCAGACATTTGCCTAGTAGAGGCCCATCAAAGTCACACATACAGTTCATAAGCCCTACATGATGAGCAGACAATGTATGGCTTTCCACCAGCTTCTTAATAAGTCTCTTTTGTTTGTGGCCTCCCTCCGTTCCATCACAAAGAACAGCTTGCATTAAAAAAAACCAAAGATGAAAATAAGTGTATACCTGCATCTTTGTCTCTAGAGCTGAAGTGCCAGCTGGTTCCCCTGCTTATTTGCATGGAGGATCTTCCTTAATCCAAGAGGCGCCACACGCCAAGAAGCTCCCTACTTAGAGGAAGGCATGTGGACATACACACAGGTTTTAACTAGCATTTAACTGCTTAAAAGCTACAGTGAAATCTATCTGTATTGCCTGTTTCATTACAAACAAAAAAATTACCACACAGAGGAATAATGGATCCAGGGCTCTCCAGGAAGACACATGAACTTCCAGAGCATAATAGTGTCTAGTCACAGTCTATGCACACAGCGCTCGGGATAGGTTGCTATGGCCAAGCTGTAAGGACATTGCCCCCCCCCCCCATCCTTGGGGCCAAAGGAAGTAAAAGACTGGGACACTCCAAAGGGCTAAAGGCATTTGATTTCAAGTTCCAATAGCATTGGAGTATTCATTGTACTGAGACTGGAAAGAGTTCTTCATAGCCTTCTGACTTAATACAGTGGAGTCCTCCTGATCTGCAGATTTGCAACCCGTGGATTTGACCCACAGCGGATTCCGAAGCCGTGTCTGGATGGCCCACAGAGGTCCTCCGGATGCAACTAGAAGGCACTTCCGGTTGCACCTCGAGGTCCTTTATGGGCCTATACCCGGATCTTGGTGTCCATGGGCTCAGTATCTGCAGGGGATCCAGGAACGCATGCCCCATGGATACAGAGGTCCAACCTGTATGTACCTGTATGCTATATCCTATTCCCCTTTCACGTCTGATCCACTGACACAGAGCAATGCAGAATTGTACCGGCAACCCTTGGACCCGTTTTGAGCCAGATTAGGCTCAACCTGAAGCTGTGCTCCAGTCACCTCCGCAGGTTCTTCTGAGGCCTGCCAAGGCCAAGCAGGTCCTCCTGTGGCCTTGGCGGGCCTCCGAATGGCCGTTTTGGCCAAAAAACCTTTTGTCTGGCCAAAAAGACTTTATTTCCACGTGGCCTCCTGGTTAGGTTTGGGGTGTGGGCTAAATTCGCAGGTTTAATCACCCGCAGATTTTTTTTTTAATCCGCGAGGGTTCCGGAAACAGAATGTATACATATATACAGGCTGTAGGTTTCAAGGGCCAAGGACAGGTCTCATGATGAAAAAGCATATGGTAGTCTATTTAATACAAATGACCCAATCCTGATGGGCATCGGCGCTGGTGGAGCAAGCGCTCTGCCGGCGCAAACTGTCGCAAATGGGCCATAAGGCTGAGCAGTTCAGGGATGGAACAGGGCTGGGAAGGGCAGAGAAGGGGCTGGGGCGTGCAGAGGCAGATCTAAGGGGGGGCAAATCTGTAAGTTTTGCAAGAAGCCTTACCCTGTCATGTAAATCCCTCCTCTCCCTTGCTGCTGCAGCCAGTAAGCAACGCCAAGATGTTGCTGTTCCCTGTGAGGATTGGCTAGAACAGTGCAGGAGAGGAGTGTTTTCCACTGCAAGGTAAGGCTTCTTGCAAAACTTACAGATTTGCCCCCCCCCTTAGATCCGCCTCTGGGGGCGTGGACAGATCAGACCCAATAGGGGCAGGATCAATGGCACCACTGCATGCCGTATCCTATTCCCCTTTCCATGTCTGATCCACTGACACAGATCATTGCAGAATTGCACCGGCAATATCACTGTCACAGGTCCAGGTTGACCGATTCCCTTCAGCTGGGGCTGTCCCTGGCACAAGGAAAGAAATGTCCCCTTTCCCTCCAAAAAGGAGGAAAGAAGACTTTTTGGCTGCTAAATTCCCCCATGGGATGTTGCGCAAGCCGTGCTGGCCCAACAAGGGGAAACCTAGGTAGGACTGAGCTGTAGGCATGACTTTTGTGTTCTCTTTCATTCTGTTTCATTCTTCTCCTTGGTGGGCTTGAACTTATGGTGGGTCACAGCAGCAGAGTAAGATTATTGCATTTATAAATCACTCTTGCTGCAGAGATGCTACACAGTGGTTTGCTTAATTGAGTTCTGTGCCAAGGATTTTTAGAAATGTACTATGTTTGAGCATAAACATGTGGAAACTATTATAAGTGGGGAATGAAAGAGGGCAGAAGGGACGGGGTCCAAGAGCAGACTAAGTCTGGAGATAACATGATGATTAGGTTTTTGTGGTTTTTCTTTAAAGTTGGGACATCATGGCTGAGTTTATAGGAAGGAATCTAGGAAAAAGAACCTGGTGCAGGAGATTTGGCAGGAGAAGGTCTTGCTCCCTAGGACTGTTTTCACAAGTGATGCCCACTTGTGATGCTGTTTGGTCTGGTATTGCATAGTGCAGTGATTCTCAAATTTCTTAGCACCGGGTTCCACTTTTTAGAATGGCACTCATGCCAGGACCCACTGGAAGTGATGTCATTAACCTGGAAGTGATGTAATAGCTGGAAGTGACGTCATCAAGCAGGAGATGCCGTCATTGTGACATAATCAAATGACACTCCTGGAATGCAAATGGGCATTCATGGACTGCAGCAATTGCACAACCATGAAACATCCGTGACAGAAAACAAGATTAGGACAAAATATTATGTAAAAACACTGAACTAAAAACAAAATTACAAAAAAAAGAGCCCTCACTTGAAAATTCCAACTGTTAACACTCCAGGTCGTGAGCTACCAACTGGGTCCTGACCCACAGTTTGAGAAACATTGGCATAGTGTCTAAGAGACTGAGCTACACACCAGGAAGTTCTTTAATTCTCTCCTTTGCCATGATCTCTCCAGGTGGCCTTAAGGTAAACCACTCCCTCTTATCTCAGCTTCAGCTCCCCAGCTGCTATATGTGGATAATAATAAACTTTCGTTATACAGCTGTTGTAAGATTACCAGATAATACAGGTGAAGCACACTGAACGCTCAAAAGTCATATGCAAATGTTAGGCGTTATGATCTGCAAGGTTAGATTCATGAATGTTGTTAATTGCAATACAGCAGTAATAATACTCAACCTTTTTCAGAGCCAAGACACACCTTGTCTGCTGTAATTGACAACACTTTTATAATGTATAAAAGCATAAAGTCCATTTTAGTTGTTTTGTATTGTCTAAATCCATTTCCCTTCTTTCTGTTTTTCAGTGCCTAAAAAATGTATTTCTTTCCTTATTGAAACATTTATATCCCATCCTGCCATCACAGACCCTCAAGACATTTCATAGGACAACATTCAAAACAATCTCAGCTCAGGCTCCTGCAACACTTAGCATTTTGCCCCACCTTCGGAACGCCACTGAGTCACAGGGAATAATCCTAACCAATGTTCCAGCAGCTGGGTAAGGGCAATGCAGCTCTGAGGTAAGGAAAAAAATGCCCTTGCATTGGGAAGGCCTCCGTGACTGCCCCCCAACTGTAGGATGTAGCACGTGCCCCATTGGCACAGCCATGTCAGTGCTGGAAAGTTGGTCAGGATTGTGCCCACAGCCCTCTAACTGAATACCAATATAGAAAGCTGACAGCAAAGCCTTTTTGTCAAATGTTGACGCTAGCCAGTAACAGTTCACAAATTTGTGACCTGTACAAAAGCCAATATGAGATAATGGACAGGATATTGATATTGGTCCAGGAAGAACTGGGTTCAAATCCATGTAAAGCACACTGGTAGCACTAGAACAGTTGCTCAATATTCTCTCAGACTTTCCAGGGTTCTGTGAGAGTAAAGTGAGAGAATCTATCTCTCCCCCCTCCATAAGAACATAAGAAGAACCCCACTGGATCAGTCCAAGGGCCCATCTAGTCCAGTTTCCTGTATCTTACAGTGGCCCACCAGATGCCTGAGTGAGCACGCAAGACAACCGGATACTTGTATCTTACTGCCACTCCCTTGCATCTGGCATTCTGAGGTAAATTTCTGAGGTAAAATATTGAGGGAAATATGAGGTAAATAAAACAGAATCATCTAAGTACATAAGAAAAGCCTCGTTGGATCAGACCAAAAGCCCATCTAGTCCAGCTCACAGTGGCCCATCAGATGCCTCCAGGGCAGAAAGACAGGATACGAAATAGGATAATAAATAAATCACTATAATGCTAAACTGAGTTATTTGAAGAAAAGTATACAAGTGTGACAGATAAACAGTTTGAGACTTGTGAAAATGCCAAATATTGAGGGAGGAAGAAAAGACACTGTGAATTCCTCAGGCCAGACATCACCTGACTTTTGGAAGCGTCAACCTGTCAGAAACAGAGATTTGAAGATGTGTTAGGGATGGGGGGGGGAACAGTTGATGCTGACAGGTAAACTGGTGATTTAGTTAATCTTCTTAATGGTTTTAAGCATTGAAGTGAGTCATACTGGCTGGTGTCACAAAACCTACGGTGTATTAACTCTTCTCTGTCTCTCTGACTCCTTCATAACTGAAACCTAAGCCAAGGGCATTATCCAAGTGCGCCCTAGGGCAGATGCAAGCACGTGTCGGTGGCAGAAGTACCGTAAAGCAGGGATTCTGGTGCAGGGCTGATGCATGCAGTTATATCAGCCCAGAAGCGCCGCCACAATGCCCAGGTAAGCGCAGAGTCATTTCTGGGCAGGGGGAAAGCAGGAAGGAGGGCGGACCTTGGCAAAGGGACCAAGGGCTCCCATGGGACTCACCTCAGCCTGTTGAGTACTCTGGACAAAGTTTGTGCCATGTGTCTCCACAATTAGACACAAGCAGACATACTTAGAACAGTGACACTGAACAAAACCCAATAGCATAGCCAGAGGGGGGCAGCGTGATACATACTGCAGGTACTGCAAAGTGCCATGTACGTGGCCTCCTAGAGGGAGGCTTGCGTCGGCCAACAGCACCAGTGCCGACATAGGAGTAGCGACCAGCCCCCCCCCCTGCATCAGCGCTGGTGCCTTTGGGCCGACGCTAGCGGGAGGAGGGAGGGTGGGAAAGAGGGAGGAACTAGGCAGGGGCGGGCAGGCTGGGAGGCATGCCGGCCCAGAGATGGGGGCGGAGCTGGGATGTGGCCGTCCCCAGGCTGCACAGCCCCAATTTGGGTGATGCAGCATCCTCGGCTCTGCACTTGCTAAATAGCAGGAACCCATAGGAGAGGCTCCGGAGTGCTCCAAAGCTGCACTGGATGCAGCGCAGGCCCGCCAGCCTTGCTGTTCCAGCGCAGTTTAGGACTGCACCCTGAATGAATGAATGAATGAATGAATGAATGAATGAATTTGCTGCACCTGCAAACGAAGTGCTTAAAAATTAGCATTGGAACATCAGGCATGAAGCATCACAGCAACGTCCCAAACTTTGGTGCTACACCAAGCCGAGAGGTTTTCAGAGAGAGGAGATTATGCCAGCATTTCAGGCACCAATCATCAGTCTGCACCCCCCTAGCCACCATCTGCAGGGTAGCTCATTAACTTCAAAGGGACTTCTCCAGAATAAGTGGTTTCACAAGTACAGCTGAAGGCTAAATCTTCTGCTTCGCTCCCAGCTTCCTTTGTCGGGAGCAGCCTTTCCACAAATGTATATTCAGCAGCAGACGTGGCCTCTGGCGCTTATCAGAACTGGGAAAATCCACTTTACCTGTTCCATCCGAGTGCTGTGCTGAATTTATGGATCTGATTTTCACTACAGACATGTTTGCAACAGGAAACTTCCAGCAACAACAAAACCCAGCACCAATCCAGGCCTTTGTTTGTGCCTGTTTGCAGCCAGCCTGCCACTGTTTTGGAAGGGAGGGAACATCCCCGTGTCCCCAGGCAACTGCTCCAAGGCCCTTCACTTACTGTGCTGAGCTGGCAGCTTCCTCGCCTGCCAGCACATTGTCTTGTATGACTCACAGACACAGAACACGGAGGGGGATGCACAGACCATTGGAAATAGCCATAAAAACTTATAGGGTGATTTCCAAGGCGCAAAGTGCGTCACATGCGTAATCTTGATACTGTCCTTACAAAACCTTGTAAGGGGAATAAGGGTTATTATTCCCAGCTGCAGAGCTGAGAGGCTTCCCAAAGGCCACCTGGTGAGAACTGAAGGCAAGGGTGAGCTTCGAACTGTGAAAGGCCTGATTTGTAGCTCAGGTTCCTCACCACCAGATGGATGGCATCTGCATCTGGATGCACATCTGGACGGTCGGTGTAATATTAGGCTATGAGACTTGGGCTACGAATCAGGAACACCCAGTTTGAATCTCTCACCTGCCATGACCTCACTAGGCCAGTGGTTTCCAAAGTGGTGGGCTGTGACCCATCACCCTGGGAAGCAATGGCTTCTGCCCCTTTAAGAGGCAGGGAGAGGAGGAAGGTGGCAATACAATGCCCAGGAAGGGGAGCTTTTTTGAGACTCACCCCGCTTAGCACTGGAGTCCAGGGGGTGGAGGAAGCCCTGGGGATCCCCCCCTCGCAGGGCTCCTCAAGCTCCAGAATGAATTTAAAATACAACTGCGACCTACTTTCACTTTTGCAACCGGAAGTGGGTCGCGATAACACTTTTAACACATTCTGTGGCTTGGGGAGCACTACTGGGGGGGGGGCTCCCAACACCCCCCGGACTCCAGTGCGGTGAGGGGTGAGTCTCAAAAAAGCCCCTTCACCCACAGCAGCAGCACAATCCTAAGGATAGAATTGCAGTCTTTGCCCCACCTCCACCAAGACTTGTCCACACAATTCATCCTGTGCACCAAAACTGCCCTGTGATGCAGCCTGCTCTATCTATCTATCTATCTATCTATCTATCTATCTATCTATCTATCT
>JAJKFI010000009.1:17688272-17713247 GCA_029204185.1 Lerista edwardsae
TGATTGATTGATTGATTGATTGATTGATTGATTGATTGATTGATTGAAAAACAATCCAGGTTTTCAACATTGCTTCCCTCTTCCCCTTCGGTACAGCTTCAGCAGATGGCAGGAGGTTGTGGGGGAAAGCCTTTGGATGGCTTTGGAGCCAAAAAGCTGTGTGAACTGATTTCTGGATTGCAGGTCATGGTCTAAGGGCTTGTGATACAGCCACCCTGGTAAAGCAAAACGGGCTTGGTCTGATTAGTGCCTGGTTAGGAGACTGTCTAGGAAAGCCATGGAAATTGTCTTGAGCTCCATGATGGAAGAAAGATGGGCTATAAAGGGCAGGAGGTGTGGCCTGGAAGTTGAGCTGACCCTTGTCTAAGAAAGCTAAGCAGCATTGGTTGCAGATTGCTGCCCTCCCATGCCCGCCACCTGCCACTGCTGCCCCCCAATTCAGCCATAGCCTTATGCAATGACCACACACTCCATAGACCCTCTGAAGGCTTACTGCAGCCTTCAAAAGGCCTTTAAGCGTTACTTCTGGTTTTCGGCAAAAAACCGGAAAAAACGGCAAAAAAAAATAGTAAAGACCTTTCGAAGGCTGCAGTAAGCCTTTGGAGGATCTTCAGACATCGTGCACAGCCTGCACGGCCCCCAGGAGGACCCCAGAGAGCAAGTGGCGGTGGATGTGGTGGCGGCTCCGGAAGGTGGGTGGTAGCAGCAGTGGCACTCAGGTTCCCTGGACTCCCCAGTAAGCCTGCCCCTGATTGGTTGCGTGTATGGGAAACAGAGAGGCCACCCGCAGGTCTGTACGCAGGAGTGACGTGTGGAGGAGTTTGCCTGCGAGAGTTCAGAAGGTGCCAGAACTGGCAGCCAGGATGACGACTGCACTGTGAAGCGAAGTACCTGGAGAAACTGAAGTTCTATGAGATCTTCTCATGGAATAATGTTTTTTAAAAAATATCATCGGCAAATGGATGTATGTTCAGCCTGCCTATGTAAACCACCTTGAATCTACTGAGAAAGGCAGTTTATTATTGTTACTACTATATTTTTAAACTGCCTTTCTCAGTAGATTCAAGGTGGTTTACATAGGCAGGCTGAACATACATCTATTTGCCGATGAGATTTTATCTCATAAGCCAATGAGATTTTATGAGAGTGTAATACTAAATGCAGAAATTCAGCTATGGCCTCTCTTGCAACTGAAACCTCTGTCATCTTACAACTTACTTACAGCAAATGGTATGCTAGAGCTCTCTATTCAGAAGACCAACAATAGTAAAGTCAGCTCACAACCAGCTACCTTATGGGTTTGCCAGATCAAAAAATAACACATAATTTTAGCAACTAATCAATAAAAACGATAAGCATTGAAAACTGCAACATCACCACCAGACTCAGATACAAATCATTAGCAAGGTCACACTTTTAAAAATACATTGCCTACCACCCAGAGGCATAGCTAATAAAAATGTAGCCCAATGCGGATGGCAAAATGATGCCCCTACGTTACAACAGGAAGTGTCAGCCCAGTTGTATTTTCATTTTCTGGTTTTTGGACATAACTTTTGATAGAGTACAGATATTACATTCTGGTTTGTTTCATTGCATTCTGCATGAAATTTCCTTTCCAATAATATGTAACGTGATAGCATTATTCGTACCTACCAAGCTTTTCACCATTTTGGCCACTAGCGTCAAGCTCCGTTTGTTGCCCCTCTAAAGCTTTTTGCCCAATGCAATTGCACCCCCCTGCACCACTGCAGCTACGCCCTGCTACCACTGATATAAAGTTCTGTTTGATGCAGTGGCACTGCTGCTTGATCGCTCGTGCTGTTTCACTGCAAGAAGCAGCTGAAATGGCATGAAAGATGACACTCTACCTAACTGGCAGGTCGTCAGAGGATGCCACTGGGGCTTAACCACTCTCCTTTCCCATGTTGACTTCTTGCTAGCAGGTGCGGCAAAGGCAGGCAAGCTGGAAGTTAGGAACGGCCAGCTCAGAGCAGCTCATTTTGCAGGGGAAAGAAAAGGCTGGCATGCACCACTAAGTGCAATTTTCATCTGTTTGGTGGGGCATGAGCCAGAGCAATTTCATTAAAATCACCACCTAAATGCCAAGGAGCCTTTGTTTGAAAAATTCAGTTTATTTTAGCATACTGTACACAAGTTGGATCGGAGAAATACAGCCAGTTAGAGGAGAACAAAGCTAGATTAAGAAGAAGCATACAAGAGAACAAGAAACTATTATGTCCTTAGTTCTTGGATTACAACAGGACTGAGATGGTGCAAGTGGGAGGAAATTGACTTGAGAGGAGGGGAAAGATTAAAGGCACAACTTCCTGCTGATCCCACTATCCCTGACCACATAGGAGGAAACCACACAGGAGAGTGCAAGCCTACCCTCTTCTTTGGACTCATCCGTCCTATAAAAATAATTGCATAAACAATTAAAAAACAGGAGCCACTCATAAAGTATATCAAACGGGGGTGGGGGAAGTAGCAACGTTGTGACCAGCTGTGACAAAAGCAAATGAGTTAAAAGTGACAAAATATGCAATATTGTAAGACTGCAATGTTCGTTTAATACATTTGATTCTCTTAAGGCCCAATCCTGTTCTTGAGATATGCTGGCGTACCACTACGTATGGGCAATGACAGCCCCACCAGCACAGATGTACGAAGAGATGTGCCACAGATCCTGGCATAATGTTAGAAAAACACTTCTTCCATGTAACTTAGACATACTTAGCTCAGGCACTAACACAACTCCCCTAATAGAAGGGCCAAAACAGGGAGGAGAGGGGGGCGTGATATGGGAGGAGCAAGGAGGAATCAATGTATGCCAAATCCTAACCCCATTCAGGCAGTGGACACTCCCCATGCTAGAAAAACACTATGCCAATGGCAGAAGCTATACAGGGGAGGAGGAGCCACAGGGGAGGAAAAAACAGCAGAGAAGTACAACTCAGGCAGAGAAGAAGTGTTACAGAGATTGCTATATATTCCTTGCTACTCTATCTGTGTTAGTCCATCTAACTCTATGGACTCTATCTGTGAAAAGTCCATCATGGGCTATAGGCCATGATGGGTGGTGCTGCCTCCTTACATTAAAAGTAGGCTACTTCAGAATGCCAGGTGCAAGGGAGTAGCAACAGGATGCAGGCATCTTGTTGTCCCATGTGCTCCCTGAGGCACCTGGTGGGCCACTGTGTGATACAGGAAGCTGGACTAGATGGGCCTATGGCCTGATGCAGCAGGGCTCTTCTTACGTTCGTCCTTGCTCCCCATAGGCAACCATTTCACAGGTAAGGACACTGTATGGGCCTCAAGGGAAACCAACAGCCTGCCTGCCTACTCTTCCCAGTCACGACCCCCCAGATCAGGAACCACCTAGTAGGATGTACACGATGTAGGATGTACAAGAACAAGTTGAAAACATGAACTTCTGATTCACTGGGATTGGCCAGTGAACCAGAAGTGTGTAAGACCAGTCAGAGAGACGTTGGACCGTGACACTGTTTCCTCTGCAGTGGGGAGCTTAGAACTCACCACATTCATTTCCGAACCCAGACACTGGGAACCGTTCCACTCCTTTTGTAGTGAAAGGAAGCTGAAAAGGATCCAGCAGGAATCCTGTTCAGTCCTCCACAGTCCTCCACCATGCACTTCTCTTTTGAAACCATCGCTCAGGGTATTTATGACAGACTAATGGGATGTTTTGATGAAAATCTAAGAAGCTCAGACCTGCTTGTCTTCATGTGGGATGATATAATTCTCCCTGAGTATGACAGCCGGAGAAACTGTGCTAGCAGTGCTGCACCTCCACATTGGTTAATAATCCTTAATGAACAGGTGGCCTTTAGAAAATAATTTACATGTTCAAAGCACTAATGCCTGAGTAAATATAAGGCTCAACAGACTCATCCTTCCAGGATATCTCTTGCCACTTGTCTACATCCCAGTTGTGCTTTCATGGTGTTCTGTGATCTTATGACTCAGTCCCAGGAAGTATCGTTGCTTCAACTGGCACATCTCTGCATCTCTGAGGTTTAAATGCCCATAACTAGAACCCACTTTCAAAACATGTGCGTATCTTTGGATTGTTACAGGCCTCTGAATAATGTGCCACTTCTTTAGTTATGTATGACTGGGACACTTCTCTTCATTCTTGAAGAGGACATGTTCTGTCAGGATTGTAGGGACCGTACTCCTAGGGGGCGCAATCCTAATCTGGAGTTAGGCCGGCACAGTTAGGTAAGCAAAGTTTGGCCAGCATAAGGACCACTGTAAAGTGCATTTGGACCACTCTTGGAGTCCAGGAGGATGGGGCATGTCTGTGTGCTGGTTTCTCTGACTCGGAGAGTGGTCCAAACATACTTTACGGTGTCCCTTGTGCAGTAGTGTCATTCTGTAATGAAGAAACGGAACGCTGGGCGGGACTTACCGCCTGATTGGCTGCCCGTTGCTGACGCGGTGCTGCCTTTCCGAGCGCCGTGCGGGCACCCCTGGCTTCGGAGGGGGTGCCCGCTTGCCTGGGTGGCGCGCTGGGTGCTGCGGAGAGCCGCGGAGGGGCGCGCCACCCGGAAGAAGCCCCCGCGGCAGAATGGCAGGCGGCGACGCGTTGCAGGCTCCCTGTCAATCAAGGGGTAAGTCCCGCCTAGCGTTCCGCTTCCTCATTACTGAATGACACTACTGCCCTTGTGCCAGCCAAACTTTGCTGGCCTAACTGTGCCGGCCTAACTGCAGGTTAGGATTGCACGCGAAGAGAGTTAACATTACAACTAGTACAGAACGTGGCCGCTCGGGTGGTTGCTGGGGCACATTGGTTTGACTCTGTCGAGCCATTGCTCCGGTGACTACACTGGCTGCCGGTTCTGTTCCGGGCCCAATACGGGCCCTAGTTTTGACTTTTAAAGCCCTTTACGGCTCGGGTCCAGGGTATCTGAGGGACCGCCTCCTTCCATATAATCCTACCTGTATTCTTAGATCATCTGGGGGGGCCCTTTTGACTGTGCCACCACCAGGAGAGGTGAGAGGGGCAGCGGCCAGGAAGAGGGCCTTCTTGGTGGTGGCCCCCCAACTTTGGAATACCCTCCCCTTAGAATTGAGAACTGCTCCCTCTTTGTTAACATTTCGGCGGGGGCTGAAGACCTTTTTATTTCAAAAAGCTTTTAACTGTTGCCAGGCTGGCTGGCTGGTTTTTACACTTTTATATCTTGATTATATCTTATGATCCACGGGGCTTCTTGTTTTTTAAATTTTAAATTGTATTGTTTTAATATTGTTTTTAAATTGTTTTTTAATGTTAAATTCTGTATTTTATTGTGTCTTGTTGTGTTGTAATGCCGCCTTGGGTGCCTTCAGGCAGAAAGACGGGATATAAATCCAATAAATAATAGTAATAATAATAAAATATTAAGGTTCCTTTAGATGTGACTTTTAATGGGATGAGAGTCTCTGAAGGCTCTTTTGTTCAGGTCTTTCCTAAACATCTCTTTAGTCCAAGGCTACAGGGGGTGAGCCTCTGATATGCTCCCATCTACACCACCATTGCTACAACCCCTGGGACAGGCGATGCTGCTGTGGGTGAGAGCTCTGCCATGTTCCCATCTCGCACAACTTCAAACTGTGCTATTGAGTGGTGCGAGAAGGAACTGCTCCATTCATCAGGAAGGGAAACCAACAGAGAATTATACGCATCAAAACAAACAGAACTTTTCGGCCTTCCCGGGGAAAAGCCTTGGGAAGTTAGACTTTTTTGGCATGTTGTGTTGATGAGACCTGAAGATCACTTTTCTTGGAAGTCCATGCCATGTTCGATGGGGAAGTCTGTATAGGACTGCAGGCTAACAGCAAGGAAAAACACCAATCTATGGCAATCTATGCCATAGATTGTGGGAGTTGCTTCTTATGATGCACTTGCTTATGGGTGTAGCCAGTGGTGTTATTCTGCCGGAATGCTGGGCAGGACATCCGGGTGATCAACAGCCCGCCCGTTGCGTTCCACAGTGTTCCGCCATTTGCGTAACGTACGCAAGTGGCATAATTGGTTACGCAAACAGCGTAATGCTGCGGAACGCGACGGGCAGGCTGTCGATCACCCAGATGTCCCGCCCAGTGCTCCGGTAGAATAACACCACTGGGTGTAGCTTATCATGAGGGTCTCTATTTCAAACCAACTAGTGCTACAGCAGGCAAAAAGATCCTTTCCTCAGCTAAATTTTATCCCTTGTAGACAATCTCACAATATTTTGATCCGGGATGTGCAGTAGGCAGCCACCACAACTCTTTGCAGCAGGCATTCCTCTACTGGAAAAAAAAAATGAACGGCCCAAACAACCAATGTAATAAATGGTTTAGCGTTAAACCTGACTAGGGCCATTGCATGGTTAGCTAGAATGGGCAAAATAGGACAGGTGGTCAAACAACATGCTTCCCCACTCCCATCTCTTACCTTTGTGGTCCATAACTTGACAGTCCAGTCAAATGAAGATGTGACAAAGAGATGGGAGAAGTCAATTGGGCCCACTGCCATGTGGCAATTGATTCCTGTGACAGGACCCTGATGGCCTTCGAAGATTTCACCGATGCCCGCTTTACTGTAGGAAAACAGACAAACAACTTCAGCAAACATCCAATGCCAGAAAATGTCCTTTGTCTCCAGAGTCACCTTCACTGGATCTACCATCTCCAACTCTAAGATCCAGCATGTCAGATCCAGGGCACAATCCTAACCAACTTTCCAGAGTCTGGGTAAGGGCACTGCAGCTCTGAGGTAAGGGAACAAACATTCCTTTATATTGAGGAGGCCTCCATGACTACTAATCCACTGCAGGATGCAGAACATGCCCCATTGGCACTGCTATGTCTGTGCTGGAAAGTTGGTTAGGATGGCGCCAACAGTGTGCACAGGGTTGAGAACAATGGCCCTGGGCCTGGGTACAACCCATATTCTTTCATCCTTGTGAGGCCAAGTGCAACACAGACGTTGCCATGTGATGTTGTCATTGGGACAAGGAAGTGACACTGCTTCAGCACTCTAAATCGCTGCCCCAAAGTGCTGCTGTTAGCTCTGCTGACGGAAAAAAAATGCCGCCATGAAAACGTACCTGCATTTTCCATCATAGCAAGGCTTATGGCAGCGTACGCAAGCAAGGCGGGGAGGAGGAATATTTTGATCAGGGAAATTATGCAGAGTGCAATCCTACCTGGAGTTAGGCCAGCACAGTTAGGTCAGCAAAGTTTGGCTGGCACAAGGGTCACCGTAAAGCGCGTTTGGACCACTCTTGGAGTCAGAGGGGATGGTACACAGACATGCGCCATCCTCCTTGATTCTGGGAGTGGTCCAAATGCACTTTACGGTGGTCCTTGTGCTGGCCAAACTTTGCTGGCCTTACTCCAGGTTAGGAGTGCACCCCCAAGGAGGTTACACTTTGCCCAGTGCCACTCCCTTGTTACAATCTGACCTCCTTACCGCTTTAAAGGAGAAAAAAACCACCACATGTTTTGGCCTTTAGAGTAAGTACACTGATGTATAGATCTATATGAGCTATGATTGTGTCATAAATAAATTGCATTTTTTTAAAAAATAGAAATTCACCTTCCATGACGGCAAGCTGTGTAGACTATGCCCTCTTCACTTCCGACCACGAAGTTATTGACATCTCCGGTTGGGAAAGCCATCCCAGTAACTGCCACTGGCTTGGATTTATTGTACACAAGTTCCATGCTCTCCTAGAAAAACAGGCCAGAAGTATTGTCCAGTTGCAATCTGAATATGTTATTGGAAAGAATAGATTAACTTTCTCCGTAGCTGTGAATCCAGAGCTAAGGAATGCAGAGAGGCCTTTCCCCACATTTGTTTATATAAAGTGCCACCAGGTGTGACAAATACATGTTCACAACGCATGAACAGGGCCAGCCAATCCATTTTTAAATTTTTTTATTGAAGCAACCCAAAAATTGCTTTCTTAATTCATCATCAACAGCTCAGACTCCATCATTGTATATGTGCATTTGAGATTATTTTGTCCCAATGTTTACACTTACTGACAATGAGCGGCATCTGCCTATTCTGCCCATACTTTTGGTTTGGAGCACTTCACAATCAGCTTTGGTTTTTACCACCCTGAATCATTTGGTGTCATTTGTAAACTTGACCACCTCGCTGTTTACCCCTAACTCCAGATCATTAACAAACAAGTTATGAAGCGCTAGCCACCCAATGAAGATCTTTGGAGTTCCCCACGTCTGACTTCCCTCCATTATGAAAACTGCCCACATATTCCTACTCTCTGTTTCCTCATTTGTTTGTTACCATTCAGCTAGTTACCATTCAGAAAAAGGATCTGTCCTTTTATTCTATGACTGCTAGCTTTACTCAAGGACCTTTCATGAGGGACATTGTCAAAAGCTTTTTCAAAGTCCAAATATACCTGTCACCGGAATCATCATCCACGTACTGGCTGAAAATCTCAATGAACTGGAGAAGGTTTGTGAGGCAAGACTTAACCTTTGCAGAAACCATGCTGATTCTCCTTCAGCATGTTTTGTTCTTCTTAATTGTACTTGTACATCTTACTTGTAATTGTACTTAAAAATTTTAGCCATTTTATTATTATTATTATTATTATTATTATTATTATTATTCAAAAAACATGAAACACAGTTAGTGCAAAAATGCAATATTTACCTGTAAACCGCTTTGTGAACTTTGCATTGAAAAACAGTCTATAAATACTGATCTTTAGTTATGATTGATCTTTAAGTTATGCTTTCTACCAGTTTACCCAGAATAGATGTTAAGATGACCACCTGTAGTTTCCTGGATCCCTTTAATATAAGTGTTATACTGGCTACCTTCCAGTCTTCTGGCATTGAGACTTTTAAAGGGCAAGTTACATATTTTTGTTAGAAGATCAACAATTTCACATTTGTGTTTGTTAAGAACTCTTGGGTGAATGCTGCCTGGACCCAGTGAGTTGTATTAGAATAGCAACAACACAGCTGTGAGAGCAAAAAGTAACATTAAGAGGAAATTACATTTGTCAAACCATTTGTCTGTCTGTCTGTCTGTCTGCCTGTCTGTTTGTTTGTTTAATTTAACCATTGGATGCAGATGAACAAGTATACTTTCATTGCCATATTGCAATCGGGTCTACATATAGTGGCTAAACAACACCATAAAGTGTGATATTTACAACAGGAGACTTGTATGATTACCTGTGCTTTAAAATGCATTATTTCATTTTCACTTTAAACTGACCTGCATATTAGCGCATTACAATAATTATATGATTTGTGGCAGAGGAAATGGGTTTTGGCTTTAAGAGAAGCCAATTGCTGGAAGCAAGCTGGACTCTTTCAAGTGCATCCACGGGTTTTAGTCTGTATAGGATGTGAGGTTTTGGCTTTTAGGAACACTATTCCATTAAATAGGTACTCGCGCTTTCTTCTTGTGCAGGTGAAAACAAACCCACCTGTGGAGTTGAGAGCATATCCAGACTCCAGGAGCACATTTTGCCATCTGTGGAAACTGTAATGAGGTTGTGTGCATTTTGTGTTCCAACGACATTTACACAGTATACAGGGTGCTGAAAACACACAAAAGGCCAGAAATCAGAGAGTGTCTACTAATGTTTTTCAAAAGCACATTTCCAGATGTCATTTACGTGGGGCGATAAGGTTGTCACACAATGCCCAGATCTCCTTTATTGGCCAGATAGGCATAAAACTTTCTTGACTTGCCAAAAGTGTGAATGTACATGATGAGATTTTTTTAAAAGCTTCATTTTTAAAGCTTCATTTTACAGCATTATAAACTGGCCAAGATGATTATTGCTGTGAATGTGCAGAGTAAGTAGAGGAAATTTCACCCACATGGTTATCAAGCTATTGATGGGTTTTGATGCTATAAAGTATAACCAGAAAGAGAAAAATCTTCAAATGGGGCAAAAATATGTAGGCTTTGTGAAGGAAATTGCTGCACAAAGAAAAAACCCACAACAAACTGCCAACTTTTGACACAGTTTGGCCACCCTACAAAATATTTTCAAACACTCTTCAGTGGAAAAAATGTCAACAAATCCATTAAGTCTTCATCATGAGCCAATTTTTGTTCCTATTTTCATTAAAGTTAACCTGAATTAACTGTACCAATCTATCATGTTATTCTAGAATTAAATGGGCCAAGTATTCTTTTCTACAGTGAGAAGAACTGGGCATTGAGCCATGACTAGAAGCCTTTCCCAAGTTTGTGGCCTGCTCCATTTAAATTTAGGTTCTATTTTATTCCCTTTTAGTATATGCTTTTACAAGAAGTCAAACCCCAGGGGATATTAGTACAGAGGTAGAGATCTTGGCCTATACATGCAGCAAAATAAGGTGGTAGAGGCCTGAGATGTTGGAGGGACTATACCACCTCTGGTTGTGAAGCTGCCGCCAGGTGGGATTCTTGAGGTAGGGTTGGGGTTGTCTATATCTGAGGCACCACAACCAAGGAGGTCCCACCACCAACATAACCTCTGATGGTCAGGAGACTGGCGGGGGCTCAGGTGAAGGTGGTTTAGGGCGCAATCCTAGCCTGAAGTTAGGCCAGCAAAGTTTGGCCAGAGCAAAGGACACCATAAAAGTGCATTTGGACCACTCTTGGAGTCGAGGAGGATGGCACACATCAATGTGCTGGCCTCTCTGACTAGAGTGGTCCAAACTACTTTACGGTGTCCTTTGTGCCGGCCAAACTGTGCTGGTCGAACTCCAGGTTAGGATTGCGTTCTTAAGACAGGTTCATATGGGCTGAGCTGGCCCTTATACCATCATTTTTAAAAGTCCGCTTGAGATTTTCACCTCAAATATTGGGTTCCAGATTGGAACCCTTCAAATGCCATTCCATCTGTGCTCAGCACTTTGACTCACGAGTCAAAACTGGCTTTTGATATGCTATATGTGAAGCCTCAAATCAGTTCATCTCTAGGTATCTGAGACATTTGCCCTCCTCACTATGGTGCTTATACTGGTTGGTAACATGGCTCCCTGAAGCTGGGAACTGCAGGGAGGAAAGAGGGCAGAGTTCAGATAGGTGGGGCACCATTCAGTAGCATGGGGATGGCTCCCTGTTTAACTCACAGCACTTTCCCTGTGCAGAGCCTGGCTTTAATCAGAGCTGTCAGTTGTCAATTTCATAAGCTTTGCAGAATTGAAAAGGATGTTTCAAATGCAAAAGTGGGAGGCAGGAGAGGAGGAAAAAAAGGCAACTGTACTTTGCAAAGACTCTAACTGGGCTCCTTCCTTTCCCAGGAGAAAGATGCCATCTTGCTTTTATTTATTTTGAAAATGAAATCATCATGCGAGAGGGTTTTTTCCTTAATTAAAATTTCCTGTTATCCCAAATGCAGATGTGCAGTGGGTGTGAAAGGAAATTAGTGAGTAATGTGTGGTGGGACTCCCTTTCCTTGTGAATCCTGGCACCAATACGGACGGATAAGCTCAGGAAATTTGGAAGGCAGTGGTTAGTGGCAACATGGAATGTATTTTCCTGTTGGAGATGGGGAGGGGATAGAGGGATAGAAGAATTCCTGTTTTCCTATAGACTGTAAAATTGCAGTTTAAATGTGCATATTGAACAACTGATTGACTTGTTCTACTGAACTTGTGTGTGTGTGTTGCTTCAAAACAAAAGCAACATATACCCTCATAGCAATGGTCCAATCCACGTTTTGAAAGTTTTCCAGAACATTCTGACAGCACAATCCTAAACTGGAGTTCAGCCGGCACAGTTAGGCCAGCAAAGTTTGGCTGGTCCAAGGGACACCATAAAGTATATTTAGATGACTCTTGGAGTCAGAGGCCAACATACAGATGGGCGCCATCCTCCCTGGTCCATGTTAACCCCTCCACGCTGTGGAAGTTTATCCCCAAGGTAAGGGAATGATGGTTCCCTTACCCAGAGGAGACCTGCATGACTGTCCCCCCCCCAGGCTGCAGCGGTAGCCTTTTTGATGCCATTAGGATTGAGTTCCAAATCATCCTCTCAAAAGGGCAGTTTGACTATTGTAGCCTATTGACTGTTGCTAAATGGAATGCCATCACTGCATTTATAAAACTGACCTAACTCTAAGATGTGTACGATTCATGTGGAGTAAGAAGACTTCTGATGCCAGAAATATGAAGCAAAATACGCCCTGCCCCCCCCCCCCCCCGGATCAACAGCCATGTGCACTGTTGTCAGAATTATTATTTTTTTTCACTTGGCCC
Organism: Lerista edwardsae; assembly: GCA_029204185.1. Classification (NCBI taxonomy): domain Eukaryota; kingdom Metazoa; phylum Chordata; class Lepidosauria; order Squamata; family Scincidae; genus Lerista; species Lerista edwardsae. Next base: position 17,700,516 of record JAJKFI010000009.1, read on the forward strand.
AATCTTTAGATCATGACTTGCACATTCAGGGACTTTGCAACCAATTGAAGATCCCAGGTGTGCAAAGCATGTTTGTTGGATAGCCTCTTGACAGCAGCATGTTACTTTTCACCAAATTCAATGCTTTTTAAATTTCCAAGGGACGGACCAGTCAGCTGCATTTTCATAGGATCTGAAGCACCGTACAAGAAGCTGTCGTGGTTCCCACTGCAACCCATAATCTGTCAGTTTTGGTGTTCCACTTCCTTGTCTCTTTTTTTAGGGCGCAATCCTAACCTGGATTTAGGCCAGCACAGTTAGACCAGCAAGTTTGGCCAGCACAAGGTACACCATAAAGTACGTTTGGACTACTCTCGGAGTCAGAGAGGCCAGTACACAGATGTGCGCCGTCCTCCCCGACTCTGAGAGTGGTCCAAATGCACTTTACGGTGTCCCTTGTGCCAGCCAAACTTTGCTTTCCTAACTGTGCCAGCCTAACTCCAGGTTAGGACTGCACCCTTAAAAGCATAACAAAACAACACTGCAAAGGTCCTGCTGTATAATATTAAGGAGACCAACTAGATTCTTTACCGTGTGGGCAGCAGCAGAAAGGGGAGTGCGCTGGACCGGTGTCCTCCTGTGGCTGCGATTATCCCACAGCACAATTTGGCCAGAATACGTTCCCCCAACCACCAGGTTGGGATGAAAGCGAGCAAAGCAGACAGACATCACAGAAGACTGGAACGGAAAAGGGGAGAGAACAAACAGAAAAGGTCTTATTTCAATTCTAAGTCTCCTTCTTTTGTTTCCCTCTGGGAAAATAATCCTTGAGTAATATTCTGAGACCTCTTATTCCTTTGATCCATCATTCTTTGAAAACTCAGAACTGTTCGTACCATAGAGGCTGTTTCACATATTCAACATCTGAGCACTGAGTGTCAAGTAATCTTATAAAATAACTACCAACGTTTTACTTAAAGATTTTTCATTTGCAAAACAGCAATGCCCTAGCCAACAGTTCACACTTTCATTTCAGATACAAACCATTTTTCACTTTCATACTCTGTTTTTGATCAAACTCATCCAAAGTACAACAAGTGATACACAGGGCTGCAAATTTGTATGCCCCAACACCAGTAAAAATCTGATCTATAAAAGGGGGAAAAAAGTCATTGGCTATACCACAGCATAAATATAGGCCTGAGGCTGCAGTGCTATACACACTTACCTGGGAGTAGGTCCCACTGAATGGGACTTACTTCTGAGTAGACACACACCAAGTAGACACACCCAAGTAGTCTTTACATGCACTCTTTTTACTGCCAGCTTACAAGAAACAGGAGTCACCTTCCCAAATTATGGCGCCAAGTGGCCCCGGTCTGTGCAGGTAGATTGTCCATTATATAACCAGCCTGTGACTTCCTTGGGTTGGGGCAGACCCATCCAACGTGGCCACCTGGCCCTCAGCTCTCTTGCCCCCCCCCTCGGCCTTTCCCTTATATATAACTGGTTTGAACCTGCCAGCCCCTCCATTTCCGGGTCCTGCCCCCTTTCTTCCTCTAGCCCTCCCCTCCCCCTCCTTTCTTCCACCAGCCCTCCCCTCTCCAGATTGATCGCTGCTTGCCTGAGCAGCCTTGGCCTTCCCAGGAAAGCAAACCATTGTGCTCTCCTCCAGGCCCACAGGCTGCCCCAAACAGCTGTGCCAGAGTCGTCTGGTTGAGCACCTGCCACAGATGCCGGCATGGCCTGCACTCCCTGCCTCACAATGAGTCGAGGTGGCCCAGCTGTGAAGAGGCTGCTTTCTCGGCCTGTTCTTGGCCTGTTCTCTGTCTCAGTGGCAGCTTGTCATAGGGCCACTCATCACCCCCTTCGCCTGGCTGTTCTCTTGCATTCTCTGCTCAGACTCGCTTGTGATGGATGGATGGATGGATGGATGGATGGATGGATGGATGGTCACTTATTGAGGAATAGACGCAACTGGCACACCATCAGAAGTTAGAAAAAAGTATTCCCGAGCAACTGGGCTCAAAGCCCATTCCAGGAGAACCTCAAACTACAAACATGCACCTTTAAGAAAAGTGCAACACCCCATAGAACCATTTGAAATCCTATTCATTGATCAGAAGTTTCCTGACTTGGAGCACCACTGTCTTCTCTGAATTATTTCCATGTTTAGAATATTGTCTAAGATTCCCCTTTCCCCAGAACCGGCCTTAAGACAATGTGACCGCACTTCGGGGGGCCCACACCAGTGCAGGCCCCCCCCTCGGGAATGTTCCTCATTGGGCCCTGCCCAGTGGTGTCATTCAAATGATTTAGGAACAGGAACTCACTTTTGATTGGCACTTGTCGGGAACCCGGAACCAGCCACGGAGCCCGTTAGGATCCGGAACGCCTGTTCTGGTCCGTTCCCCCTGAATGACATCACTGGCCCTGCCGTTCCTAGAGCCAGCCCTGCCTTTTCCTGAGCAATGGGAAGTTCAGGGAGCCTTTACAGATCATTTTATTTCAGAAGAGAAAGCCCTACAAGTACGGATCTCAGGAAAAGAGATCTGCATGCACAACCTTCAGGCTTCCCTTAATTTGATGGATGCCTCTGCTTTGGGATGCTTGTCAATATCTCTTTGGAATGGGTGAATGGGGGTGTCAATTTCATGTCATCTTTCTGCCTGACACATGCAGTATCGCAATGAACAAAACCTGCTACAGCCAAATTATCAGACTATATCCATTTATTACGAAGCCTGAATGCCACATGTGTTATCCTGAGAATGAAGGATAGATGTACAATAAATGGGTTCAGTAATATCAGAAGTGGCTCTTCACACTTAACAGAACAATAGTTGCAATCAATATCTTGAAGAAGAAGGAGCACCATGTGATTGCCACATGCAGCAACCGTCGCCTTGCATGACAGCCAGTGAGATCTGATTGTCTTCTATTCTTCCAAAAAAGTCAATATACTTTTACTATATACTTTCTGTAGCACTAGAGAAGTTATAGCCCAAATTAATCAAAGTACTTAGCTTGTTCTGCTCTTTATTTTGAGTTGACGTACTAAACATCTGGCTAGTCACTATGGAAAAAAGAATCCTAGACTAGATAAACATTTGGGCTAACTCAACAGGGCACTACTTATGTTCTTAGGGCACAATCCTAACCTGGAGTTAAGCCGGCACAGTTAGGCCAGCAAAGTTTGGCTGGCACTAGGAACATTGTAAAGCGTGTTTGGACCACTCTCGGAGTCAAGGAGGATGGGGCATGTCTGTGTGCTGTCTTCTCTGACTCTGAGAGTGGTCCAAACATACTTTATAGTGCCCCTTGTGCTGGGCCTAACTGTGCCAGTCTAACTCCAGGTTAGGGTTGCACTCTTAAAAAAGAGGAACATCATGTTGCGGTGGAGCTGTACCTCAACACTGAAGGCTCCAGGTACAACCCTGGCCTTGCAGGTAAAGCTGATAGACCTCTGTCTGAAAATGTTGAGTGCGGTTCCCAGACAACGTAGACAACTTTGATCTTGATGGTCTGATTCTGTATAAGGCCTGCTCTGCCTATACATCACTGTGGGCGCAATCCTAACCTGGAGTTAGGACAGCACAGTTAGGTCAGTAAAGTTTGGCCAGCACAAGGGACACCATAAAGCATGTCTGGACCACTCTCGGAGTCAGGGAGGGTGGCGTACATCCGTGTGCTGGCCTCTCTGACTCCGAGAGTCATCCAAACATACTTTCGGTGTCCCTTGTGCCAGCCAAACTTTGCTGGCATAGCTGTGACAGTCTAACTTCACGTTAGGATTGTGCTCCTGTGGAGTACTTACAGCCCTGAAGACATTTGCTCTGTGCCTAGTAAGACTGGTGTTTTATTATTATTTTGGAAAATTAATGCAAGCCAGATTTGGATTAGTGATGGCATATCCCCTTAACCACAGATGGATCTGCACACAACAGATAGTCATTTGCATTATCTGAGTTAAGAAGCCTGACCTCAAGACCCACATCTGATGTACACATGGCGAGCAAGAGCCGGTCGCGTACGCTGGTGCTCATGTATTGGGATGGCTCTCTGCCAAGCGTTGCTTGGGATCCTTCTGGGGAAAGGTGTGAAATAAAAATTATTCTAATATGAGATTTAGATATGTCTTTGGTGAAGTCTCGTCTTCAAAAAGTCGCTCCCCGGGGCATTTTGCGGGCTACAACACAGTATTTCATTTGCGGGCTCCCATTTGCGGGAAATGGGAAGAGTTCAGAAATATTTCCAGCTACCAGAAAAGGGGGAACAGAACCATATAAATATAAAAGGAATAAGTGGTCAATGCTTGTGATTTGACCGGAAGCAGCAAGGTACACAAGGTGGCCTCTAGGCCCCTTTTTAGAGTGCAGCCCTAACCTGGAGTTAGGCCAGCACAGTTAGGCCAGCAAAGTTTGGGCAGCACAAGGGACACTGTAAAGTATGTTTGGACCACTCTCAGAGTCAGACAGGCCAGCACCCAGATGTGCGCCATCCTCCCTGACTCAGAGAGTGGCCCTATCACTCTTTATGGTGTCCCTCCTGCCGGCCAAACTTTGCTGGCCTAACTATGCTGGCCTAACTCCAGGTTAGGATTGTGTCCTTAATGACATCGTAGGCTGCTTGGAGGAGCCTAGAAAGGGCCTTGGAGGACCTGTTCTTCTAACTCAAAGGTCATCAACAAGTGACTTGGGACCCAATATTAGGTCATGACTTGACCTCAGGGTGGTGGATCACAACAGTGCTTCTGTCACCATTTTGTGTTGAGGGGCCAGGCTGCACGGCTTGGGCTATAGACTTTGGCTTTGGTGAAGTTGCTTAGGCTGAGCCCCCTGTCTTCAGTGGGCCCCCTCATTCTCCCACCCAGCTGACCATTCTGTCTGCTTTCCCATGGCACTCCTTCTGCTCTGGATGTTGCCTGTTGCCATGCCAGCCTCTGTCCCCCTCTCTTCTTCTGACAGGCCAGAAAGGAAAGAAGAGGCAGAATGACACATTAGCAGCACACAGTGATTGGCAGCTGCCACCAGGTGGGAAAAGAAGAACTATGATCACTCTTGTGCCCACCAGTGTTCCCAGCCACACACCTCGTCTCAGCCAAGCTCTATGCATCCTTGAGCTCAGCAAATCCAGATGTTCAACAACGATGTGTTGACATTATTACTGAATGTCCTGAGACAGAGTGGTGACACATCTCAACACTGGCCAGCTGCAGAAGGGGTCCGCATATTGGCAGGGAGCACAGGAATGCCCACCTCTCTCACTCACTGGGTTTCTGAAAGTGGGTCTCAGTTTGCACTTCTGAGTCTGAGGTGAGTTCCAGCTCTTGACGACTACTGCTTTAACTGGATATTTTAAATGGGCCTAAAAGAACTGGACTGGTATCAATCCAGTTTCCAGAACTAAGGCCACAATCCTAACCAACTTTACAGTAGTGACAGAGCTGTACCAATGGGGCACGTTCTGCACCCTGCTGTGGAGTAGTAGTCAAGGAGGCCTCCTCAAGGTAAGGGAATGTTTGTTCTCTTAGCCCAGAGCTGCACTGCCCTTACCCCAGTATTGAAAGTTGGTTAAAATTGCACCCCTAAATTGGATATCCAAACCAAAACAGAGAAGACTTAAAGTTTCTGCTTTTACTAGAAAAACAAACTACTGTTTTGTGTTATTAGCACTCAGAGAACTGTGCTTTGTTTTACTTTGAACAAACCAGAATATCAACCATGATTTTATTCTGGTTTGATATAAATGTTTGTGCTAACCATAGTTACTTAACAAACTGCAGTTCCCCAAATTTATACATAACGTCGCAGAACTATGATTTATTTCTGAAGTATTCACTCTTCCTTCATTTTCCCACGGCTTCCTTTAACTAACATACTATTAACCATGGTTCACTATGTCTAAACTGGGCCAGCATCATGGCAACGGTCTCTGTTCAAAAGTGATAATTCTTCTAGATGTGCATTTTTGGAACCCAGCGATTTTTATGCTGTTTTATCCTCTGCTTAAGAACCATGAGTGGATATAAGAAAGATTTGAGAGCTGGAAATGTGTAGCATTTGTAGCAGCAAAGGAAAATTCAGCTTTTACTAAAATAAAAACAGTTTAAAATAAAAACAGCCTTTGCACATGCACGTACTCTCACACACGCATGGGCACGCGCACACGCGCGCACACACACACACACTCCAAACCAAATGTCAAAATCTCATTTAATTAAAAAAAGGAAGTTTATACTTCCATATGGCATGTGTTGACATCTATCCCTTTGATTTACAAGAGTAAGGACTGGAGGGAGCAGATTGCTTGATTCAAGAGAAACAATATAGGGAAGGAGGGCGATTTGACAGGAAAGAGTGTAGGCTGCCTGAACTTCAGTGCTTGTTAAAACATGAAGGATTAATGGTAAAAAGGGAGGGGAGAATTGTGAATGTCTCCAGTTGAGGATCTTCAAAAATGTTTGGGGTTTCAAAGAATGTCTCAGGCAACCACATGAAAACAGACTCAGCCACACGACTCCCTAAATCCAAAACTGGTACCGCTCTACTTATACCATCAAACCAACGGACTTGAAATGAAGCCGCAAATTAAATTTATTTTTATTGAAAAAGTACTAAGTCCTTGAAAGGGGGAGAATGGTGCGTCAGGAAATCCAGAGACTTCGGGGCAAAGTTTATAATGCAGGTATGCAGCAGTGTTGCCATTCAAGAGCACGGTATCGCTGGTCTGGGGAAGAGTCAGATCCCCATGGCTGCATTTTATACAGAGCAGCCATTTTCGTCACTTACAGTTTATTCAAATTGGAAGCCTCATCCAAGTTGGGTGGATGGTAAACTGCATAAAGAAAAGGAATGATTGTTCATCTCTGCAGTCTATGGATCAATTTTGTCCCTCAGAGTTCAATTTTGGGGTTGGCTGGAGATTTGAAGTACCGAGGGGGGCTTTTTATCTGCAGGTTTGGAATCTGCAGATTTGACTCACCCCGGTTGGTTCTGAAACCACAGTGGAGGGTCCCATCTGACCCCCTGCCTAAAATGATCAGAAGGCGCTTCTGGTCACGTCTGGAGGTCAGAGGACCCAGACATATGGGATTCAGTTATCTGATTCCGGGAACAGAACCCCCGCAGATGCTGAGGGACAACTGTATAGTGTCACCAGTATGCAGATTACACCAGCTCTTTTCCCCAAATCATTCCAGGGAAGCTTTTGATGTTCTGAGTGAATGTTTTAGTTGAGGGCAGTCAACTAGACCATTGATTCCCAACCTTGGGGACGTGACCCCCCAAAGGGGTTGTCAGCCAATTTTCAGAGCTTGGCACTGCCATCTTGAAAAGCTGGACACAATCATCTTGAGAGCTTGGAAGACCTCAAATCTCAAAGATCACTTAAGAGGCAAAGCATTCAGAACATTCTAAAACAGATTTGGAGTTCCTTCAATTTTCAAAAAAGTGTGATTTATTAAAAACAATAATTTCACTTTCTGTTTAATGTCACTTCCATTGCTTCCAGCCCTGCCAGTGCAAGGAAATCACTTCCTGTGCCATCTTAATGACATCACTTCTGGCCCTAGGTCCTGGGGGTTCTGACAGGTGGTGGTTGTACCCAGCAGCGGCATTCAACTGGTACGCTGGGCGGGACTTACCTTTGACCGGCAGTCCACCCGTTGCGTAACGGCGCATTCCGCCGCTTAAAGCGGCAGAACGTGCCATTACGCAACAGGCGGACTGCCGGTCAAAGGTAAGTCCCGCCCAGCGTACTGGCTGAATGCCGCCGCTGGTTGTACCTAAAAAGAGGGTCCCGGGGCAAAAAAGGTTGGGAACCACTGCCCTAGACATTACGAGAGATATTTTGTTTTGCCACAGTTAATTTATAGCAAGCTGTGTCTCTTACACCTTTGAACTCACAGTCTGTTTGCTGATAAAAAATAATAATAATAATCGACTTTCTTTTTTCCAAGACCAGTAATATAATGCCACAATTCTCACTTTTCATTTTTGTCAAAAAATATTTGATTGAATGAAGCATCTGATGTTAAGAGGGTTAAGTACAACACAGGTAGCTACAAAGGAAGTTCTTCAGCCTGTTAATGAACTCCATTCTGTCCTGGGAAGACCACCCTCCTTTTAAAGTAAGTGGTAACTCAATCCCTGTGTTAATTCAGTTGTGTTTGGGCTTCCTCCAAGTCAAGGAACTCAGTGTGATAAATGGTAACCAATTGTCTATAATAATTCACGAAGTTTCCATAACTAAGCTCAAACACACATTTTTTTTTTCACTGTTGCTTTAAGCTGTCATTTTAGACATTCATCCTGTGGTAGCTTCTGCCTTGGCACAAAGAACGATAAGAGGTTTTGTCAGAATTCCCAGCCACCTGACCTATTACCCTGGCTCTGTCACTTGCTGTTTTCGGAAGCCATTGATATGCTTCTTTATGCCAGAGCACCTGTGTGTTATCCCAAGGATATGTGACATCTGAGATTCTGATGTTGGCACAGGGGAGAATACAAAATTGTGCAGGAGCAATGTGGGGAGTAGTGGAGAGTCAGGAGGTTGGCAAACAAGTCAGTTAGGCTCTTAGGTCTCTCAGGGTGCAATCCTAACAGGCCGGTAGGCCAGCACAAGTCCCTTGTGCCGGTCCACAAGTGTCAAAAACGAGCCATAAAGCACATTTGTGCCACACTTGGAGAGGTTGGTGCATGGATGTGTGCTGTCGTCCTCCTTGCACTGGTCCCAGTAGCAAGTAAGGCCAGCCTACAGTCGCCAACACAGGAGCTCAGGGAGGGTAGAGGGAAGGCAGAAGGGGCAGTGGGAGGCAGAGGAGGGTTGGCCCATGGGTGGACTGGCCAAGAAGGGGGTGGATCCAGGATCCAGCACTTAGACTGAGTCCTAACCCCTGTCCCCAGCCTGGATCCTAACCCCCGGTCCCAGCCCAGATGCCCCTACACAGTCTGGGCCTACACCAATTTCACTGGTGCAGATTCGAGTAGCCCCATAAGGGTGGCTGGACCTTTACCTGGGGTTAGGGTACAAATGTCCCCTTACATTGAGCTGCGCCACAGCCACATCCTAACCAGTGCTGGTTATGCGCAGGCTACTCGGCCTGCCTATTCCAGCCCTGGTGAGGATTGGGCTCTCAATGTCTACTGGCTGTGAACTGAATTAATATCCCCAATGTGAATACCCAGAAAGTTCCAGAAGATAGCAATAGGATATGTTTTATGTGATCAATATCTTGCCTGTATAGGAGTATGCATGCTTTTGAGTTACATAGAACAATTCATATAGTCATTTAATCGAATCGAAAGATCATTTAAAAAATAAACACATTGAATATGTTGTCTTAATAGGCAACACAAAAGTTCACATTTGTTCATGCCCACAAAGAGAACCTAATCTGAAATGGTGTCTTATCTATTCGTATCTTCTGTTGCGGGAGAACACATGTTGCATTCTGATTGCTGGACTTCTCAGAGGCTATGGCTGCGACTTTTGTTTTGTCCAAGCTAGACACTGACAGCCTCCAAACTCTGAGACCAATAAGGGTACAAATTACCTACAACCACTGCCGTCATCTGAGTCCTTTTCTAAGCAGAGTTTGCTTGAACCTTAAGACCTTATCAATGATCTGGGCAATTTTAGCAAGTAGCCTAGAGGAAATCTAAGGATAGATAAGCACATGTTTACATTTCTTGCTTTACCCTAATTGTTTCTAAGCAATTGACATTTGGTGCTCTTCAATCTGTGTCACTTGGGCACACTTCTATCAGTTCACTGTCAAAATAATTACAGTAATCTCTTCTTATCTTTTGATTTAATTATAGCTGCAAGGGAAGACTGACAGACTATTATATTTGCCCAAAGTCATCCCTTCCACTAATGTATCATTTACAAGTCGTGTCAGTGGGTAATTAGAAATAATCTCAAATTAATTGAACATTGCACTGAGCTATGTTGATAGTTTGGGAGATGAGTATAGATAAGTTGAGGTGTAGTATAAAATCCAGATATGCCACAGCACAGACCACTATGTTTGAGGAGCGCAATAAACACCTAGTTGTAAAGGTAGTGGTAAAAGTGCTTTGTTTCAATAGGATGTTTGTGGGATGGCAAACTCTTCGGCATGGTTGGCCCATTAGATCAGAGCTACTGAACACAGGCAAAAGTAAACAGAGAATATTATATTAAATGAAATCATATGTACCCTCCATGAGTACACAGATTCTCAGGACCAACATATTGCTAGAGCTTACTACTGTTAAACTGGTGATGATGGCTGAGAAGGCTTTTAATGCTACAATTCCAAGACTGTGGAACCGTCCCCCACAAGAAATCTGCCAAATCGGGAAAATTGGCCCATACAAGTGGGCCTTTCTGTTTAGCTTCTGGTCTGAATGAGGACTAATAATTTCTATCGCATTTCAAAATTCAGCACTGCTAGGAGTCACCAATTGCTACTGCTTCAGTTAATTTACCGTTTTTGGTTTTTTTCTCTCTACCCATATATTTATGTGTGTGTATATACAAATACAAATTAGAAATAATCTCAAATTAATTGAACATTGCACTGAGCTATGTTGATAGTTTGGGAGGTGAGTATAGATAAGTTGAGGTGTAGTATAAAATCCAGATATGCCACAGCACAGACCACTATGTTTGAGGAATGCAATAAACACCTAGTTGAAGTTGAACACTGAAGTAGCAATTGGTGACTCCTAGCAGTGCTGAATTTTGAAATGTGTGTGTATATAGATATATATATTCCTGCCAACCTAGCAGTTCGAAAGCACCTAAATGCAAGTAGATAAATAGGGACCACTTTAGTGGGAAGGGAACGGTGTTCCATGCGCTTCGGCGTATAGTCATGCCGGCCATATGACCATGGAAGCTCGTCCTCGGACAAACACCAGCTCTACAGGCTTAGAAATGGAGGTGAGCACTGCCCCCTACAGTTGGTCACGACTAGACCATTCGGTCGTGGGGAAACCTTTACCTTTACCTTTACCTTTTTATATAGATATATACGCACGCATGCACTCACTCTTACTGAGGATTATACTCATGTGTCTGGTGAAGTGGACTACAGCCACTCTAGCCATATTGACTTTAATTGTTTGTTTTTTTTAACTTTAAGAACATAAGAACATAAGAAGAGCCCCACTGGATCAGGCCAAGGCCCATCTAGTCCAGCTTCCTGTATCTCACAGTGGCCCACCAGGTGCCTAAGGGAGTTCAATAGACAACAAGATGCTTGCATCCTGTTGCCACTCCCTTGCACCTGGCATTCTCAAGTAGCCTACTATTAATGTAAGAAGGTTGCCCAACCCATCATGGCCTATAGCCCACAAGGGACTTTTCCTCCAGAAATCCATCCAGTCCCCTTTTAAAGGCATCTAGGTCAGATGCCATCACCACCTCCTGTGGCAAGGATTTCCATAGCTTAATTACCTGGGTAAGTATTTCCTTTTATCTGTTTTAACTCTTCCAACACTCAATTTCAGTGGATGCCCCCTGGTTCTGGTATTGTGAGAGACGGAAAAAAACATCCCTCTATTGACTTTATCCCTTTCGTGCATAATTTTGTATGTCTCAATCATGTCCCCCCTCAGGCGCCTTTTTTCCAGACTGAAGAGCCCCAAACGCTGCCGTCTTTCTTCATAAGGGAGGTGTCCCAGCCCCGTAATCATTTTCGTCACTCTGTTCTGCACCTTTTCCAGCTCCACTACGTCCTTTTTGAGATGTGGTGAGCAGAACTGTACGCAATACTCTAGATGTGGCCTTACCATTGATTTGTACAATGGTATAATAATTTTGGCTGTTTTATTCTCAACCACTTTTTTAATTACCCCAAGCATGGAATTGGCCTTCTTAATTGCTGCAGCACGCTAGGTCGACACCTTCATTGAGTTGTCCACCAGCATCCCAAGGTCTCTCTTCTGAGCTGTCACAAATTATTTATTATTTATACAAAATATTTATATATGCTAATGTTTTTGTTTTGTACACTGCTTTGGTTTTTTTTTAGGAAAAAACAGTATAAAATCCTTTAAAATAAATAGCTCAGGAAAGTTTATGCTACAATAAATTTCTTAGTCTTACACTGCAAAACTCTTTGGTGTTTGTTTTTAAATTCAGGTTAGCTTTCCTGGCAATGACTGCTTGCCAACTGCTGTTTACAATTATTTATTTATATACCACAGGCCTTCCAAGGCCTGTCTATTTCCCTTCCTGTTACCAGGACTGGAATCTTTGATTTAAAAATCTTCTCTCTCTCTCTCTCTCTCTCTTTTTCTGTGTGTGTGTCTGTCTGTGTGTGTGTCTCTCTCTCTCTCTCTGTGTGTGTGTGTGTGTGCGCGCATTTGTGGTTGAGTGACTGAGATTTGGATCATGACCAAAGGGAAAGGGGTATGCTAACCCCTGCTAACTAGGCAAGAGGCAGTTAACTTTTTCAAGTGGTATTCCTGTTATAATTAGCAGGGGAGGGGGAGTAATTGTCCCTCTTCACCCCTGTGCAGTGTCTTGTCTAGTGGCTGTTGCTGGTGGTGGTCTGCGGGTTTTTTTTTTAGATTGTGAGCCCTTCTGGGACAGGGAGCCATGTAACTTTATTATTATTATTTGCCTATAAACTGCTTTGTGAACTTTGTGTTGAAAAGCGGTATATAAATACTGGGTATATAAATACTGTTGATTGATTGATTGATTGATTGATTGATTGATTGATTGATTGATTGATTGATTGATTGATTGATTGAT
>JAJKFI010000009.1:17713257-17741361 GCA_029204185.1 Lerista edwardsae
GATTGATTGATTGATTGATTGATTGATTGATTGATTGATTGATTGATGTAAGCTTTCCCCCATGTGGCAGCCCCAGTCCAACCACCACCATTCAGAGCCACAAGCAGCCATGGAAAAGAAAACATTCAGGGCACAATCCTAAACAGGAGTTAGGCCGGCATAAGCTAAACCAGAAAAGTTTGGCCAGCACAAGGGCCATAGTAAAATATGTTTGGACCACTCTCGGAGTCAGAGAGGCCAGCACACAGACGTGAGCCATCCTCCCTGACTCCGAGAGTCGTCCAAACATGCTTTATGGTGGCTCTTGTGCTGGCCAAACTTTGCTGGCTGAGCTTATGCCGGCCTAACTCCAGTTTAGGATTGCGCTCTCAGGCACCCAAATCACGTCTGCACGTTTTTTCCCCTCCACATTAATATCAGTTTTGAGGGGTGATTTGGATTAGGACCTCGGCACAGAGGGAAAGAGTTACACGGCTTCTCCTCCCATCCCACAGTGTTAGTCCAATTCTTCCTTCCCCTGTGGTTTCTTTTAGAAAAAAAAAATATGTCATTATGTTTGGTCCTTGGGCCAAACACCTTTACTGTTGTCCCAGAGGCTGGACCATGCTCAAAAACAGCAGAATCCCCAACATGCATTAAAGCAAGTACTGGAACTAAGAATTATTACAAATCCTTTGCTTATGGATGACTTAATTCAAATATTTCTCTTTCCAGCCATCCAGAGTCACATTTCAAACACATGAGAGGCAATGTTAGCCATGTTCTCCATTATAAAAATCTTTAGCCATTTGTGATGTGTCCATGAACAATAAGGAACTGCAGCGCAAAGGAGAAATCCTAACCACAAAAATACTAAACAAATTTGTTATACGAGCTGTCAAAATGAATTCAGGATGGATCTTAACCCAGACTTAATAAATATTATTTTATGGATAATGAAAATATTTTGATTGCTCCAACAGGAAGGATTTTTTTTCTCCCTTTTGAACAAAAAAAGCATTCTGACTTTCCACATGATACATTTGTTTGCCATTTCCTCTTGACATTGTTTTCATTTTAAACCCTTTGCCAACACACTTTTTCCCACCTAGAATCCCTTTAAATCTAATTGGGTTAAATATGTAGGCTTTCTCCCCCCCCCCCATTTTATGTTCACTAGTATCAATGCCCTTGGTTTTCAAACAGGGAATCGTGCCTGTACTAGGTGAAAACAAGTGAACACAGCAGCGCTTGGTCAGCTCAGGACCTTGCTGGGGGTGTGGCCAGAGGTGCGGTATGGGCGTAGCGGGGGGGCGCAGTCTTGGCGGCCCCGATTCTGGCCACTGCTGTGCACATTGAGCTGTGCCTGCCAATCAGCAGTTCCGTAGGGCTAGCTGGGGCTTACCTGGGGGCAAGGCGGAAACCTTCCCTTGCCCTGAGCTGCGCTGCTGCCGCCTCCTACTGGCCTTAGGATGCAGCCCTGCTGCGCCAGCCTTGCTATACCAGCACTGCTTAGGATTGGGCTGCCCGATTGTTATTGTACAGATTGAGCACAGACAGTGGTAATGCAAGGAAATGACAATGCTGTGGTGAGCATAGCAAATGGTGGGTTTGTGAATTGTGGGACTTGTATTTGAAACTGGAATCATACAAGCATAGACCCATGACAGTTTTTCCCGGTTTGTGTACAGGTGTGTACCCAAAGGCACTTCCCATTGTGGGTGGCTGCTTACACTGCACTGGTTTAAACAGGATATACATGCGCAAGAATATGATTATGTATCCAAATGCACATTGTGTGGAAACCAATGCAAACAGCATATATAGCCTTTCGAAAGGGCCACCTGAGAAGCAATATGTAACTCATATTACATTAGGGCTACAGTTCTATGCACGTTTACCCTGACCTATTGAACATGCTGATATCAATGGTGTCAGAACTGATTGTGCAGGTCATCTGTCTGGGCAGATGATCATAGGGTACAGAAATGAACACACATCCCACTGTGGCAGATGAGTGAGCATCTTCTCATTTGAGGCCAATACATATTTTACATCATCTTAAATGCAGTTGCCAAACTTAGCAGAACTGTTGTGTGCGTTTCTGCTGTGGAACCTCAACTGATAGTTTTGTAAACTTAGATCACTAGAATTGGACAGGAATTTCAAAATTACATTGTTTTTGAATGAGAACAGTCGTGCTGCTGTATTGCACTGTGAAAGTCACTACCTTTTTAACCCAAGTTCATCAACAAGAAGTGTTTTAGAAATAAAAATGATCAATGCGTGAATAGCATTATTGCGATAGGTAGATTCAAGATAAAATGCTGTGTCTTTATCTAGCGCTGCGCTAATTCATTCCTATTTCCAGTGGTCGTGCAGAGAATCCATATGCTTCCCCCTTTGTTAATTTCTTAAGAGGTCACTGCCCCTCTGTGAACAATCTTCCAGGAAAAAAATTTCAATCCCTTAGCTAGTGATTGAATGCTTTTAGCTTCACTTTGCAGAATGTATGGGATATTAATCATCATTAAATTAATGCTGTTCTTATACAAAGATTCTTTTTTGGGAAGTCGGTTTCCAGTTTTCCTGCTGTGGGGTCAGTGGGTGGGAAGCTGTTGATTTTAGACACAGAGTCAGGGGACAGTTGGAGCCAAGCTTTTAGTGATGGATCCCTTGGCTTTTCGGGATGCTGGAGCATTTCAAAGACATAACTGTTCTCCATCTTGCGCCAGATAACACAGTGTGATGCTTAACTGTTTGCAGAGGGCTCCCACAGAGGCAACATACATACGGTAAAACCATTGACTCAAAATTACACCAAATGCACTCTCTGTTGAAAGGAGACTGCACAGAGACCTATGTTACAAGGGGAGCTGCACAAAAGCCATGCCAAGAAATCTTGATCACGTGTAGTGTGACAGGAAAGTGGCATGGCATTTCCTCCCGTTATGGAAAAGAAACCCAAAATTCCATTGCAAGGTCTTGTACAGCCCCCAGAAAGAATCATTGCCCCCTTGCTTAATTTCTAACAGAGCAATGAACAAATCTGAAGCCTTACCAGAAACAATCCAGTCTTCCCCCATCTCCTATAGCAGGGGTCTCCAAACTACAGCCCAGGGGCCAAATCCAGTTCTCCACAAGATTTTATCAGGCCCGCAGCAACTTAAAATATTTGACATTTTTACTCATCTATCAAATGATAGATAATTTGATAGACATTTCAGTTTAAGCACAGCATCGTTTCTTTGTGAATGTCAGATTTGTTCTGAATCATTTCATGCTGGTTACAAAAAAAGATCCAAGTAAAACTTATTCATTCATTTAAATTTATCAGGAAAAGCATTTGATGGTGATGGAGAGCCACTTTGCACATGCTCAGAGGCATTCTGATTCTTAGTGGCTGCAGATATAGCTGAATTGAACCCCAGCATCAAACATAGGTTCCAAGTCCCTGCGCTCTGTCAAATTAAATCCTGCCTGAATAAAGAGAATGTTTTGTGATTCAAGGTGAATGTTTGTAAGGGAACTTCTAGTGTTTTCAAAGTAAACCACCTAAAATGCAAAATACCATATTACAACACACTTAAGAGCATCTCAGCCAAACAGTTCCATATCCCTCAAATTCTACCTACTCAGCATACTTTTTTCTGGATGGACATGAGCCCAAAGACTTTCTGGATGAAGAAAATCACAGTGACAAATTACCATATACACATCCCTATCCCAGAAGCCACAGTGTGAGCCTAGGACCTATGGAAAAAGACACTGAACCCTGGTATATCCACACACAAGAATGGCTCATATAACTTTATATTAAACCCACATCTGGAAAGAGGGAGATATAAATCCCAGAGCCAAAATAATATAAAAGATTTACTCTGCCCCACCCCCCCCCCACCCCAAAAGAAAGACAAGCCGCACCCAGCCAAAGTTGAGCACTTTAAATTTCCATTGATTTGGAATGCAAAGATTTAGTTACTTCCCCTGCCCCACTGAAAAGAAGATCATGGACTTAAAATCAGAGGAATTTTACCCCAAATCCTTATTTGTTAGTGTTTTGATTTTTGTAACGTTTAATGGATTAATAAGGACTATGCTTTAAGAAAGGTTCATGCTAAATTCATGTAGGATTCAGCAGCCTATGCGGCACAGATTCACCTTGTTCGGCAGGGCTGCACCATATTAAATGCTACTGCAGTGCGAGAGAACATGTTTATGCTTTCGATCAATGGAGCCTGCTCCAGCTCCTTAAACCAAACAAATGCTGTCATGTGCTTTTGGGTAGCCATAATCTAAGCCATCTGTGAAAGACTGTTTTTTGCAAAGGCATCCTTTCCAGGACTCTCTGATGATTTTGTCACTGCTTGGGGTTTTGGCAGCTCATCAACATCCCTCTAATTCCTCTCCATGAAATATAGCTTGTGACCAGGCTCTGTTTAAGGAACAGGCGAAAGAATTGAAAGGAAGCCATGCCTGCCTTCACAAATGCACAGATTCGCCTTTAATCAAATCATATTTTTTATTGTGCTAGTGGCCTGTCTTGAAAAAGGATATCTAGGCATATCTTGCAAACTGCTATGCTGGGTTAGACCAAAAGTCCACTGAGCCCAGAACTCAACGGTTGCCAAGATGCCTGTGGGATGCATGCAAGACAGGGGTTGACTATTGATAGGTGAGGGCTATAATTCTGTAGCTTCTGTGTGTCTGCATAGAGAAGATCCCAAGCCCAACCTCTGACATCTCAAGTCAGAGCTATGAAAAGCACCTCTCCGAAACAATGGACAGCCACTGTCAAATATAACACTGACCTAGATGGACCAATATAGTACTTGACTCGGGGCACAGTCTGTACTTGTGCTGGACCGGGCAGGCCAGTGTGGACCGGTAATGGCCATATTCCAACTCCACTCCAATGCCAGCATTGCATTGCCCTTACCCAGAGCTGCATTGCCCTATGTTATAAACTAGAATGTAGAGTCAAAGATGTTGAAAGAGGAAGGAACAATAGTAAAAGTGACTAAGAGGAAAGTGTACCGACAGATATTAGAAAAAAGTTTCTTTGCCCCGGATTTGAAGAAAAAGAAAACAAAGGTAACGTTATGTAAATATTTAAGGGAGCCTGAGTTTCCCATTGAATACTTTAAAGATAGCAGGGTACCTTTTTATTTGTGGGACTTGAGGTGGCGGGTATATCACAATGTTTATGGTGTTCAAGCAGCCCGACCATGGCTGGCAGTAAATGATCAGTTATGTGTCAGGATAGCTTGTCGCCGAGAAATGGAGAGAACTGGGAAGACACACAGAGAGACATTAGAACATTTCGTTAAGGACTGTCTCCCGGCAAAAACTATATGGAAGAAATTAGCTAGGAAAATGGACTGGCCAGAATTGGCAGAGCAGCACTGGGAGAGCATAGTTTCTGGGAAGAGCGATGTAGAACTTTTTAAAGGGCCAAAGAAGAAGAAGACTACACAGAGGAAATTTAAAGAAGAGAAGACACCTGCCAGTGATTACTGGTTGGTTCCTTGGTCAACAGTGCGTTTAGTAAATTTGTTTGTACTGTTAGTTTTAAATTTCCAAAGGAGCAGAGAGGTAAAAAACAGGGAAAGAATGTGGAATTAACCATGCAGTAGAACTCATTTTGTTCAAAGTGAGGGCTTTCAGCAGATTCGAAAAAGAAAGGTTATCTGAAATGAGATGGGCCAAATTTTGGCCCTGGGACCAAGGAACCACTCCATCTATCACATGAATGAATGATACCTTGGACTTGAACAGCACTATAGTGTAGGGTGTTAAAAAATGTATTAGTAGTAGGATAGAGAGGTAAGAGATTTTGTATTAGTCAGATGAGTAAAGAAAATCCGAAATGTGACGGTTTTTTGCGCTCAGGGATGTAAAACAAAGAAGTAGTAAGAAAAATTTTCAAATAAAAAATCTATATTCCTAAAAAAAAAAAAAAATCTATATTCCTATGTTATAAACTAGACTCATGTTCCCACGGTTACCCTGTTTCTGATCTCAAAAGCCCCAACTACTCAAACTTTGGATTATCGATCCTCCATATCATTTATGGATCCAATATAGTCTTTAAAAGTGAGCAGCAATAAGAATGATTGTAAATTGTTGTAAACTTGAATTATTACTGTTATCTATTACATTTTTGCAGGGATGCCTGGGCTTCTTGAATCAGGCAACAGAACTACAGTATGAATAGGGTTCTTTTTTTTCTTTTTTAAGCAGAGCACGCACAACAACAGCTGCGTCCACGGCTGGCCTTTCTTTGAGGTCAGTTGATGTAGTCACCCAGCAGATTGTCAGACAGTGCCTAACAGGGCCGTAGTTAATGGAAGTGCAGAGGGCAAAATGTTGCCCCGGAAATTACAACGGGAAGTGACCGCACAGTTGTATTTTCATTTTCTCTGGGTTTTTTGGTCATAACTTTTGACAAAGTACAGCTAATACCCTCTGGTTTGTTTCATTGCATTCTGCATTAAATTGCCTTTCCAATGATATATAACACGATGGTATTATTCATACATACCAAGATTTTCACAATTTTGGCCACTAGTGCCAAGCTCAGCTGGTTGCTTCCATGAAGCTTGTTGCCTGGTGAAATTGCACCACCTGCACTTCTTTAGCTATGCCCCTGGTGCCTACCCACCTCTGCCACCCTCCTCCCTATGATCCTGGGTGCCCAGGGTTCCAGATCATAGGAAGAATCTTTTCCTGGATCAGGTATTTATCATGAACATGAGTGCTTTGAAAGCGTATCAATGCATAGGCAGCCCTTGCTGGTGCGCTCTTGCTCCTCACAGGTCTCTCAATGCGCTGGCCACAATACCTTAAGAGTGCTCAAATTATCACCTGATAATAATCATTATCAGGATTAGTAAGCATTTTTGATTGCAGAACATATTGCATGCAAAGTCTGGGAGGCAAAAGCATTATTTAAATCAAGAATTAAAAACTTGCAAAAAAAAAAAAAACAAAAACCCACAAACCTCCTTTGCATACTATAAGGAAAGATATATTGCAAGACCTGATTTTATAACCCCAAAAATAACAGTGCTGAATTTCCACCTCCCTGCCCCACAGTTGAAAGCTGCAAGTGCCTCAACTCTTCCAGCCAAGGAAAGCATTTTCTTAAATGCTCCAGCTAATAGTTGAATATGAAGTTTCATTCTCAGAGGAATCAGGAGGCATATGCTAAACACCGTTAAAATGCGAAAAGATGTCTGCGGACGCTTGTTTGTTGGTGGACAAAGCAAGCATATGGGGTTGGCTGGGTGAAGGACTGTCCACCCTACATCTTTCCTGCATCTCTAATGTCTATTACCAGTATTTCAACTGAGGTTGTTTTCTCTATTAGTCATCATTTGATGGGTTGGGTGGAGGTGAAGATATACTTTTCGGCATATGCAATGCTTTACTTGAAAACAGAAATGAAGAGGCTGCCTGCTTGCTAAAAACAGACTGAAGTGCAAATGGAAAAACATGCTCAGCGAGAGCTGGATGTTGTAGGCTGCCCTCTGGGACGTGGATGATTTCAAAAACGAAAAGGAGAAGAAAAGGATGGTGTCTTCACATCCCTTCCAAGACTCCAAGAGGGTTCGCTAGCTAGCCCTCTTCAAAAAAATGAGATATAATACTATGGTACAATGAACGATGTGTTTGAAAAGAAGGAAGACAAGAGGGGAGGAGTGTTTACCATCAATACGGAAGAACAGGGACAATTTGTTATTTAATTGCAAGGGCTCTTACTTTCTGTGGACCGTAAGGAAAGCTCAACAAGTTTTGCATGGCTCTTCCTTATTAGGCCACAGCTCTTGGCCTTTCACCAAGGAGATGTCATAGCTAGAGGTGATTTTTGTTGTTTGTAAACACCACGTAAAAACCAAAACACTGCCCTTGGGGGGTTAAAATATTTGAATAAGAACACAAAATACCACATTTGGGTATTTTCCAGAAATTAAAATAGACTACTTTTCCAATTGGAAATAATACTGTGGCTGCATCTGCTGACACTACATCACCTATATCATCTACCTAGTACACTTCTAAAGCATGTAGAATTAATAAAAATGAGAGCTTGGATTGAGAATGTAGACTAAAAACACAAAACACCGCAATTTGCTATTTTAATTAAGACATTTTGGGGAAAAAAATCACCAAAACAGATCCCTAGTTATAGCTCTGGAAAAAAAAAACACCCATCCATTGGTGCTATACATATAAACATATTTGAAATTCATGCAGGTGAAATTCTTGTATAATTTGCCTGCACAGGAGTAATGCATTTGCTTCACTCTGGCTGTTACAGCCACAGTTATATTTATGCTAAGCAATGGCTGGTGATGGAGACTGAAAAGTCCTGCACGTTGGAAGAAGTTTAGGTTGGAAAATAAGAAAGAGGTGGCAAATAAAATGGAGGCCCAAAATCATCCACATGTTCGGTGCACACCGGAACACACAACATCCCACACAACTGCTGTTGTAGCAGTGCATCCAAGGTACTCTGAGGCATATAGAATTCTGGAAGCCTTGGAAACTAGGCTACTGGAGCACTGTATATATCAGCAGTAATATATTTTCATTTAGGAAAAGAAAACAGCAAAGGAGAAATGAAAACCAAGGGGGAAAAGCTCGCCAACACCGGCCACTAAATACAGATTTTCTGTTCACTTCAGTGTGTTTAATTCTAAGATACGCATTTCTGATTCCATCCACCCAGTTGAAAAGGGAAAGACCACACCAGAATAAGCAATGACGGGTGGTCAGATACAGAACTTAATGACAGCGTATGGAAGCCACTACAGAAAACTTGGGGGTAGGCATCGGGGAAAGAAACATTCTATAGTGTGGTTGAGTGCCTGATTTCTAGAACCAAGCCACAATATTTTCCAAGCCTGGGCTGCTTTTATTGAAATTAAAATAGAAAACCTAAGGCCATATTCCACCCAGAAATTGACAGTTTAGCAGGGACATGGAGCCTACAATGTGGGGGTGACTGGATGTTGGTGCTTGACGAAGTGTAGCTAGAAATAGGTGCAGCTCCCAACAACATCATGTGGCCATGTGCAGGGCAGTCTACCAGGGATGGCTGCGAAACTGTAATTCCGGGCCGCACGGGGGCATTTTCAGGCTTCAAATGTCATCCAGTCTGATCTCTGCTCAAAGGCAGGGCTCTACCCTGCCAAACGTTGGGCTAAAATTGCCTGGTTGGAAAGTGAGGTGGAAACGGTGGAGGGAGCTTCTGGTTTCTTGGGGTTGTTTCTGATGTAGCTTTTTCCTCCAGAGAGGAGGACTCATGGAATATGTTACATAAGAATGAAAGATCCAATTGAATTTGCAGCAATGGATAATATAATAAAAGACTATTCAGAGACAGGCACTGATCCAGACAGCAATTCAAGAGAGTCTTCAGAGCTGAGTTTGGATTGTTCTTATTAACTGTTCCACATTGGATAAATTCTTGGATTGCTGTTACTGATGCAAAATTACATTAGATTAGATTACACCAGTGGTTCTTAAACTTATTGTAGATTCACATTTTATTGTGATTCACATTTTAGAATGGCACTTATTTCAGGACCCACTGGAAGTGATATCATGACCGGAAGTGACATCATTAAGCAAGAAAGGCCGTCATTGTGATGTAATAAAACGACACTCCTTGAATGCAAAGTGGCATCCTTGGACTGCCGCAATTGTAAGACTCTGAAACATCCCTGATAGAAAGCAAGATTAGGACAACGTATTATGAAAAAGCACTGAACTAAAAACCAATTTTTTTTAAAAAAAACCTCACTTGAAAATTCAAACTGTGAACACTCACAAAAGGAATATAGCAAGAATAAGGTCTGCAGCTACCAAGATGGCTGCTCCCAGTTTTCTGCGACCCACCTGAGATCGATCTATGGATCAATCAATTGATCTATCGATCTGTCTGTCTGTCTAATTCAGTGTTTCTCAAACTATGTGTCGGGACCCACATGGTGGGTCACAACCTGATGTCAGGTGGGTCACGGAAACTCAGTGAGGCCCACCATGTTCCCTAGGAATCACTCCCAACAGTTTTTTGTAGCAGTTCTTTTGACAGAAAAAGGAAGAAAATAGGCATTTTTCAAAGAAAGAGCAACAGAGATTGTAGGAAGTCTATTCAACAATGAAAGTCTTGCCATGGCCAAGGCATAATCACCCACCAATTTAAAATACAAAGGCCGAATGACCCGAAACAACATGTGCTGATAAAGTGAACATAAAGATTTCAGAGGGTCATTGCAAATATAGGGCTTTTATTTATAGTTGTGGGCCCTTATACAACATCCATAATATCATTCAGCTGCCCAACAATACAGCCAAAGCATATAATTCAAAATGGTCATATCATGAAAATAGTGAAACTATATTTTAAAAACAAAAAGTTGCAAGGATTGGATAAGGAACAACTTGAGATCAGAGAATTATACCCTCTCTACCCCAAGCATGTTGATATAGACAAATTCTGGATAGAGAGGTTGATACGATGGCCAGAACTGTGACCATAGGGTTGCTTCCAAGCCTGCCTGTGCCAGTAATTAGGTGCAAGATATCAAGAAGAAAATACCAGCCCCCACCTCCCCCCAAAAAGGCCTTGTTGAAGCTCCCAGCCATTATGAGAGGTAAAAAGCATTCAGACTAAAGGGTACAATGTGGATGGTTAACTACAAGTTTGCTGACAAAGAATCCTGTGCGCTATAGGAGCTAAGTGTTTTGTCCACATAAATTAGATCCTTGTTGGAATGAAGCAATTAAGGCCATGCTTCTGTTTGTGTTTGCCCAAAAGAGATGTAATGAAAATGTCTGCATTGATCCACACTCGCTGAAAGGTTACCACCAAGTGCTATTGTTTATGTAAACTCTACAGGGTTGATAAAGAACACTGTGGATTCTTAGGAGTCTGGGACGCAGGTTAGGGAATATTTCCTTTACATATTTCTTTCTTTTTTTAAGTTAAAAATGGTTATGAATATACATAAATGAGACTAAATGATAACATAGTTGGTTTCTACTAAGTAACTAAAGAATGACATCATGATAATCGAGAGCATACCCGGCCTGCCTTCCAGGCTCTGAGGTAAGATGAAATGTTTTGAGTTTTATTTTTCAAAAAGATATTTTCCATCTGATTCAGTGAACTCAGCCTTTAGTCAAAGGACAAAAAGAAAGTCCTTCAGCCAAGTGCCAACTCTTTGATCAAGCAGATGACAATTAGCCAATCAGGAAGAAGGAATTTTGACACCTCCCCCTCCCACTCTCCCAATTTCCCTTTTCATATGGAAGTTCAAATATGGTTCCAGCTAACAATGCACCAGGGAAGAGCTCTTAAAATATCCATGGGGATTTTTTAGAACAGTGGCACAGTACTTCCTGCAATCAAAGGTTCTTAGCTCATTCTTAATTCCAGTTCATGGTGAGATTCAGGGGACAATCCTAACCTGGAGTTAGGCCAACCCAGTTAGGCCAGCAAAGATTGGCCAGCACAAGGGGCACCGTAAAGTGCGTTTTGGCCACTCTTGGAGTCACAGAGGCCAGCACACAGATGTGCACCATCCTCCCTGACTCTGAGAGGGGTCCAAACCTGCTTTACAGTGGCCCTTATGGCAGCCAAACTTTGCTGGCCTAACTGTGCCGGCCTAACTCCAGGTTAGGAATGTGCCCTCAGGTTGTTTCTGGTTTGATACTTCATAAAATTTTAGCATTTTCTATCAGAAGCAGTAACAAAAATGATGACTCTTGCAGCCGATGTGGAAGACGGAATGTGGTCCCCAGTCACATAATCCTTCCGTCTCAACTAGCTTAATCAATCAAACAAAATTTTGATTGTGCAATTAATTAGTGGGGGGAAAAACTCACTACACAATCCTATCCCCCATCTGTGCTGCTGGAACTCATATTCTGGTGGCACCGTGTGGTTTGTGGCATCACAAAATATAACACACTGTTACATGCTACTGGGCCACTACTGCAAGCAGCGAGCAATGCTGGCCATATGGCAGTGGCTTGCTTGGCTTCAGTGCGTTGGCATGGGGGGGGCTGAGGGGTTACAGGGTGCAGGTGGGGACAATCGACATGGGATTCGGTCCACTAGGTGCTGGGTCAGAGTGGGTAACTGGTAATGGAACAAAGGTGCGGCCAATATGCTATGCACTGAGAAACCAAGCAAGAGTGACACTAGACCTCTGCAACACAACTGCTAATCGGACAGTAACTGGCGAGGACAACAACACTGATTTTTTTTTTCTACCATGCTTTCAGCAAAGTCGGTATTCAGAGATGTGCTCGATGCTGACACACTGTAAAGCTGCAATATCAGCCTGAACAATATTTAAAAGGCACGCAGGCTGCTTTGGAACAGAGGATACTAGGAAATTTACGTGGGTGGGAAAAGCATCTGTTGCCAGCTGGAGGGGGAAGTGGTACACCACACTTACTTCATAAGTGTGAGGTTTTTCTAAACGAACTCCCTGGAGAATTGTTTAAAATAGACAGAAAATGACACACAGTCTCCAACTGGGCTATGTTGTTGCTTTAGAAGACGGTATCCATTCTAAAAACATTCGCGTGCTTCCTCGTACTCCTTCCAGAAGGGTCTATTTTTAACTCCAGCCTCTTCCGAATGGTGGGCAGATGAGACACACGGTCGTCCTCAGCGCGTCTCGCATGAAATGAACCGCTCACGTGGTCTTACCTGGCAATGGAAAACATACTCCGGAGTTGTTTTCTTGAATTTCATGTTCCAGGCCAAGGCCACGCCATCCGGTTCGTGTGGGGCATCTTCGTTGTTGTTATAGGAAGCAACCATCAGCTCAGGGTACTGAGAAGCAAAGGATATGCAGTTCAGAGGCGGGGGATGAGGCAGCACAGAGGGATGTGGCTATCGTGCAGTAGCAGAGCACATCCTTGGCATGCAGAGGGCCTTGTGCTCCATCCCATGGTAAAGCTGGGAAGCAGTGATGGAATCTGGTAATCAGGATCCGGAAAGCTGGGCAGGACGTGTGATTGGCAGCCTGTCCATTCCGTTCCGTCGCCTGCCCACCCGCCATGCAGGCTGCCCCCGGTTGGCACGCCCCACCGCTGCATGCGGGCAGGCGGCGGAACGGAACAGACGGGCTGCCAATCACACATACGTCCCGCCCAGTGTTCCAGATCCTGATTACCAGATTCCATCACTGCTGGGAAGCACCGAACCCTGGGTAGCCACTACCACTTGATGAAGCTAATACTGAGCTAGATGGATCAATGATCTGGCTCAGTATAAGGCGATTTCCTATGTTAATTAGAACACACAGGAATAGCTAAACCTTTCCACACGGGGAAAATCACAGAGGCAGAGAAGTTCAAAAGGAAACCTAAGACAAGTACCACTGCATGCCCAACATTTTATTTATTTCTTTTTTGTAAAAATGGAATTCTCCATCATATTTCCTGCATACAGTAAATGCAGCATCAGGGGGAAATGGTACTGAACGTTAACTATTGCCAAGAAAAAAAAAGCCTTCCAAATTCTTCTTCAATTTCTGACATGGTGATAGTAATACAGGCATGCCCCGCTATCCACTGATTTGGTATCCACGGTTTCAGTTAGCCATGGATACCATGGATACTGGGACGCCTATTAAAAAGATAAAGGTAAACGTTTCCCCATGACTGAATGGTCTAGTTGTGACCGGCTGTAGGGGGAGGAGCTCACCTCCGTTTCTAAGCCTGTAGAGCCGGTGTTTGTCCGAGGACGAGCTTCCGTGGTCATGTGGCCAGCATGACTATACGCCAAGGCGCACGGAACACCGTTACCTTCCCATTTATCTACTTGCTTTTTTACGTGCTTTTGAACTGCTAGGTTGGCAGGAGCTGGGACAAGCAACGGGAGCTCGCTCCATTGCATGGTCTTGAACTGCCAACCTTCTGGTCAGCAAGTTCAGCAACCCCTATTAAAAAGATAGGGGAACATTAAATCTCTTTTTTTACCTTGTTGCAGCAAAACCTGCTGTTTCTCCTACTTTTAAAAAGGCGTCCCCAGTATCCACAGTTTCAGGTATTCACCGGGGAGGGGGGGAGGTCCCAAAGGGAACCCCAAGGGATACCAAGTAGATACCTGTACTGGCTTATCTTGGAGTGCAGGCGTAAGGGTTATTGGGATACTTTTCTGTGAAGCATTCTGAGCCTTCAGGAGAAGAATTCTATAATAGCCTAAGACATTTTCTGTATTTTGGGACATAGCCAGCCACTTGGCACCATAGTGCTGCAGGGCAGCTCGCAATATCACATAAAAACTACACCATAAAACACAGTATATTTGCTACATGTTGCATGACTCCACAAAGATGCATAAATTCCACATCAGGGAGCAGGAATGGCAGGGGATGCAAATGGCCAGTTCAGGAAAGGCTGCTTTTCATTTAAAAGCCAAAAAAAAAAAAAAAGTGTGCAATATGAAGTTTGCTTGTCACAGTACAGGCAGTAGTAGACATCTGTTTTCAATATTAACAGAAAGTCACAAAGTCATATGTGACTTAACTATGCCTTTCATTTTACACTAGGATTGCCAACTTTTTTTCTGGCGGAGCTCCTGTGCCTTTGATAGCTTCATGACAAACAGAAATTTAACCACTGCTCAGTCTTACATCTGCAAGACATGAAAACCTTTCCCAACTTAACTGCTGCTAGTAGAGGTGATAAAATATGAAAGGTGCAGAGCCCTGTCACAATAAACCTTGATAGCCTGAATTCTTCAAAAACAAAGCTTCTGAATTTGTTTCTTCCCTACAAAATGTAAATAATAACTATCACTATTACAATGTCACAATCTAAGAAGATGGAACATTTTAACAGGATCCATGGGCGCCAACTAGGGGGGCCTGCAGGTTTTTCAGCCCCCACAATTTTTTTTCATGGGGGCAGAGTGCCCACGTTAACGCCAGCCCCCCGGGCAGCTAATACCCATGCCAATCAGTGGCCTGAGCATGCCCCGGACTTGGGAGAAGTGGGTGTCGGTCCGGCAGACCCCTTCCCGAGGCTGGGGCGTGTGATTGCTGTGGCGATGGTGAGCCCCGGCCTCGGAAGATGTCAGAGGGCGTGGTCACATCAGGGGGCGTGGCCATGTCAATGTCAGGGATGTGGCCACGTCAACCTCGGGGCGTGGCCATGGGCACCCACGATCTCAGAAGGAAGTCGGCACCACTGACAGGAGCTATTTTTATTGTAGTGTATGGGTAGGGCCGCACTATGCCCTTTGACTATACTAGAACCAATATTTTTCCTACGTGAAACAGGTCCTGGTATTTGTCACATTGAAGCCTCCCTGCCATACCATACCTTTGGCTGGTATTATTTAATGTATATAAGTAGGCATGCATGTATTCTGTTAAAATATCTGTTTCTGCTGTAGAATGGCTTTTTCATAACATAAAACACAATAAAATATGATTAAGAGCGCAATCCTAAACTGGAGTTAGGCCGGCATAAGCTAACCACCATAGAGAACCACCATAGAGCGTGTTTGTACCACTCTTGGAGTCAGGGAGGAGCCTCCCTGACTCCAAGAGTGGTCCAAACATACTTTATGGTGTCCCTTGTGCTGGCCAAACTTTGCTGGCTTAGTTTATGCCGCAGTTAACTCAGTTTAGGGTTGTGCCCTAAACTAAGAGCAGCGACTAAAAACCTGAGAGGATGCACTTTTCCTAGCAACTTACAAAATTGGTACTAGGTAAACATGTCTGGGGAAAGAGTTCTATTTGGGTGCCATTACAGCAAAGATGGAGTCACCTGACTTCAGAAGGAAAGGACACCTGAAAAGGAGCCTCTGGAGAAAAAAAATTTGGCACCCTGCCTACTCAGAAGCAAGTACCATGGTATTCAATGGGGCTTACTTTCAGATATGGTTATATAGCAGGGGACTCCAAACCATGGCCCACGGTTTGGATCCGGTGCCTCATATCCTTCCCCCAGGTGACCCGCGCTTATCGTTCCACTGGGGAACCAAACTATGATTGTGCCTACATGACCCAAGTGTCCCTGTGGCCAGCCACTTCCTGGCTGTGTCGTCCCAGGATGCTGAGCACCTAGCATTCTAGGCAAGCACGGCTGGCCACGGGGACACTTGGGACATGTAGGTGCGATCGTCATTTGGATCCCCAGCGGAAGGTAAGCATGGGTCGCACCAGGGAACATTTTCATGGCTGCAGCAGTCTCCAGTTTGGAGACCGCTGTTATATAGGATTGCAGCCTTAGTTGGAGAGGAGACTGTTCTCCACAGTTAGTAGCAGGATTCAATTATCTTGTTTTCCTTGAGTTAATGCCAACACTGTCTTTGGTAAGCTGCGCACTGTGAAATGCGTTCAAATGTACTCAGATGTAGATGTGCCTGCCCTGCATTTCAATCTTTTTCAGTACATCTGCAAAACATGAGAGGTCAGAGGTCAAAGTGCTCCCTTCCCATAATACAGAGTGACAGTGAAGGTGCACATCTAAGATAGATAAGAGTTCAGTTGAAGAGAAGGTGAGACAGGGCCACCCCAGAACAAAGAAACAAGAGACAGAACTTGCTTGCATGCCTGAGGGGGTGAACAATTACATTTTGGCAGTTCCCTTCCAAACTTTATCTCCCTGTCCCGGGAATACAGTAAATGCTGCTTGTTAGAAAACTATCAGATAAGAATTCCACGTAATTTCCAGCCCCTTGAACAAGCGAATAACCTAAGATAAGTGTTTCCTCTGGCTTGTTTCTCATTTCTGTGCAAATCTATATAGGTTCACTGGCCACCCACATGCCAAATGCATACCTATTGCAGAAATGGATTTGATTAAAACACATGGATGTCAAACCTCTCTCTCCAATCAGATACGAATTTAGAGAGAATTTGCTATGCCGTGCATATAAATGTAGGTCAACGCTCCCATTGTCTTCCTAAAGAAAGTAGCTAATGTCTTGGTAGCATTCATGATGTTCAAAGTGACAGGGCGATAGACATACTATGTCATTTGTGACACCACTAACTATCAAGTCTTATGGAATTAACAGAAATCACCGATCTCTTCCAGGGGCCGAACTAAACATGACGTTAAATGCATCATTGTTTCATTTGGGAAGTGTTTTTTTTAACTCTCTCAATAGCACTTGTGCATGGGACCAATCGGGACTGGAATTGTAACTTGGAATGAAAGAATTTAACCCTTTAATCTCAAGCCAAAGATACTCTCCCCCAGGGTTTGAGTTCCAAAAGGTGCCCAGTGACATGTTTCATACATTGTTCTTTGGCATGTCACCAACTTCCCTCAAAAACTGCCATACAGCATTGGTGTGCTAGGCAAGGAATGTAAGTCCTAAGCCTTCTTGGGCATTTGGAACTCATGAAACATTTCAGGATATCCAACATTTGCATGTTATCCCTCACCGCAGACCTTACCTGAGGAGACCAGTCCATACAAGTGACGACCCGATGCTTTGACCAGTGTTCATCATAGAACTGGCGGTTAAAGGAGAGGTTGGCTCCCGCTTGGACATCTCTATATGGAGTTGAATACAGCTATACTTTAGTTATATGGAAAGATACAGTTGGCATTTCAAAGTAAAAATCATCCAGCAATAACAACTCTTGCAGAGGTTTCTGCTCCTTTGCTGCATATCCTTAGCTAGCTAGTGTCACAGAACATCTTTGACTATGTCCTCTTCCCGTTTTTAAAAACTTAAAATAGACATGAAAAGCAGACTCCAGCACTGAACCTAAGCAAGTGGTTCCCAATCTGTGGGTCGGGATGCACAAGTGGGTCATAAGCTAATTTCAGGTGGGTTGTGAAGTACCTAAGGCAGCCATATTGAAAATGTAGGAAGATGGGATGCTGGAAAGGGGGAGGGCTGTGTGGTGGTTTTGCTTGTGTCAAGGTTGTAGATGGGCTTTTTTTCTCTCTTTCCAATTCACTTTGCTATTGGAAAATGGCTGAGAAATAACCCAACTTATTGTTGCATCCTCAGAAAAGCAGCAGGCTCTGGCGTCACAATGATGGCACTTCCAACCATGACATCACTTCTGGTGAGTCCGGACAGATTGTCATTCTAAAAAGTAGATCCTGGCCTAACTGTGCTGGCCTAACTCCAGGTTAGGATTGCATTCGCAGAGTATCTTTTTCCAAGCATGGATTCCAGACTCTCATGTCCTTGTCAACTGTAATGTAAGATGCCAGGTGGCTATATTTATTCTGGATAGAAGCTAGTCAGGACTTGTTTCAGTCTTTGAAGTGCTTCTGTTTCAAAGACAGCTAGTGGGATATTGCTGAGCATGGACAAACAAGCACTCAAGAAAGGATTCCCCGTAACTCAGCAGGAGATACTATCAAGATAATTAACTTGATACATTTCCTTATCAATCTTCAATGTGTATAAATCACTGGAGTTTAGCCCTCTACCTATCTACAGGTCATAATTGTGATCTCTTCCCCCACCTCAAAAAAGGGGAAAAACCAACCCATCTTTCTCTTCCATATCTCCGCCGCTGTAGTCAAAGAAAATGTCTGAATCTTCTGCCAGAGCTCTCTCAATCACACGAATGGTCCGGTCAAAAAATATAAGAAACTCTTCGGAATGGAGAATCTGCTGCTTCTCTTCCTCTGTCAGTTCCCTAGGAGGAGCTTACAAAAAACATTGGCAATGTTAAGCATGCAAGTATTTCAATATTTCCAGCTGAATCAGTCAGGAATTAGTCAGAAAAGAAAGGAAATAGGTTCCAAGATATACCAATATTAGTAGGACAGAAAGGTTTGCCTCCTTCTCAAGAATTATTTTTCCAATGTTCTTAACGTCCTATTGCATTTTCCTAGAATGTGGCCTTTATGCAGAAGCGATCCTATATCGTGCATATTTATTATTCTGAAGAAGAAAATGCGTACAATCCAAAATAAAATAAACCTCCCAGTCAGATTTCAGGAAGCACTTTGGGCCGATGCACTAGCTTCATGCAAAGAACTGAACTTGGAAATGCACTGAAACATGTTTAACAGAGGAGCAGTTTTACATGCTCTTTCAGCACAGCGAACGTTTTCAATTACAGCTAGAAAGAACTGAGATGTTTTCACTTATTAAAATGTACACTTTGCTTATATCAGAAGCACATGGATTTTTAACAGTTGCTAATGGAGAGGGGAAAGTCTGTCTGTTTCATTTGCCTGTGCATTCCTCTCTGTTCATGGCTACAGGAAGCTCATGTGCTCCCAGTTCTGGGGATTCTGAACATACTATAATGTCTTGCATTTCCCCTCTGGGATCCATGTGTATTTTATCATTTGTGTGGTAGATGCACACTGACAGCCCAATCCTAACTAAGAGGTGCAAAAGCAGAATACAGGCTCCAATGTTGTGAATGCTGTGGTGGCCATTTTGAAGCCACCACAAAAAACAGTAGCAGTGTTGGTGGTCCTCTGCCACTCCTAGTTACCTGTGGGAGGGCAGTAAGTTGACATGGGGGTTCGCAGCAACTTGGAAGTAGTAGCCCCATAGGGCAGGTTAAAGGGCAGGTAAAATATCCCCTTCCTCTGTTTTGCTCCAGCCCTATCTTGTGCTATCTTGTGCTGAATACAGGCCAGGCCAGTCAACCTGCCTGTTCCAATGTTTGTTAGGATTGGGGTTTTTTTTTTCAAACCTATTCTCTCTTTCATATGCATTATCCTTTAAAGCTCAACCCTTCTACTACCTTTATTATATTATTCATAATTGAGATTAAACAAGTCCAATTTACCAGTTAGTAGTTAAACAGCCACACTGCTGTTCAGAACCAATCCATCTGAAATGCATCTTCAGATAATGACTTGAAAAAAGACCAAGGGCGCAATCCTAACCTGGTTAGGCCGGCACAGTTAGGCTAGCAAAGTTTGGCCGGCAGAAGGGATACTGTAAAGTAGGTTTGGACCACTCCCTGAGTCAAAGAGGCCAGCACACAGACATGCACCATCCTCCCTGACTCAGAGAGTGGTCCAAATGTGCTTTGTGGTGGCCCTTCAAACTTTGTTGGCCTAACTGTGCTGGCCTCACTCCAGGTTATGATTACACTCCAAATTATGTGGTAGGCAGCGGCGTCATGCAGCCGGAACGCTGGGCGGGAGGAATGGGTGAGCGGCAGCCCGCCCGTTGCGTTCCAGTCTGTTTCTGGAAAGCCCGCAGGGGCGGGGAACACGGCGAAACGGAACGCAACGGGCGGGCTGCGGCTCACCCATTCCTCCCGCCCAGCATTCCAGCTGCATGACGCCGCTGGCGGTAGGGCAGGTGCAGGCAATGTGAAGGTCCCTTCCTAATGACAAGATTAGTACCTCAGATATCGAGACCAGAAATTCAAATCTGGCTGTCATGAAAACCACATTTCAGAGAATAAAAAGAGAATCACCTAAACGCTTTAAGAGCGCAATCCTAACCTGCCGTCACAGTTAGGCCAGCAAAGTTTGGACAGCAAAAGGGCCACCGTAAAGCACATTTGAACCACTCTCAGAGTGAGGGAGAATGGCACACGTCTGCATGCCTCTCTGACTCAGAGAGTGGTCCAAACATACTTCATGGTGGCCCTTGTGCTGGCCAAACTGTACTGGCGTAACTGTGCCGTCCTAACTCCAGGTTAGGATTGCGCTCTCAAGGTCAAAGGCTATTTCTGTCATCACACCTTCAACAGTAAAGATTTGGGTTGGCAAAAGCAAAGATGGCTATGCAATAATCCTCTGGGAAGAGGTCACAGAGTTATGGATTAGAAGACAGTGCAATAAAATTTAGCTAAATCCAACCCAGTGCTTCTGCTCCACCGTTTACCCCAACAGAGCAATTTTGAGACTATGCAGTATTGCTAATCCTTTGCAAATACATTATTTTGTAAAAAGTGTAAGATTAGGTAGCTGGAAGGGATCCCAGAAGGAAGTTAGATACAGACTTCCAGAATATTGAGAGCTGGATATTAAAAAGTTGTTCTGGTGGCAGAAGCAATACTCCAGCAAACTTCTAACTTGTGGTCATGTGACACGTATGGAAATTGGTATGCAGCCATGAAACAAAGATATTTGTTCAGGATACATTGAGTCACAACCAGGAACACTTTTGTAGAGTTTCTGGTCCCCAACACGACCAAGACCATTTGGAGATGGCCAAGTCACTGGAAAGGACAACTGGGCCATATAAAAATAGTTTAGGAACTGGCCCCTCCTCTAGGCCAGTGATGGCGAACCTATGACACACGTGTCAAAGGTGACACACCACAACGTTTAGGGTGACACACCAGCGTTCACCAACACCTCACAAAACTGAGTTTATTTAACTCATTTTTCATTTTTGTAATTATTTGATGTTTCTTTAATACAGTGGTCAGGGAACAGGGGTAAATTACCCCAAATGGGGTAAAAATGAAATTCCTGGGGGTAATGGACAGATAGGAGTGTGCCCCGCCCCCTTTTCCCTCATCCTTCCTTCATGACCAACATTCTCTCTTCTGACCAGTGGGAAGTTCCTCTCACGCTTGATGGATTTCCCTTGCTTCCAATAGGGGATTAGAAGCGGCAAGGTACTTGGCCCCCGATAGGCAGCATCCCCCTCCCTTCCCAGGTGGTGAAAAAGGCCGTGGTTATCGATCCCGCTGCTGGTAGAGGGAGAAGGAAGCAACAGCAGAGAAAATGGCGGCCATGGCTGCAACTGTGGCGGTGCCGGGTGATGGGGGAGCTGACGAAGCCAAGCCTATTCCGGGCAGCGAGGCCGGCGCAGACCCACTCCCGGCTGGCACTCAGGCAGCCATGGAGTCAGCGGTGTTGGATGCCAGGGAAGAGCCCGAACCAGCTCTGGGTGGGGAGGCCAAGGAACTGCTGCCGTCGCCGCCACCCAGGAGCCTGGCAGGGACGCGAGACGTGCAGGCGTGGGGGAGGCTGTGGTGAGTGGCTGAGGTGTGTGTGTGTGTGTGCGCATGTGCCCGCAGGCGCTCACGTGTGTGTGTGTGTGTTGAGAGGACTTCTGTGGACGTGCCTCTTTGCTTGTGAGCAGCTAGGGCTCTCCCTGGGTTTGCCTTGTCTTGCTGTCCCAAGGAGTGGGGTGGGCGGGTGAGCAAGCGGAGGGAGGGCTGGGGTGCCTGTGCCTGCACAGGGAGTCAGGGACACAAAGAGAGGCGGGAGGCAACGAGGCAAGGCGAACAGCAGAAAACAAAAACAAAATCAGAACTGCTGTTGCTGGCCTCTGTGTGTGTGTGTGTGTGTGTGTGTGAGAGAGAGAGAGAGAGAGAGCGAGCGAGCCCGCCCCAATCTGAATTCATTATAGAGAGAAATCTTAAGTCCAAGCACCTAAACCTGTTGTCAAAAAAAAACCTGTTGTAACCCAGAAGGGTTGAATTCTATTCTCTCAAGGTCTGCAGGTGTACCCAAACTGTTTACAACTTCATATTTACATAGCATTAATTAAGCTCATTAATTAATCAAATAAAAAGCAATGGGTTCCAATATGTAAATTTTTTTCTTTTGTTCTGGCGGGGGTGGGGGGGTGGGGGAACATCAAGGGAGTAACGTCGGCGTATCTAAATATATTTTGGGGTAAAAGGTAAAAAAGTTCCCTGACCCCTGCTTTAATACATAAAGGAAGGGGAGGATTGGACACATGATTGGATTGTATTTCTCCTTTAAATAAATGAATATAAAGAATTTTCTCTTTTGTTTGGGAGCAGGGCTTGACACACCAGCTGACTCAAGTTAAGCATTTTCCGAAGTTTTGACACACCGAGCCCAAAAGGTTTGCCATCACTGCTCTAGGCAATCTAACGAAGCCTTTCATTAGGAAGCCCTTGAGACAAGGAACCAAACGTAGGTCATGTTAGTGCAGAAACGTTGCGCATGATCCATGACCCGCTTTACAGCACAGTCCTAAGCATGTTTACTCAGATGTAAGCCCACTCTGTCCAGTGGGGATGTGCATCAGTGTCCATTCTGATGTACAGTAAGTGTGCATAGAATTGCAACCTTAAAAACTGCTATCCTAAATACACTTTCCTGGTGTGACAACGGGAGGAGCAGTGGCACAGGGCTGGGCCGCCAGTTGCAGCAGAGGCTCAACCAGCCGGACGCCAGACGCAGCTGCAGCTGGTCAGTCATCACCCCGTCCCAGGGAGGGGGGATAAAAGAAACCGGCCAGGGGAGATGGGAAACCGGCCAGCGCTGTAGGGGAGTGGGTGAGGTTTCCACATCGGCCAAAGGGAGGGAACTGCCGACCACTGTCTGGGGGCTGAAACCAGGCACCACACACCACAGAGGAAAAGGCTTCTGTCCACTGGGGACCAGGCCAAGACAGGCACTACCACTGTTCCCTGCGGTAGGAGCCTCGGCCGCTGAACGATGCTGAGACTCTCGCCCACTCCACCTCCCCGCCCCAGGAAGAGGACTCTCCAGTTCTCTGGAGTCAAGATGGTGAGACAAGGGCTCACCCACAACTGCTGCACCTGTGAGTGAGGGCAGGAGCCCAGGGACTTTGCGTTGGCTGGAGCAGGCAGGACCTTTGGGTTGTGGGCAGCGGCATCATGCAGCTGGAATGCTGGGCGGGAGGAACGGGTGAGCGGCAGCCCGCCCGTTGCGTTCCGGTCCATTTCGCTGTCTTCCCCGCCCCCGTGGAAGCGCCCATGGGGCGGGGAAGACAACGAAACGGACCGGAACGCAACGCAACGGGCGGGCTGCCGCTCACCCGTTCCTCCCGCCCAGCGTTCCGGCTGCATGACGCCGCTGGTTGTGGGTCATCCTGCTGTTAAAGGACTATATAATGGCAGCTGCCGGCTCCATGGAGTAACGAGGGTGGGCAAGAATTATTTATCCCTTTATATCCTCTCTCAATAAACCCCTCCTCCTTAGTCCTGACTTGCTGCTTGTGCTCGCTGTGCCTGTGACTTAGACCCCATTTCCCCACTGGGGTGGGGCCATGGGCCGAATCCGGAACATGACGCTTTTCTGCTAAGTAAACATGTATAGGATTGTATTCTATGCCCCACTGATTTTAATGGGCGTGGAAAGGACTGCTTAATGCCACACTCCTATGCTACTGTAGACACACACCTGACAGTACGTCCCATTAAATTAAATGGGACCTTACTCCCGAGGAGACCTGTCTTGGAATGCACTGTAAATCTTTCCCACTAAAAGACTTAACTAGAACTAGAACTTCAATGGGGTTTCATTATGTAGGTTGAATTTCATAATTCAGCCTACCGAATTGCAACTTCAATGGGGTTTCATTATGATATGGGGTTTCATGGCTGTATGTCATTACTTAGGCTGAAATCCTTTGCACTCTGACCTGGACGTAAGCACCACTGAAGTCGGTGGGACTTACTTCTGAGGAGACAAGCTTAAGATTTTGCTGTCTGTGGAACAGCGAAATCTATCAGTCTTTATCCAGTTTATAAACATGCACACAAGCAACAGCAGACACTTGAAATACAACGGGTTAAATTCCAAGTTCCATTTAAGTCCTTGGCAACATACCCTTTTATTTCGCTGGGGCCATGACTGCAGACAACATGCAGCCAGAAACCACAATGAACTATCTGTTACACATAAACATGAAAACATAATAGTTTTAGACAGTGCACCAAAAACAGAATGAGAAAGTCTTCTGACTTTCTTCATACATTGCTATTCTAATATGTAGACTTAATAGCCATTAAAAATAATAATATTATATTATGCTAAACCAGAATTTAATATATGTCTTAAGATCCCAGGCTGCAGTTGGTCTCTTCCATGGGTATTTTTAAAAACTTGAATTGCTAAATTTAAACAGGGGAAAAAGCACATTGGCTCGGATGTGAAAAACTGAGAAAGATGTTCTTGGTGAGTGCCATGTCCTCCTTCCTGCTGCAGTGCCTTGTGCTTCTGGAAAAGTTGTTCTAACAACCACCTTGCTGGAGCCAAGCAAGTCTAGGTCTGGCCAGGGCTTAGATGGGAACCGCATGTCTGCTGTCTTGAGTTCCACCATGAAGGAAAGATGCAATTAAGCTGCAATGAATAATAGTATTTTTTTGTTATACTGACAACCTGCTGTCACATGAGGTCTACCTGTGGCCTACCATCCAAAGGACTAATCTGGCTTCAGGTGTAACACCTGTAGCCTGTGCTAAAACATTTGAGAACCACTGGTATACATTGATTGGCATGGCATGGGCAGTCTAGGGGTTCAGACTGGGGCTTTTCCCAACTCCACCTAGAGATGCCAAGGATTGAACTCAAGAGCTTCTGTATTCAAAACATGTGCTGTGTCTTTGGTCTGTGGAAAAGGTAATCAGTTTGATATTACTTGTGCCTTACTCCTGAGACATAGCCCCACTGACACAGCCAAAGTTAACGCTGGTCCAACTTACCATAACTAGAGGTCTTTGTTTCCATTGAGTAAGGCAGGATTATAACCTAAGGGCCCAATCCTATGGGCCATAACCCCGGTAGTACATGGTACACTGTGTCATAAACATGCCTTAAAGCATGTTTACGGCACCTGGAGAGTAGGTACGGCCAGTGGTGTCATTCAAATGATTTAGGAACAGGAACTCACTTTTGATTGGCACTTGCCGGGAACCCGGAACCAGCCACAGAGCCCGTTAGGATCTGGAACGCCCGTTCTGGTCCGTTCCCCCTGAATGACATCACTGGGTACGGCCAACTTGGGGCTGCTTGAGTCTCCACCAACAAAATAGCCAGTGGGGACTTGAGTCCCATTGCGGGGCCTATGGCTTTCCTCAGGGAACAGAGATGTATGTCCCTGTCGCCCTTGCCCAGAAGCCCCCACCGGAGGCACGGACACTTACCGGGCTGGAGGCGCGGGGTGCAGAGGGTCTGTTTACTGGCCCCCTGGGATGGCCAGCAGCACCGCTGAGGCCAGGGGAGTGCTCGCCGCAGCATGGGGCGGCAGAGCGCAGCTCACCCCGGCTGCACTGAGGGGAAGCGCGGGGCTCCCCCTCGGTGCCTGCTGTCTCACCGGAGGAGGCGCAGGAGCTGCGGCCGGCTGCAGCAAGGCTGCTGAGTCTCTGCTGTGGTTGGACACCGGGGAAGCCGAGATCTCGTGAGATCTCGGCCCCCCGGCGAGAACGGAAGGGGCGGAGCCTGACCGGCCAGCTGCCGTGCTCATAAGGAGCCCAGGCCGGGCTGGGGGCAGACGTGCTCTCTCCGAGCTCGGCAGAGCAAGGGAGAGCAAAGCACCCTCGGGAGTCAGAAGCCCTCATCACCTTCCCTCGCACCTGGGAGGGTGGACCACTGACCCCCTGGGTGCCAGTTCAGCCCCGGGGCGCAAAGGGGCAGCAGATCTCCCAAGGGGGGGCTAAGAAGGCACCCCCACCACCACTACTACCACCCCAAGAATCGAACCGGGGCCAGCGGAGTGGAGGCGCACCCCTCTAGCCACCCAAGGACACCGCCACCTGCTGGACTGCAGCAGGCGTGCAGCAGAGCCAACCCATGGGATCGGATGGGTCCTCCTGTGGTCATCCAGACAACCCGTCCCAGACGTTGGGGAGCGCGACACAGGGCTTCGCACCACGGCCGCAGCACTTCAGCCAGGTATGCCGAGAGAGCCAGGGTGCCTCGGACCAGAGGCCGGCCAGCGGCGCCAACGGACATCGTGTTGAGACTTTGGGGTGGGGACAACAAGGGATCGGGTGCCCATGACTTAATGAGACACCCATGAGTGTAAAGAACCTCACCCTATTAAACCGCCTGAGACAAAGCTACTTTACCTCCTCCTGCGCCTCTGTTCCGTGAACATCCACTGCGGCGCGGCAATCCTGCTGGGCACCACCCCCGAGGGCGCCCCCCCGAGAGCACCGCAACAGTCCCCTTCCGCCAAGGAGACCCCAGTGGCTGTCATGAATCCTGAATGGATACAGCGGTAGCCATTTTGCTACTGCTACTCCTAGGGGTCCTGGACTATTTCGGTTTGGGTTGTACATCTTACTACCGGCTTACTTCTGAGTAAAATAAATAGCACAGTGTTAAAAAAACCCTTAACCATAGCCTGTTGGATTGGAAATAAATTGTGTGCCCAAATCCTCCTATCTCTCGCACATGCCAGGCTTAATACAAAACTTCCTGATTTGCAAAATCATGAGTTTGTCATGCCATCTGACCCAGAAACGGTGGCTTGAGCTCTCCCCAAAACCAAGCTCAAAATGTGGTTTGCAGTCTTAAATTGTGAAATAACTCAAACCAAAGTTCCCTGGTTTGGATGTCACAGCAAACTGTGGTTTAACAAACCAGGAAGGCTTGCAGTAAGCTGGGCACAAAAAGGAGCCAGGCCAGGAGCAGACAGGCAAAGGGTATATTCCCAATTCAAAAAACCCACAGATTCCTGGACCAGGACTGTGATGCCTGAACCACGCCTATGTTGCTAGGATAGAAGAGCAAACATCCAAATTGCTGCAATAGTAGTTTCACTTTGAAAAAAGTGCTTTTTTGGCTGTTGTTTTTAGTTGCACACGTTCACGTTACTTTTATACGTCACGTGGTTCAAAACAATCCAAGGTTCTTCGAGTAAAAATAAATGTTCAGCTCCCTGAGCTATGACCAATTTTAGCCCGGAGCAAACTTTTATGACTGGGTTATAAAACCCTTTGAAAAACAAGATTCATAATGGAAGTGCTGACACAAGCTATAACTGCTATAGAGAAGTGTGAATGGCGCCACTATAATATCCATTAGAAATTTTTTAAAAGTTCGAAAAAATACTGTCTTGCTCTGCATAGAGAAAAAAAAAAAAGATTGAAGAAGAAGCCATTTGTGTTGTGCCAACATCAACATGCATTTAACCCATTAGGTACTAATTTGCAGGAAAACCTTAATTCTGAATAAGCACTGAAGAACCCAGAACCAACAGG
The DNA here is from genome assembly GCA_029204185.1 of Lerista edwardsae. Taxonomy (NCBI): domain Eukaryota; kingdom Metazoa; phylum Chordata; class Lepidosauria; order Squamata; family Scincidae; genus Lerista; species Lerista edwardsae. The sequence goes on from JAJKFI010000009.1 coordinate 17,741,121, forward strand.
AAATGTTAGCCTAAATTCCTGTTTGCCTCTAACATGTTTTTAATCACTTCCATGAAGCACACACGAGAATTGCAAGAGAAAGGACGGGAGCATAAGAGGAAGTCAAATGTGATTATAGGGGGGGGGAATAAAAGCAAAGGAAAGGCTTAATGTAAAAAAAAAAGCTCCCTTATCTGTGCTTCCTATTTTTATTTTTATTATTATTATTATTATTATTATTATTATTATTATTATTATTATT
>JAJKFI010000009.1:17741371-17760388 GCA_029204185.1 Lerista edwardsae
TTATTATTATTATTATTATTATTATTATTATTATTATTATTATTATTATTATTATTATTCTACCATCCCATTCACATTTACTTGGGAGTTTTATTTTTATTGACTATTTTCACCCTGTCTTCCTCTCTTTGGAAGACTGAAGGCTTTTGACAAAACACACAGTAAATACAATAATTAGAATAAAGTTCAGCCACCACTAAAATGAGATCCAACATAGGAACAACAACCAAAACCAAAACCAAAATCAAGAAAAGCCTGTTGAAAGAATCGGGGTGTCCGCCTTCAGTGTGCAATCCTAACCTGGAGTTAGGCCGGCACAGTTAGGCCAGCCAAGTTTGTAAAGCATGTCTGGACCACTCTCAGAGTCAGGGAGGATGGCGCATATCTGTGTGCTGGCCTCTCTGACTACAAGAGTGGTCCAAACATACTTTACGGTGGCCTTTGTGCCAGCCAAACTTGGCTGGCCTAACTGCCAGTGTAGCTCCAGCTGCAGCAATTGTACAACCATTACAATGACAGCACTTCCTGCTTGATGTGTCACTTCCTGCCATGACATCACTTGTAGGTTAACGACATCACCTCCGGTGGATACTGATACTAGTATCATTCTAAAAAGTGGATCCCAGTCTGAGAACCACCGGGATAAAGGATAATCAACCTGTAATACATAACTTAAAATCTAGGACAGGGCACTGAATCAGCACTGGTTCTAATGATTATTTAATTAGAAACTCTACAGTGAAGGCAGTGGTGATATTTTACTTGCCTCGTCACACAGGCAAAATGCCTCTTCTGTGTTAAAATGTGTTCATTTCGGTTCATTTTTTCATGGTGCTCCTACAGCATTAATGCCCACCCAAAGCACTGCCGTCATATCTGAGTCAACTATTCTTTGCCCTCTTTGAATTCTGTGGTCTGAGCGCCTGTCTCGAAAAGTCGTACTTCCCAACCCCCTCCCCAGCTACCATTTGCCCAAGACCTGGCTTGACGAGACAAGAAGAGGAGCCAGTGACAACATGAAGCATTTCTCCTAGACTAAACGATAACAAAGGAAGAGATGATGTTAGTAATGGCTCTCCTTCAAATACAACAACAAAAGTATACAAAGGCTTCACTTGCAAGTATGTGAAAAACTATAACAAACATATATCTTTCAAGAGCCTATTTAGTTTGGCTTTTTAAAAGTATTCACACATAATCCACAATGTCGCCTTCCAGAGATATCTGAATTAGGATTCCTTTTATGTGGGAACGGGAGGAAACAGGACACAAATCTTAACCAAAACTGAACAACTAATACGGTATTCAGCAACCGTGTTCTTACATTTTGGAAACCTACTGCTAATGAAACTCACTCCTAGGTGGGCTCAAATTGCTCAGCATGACTTCAGACAGATTTCCACTCGCCCACCCCCAATATAACACTATATTACCCAGTACTATATGGTAATGGTAATGCCGTATTAGTATTAGAGCGCAATCCTAAACTGGAGTTAGGTCAGCACAGTTAGGCCAGCAAAGTCTGGCCGGTACAAGGGCCACTGTAATGGTTGTTTGGACCACTCTTGGAGTAATGGAGGATGGCATCCATGTGTGCGCTGGCCTCTCTAACTCTGAGAGTGGTCCAAACATACTTTACGATGTCCCTTGTGCCAGTCAAACTTTGCTGGCCTAACTGTGTCAGCCTAACTTCAGGTTAAGATTGCACTCTCACAGACCAATCCTATACTGTGCTGGCCTAGTAAGGCCAACATAGCAGGGCTATATCCTAAAGCCCATTAGGAGGCATAGCAGCAATGTGCAGGGCAAGTGGAGGTTTTCCCCTTGCACCCACGTAAGCCCCGGTCACCCCTATGGGCCTGCTCGGATCTGCGCTGGCAAAATAGCAGGCACAGAGGAATGTGGACAGGAGTGGCCTGAATCGGGGCCGCCCTGGCCGAGGACAGGGTTTAGGATTTTGCACTACGGCCATCCTGCATCACAACCCCCGTCTCCGCCCACTGTGCTGCCCAGTTATGCCCCCGGAACACCTCTGAAATGCCCTCACGGAGGCCCTGTGCTGACTGAGCGCCACTGACACTTGACTGACGCCCGGAAGGCGCTGCCGACGGTCACGGCCGCACCCAAGCATTGGCGCTGCTGCATAAGCCAGTCCAGCGCCATAGCGCTGCCACGGACGCGCTTTATTGCACCTTTGCGACAGCGTTCAGCCAGCACAAGAGCGCAGTGCCAGCACAAGGGGGGTATAGGATTGCGCTCTCAGTGTTGAAGACCAATATTTGATACTAAATCAGCCTCAGCTTCAGCTAACTGTGTTTGCTTGACACCCAACTCGCAGCTCTGAGACTGAGGTGTTTTAGGGCACAATAGCCACCTGAACTCACCCCATGTTCCGCTGCCCATCAACCTGCCCCTTCTAGTATGCACACATTGTTGTGCCGCCCCTGCACATACCATAATGGTAAGCATCAGGGGCTCGCACAACAACCCAACAGGCGACAGGCTGAGGGAAAGTGGTGGGCAGGTGCCGGGTACAGGGCACCTCCCACCAGCATGCCATCTTCCCCAGCTGACCGCCTGAGGCAAAATTTTCAACTCACCTCATGGCTGAGGTAGCCCTGATCTCTACCCGGTGGTGGTAAGATGTTGTCTCGAGAACCCAATCCTATCCCCCACCATTTCCACTATGCAGTTGTGCCAACAGAACACACACTGCCTGCAATGGTAGGAGAGGGCAATCACACATCCCACAAGAGGTGGGATATAACATAATTTACTAAAATATTAGTAAAGGTTTTAAAAAGTAAATATTGTTTACACTTGGTTGCCAATGGGTCTCCTTAGACTAATACCACTAATTTGCTGGCATACATCCGAAGAGAGGGGAAAAAATGCAGATTCAGGCCAGAAAAGTGGGATAGAATCCAGCATGTGCAATTGCTACTAAGATCCACCCCCTCCTGCCCTTGACCACCCCCAGACCCTTGACCTGCCCCAAACAGTCCCCTAGAATTCAAGGTTGTTTCCACTCCACAAGCAACTGAAGTGTGAGGCTGGCAAAAATGGGGACTTGACCTCGGTTGACTTGACTTGAGCCATGCTAAGTGGCTGCTTTTGACGACTTGAGTAGTGGACATCACTGATCCCGACTCGAATCATGACTCAGGACCAGTGACTTGAAAAGGAGTCTAGAATCAAAATGACTTGAGTCTGTCCCGAGTCCTTAGTGTGTGTGTTTTCCTGCTTACTTTTTTTTCTTTGTCACTTCTGTGTTGTGCTGCAACACTTTGTCTTCAGAAGGGTGGCGACTGCAGACATGGTGGGAGAGTAGGTTGGTCCCAGGAGGCAGAGGATGGGGATAGGGTTGAGAAGAGTACAAAGTCTTTTTGTAGGCTGCATAAGGCTAGGAGAGACCAAAAGGCAGAAGCAGCATGGATATGGGGGAGGGGGCTCTGCCATTGGTACAAAGAAATGGCTTAATTTTTTTTCTTGACTAGCAACTTGACTGGTTTCCTGAAACAGCTCTGACTTGGGACTTGAAAGACTCGAAATTTTTCTCAAATTGAGTTGAGACAGTGGCATGTTATGACTCGCAAGTCAAGTAGCAGGGTCACTGACTGGCAATTCGACTTGCAACTCGAGCTTACTGACAGGAGTACATCTCTGAAGGCTGGGGACAGAATTTTCATTTTGTTCTTAGTTTAGCACACAGTACTTGACAGTAATTCACAAAACCAGTTGCTTGAGCTCAAATAAGATGGATTTTAAGATGACGTACCTTCTTTCACATCTTGCTTCTTCTCCTGGGTTTCGATCTCAGAGTCATTCTGTCCTTTCGGTTCAACCAATTCCTCATCGTCCTCATCCTCTAGAAAAAAGAAGCAAGGGAAAACATTGTAAAAATGTCCTTGTAAAATTCAGCAGGATTCTTTGGGGCACACCGCCTTGCCACAGCTAGTCCATGGGAAATTCAATAGCAGCAAATATTTTTGCACTAAATAAAGAGAAGCTTATTCCTCTGTAGTAGACATACATAATGGTCTCCCATTCGCTGCTACAGCATTTCTGATCCTGCAGAAAATACCGTATAAAGAGTGTTTAACAACCCAATCCTAACTGACTTTCCAACACTGACGCACTACATCCCATGGTGGAGAAGGGACCATCACAGAGGCCTCCTCAAGATAAGGGAATGTTTGTTCCCCTACCTTGGCACTGCATTGCAGCTGCATCAGTGCTGGGAAGTTGGTTAGGGCTATGCATTACGTATTTGGATGTGTATTTATCTGTATCAGAAAATATTTCCATTCTTGAACAGCTGTCCTTGTCAAGGCTAGCCCAACCATAAGGCCAACTGAAATGGTAGCCTCAGGAAGCAGATTGGTAGAGGATGCCCATCTCCACCTGTTTGCCTCCAATGCTCCTCCTCTTTCTCCCACTCCCTAGCAGGGCCCCTGTTAGCCCATATAGTGCCTTTGTCCACATTAGAAAAAGGTGCCCCTTCAGCTCCTGATTCATTACAGCACTCTTTGCCCTGGTATGACTGACATCTGTTGTAGCCAATAGGAGCTACAATGGGAGCAATGAATTCTGGGGAACAGAGGACCAACCAGCACAGTTTTCGGGGGGCAGGGCGGGTTTCCTCTTTGTCTATGTCTCCTACAGTGCTATTTTATACAACACTTGATTTTCCTGGAATGTATCCCCTGAGTTACGGGAGGTATTACTGTTTATAGGCTATAGAAAAGAAGCAATACGGCAGAACTAATCATGGCTGCAGTAACCACAGCTCCATCAGGAGGCAGAACTTTCCAGTCCCAGTGGCACTTGACAGTGTGTTTCTGAAGGTAGAGAATGCCACAATAGAGAAGAGAAAGGGAGGTAGTGGTGATGGTAATGGCAGCTGGGTAGGTGAGGTAGGATTAGAGATTGTCAACAATCACATCAACAACCGCACCTGTAAATCAGTTGAGACAAGCGTGGTATGCCAGTTCACACTTGAAAGCTGACACCACAATTGGGTTGAAAGCTCTACAAATCACGACAACCCAGCACTTGAGAAAACGCAAAAATAAAACCGTTTGGAAGGCACAAGGTCTGAATTCTCAGTGAGTAAATGAATGATGTCAATCCTGGAGAAAATGGGAGTACGAAACCACCTGTAGTGCCTTTTCCTGTGAATGCCTAGACCCTTAGACTTGAGTGTTTCAAACAACAGCCCACATGGCACATTATTTTTGAAGTTCAACAAAGATACAAAAGTATTTTGTGTTATGCGCACGGAAGTCTATTGCTTATAGAATATGGTCCTACAGCTGCAACTGTATACATATTTATCTAGGAGTAAACCCAACAAACTCTGTATGACTAACTCTTGAGTAAGCATGCACAGGACTCAGAGTGCAATCCTAACCTGCAGTTAGGCCGGCGCAGTTAGGCCATCAAAGTTTGGTGGGCACAAGGGCCACTGTAAAGCGCATTTGGACCACTCTTGGAGTCAGGGAGGATGCCATAAATCTGTGTGCTGGTCTCTTTGGACTCCAGAGAGTGGTCCAAACATACTTTAAGGTGTCCCTTTTGCTAGCCAAATGTTGATGGCCTAACTGTGCCTGCCTAACTCCAGGTTAGGATTGCGCTCTAAGCCATGGATGCTACGGCACATGTAACCCCTTGGATATGTTTAAATTAAATGTTTAGGAGGAGGGGGACAACTTTGTTGTTGGTTTTTTGGTCCACCAGAGTCCACATCAAAACCTTGTAAATATACATAACCAGAGTATAATAGCGGTACATTTCCAAAGTCTGTAAAATATCCTTGCACAAGTCACCTGTTCCCTGCTATCCCCTGCAGCAACTCTCCATCTCAAATGTCTTCAGTTTGACTTTTTGTCCCCAGAGGCATCTCGGTGGCCAGCAAAGGAAAAAAACACGTGCATGTTTTAGCCTGGCAGCTATGCTACTAATGGGACACCTGTTATTCAGACACCTAATTTCCAATTCAATTCTCACCAGATTAATTTGTGTTCTGACCTACAAGGAAGGGTTAAATAGACCCCTGACCTGAGGTCAGATGCCACTGGCAAATAAACAGGCATGGCACAGTTCTGAAAAGTCATCGCCACTCGACTGGAGAATACGGCAGCCAGAAGATGCACTCGGAGCTTAAGACCGGTTGGCATTAATACGAATTTAATGAGGACTGAAAATTGACACATGTCAGCTACCACTAACAGATGTTTCACTGCCCTTCCCTGACCTATGCAAATCTCTCTTCTCCTGCTTTCCCTGCTTCCACCCTACACGTATATTCTTCCTTTTTCCTGTTGTTTCTGTTTTGCAGTGTTGGCCTCAAGCTAGAAAGCATTTCGACAACCAGGGCAGCGCACAATCTCATGAAGATGAAAAACAACCAAACAGAGGAATGCCCCAGAAATCAAACTAGTCCATTAAAAGCATCTATAGGCTAACCAAGCATTAGTCAATGCAGGACCGGCCTTAAGCCAATGTGACCAATGTTGTCACATTTGCCCCCGCGCTTTGGGGGGTACCCCACACCAGCGCAGTAAGCATATTGCATGCTGCTGAGCTGGGATTTCTATGGGGTGGGGTGAGCAGAGCAGCTTTACCTTGGGCCCTCCCACCTTCCTCTGCCTCCGAATGGCCCAAAGTGGGCCTCCTGGAAGCAGTTGTACATAAGGTATGCACAACATCGTCATGGCATCACCAACTATGTCCAAGTGTCACACTTTGAGCATGGCACCACAAGCACCCTTCTTGGTGAGTGGGGAGGCTGCGGGGAGGATGGGGGACCCATGGAAATGTCCCGCATTGGTCCCTACTTCTCCGAGAGCCGGCCCTGAATCAATGGGTAAACCAGATAGTTTGCATGCAGAAGATCCTAAGAGATTTTCATGCAGAAGATCTCTGGCATCTCCAGTTAGGTGGCGTGGCTGAGACAAACCTCTGCCTGAGACTGTGGAGACCCACTGCCTGTTGAGTGACAGGAGCACTGGGTTAGATGGATGAATAGTTTGACTCAGTATCACTCAGCATCATGCGTTCCTATAACTCAATGCACTTCCTATATGCGTTCCTATAACTCAATGCACTGTAGAATTCTGATTCATACATTATGCACAGCTGGTGATGGGATAGGAAGCAACTGTATGGAACAGGAAATTCACATGAGCAGCGCTTGTATATATGATCACAGAGCTGCAGGTGCAGGTCCTGATCCTGTGAACAGTTAATGTATGAATCAAGACTGACTTGGAAAAAAAGAAGTGCATACACTTGGAAGGGGAGAACAGCAATAAGAGAAACACAATGCCTTTTGATTCAGGCACTGCATTACATGGGGCGTGTCTAGTCTCATTTCAGAAAATATATTAAAAAATTCACAAAGTGGTTTACATGACTATGTAAATAATTAAGCAGTTCCCTGTTGCCAAAGGGTTCACAACCTAAAACAATACAGACGGGCAGGGCCAGCTTTAAGCCAATGTGACCAATGTCATCACATCGGGCCCCGCACTTTGGGGGCCCCTGCACCAGTGCAGTGAGCATATTGCTTGCTGCTGCAGTCAGCATCTCTTAGGATTATATGTAGGTCAGTGAGGCAAGCAGAGCAGCTTCACCTTGGGCCCTCTCAGCTGCCCCAGCTTCTGAAGTGCCCAAAATGGGCCTCCTGGAAGCAATTGGCAGTGACGTCATCCTATCACCACCAACTATTTCCAGGTGCCACACTCTTTATGTATGGCACCACAAGTGCTCTTCTTGGTGAGTGGGGGGGGCCCTGTGGGGTGTGTGGAGGGCCCCACAGGAATGCCCCGCATTGGGCCCTGCCACTCCTAGAGCCGGCCCTGCAGAAGGGACACCAAAAACAGCCACGTGACAGCTCCAAGGCGAACAGGCAATTCACTCGTGCAAAAATATGTTTAGTTCTTCAGAGCTGCGAAACCCCTTTCCAAGCTGCTTGTGACTCCCACTTTGAGAACCCCTGCATTTAAGTGATCCTGTGTGGATCACTGCTTCTCATGCAGGTAATATTGTGGTCATCTGCACTCAGCAGTGGCATTCAGCCGGTATGCTGGGCGGGACTTACCTTTGAGCGGCAGTCCGCCCGTTGCATCACGCCGCGTTCTGCCGCTTTCCCACCCGCCGGGGCGGGCGGGAAAGTGGCGGAACGTGCCATGATGCAACAGGCGGACTGCCACTTAAAGGTAAGTCCCGCCCAGCGTACCGGCTGAATGCCGCCGCTGTCTGCACTACTCTAAGGGCCCAATCCAGTGGTAGGATTCAAATAAATTAACAACCGGTTCTATGTCCTTCAGGGAGGCCTTCAGGGTGGCCACTGCCTTTCTTCCCTCTCCCAACCTAAAATTAGCAACTAGTTCTGCACAATAGGTGAGAACTGGCTGAATCCCACCACTGGCCCAATCCTATTCAATTTTCCAGTGCTGATGTAGCCATGCCAAAGGGGCATGTGCTGCATCCTGTGATCGGGGAACAGTCATGGAGGCCTCCATAAGGGGCCTCATTTGTTCCCTTCCTTCAGGGCTGCATTGCAACTGCATCAGCACTGGAAAGTGGGATAGGATTGGGCCCTTAACTGTTAAATATATACATTTTCATATATACACCTCTCTCACGTAAGGATATTCCCTGAGCATTCAGAAATGAATCATTCTCATGTGCCAACAGACCAGTAGTATCCCTGTTCTAATTTAGAATCATGACTGTGACTCCCCCTCCCCATCTGCCTATACTATCAATCAATTGCTTTTAAGGAATTCTTAAATGTGTTGCTGTGCATTGGCTGAAAAATAAATAAATAAAGAGGGCCTCTGGTAGCTAGAACAATGCTTGTATTTAAACGACACACTAGACATCTTTGTGAGTGACCTGTCTCCCTTGTACTTCAAAGGGATGGATTTATAACCAAGCTTTCATCTCTAAAATAGGAAAGTTACTTCCTTTACCTCTTTATAAATCACCACCAAGCTTCAGAAATATCACTCAACCCATTTCAGTGCCATTTATTATCATGCACTGGGGCATACACACAAACACATCTGATTACAAGACAAGCTGTGTTTGTAGAATTCACACAGTCCTAACCTAGTAAGCGTACCTAGTAAGTAACCTAGTAAGCTTACAGTCCCATATACAGTTTATATGCAAACTTCCTATCTGCAAATCTGTGATTCACTGATCTGCGAGGGACAGAATTGCTACTTACCTCAATATCTGCACCTCTGTTATCCACGATGCAAAGACTTACCACAGGCCTCTTTAAAATGGATGTGTTGAGGATGGAGGAGACAGTGATGATGTGACCCTCAGCTCTTGAGTAAAGGAGCAGGATGAAAACTAAATGAGCTCAGATCCAGATAGTTTTAGAAGCACAAAACACCCCTTGTTTCAATTGAAATCAAGAACCCCTTAAGAAAGGGGGTTCAGATTGAGAGAGGGCGGTGTAGTGCTTAGAGTGCTGGACTAGGAGGACCCCGAAGATTCAGCTTTAGTTCAATGCCCACTTGGCTGTGAACCTTACAGGTGATTGTGGGCTCGTCATTATTTCTCAGCCTAAGCCAGTGATGTCATGCAGGGGGTATGCGGGGGTACGCGAGTACCGGTTTCTGGGATTATGGCTGGCCCCGCCCATTCGCCCGCCCACTCGTCAACTCCGCCCCCTGCAACGTTTGAATTTCCTGCATGTTTGAGTTGCCTGCACGTTCTCAGAGCCAGGCAAGCAGGCAGGCAGCGAGCGGAGCCTTGCCTTGCCTTACCACTGAAAAATGAGCTGCTCTGGGGTTTTGGAACTGTTGGGTCACTTTAACATGAAGCCAGGCCTCCTTAACATGTTCTGGGGGTGCTGTGGAATACTGTTGCAACTGTTGGGTCAGTTTAAAATTGTCTGAGGCCTCAAAAAGGGCTTTTTTCATGTCACTTTCTGCCACGACCTCACTTCCGGCTTATGACGTCACTTCTGGTGGGCAGGTCCCGACACATGCCAATCAAAAGTGAGTACCTGTTCTTAAATCATTTAGATGACACCACTGGCCTAAGCCACCTCACCAGGTTGTTGTGAGGATAAAATGAGATCAGAGAGAACCCTGTACATTCCCCAGAGCACCTTGTAGGAAAGATGGACGCAATGGTAAAAATAACAATACCTGTAAGAATATCAGTGTTCCAAATGGCTTTAGAAGTGTTAGTCCCCACGACCCTAAAAGGGTTTTTTTCTCTGTATCTTCAGGCCATTCTCACTCTGACACAGCAAGGCAGTATTCTACATAGCTATTTTAGTTAGAAGTAGAGCATCCATGTTCAGAGGCAGTTTACCTTTGAAGATCAGCTGCTGGAAGCTTATTTGAACCCCTCCTTATACCAACTATCTTCTATGTCAGTGGTTCTCAAACGTTTTAGACCAGGACCCACTGCATCGGATAGCACTTGCATCGGGGCCCACCAGAAGTGATGTCACTAACCTAGAAGTGATGTCATAGTCAGAAGTGACATCATCAAGCAGGAAGTGCCCCATCATTATGACATAATCAAATTACATTCCTAGAATGCAAACTGGCATTCTTGGACTGCAGCAATTGCACAACCATGAAACATCCCTGACAGACAGCAAGATTAGGACAAAATGCCATGTAAGTATCTGTGTGCTGGCCTCTCTGATTCCGAGATTGGTCCAAACGTCCTTTAAAGTGGCCCTTGTGCCAGCCAAACCTTGCTGGCCTAACTGTGCCGGCCTAACTCCAGGTGAGGATTGTGCCCTGGACGAAATCGCCAAGCACCCTGATTTTCACAACTAGCCAACTTCCTGAGATAAGATTCATTTCAGCACCAAACAGTCTGTGTCCCATCATTTCAACTACAGAAGAAAAATTAAGAAAAATCAAGAAAAAAAGATCTTTCATTTCCAGAATTACCGATATCTTCTACATTCCTTGAAAACAGATTTGTTTCTGCTTCTGAAGGTGTTCATTCCATGAGCTACAGTGATCCCATCCCCCCTTTTTTTTAGTATTTTCACTGCAACATGTGGTTTCGGTTTTTATGCAGCTCGCTCCCTTGCTGTTCGGCTAGTTTACCGAACAGCTAAATATTCGTCTAAGATTTATGTAAAGCAGACCCCCCTGGTCGCTGAGATATGCACGACAATTCAATAGCCACGGCCTGTGTTGCTCCCTGGAGGACAAGATTTACACCTCTACGGATTTGCACCTCTTGAAGCTAGTACAGTTTTATGTACCAAGAACAGGGCTGAATTAGACTGACAGCACCACATTTTAATTCTGTATACGTAATTACAAATTATTCCCCCACCCCACCAGCAACACACCTTCAAAACTATGATATTGTAGTACAGTATGCAGATGCAAGATATTCTATGAATTTGGACCGTGTAGAGGGTTTAATACAAATAAAGTTTCGTTCTTGACTAGATTGCTGAAAAAACAAACTACAAGAAATCTGTAGGTCTTCTTCTTGAGGGGTGTTTCCCCCCAATTTTATCCTCAGTTCTGTGGTTAGGCTAAGAGACAGTGATAGGCCCAGAGTCATAGTGAGTTTTCCAGTGGCATTCCTGAGGGGTTCAAAACACTAAGTTTTTCAGGTGCCTGAAACACCATGTAAACCAGTGGCAGATCTAAGGGAGGGCAAAGCTCTAAGTTTTGCAAGAAGCCTTACCTTGCAGTGGAAATCACTCCTCTCCTGCACCGTTTTAGCCAATGCTCACAGGGAACAGCAACATCTTGGTGTTGCTTACTGGCTACAGCAGCAAGGGAGAGAAGGGATTTACATGACAGGGTAAGGCTCCTTGCAACACTTAGAGCTTTGCCCTCCCTGTAGATCCGCCTCTGCTATAAATACAGCGCCTCCCCCTCGAATACAGAGCTGTTATTCGCAGCTGTGAGAACAAAGTGGAGAGGGTCCACTCGTCTTGCCTTTAAATGCAAGCGAAGCCAGGTGCCAGCTTAGCTTGTGGGGGAGGGTGGCCAGGCAGGTGGCTGGAGAGGCATCACTCACCTGGCCCGCCCTTTCAATGCGAGCAAAGCCAGGTGCCAGTTTCGCTCATGGGGGGCGGGAGGCGGGAAAGGGGGCTGTTGGAGAGGCTCCGCTCACCTATTAAATGCGAGCAAAGCCAGGTGCCGAATTCTCTTGCATTTGAAAATGTGGCTCAGAATGCCGCCCCTTCCAGGCTACCACTCAGGTCCATGTGAGCCCCTGGACCCACCGCCAGGCATACCACTGCTCTCATTTGCATGTGTCTGGCTCACCTGGGACAGGTGAGGCATATGCTATGGAGTATGACCTCTGCCAACTCTGTTGCCTATGTTTTTTTCTATTGCACACCGAGCAGGAGGAGACAGAAGGCACAATCCTAAACTGGAGTTAGCCCGGCATAAACTAAGTCAGCAAAGTTTGGCCAGCACAAGGGCCACCATAAAGTGTATTTGGACCACTCTCTGAGTCAGGGAGGTTGGCATACGTCTGTGTGCTGGCCTCTCTGACTCTGAGAGTGGTCCAAACATACTTTACGGTAGCCCTTGTGCTGGCCAAACTTTGCTGTCTTAGTTTATGCTGTCCTAACGCGGTTTAGGATTGCATTCTGCTGCCTTTCTAATGATATATAACATGATGGTATTATTCAGACATACCAAGGTTTTCACAGTTTTGGCCACTGGTGTCAAGCTCAGCTTCCCCCCCGCCTCCTAAAGTTTGTTGCACAGTGCAATTGCACCTCCTGCACTTCTTTAGCTACACCCCTGGATGTCTGAAAGGGCCCAGTGGTTGGATGGACTCTGCAACTACCTCTCCAAAAAGAATCTGGCACAATCCAAAAACTTCAAAAGTTGAAAAATTTGAAGCACTTGAATTCAGAAGGAAGCTGCAAGATGGGAGTATATTGAGGCAAAACAGAGATATTTACAAATAGGCTAATTACTGCCATAATTTTCTTTTAGCACAGAATGTGTTTCCTTGATGCAGTTTTTAGGGTTTCTTGAAGCAGAGCACCAAACAGTCCCATCTATTTACAAACTATTGAAAAATGGCAATAATATTCTCTTAAAACTCTCATGAACTAATTTTGTTTAATCTCTCTCTCTCTTATCTCTCTCTCTCTCTCTCTCTCTCCCTCTCTCTCTCTCTCAGCCTCTCTGAAGGTTACCATATGTGCTATTTCAGGCTTGTGGATTCTCAGGCCTCTTGGTGTAGTATTTCCCATTTCCATCTCTGGGTTTTTAGCTTCACCACTGAGTGTTGATTTTGTGTTTGCCGTTAGCTTTGTTTTCATTGCATTCAGCCACTGCCCTAGAAAGGCAGGTCTTATTTTCCATTTTGTGACAAATGATGGAGTATTGCAGCCAAATGGCAAGGGAATGCCTCTAGATGTTTTGTTTATGATTTTCCTTCTGGCATCTTGCAATGACCTGAAGTTGGCAGGAGTCATCTTCATAGGAGTTACAGCTACAAGTTGGTGTACTCACTCAACTATTAGTTTTGGTAACTCTTCAATTTAATTATTTTTCTACTAATTAAAATGGAGGGCTGCCTGTGTTTCTTACAAAAAGCATCAGTCTAATCCCAAAGATTGATTTATCTTGGACTGAGAATATTTTTCTTGGTTGCGGCAAAAATTCAGTGTCCCCTGTTGGCCAGTCTGGATCAAATGTGGCACTTGCTTTTTAATTTGTTCAGATTTATTTAAAGACCTTTGCAGAAATTGCAGAACAAACAGAAAAAACAAAACAAAACAAAAACACCCCACTAGAGGCATTTACGCTATTATTTTTATCATAATTAAAAGCAGTAATTCAGTTGTTTTAAAAATACGTTATGTATAAGAAAGGTTACATCCAAAAGGTCAATTGGAATCCACCAATAAATCTCAGGAGTCTTGATTGGCCAATATAACAAGCTACTGGGAAAAGAGACTGAAGAGGTAAGGGATGAAACTGATGGGTATCAACAAAGTTGATACTGTTGTTGGAAGCCTTGGAAAAAGGGGATAATCCCCACTCCTTCCACCCCCACCCACTTACTGTATTTAATCAAACTCTCAACACATCATTTGTATGTCCTATTAACCAGCGGCGTCATGCAGCCGGAACGCTGGGTGGGAGGAACGGGTGAGCGGCAGCCCGCCCGTTGCGTTCTGGTCCATTTCGCTGTCTTCCCCGTCCCTGGGGTGGGGAAGACAGCGAAACGGACTGGAACGCAACAGGCGGGCTGCCACTCACCCGTTCCTCCCACCCAGCGTTCCGGCTGCATGACGCTGCTGTTATTAACTGATTTTCCAGCCCACTACAGTACACTTGTCAGATATGCAAAGCGGCCCTCGTGCTGAACGGTTTGGAGACCCCTGCTTTAAATAAAGTAGGAAGTCCTATACTTCCTGATTTTGGAAAAGAGCTGCTTGAGGAAGAAACCAGATAAGGAAGTGGATATATGCAGCTCTGTCTGCAGCAGACTGGAGGTAGATTGCGGCAGACCCAGGTAAAGGGCATTCCAAATCGACATTCCTTCCACCCCCTACTGCTGAATGCAAGCTGCATCGTCCAGGGATAGACAGGGCCCTGCAAGCAACCGTGTGACTCAGCAATGTTTGTTATCCAAACCTGTGAATCTACTGTAAGAGAGATACTTAAAAAGCTGTCAAGATGGAGGGCTGTTGCACAATTTTTCAACGCTCAACCCAAAACAAAAAATATTCAGCTATACGGCACTGCATAATAGAAAGGCAGAAAAGCTGCCTTGCAGTACACAGTGCTCAGAAAATGATCCAAACATTGGAATGGGATTAAACTAGGTCACAGTTTGGTTAGGATGAGAGTGATGATGATGTGATGATGATGATTTAGGACCCTGCAATTTGGATTCAGCTCCCATTAATACCGTTGTGCACCACAAGTAACAAGTCATCCACCTCAGCTGCCAAGAATCAGAGCCAGTCATTACAGCCACAACAACCCCAACTGCATTTGTTTTCACAGAATCAGAGTAAAGAGGATTCCATTTGTTCAACTGGTGTGACCCCTTGTCATAAGACAAAGCCATCTATGTCAACGTAATTCACAAGGGATGCCCACACAGCCTTTTCTTTGTTGACATGCTTCATTATTTCACTCCGCCTATGAGAGGGTCATCAGTATTGCAACTGCCTTCTGGGATTTCTGATTGCACCATTATTGCTATCGTCTCTCTGGCCCTTCCTGTGGTGTGACGATCCTCCTACTGCCCCACCCAATCTCTCCTGGAGGAATAGACTAAAGACCTGCATCTCTCCCTTGACACCTTTAGAGAGAAGGCAAACCTGGGAACTGTCACATATCATGCTCTGGACCTAAGATCCCAACACAGCAGGATAAAAACGCTTTCTAAAATTGTTACCTTACTTTTGGGGGTTGGCCAATCCGTGCAATGCTTAATGTTAAACCATTTTCTACCAATAATGCATTACAGCAACACTGGTAGAAATGCAATTTCTAGCACATCATTGGTAGAAAATTAAGCATCTTTGGTCACACGAAACGTAGGCAAATTACGATACAAAGCAGTAGGGCTGTTTTCAAGCCAAATCTCTCCCGGAGCCAATCTGATACTAATCAATGGCCAAGAAAAGGGAAGCCAACCCGAGCAGCTCCAAAATCTTACATTACCAGGTGTGTAGGGTTTTTTTTTGGGGGGGGGGGAGAGCAGGAGTTCAGGACTTCTCCTATAACAGGAACAGTGATGTCATCAGTAGGAGCACTAAATCCTGGAGATGGTAGCAGAGCCTCCAGGAATTTCCAACATCATGTTGGGCAGAAAAAGTCACTAGGACTAGCTCCAGAGTTTGGAACCTGAGTTTGAGGGCATGTGAGATAGCCACCTTGATGAACGTAAGCAGGCCTAAACCTGTTCAGTGCCTGGATTGAAGGCTGTCTAGATTGAAGGGTGTCTGGATTGAAGGCTCCACGAGCACTGCTCTGAACACCATAATGGGAAAAAAGGCAGGATGCAAATGCAATAGCTTAAACACCTGCAACCAATGGGCCCCTCATGTAATGAGAATCGCACCTGTCAGGGCCCTGCAAGTCAGTGTCCCTTGCCATCATTTTACTCTACAGGCACAATCTTAACCAACCTCCCAGCACTGACATAGCTGTGCCAATGGGGCATCTGCTGCATTCTGCAGTTGGGGAACAGTCATAGAGGCCTCCTCAAGATAATGTTAATTCCCTTTCCTCAGAACTACATTGTCCTTACCCTCGTGCTGGAAGGTTGGTTAGGATTGTGCCTTAAACCTAAACTGAGTTTTGGCAGTCACTGAAAGCTGGTGCACAGATGGAGACCCCATGTGAAAGCCATTTTGAAATCATTCCACATAGTGCCTGGCAGAGCTGGCATGAATACCCATGTACGCTGCTGATATAATTTGCAGAGCCCCAATCTATGCTGAGATTGCAGCATATGTACTAAAAGGAAAGCATCTTACTGAAACCATTCAAAAGCCAGTGCACTGACTAATTTTGCTTTTTCCTCTCCAGGGCTCTTCCTCCTCTGTATGCAAAAGCAGAAACTGAGCCCATATTTCCTAGAGCTATAGAGACATTGTATTCAGGGCTAGAAAACCACACAACCTTCTGTTGCACTGTGATGGCTGCTTAGTTGCGTGACTTCAAGATCCTCATTCCTTCTTTATGAGTCAGTTTCCAAAAGAAACGCTGTCAGGCTCCGGCACTAAATGCTAGCAGGCAAAAAAAAAAAAAAAAGTTGCATACTACAAAGCAGTTATACAAACTCATGGCCAGTCTCTAACATGAGAGGTGCCAGAAGTCAGTCTTGCCTGGATGTCATGCCCTCTGCTTTGACTGCTCCTTAGAAATGAGATGGAAAGGAAATGCTCCTGCAAGTCAGAAGTGAGTGAGCCGTCTGTAGTTACTAGGGAATGATGGGAGGGCACTCTCATTGTGACTGCTCAAAAGCACATGTCCAGAAACATTCTCACTGTCCTTTTTGTTATTTCACGCATTCCAAGGATTTGGCATAGGAAATAGGTCCCAAATCTTAGTCTCAGCTCTCATGAAGGCTCAGCTGATATCCTCCTTGGAATCTTGGAGACAGGGAGCAGGTACCAACTTAAGAGATGCAATGAGGAAGCGCACACTGGGCCCTAGATGGCTCTGATCCCCAATGCCACACTGTTGGCTACACTCACTACCTTACCACTTTGTGTGTATTATCATTTCTTCAATCCACCACACAGTACAGGGGCAGGGGGAACAAATGCCCTGAGTGCCACCTGGGGGCGATAGCACCACAACCCACTCCCCTGGTCACTTTTCAACCTTTTTTGCTTCCTCCCTTTTGGGTGACCCCCTCTTCCCCAATCGGAAGACCTTGGAAAGCCTAAAACATCACTTCCGGGTTTTTTTCAAAAACTGGAAGTAATGTTTTTAGGCCTTCCGGAGACCTCAGAAGGCCTTCTAAGGGTGGAGGAGGCAGCCTGCAGCCTCCCTAGCCCTCAGAAGGCTTCTGATTGGACAAGGGGCAACCAAAAAGGCATGAAAGCAATTGGGGGTGGCATTTTGGTCCTCGCCCAGGGCATTTGAGCGCAAAGGAAGCTACTGTGAAGACAATGTTCTTCAACACGATGACCTTAGCAATCCCTGTGTAGTTTGTTCTGCTGCCACGAAGAAGTGACAAACTCCACAGTATATGTTGTTTGTACGCCAAAAAGCAGCAGCAGCTGTCGCAGCAATTAAGACACTGTGTGGCCAATTCACCGGGCAAACGTCACTGGAAAGCCTCACCGGGCTTCAAGATGGTTAATTCACGTGAGCAAAGCTATTCAAACACGCAGCTCTGTGCACACACCACACCACTCTGGGATTTATGCCTTCCTTCAGTTTTCATTGCGCTGCTCATGAAGCAATGCACAGTGACAAAAGAGCATGTGTATATCACCTTTTACATGAGTCACAGCTAATGAGGACCCCGTTGCATTAAGACAATCAAGGGGGTCTCTGGCAAGACGTGTTGAGCCAAGGTGTTCAGGCCTGCATAAAATTAAGCCACAAGTAAAACACTCATTTCTGACAGCAGATTTATAATAGAAAAACCCCAGCATGCACAAAGAGGTAGAACCCTTCCACTTGTAGGCTTTTTCTTTTTTTCATAAACTTCACCTTGATTTAGTATCTCAGGCGAAAAAAAAAAAAAAGCTAGCAGCAGAGGTAACCCTATCATTTTTTCGGCAAACAGCACCCTTCCATTTTCTTGGCTTCCTCACGCTGCTAACGTGAATTAAAATCATCTGTGTTTAAGGTTGAACCCAATGATTGACAGAGCTTTGTAGTCGCAGTCCACATTGAAGATTATTCAAGATATCTATCAGTTATTACTACAAACCCAGTATGACATTCAATACCTAGCGTGAACATTGTTTTTAACAGTGTAATGTCTGAATCTATTTTGGAAAACTATTTTAAAATAAGAAACTAAGCATAACCAGGTGGCTAAAATCTAAACACAGATTTTTACATGGGGGGGGGGGAGAAGAACAGAAGAGATCCATTTTTAAGCTGCCCTTACAACCAGACCTCAGAAGCAGATACAGGAAAGAAAAGAGGAGCGTTTCATTTTGATTCTAACGTATGTTTACAACTTCAGAATGATGAAGAATCTTGGGCGCATGGACTTGTTTTGAAGCTCACAGGACTTAACAACACCCAAGATCCACTAACTAAGGAGGACATGTGTTCAATAAGATGGTAAACCTATGCAAATACAATACTTCAGCAGGTGTGGATTCACAGAATTATATTCTCCATCAAACACATCCCAAAAATGTTCTCCCCGTGGAAAATTAGTTGTCAAAGGGAAGGGTCTTGTGGAAGGAACACATAAGAACATTAAGAAGAGCCTGGCTAGATCATGCCAAAGGCCCATCTAATCTAGTTCCTGTATCCAGCGGCGTCATGCAGCCGTAACGCTGGGCGGGAGGAACGGGTGAGC
>JAJKFI010000009.1:17760398-17839737 GCA_029204185.1 Lerista edwardsae
TTGGCAAGTCAGCACCAGCACTGGAAAGTTGAACAGGATTTGGCCCTCAGTGGTGAACTGCCCCTGAACCTTCAGATTCTAGTTGGATACCATAACTAGTCAAGTGTGTTGTCAAGAGGGAGGAAGCTCTGGGATTTAATAATAAATAGTAATAAAGTGATAATGATATCATCAACAGGTGCTGCTTCCAACACTTTTGTCAGAAGACCTCAACAAAAACGTATCACATCCATCAGGAACCAAACTGAGACATTTGCCTAAGGGTATGTGTCAATTTCTAGGCCACCCTTTTTTCCAAGGGCTGCCTGATTGGCAGTATGTAGCGCATGGTAAAGTCAAGCTATGATCATCAACAAATTTAGCAGGGAGTAAATCCTTGAAAAAAAGGGACGTGGTGGCGCAGCGAGTTAATCCGCTGTCGCTGGGCTTTCGACCGCAAGGTTGGGAGTTCGAGACTACGTGACGGAGTGAGCTCCCGTTGCTTGTCCCAGCTCCTGCCAACCTAGCAGTTCGAAAGCACCTAAAATGCAAGTAGATAAATAGGAACCACTTTGGTGGGAAGGTAACGGCGTTCCGTGCGCTACGGCGTAGAATCATGCTGGCCACCATGATCGGACAAAAACGCCGGCTCACAGGCTTTGAAACGGAGATGAGCACCGCCCCCTACAGTCGGTCACGACTAGACCATTCGGTCGTGGGGAAACCTTTACCTTTTTTAAATCCTTGAAAACATGGTGGGGATTATTTCTGAGTAAAAATGCAAAGGGTAGTGCCCAACTATATCATTTATATTTATCTGATATGTTTCTCATACCATTTTCCCGGTTTGACATATTTTGCAACCTGCTATAAGAGTTTGGGATGAAATGAGCCAGCTCTTAAATGAAGTATGACACATTTCAAGGTGGGAAGAAAGAGACTGACTCCCAAGTATGTACAGGACTGCAGCCTCAGATGCCTTATATTTATTATTTACTTACTTACTTATTTATTTATTTATTTAATTTATACCCCGCCTTTCTGCCCCAGGGCACCCAAGGCAGCTTACAACATTTAAAATACAATAAAAACACAGTATTTGACAGTTAAAAACAATAGTTAAAAACAGTAATTGAAATAATTAAAATTTAAAATTTAAACAGCCAGCCCCGTGGATCCTAAAAAGAATATAAAAAACCAGCCAGCCGGTCAACACTTAAAAGCTTGTTGGAATAAAAAGGTCTTCAGCCCCCACTGGAATATTGCCAAAGAGGGAGCAGTTCTTAATTCTAAGGGGAGGGTATTCCAAAGTCGAGGGGCCACCACTGAGAAGGCCCTATTCCTGGCCGCCATCCCTCTCACCTCTCCTGGTGGCGGCACAGTCAAAAGCCGCCGCCCCCAGATGACCTCAGAGCATGGGTAGGATTATATGGAAGGAGGCAGTCCCTCAAATACCCCGGACCCGAGCCGTAAAGGGCTTTATAGGTCAAAACTAGCACCTTGAATTGGGCCCGGAACCGAACTGGCTGCCAGTGTAGTTGCCGAAGCAACGGCTCGACAGAGTCAAACCGATGTGCCCCAGCAACCACCCGAGCAGCCGCGTTCTGTACTAGTTGTAATTTCCAGACCGTCTTCAAAGGCAGCCCCAAGTAGAGCGCATTGCAGTAATCTAATCTAGATGCCACTAGGGCGTGGATCACTGTGGCCAGGTCTGCGCCATTATATTATGCCTCTATACCCCTTAAGCCTGGGGTATCGGACATCAGGCTTGTGAGCCAGATGCAGCCCCCCCCCCAAGCAATTTCTCCAGGTCCTAATATAATTGGCTTTTCCCAGTGTGATAAATTGGCTGTCCCATATCTCGAAATTTGCACATTTTCTCTTCTCTCATTAGTGGTTAATGAATTGCTATGTGAGAACAAAGTGTCTATTTCTGGCAAATATCTGCTTAATGATGTCACTTCCGGCTCTCAGTAGGTGCCATAAATGTTATTCGGCCCACGATATGAAACAATGACACCCCTGCCTTAAACTTTGCCTTTTCTGTATCTTTTTCCAGTTCCATATTAACCTTTTTTTCCAGGGATTTTTAAGGAATGCCCCCCATTGGGCCCCGCTACTCCTGGAGCCGGCCCTGCTGTGCGGCACTGCCTCTGTGGAAGAGGGAGGGGGCTGAAGGCTGGTCTGGCAGGGCCACTTCCACCACATCTGACATGACAGTGGCTGCCGGAAACAGCAGCAGAAGCGGCTGCAGGAGGTCCTCATAGCCAGCTGTCCGTATGAGGACAGGCGCGTATCCAGTGATGTCATTCAGGGGGAACGGACCAGAACAGGCATTCCGGATCCTAATGGGCTCCGTGGCTGGTTCCGGGTTCCCGACAAGTGCCAATCAAAAGTGAGTTCCTGTTCCTAAATCATTTGAATGACACCACTGGGTGTATCTTACCTGTCCGGGCAGTGGCGGGGCACCATTGTGCGTGGTCCGGGAGAGACCGCGTGGGTTTCGGTCCTCCCGCCCGCCCACGCTTCCCTTACGCTCAGAAATAGAGCGTTTCCGGGGTAAGGGAGGCGTGTCTGAGTGATGCGCGGGGGCGGGGCGACGTGGGGGGCGCGGTTTCAGCGCCTGCCATGGGGCGCGCTCAGGACTCCAGGCGCACCTGTATGAGGAACAGGTTAATGGGGCAGGCACTGTGGCGGCGGCAGCTGTGTTGCTCTTGCTTCTCCTGCCGCTACGGAGGTTGGAGCCACTGCACGCCTTTGAGGTCAAGTGAATCTGGCTGGAGGGGCTTGCAAGAGGCAAAGTGGAGGTGCAAGGTGTGCTTACCTCGTCCTCGTCCTGGGCTCCCCCTCTAGACAGGGGCTGGCAGTGGACCACCCCCTCACTGCAGCGCCTTAAGGAGGGGGCGACAGCAAGGTGGCTCGCTGACTCCTTGCCCCGCTGCAGTGCTGCCAGACCAGCCAGCTTGCTGTGTTGTAGCAGGGCGAGGTGATGGCAGGTCCGTTTAGTGTCACCCCCCCCCAAGTGGTGTTACCCGGTGTGGTCCACACCCCAACTGCTAACAAGACACCTTGATTTCTCTCTCTCCAGACACCACTCATAAAACTATAACATTGTATTGATTCTTCGGAAACAAGCTGCATCAGGACCGGGGGTGGGGGTGGGAGCCGCACAGAGACGTTAAGGTGGCAAATTATGTCTCAAGCTTTTTACTGGAATCTCAAGGTCAGAGAGCGAGAAGAGAAAGGTGAATTTTATCTGGAAAGCACTGGAAGGGGGGGGGAACCGCCCGCCACCCCGGAGAAAGGATCTTGAGAGGCTGTCTGTCTTAGTTTTGATGTGATGAGTCTGACTGCCAGGTTCTTAGTGGCCCCTTTCAGGCTCCTCTAATCAGAGGCTGTCACTCTGTGCTATTAGCAAGGGAAAGGAATGGCAAAGGGGAGGAAAACATGGTGATCTTTTTTTTTCAGAGAAAGGGGGGGAGAGGGAGGGGAGAGAGAGAGAGAGAGAGAGAGAGAGAGAGAGAGAGAGAGAGAGAGAAATCAAGCTGCTAACCACTCCAGTCACCTGATGCCAAAAGCAATAAATGCATTAACAGCTTGGTCAGACCTGAAAGTCGTGAATGCTTGCTGATTCCATCAGCAGAATAATTTTTCAAAGTATATACGTAAACCCAGGAAGCAGATCCCCCCCCTTCTTCTGCTTCTTCTTTTCATTTTTAAGTGTTGGATAGAGAGAGTGTCTGCCAAACAGAATACTTTGGGAAGGTGATAAAATGTAAGCAGGAAGATTCTCCCGTTCATCAAGTTGTCATTTTTCCCACGTGCGATGAACCTCTGGGAGGTTCTGAGCCAAAAAAACAAATGTAAGGGAAGGGGGGAGGACAGAGAGAGAGAGAGAGAGAGAGAGAGAGAGAGAATGAGCGGGGAATGTGTTCCATAGATCTGTGGAGAACCACATAGAAACATATACAGAAAAAGAAGCCGAAGAGCTGAGCGTTTCCTGACCTCTTGGCTCGGAATCTAAAAGAAGGCTCCAAGGCGAGAAGCATGAAAGACCTTACACAAGAAACCATTTAGAAGTGCAGCTCTCTGCCTCCCGAGGACCACAACACAGAGAAAATGTGCTGTGTAGGAGGCCAGTCCTCCCACTCGAGACAGACTGGTAATGCCATCATGTCACGGAAAGATTTTCAGCCCGACCTCTGTGCCCTGGAGACATGAGGAAACTGGGCAAAGTGAGAGGCAACCATTGTGTGATCAGGAAGGCTTCTTAATCCTGGCTGCATCTTGAAAATGTGTCTGGGTTTAAAAATGAAGGCGTACATTGGGTGTGCAGGGTGTTTTGGGGTGTTGCTTTAAAAAAAATCCAGGTTCTCCAGCAACTGTATTCTCAAGATTTAAGAACAAAAATTAACTAATTTTTAAGTTAGTTTTTTTTAAGGATTTTTTTTAGTTAGTTAATTTTTAGGATTAACTCAATCCAATCCTGCCAGCCCCAGTACAGGAAGTCCCAGTACAAGTGCTGGCACTGCTCTGAAGACACAATGTTGTCCTGACACAGAAACTTAGTTCAAGCTTTCATAAAGCAGCCGTCTCAATTCCACTGTCTGCACTTCAGATTGAAGAAGACAAGAGGTGGAGGCAAGATTCTCAGCAAGATTTACGGCAGATACAGATCTTACATACAAGATGTTGCTTATACGTAGGATACCTGATTGTGGCTGCAATCCATTGGACACAATGGGACTTACTTCTGAATAGGCATGCATCGGATTATGCTTTAAGACAATCTTTTATCAGATTTTATCTTTTATTGGACTGAGTTTCCTCCTTTGTTGAAAAATCATAGGTTGCCATCTTGGTTCGTAATAAAAAAAAGTCCAAAGTCTTAAGGAAGGCAGAGTTCTCTTCATCAGATCAATCTCCTTGCCTTCCAAACTGGTGGTTTTATTTTGCCTTGACTGTTTTTAAATTGTTTTTATTGCACCATGCTTGAGCCCGAGTTTATTACAAGGGGGAGAGCTGAAAGGCAGGGCAACAATCCCAAAATAAATAAATAAATAAATAAATAAATAAATAAAATTGCCAAAAAAGGCTGTGTCTTTTCTACAAGCATCAGCTGTGGTTATGCTTTGTACTTTGTCATGACTATAGCACTGTTACCAACACAAGTCAAAAGCGATTCATGCCTTTAGCATTCATGTACTATTTATAGTCCCTGTACAATTCATACAACAAACTTGTAGTGTACATGAGCATAAGAAGCTGTCTGAGTCAGGTTTTTGGACAGTCTAACCCACTACTGTTCACTGGGATCAGTTTGGGATCTGGATTTTGGAGTGGGCAGAACCACAATATTTTATCCAAATTTAGTGATGATCAGATTTCAGTGACAAGCACTTCACAGTCAATGTAGCGCAAGAAGCGATATATGAAGGGTTTGGAAACTTCTGGTCTAAGTGACACTAGACCAGTGATTTTCACCCATTGTGCTGCAAATTGTCCACAGGTGGGACGTGGGAATTTGAGGGAAGGTCATTTATTAGTAGGGCCATTGGAGGATATGAGCCCCCTCACCCCCACCACTGCTGTTGGATTGCCTTGTCAATTGTAAAAAAAAAAAACCTGATGGTATGCCTTGATAATTTCAGCACTTTGTCAATTGAGATTTAAAAAAAAAAAAAAGCTTGAAAACCACTACTATAGACTGACTATCCCCTGTCCCAGGCCTGAAAGCCCTATACAGGCCTACTCAGCTCCAAGCAGCCCCATTGGGCAGTATGGGGGACTGTTCCCTTACCTCTAGGTGACAGCTGCCCCTCTGCCTACACAGGATACAGTGGCAGCCATTCTGGCAAAGCTGTATCATGACACAGAGCACAATCCTAAACTGGAGTTACACCGGCATAAATTAAACCAGGAAAGTTTGGCCAGCACAAGAGCCACTATAAAGCGTTTTTGGACTACTCTCAGAGTCAAGAAGGATGGCTCATGTCTGTGTGCTGGCCTCTCTGACTCCGAGAGTGGTCCAAACATGTCTCCCTTGTGCTGGCCACACTTTGCTGGCTTAGCTTATGCTGGCCTAACTCAGTTTAGGATTGCGCCCACAAGCAGACCCATAAGATTTGGACTGCCCATTGCAAATCAGGACTTCCCATGAGCTCACCAGGTGAACTTTGACAAGTCACTCCTCAGCAGCAGTATGGGATGACGATAATAATTATTAATTTATAAAAATAAAGAATTATTGCTTCACAGGGCTGTCGTAAGGGCAACATAAAGCCAATACACATCTAGCACTTGGAACACTAACAAGGAGCTCTGCAGACACTAAATACAATTATTGTCTATTTGATTTATTATTGCTTCCCTCCTACTTCATCCTTTGCACTGTTTTGCTTACAAATGGATACCTTTCCTGTTCTAATGGTGCATTTCCTTGATGTTGGCCACCTGAGGCACTCAAGTGAATGCAAAGGTGGTACAAAAATGCTTTAGGGCGTAATCCTAACTTGGAGTTAGGCCGGCACAGTGAGGCCAGCAAAGTTTAGCTGGTACAAGGGCCCCCGTAAATGTTTGGACCACTCTCGGAGTCAGGGAGGATGGCGCACATTTGTGTGCTGGTCTTTCTGACTCCGAGAGTGGTCCACACATACTTTATGGTGTCCCTTGTGCTGGCCAAACTTTGCTGGCCTAAGTGTGCCGGCCTAACTCCAGGTTTGGATTGTGCCCTTAATTAATCAAATTCAGCCTCATAGGAAAAGGGGATAAAATCTTTTGAATGAATACATGAATAAAACTAGTTGCTTCCCTGAGGGTATGTAGTATTCAAACAGAGACTTCAGGAAGGCAAAGAGCAATTGTTGCAAGCAAAATTAATGTAAGCCAATGTGCCTGCCCCACCCCCGCTCCCTTTCCACTCCATTATCCATGTATTCTGGGAAAGTACAGCATCACACCATATTGATCTGCGTCTACCTAATGCAATCTCTTCTCTGGTAACCGAGAACGTCCTCGGCGAACATTTAACAGCAAGTCTCTTCCAGGCATGTTTCATTTTAAAGGAGAGACTGTTGGGGTGTTTAATCATAAAAATGCTGAGCACTGAAGACTTCTCCCCCCCCCAACTCAAATCAGTGATGCAGCTGGAATGAAATACAACTCGGTTTTCAAACATTTTGGTATTTAATTCAATTTACTGCTAAATTGATAGCTAAACTGAAAACAGATTTTTTACTCCTGTTGCCATGCGTAAGGATTGGGGCGGAGGGGGGGGGAGGAAGGGATGACCACGTTCTCCCTGAATTAATTTCAGAATTCTTCAGATATTTTTCTCTCTCCCCCTCACTACTGCCACAACAAACAAACAAAGGCAGGCTATTAAGCCCATTTGTGATCTGTTTTCAGTGTATCGCACAAGTGGCCTTTCGTGGCTGCACTGGGTCAATGGACAAAATGTTCACATGGGAATGGATGAGCTCAGTTGGTGGGGCTGCAAAAGCAAGGACAGAAGAGGAGGGGTCTGGAAGACTGACTTGCCCTCTGGAAACAATTTCAAACTCTTTCTCCCCCAACGGCCCTGAGGCTATTCTGCATTACGTAACCGAACTAAGTTCTTGGGTACTGGAGAAGCCAGAATAAAGGTATGAGAGAAAAGATATGGTAGGCAGTGAAGGGCATGGAAAAGTGCGTGGACCTATGGAATGTGACCACACTGCAACCCTGTGGAAAGACTAGTGTGACAAAGGGAAAGGTTTGCCAGCAAGGGAAGTGACTGCTTCCAAAATACATCGTTCATCTGTGGAACTCACCGCTAGAGGATGCCTATGATAGCAAGTAGGTGCCAGCCCAGAGCATGCAGTGCCGCTTATGGAATGGGCACTGACTGTCTGCATGGGTCGGCAGGAGAATAGACAGCCCAGGAGAGGTTAGTAAAGAACATGTGCATTTCACTCTCCAAAGGCCATCTATGGGTCTCCAATGGGTCTCCTCAGACTTCAGCCAGCTCTTGAGGAGACTCTGAGGGGCAGGACCAACCCCTGAGGATTAAGAACAGAAAATGGATATCAATATTTCCATCTCCCTGAGCCAACTGGCGGTGCTTGAAAGATAGGATGCAAAATAAATGGACCGTGGCAAATCATAACATCTAATCTTCTTAATTAGAGCTGGGATCCCAAGAACGGCTTGTGTTCCATTCAAGCTTGCAGTAGCCCAGCAGAAATCGTGGCTCCTTCTCTGTGCTTTTCCCAAAGCACTTTTGATAAATGCATACCTACTTTTGTCTCAAGAACAGAAAGTTTCAACGGCCCAGTTTTACCACCTGGAAAAGAAATCTAGCAAGTTGTACCTCTGAACAAATAGGTGGCGTAGAAGACAAGATCCTATGCAGAAATGCATACAAAAGTGGATGCTGTCACATATTGGTAAAAACAAGATGGGTAAGACTGGAGGGTCTTCTCTGGGTTTGAAAGTGCACAGGTGACTGTTGTGTGGTGTTTGGATCATGCCTGGAATAGTTTTGGCATATAAGGAAAAGGGAAAATATTCCCATTTAAAAATATATACAGTCAAAAAATCAACCGTCAAAAATCAACACAAAAGGAGACAAAAAACTATGAAAGGATTTCCAATACAGTTCTTTTTCTCCTGCTTTAAAAAAAAGCATGTGGGCTTGCATGCACCTCTCTCTCTTCCCCCCCCCTCCGTGTGTGTGTGTGTGTGTGTGTGTGTGTGTGTGTGTGTGTGTGTGTGTTGGAATGCCTACTAGAGGAAATACACACCTAAAGGCCCCTTGGGCTCATAGAACAGGTTTTTTCCTGGGTCTTTTGAACTTGGCCCAGGACAATTAGAACCCATCTTCTACCAACAATGCGCTGCAGATTGCATTTCTACCAATGTTGCACTAACACATCATTGGTAGAAAATGGATGCGAATGGGAAAAGGGAAGCATAAGCTCAGGAACACTGATAATGAAATCAAGGATGTTTGATAGTGTAGTGGCAGAACCAAAGGATTATTCGGAACTTGGTGGTGCCTTAGTTGACTGGTTCAACCATTTCTTGCCCAAACTCAGAGCACAATCCTAAACTAGAATTAGGCCAGCATAAACTCAGCCAGCAAAGTTTGGCCAGCACAAGGGCCACCATCAAGCGTGCTTGGACAACTCTTAGGAGTCAGGGAGGATGGCTCACGTCTGTGTGCTGGCCTCTCTGACTCCAAGAGTGGTGACTATGTCCCTCGTGCTGGCCAAAGTTTGCTGGTTTAGTTTATGCCGGCCTAACTCAGTATATATTAGGATTGCGCCCTCACTGACAGACCCATGAAGTGCTACTTTCCTGATTTTAAATTATTATTATTCACTGAAGTGTAGAAAAGTGGGCATCCTTTTCGTCGCCAGGGCTGTCATAAATGTGTCATCATTCAACAGTGTTCATTTCATTTGAATTTGGTTTTCTAAAAACATTTGGTTTTGGTGAACCTCCCAGTCTGATGTTTTCTCCAAAACTTTGGAGACTTGATGCCAATCCATGTTTTGCAAATGATGCTGAACTTCTTTTTTTATTTTGGTCAAATTTCCGGAACTTTTAGGTTTCATCAAAGTTTGAAATAATAGCCTTTTGGGGGTTATTTTAGCCTTATCCAAGTGTACAAACAAAAGAAAGAGAGAAAAATAAACATGATGTTAAAACTGTGCTTATAAAAATATTTTTAAAATGGGGGGCAGGGAAGATCAGGTCGGTTGTTAATTTTACCCAAGACTTCTTCCCATTACGAGCAAATGCAATACATTTGATGGACTTATTATTGATTCACAAAAATTCTGGGTAGCCATATTTGTCAATTAGGAAAAAAAAAACCATAAGAAACCATAGGGAGAAGAAAAGAGAAGGGGAGATAAACAACTGGATGCTGACTGTGGCCAGGACTGCCTTTGCCCAGATTCAGCTGGTGCGCCAACTGCAACCCTACTTGCCTCATTTGGATCTGGCCATGGTAGGGCAGGAAGTGTGGTCTGGAGGTTGAGCTGTTGCCTTTGCCTGAAGATGCTAAGCAGGATCAGCCTTGGATTGGCCTTGGATGGGAGACCGGAAGTCACTGACAGAGCTTGTGGAGGAATGGGAGAAGTGTGGAGGAGTCAGCTGAACTGGCCAAGGTGTGATCTGTGGTGGACTGTGAAGGTGCAAGAGTGCAGCCAGGATCATGACCACACACTGAAAGGGAAACATCTGAAGAAATTGAGGGTTCTGTGAATGGTACATAGAACAATTGTAAAAACCCCAATTGAAAAATGGGGTTTATGAACAGCCTGCCCATGTAAACCGCCTTGAGTCCAGTGAAATCTGGAGAAAGGCGGTATAAAAATACATTAAATAAATAAATAAATAAATAAATAAATAGTTCATGCCAAGGTGACATCAAGATTTGACTGTAAAATGCACTACACATAGTACTGCCCTTGAAGATGGCCTGGTAGTTGCAGTTAGTGCAGTATTTAGAGGCTCATGCGGTTGCTGGATATTGGTAGTTTGACTCTTGTTAGACGGCTGCTTCAATGGCTGCACTAGCTGCTGGGTTCATTTCCAGGCGCAACTCAACGGGCTGGTTTTGACCTTTAAACCTCTTTATGGTTGGGACCAGTGTATTTAAGAGGCCAACTTATTCCGTAATCTCTGGCCTGTTCCCTCCTGTCATCTGAGGGCCCAATCCTATGCATGTGTACTCAGAAGGAAGTCCCGTTGTAGCAAGTGGGGCTTACTCCTAAATAAGTGTGGATAGGATTGTCACCTACGAGGGCCTTTTTGGTTGTGCTGCCACTGAGAAAGGTTAAGGGGATGGTGGCAGGAAATAAGGCCTTCTCGGTGGTGTCACCTGTTTCAGCTCCACTTTAAGCAGTTAACAGCTCCCTCATTATTTAAAAGAAAGGGAAAAAAACACCTTTTGAACCCTGTAGCTATGCTGGTTGCAGACTGGTGTGCACTTATTTTTATTATTTTTGTCAGTGGTGTGCACTTATATTTTTATTTATTTTTGCAATTGATGTTTTTTATGCTATTGTTTGCCACTGGCAGGCTGACTTTCAATGTGTATTTTATAGTTTGGTATAGTGTATAGTTAATTATGTATTTTATGTTATACTGTATGTATTTTTAATTAGTTGTGAGCCACCTTGGGTGCCCTTCAAGGAGAAAGGCGGTGTAAAAATCTACAGGCCTCTATCCACTTTCCTGGCTCAATGGGCCATCCGCTCTTGTTTTCCAACTAGCTCTTCAGCAGAATATAAGTGCCAAGCTCCTATATGGTTTGCCAAGCTGTTTGGCAGGGGCCACGTCTCTACCGGGCACACAAACTGAAAATCCTAACAGGGTACTAACGGACCCTGATGGATCATCTGCATAGGAATGCCGAGAAAGCATTTGTGAGAAAAATCATTTAGAAATCAAAGCTTTCTCCTCTAGTAATTTGCAGGAGATTCAATTACAGGGTAATCAGGCTAGATGAAAGATTGACGGTAAGCTTGATCCAAAGTCCTTTATTTGTGCTTAGGCTGAGTTTAAAAGGTAGTCAGGTGCGCCACATCTTGGAACTTAGAGAAGCCTGTGGTGGTTTGGTGTTTTGTTTTTGTTTTAATCCCTCACTTTGCCCTCCCATTAGCGCTATTATTATGGACGCCATTTCAGCTACAGAATGTTCCCCCCGAGTAATTGACAACCATATAGCTAATCTTTGATATTTGTCCCATCAATTCTTGGCAGAACTATAAAACAAAGGAAGGAGAAGAACCTAAATCCGCTGAGAGTAGGCCTCGGCAAACGATGGCTTTCATCTCAACTCCAAGGAAATCCAGATCGCACAGCAAACACCAGGAAGAGCTCACACACCGCTGTTCCTAACAATCATTTCAACTTGCTTTCCCCTTCCAGAGAATTTCTGGAATTTTGTTTTTTAGTCACATTTGGCACTTCAATTTACTTGCTGAATTATGACTATTTTTTATCCTTTCTTTAAGAGATGGCGACTGTTTCCCATTGAGGGAGGGCGAGTTCTTTGCTTGCCAACAAAACCGATCAGGCAATTTCCATGCTTCTTTTTTTTTTTTTAGGGGGGGCACAGTATCCTTTTGTAAACCTAGAAATCATTTCCTGATTACGTGCTATATTTCACCAGCTGGATTAAACTTCCCAAAGGACTGGAGCTTAGCTTTATTTGGGGCTTTAAAGAGGAACAGAGGCGGTTGTCTTTATTGAGCTAGGTATATTTGAAACCCCTGAAAATATCCCTTGCTGTGAAGTACATCCCACTTTTGTCCTGATTTTTTTTTTAAATCTGCCCCATCTTTTCAGTGAGCTTTGCAAAGTCCCACCTGCTCGTATCTTAACCTCATGACAATTGGTGAGCAGGTGAGACTTTGCTAAGTATGGGTATCTCTTTCAGGAGGGACACTTGAGAAGCCGGAGCATCGTAATCGTCTTAAGCTGGACTTTGTTCTCCAAACGCCTCACCAGAAACCCCACTGTTGTCAAGCCGCCTTGAACCAGCAGAATGGCTTAAGGCATGGACCGGCAGATACTTCACAGCAAAGGCTGATTAAACTATCATCATGACTTGAGCTATCCAACGTCCTTGTGCAGTGCTCAGACATCACCTGCAGATTTCCCTGTGCACCTGCATAGGCGCATTGGCATCACCAGTGGCAGAGCCTCAAATATCCTGACCAGTTGGTCGCAACACCCCAGCCTGAAGAGCACTGCCTACAACCCCTTAAGGGGCAGGGGCAGGGGAATGGCAGAGTCACGATCGCTATGATTGTGTTGCTTCTGGGCATAGATTGGGGCTGGGAGCACTTACCAGTGCCTCTCCCAGCATCCAGTAGGGTTGGGGAACCCTATGAACCCCTCTGCGGAGCTCCTTTTGCATTAAAAAAGTAAAAAAAAAATTGTGATCACAACCAGGAAGTAGGTCGCAATAGTTTTTTTTTTCTTTTTTAATATACAGACTGCCATGCAGAGGGGTCCGCAGGGCTCCCCAACCCTAATGAATGCTGGATTGGTAAGTCCGCCAACCCAAATTTATGCCCAGAAGCGAAGCGATCATAGCAATTGCGTCACTGCTATTCTGCTGCCCCTGCAAGCACTTACAGCGGTTCTCAAACTTCCAGAGAGTTTGAGAACCATTGGCTTTTAATGTTAGCGCTAGGATGGTATCCTCAAAAATATCTCCCCCACCATATAACACCACATCACACTCACACTGCATCATCCGTTTTATAGACTTGGCTCAACCGTTCTTTGTAATAGTACTTTGCTACGGTTCTATGATTAGAGCAGTGGTTGCCAACCTTTTTCGACTGGCAGCGCTCTTGACTTACTGGGCCATTGGCCGTGGCACTGGCCGAAAGCACGGGGCATGACGAGGCTGTGTGGGGGGGGGGAGCATGATGACATGTTTCATCACCACCCCAGGCACGGTCAGAGCCTGCTCCGGCTCTGTCTAATTCACATGCACACGGACAATCACGCACACACAAACACACTTTCCATGCAACTGGACAGATCTGGGTTTAAATACACAGATCTGCTGCCATCATTTATGCCTCATCCTCTGTGATGTGTGTGTTTGGAAATGAAGACAAGCTGCTTAAGAGTTAAGCACTTCCTGTTCAAGTAGTTTTACATCAAAAACATATCCTTGCGCAGGCCAGGACCCAAACACATCCTTCAAAACCAGGCCCACCAGCAATAACTCTGGGTATTGAACTCCAGCCCGGTTTTAATTGACTGCCAGCTCTCAGCCACTTTCTAAGGCTGCAGACAGCCAATGGCAATGCTGTAATTTCTAAATATGTACTTTGCCCAGCTGGAGACCAAATAGCAAGAATTTCAGCGAGCATTCTGAAATATAAACATGAAATTTCAAATACCCACAACAGACCCCGCCTTAGACACCTTCCTGAAAGGGGGAGAGAGAATGCTGCTGTGTGTGGCAGGCAGACAGTCGCCCGTATAAAGATGATAACACTGATAAATATAAACAATAAGACCGCTTCATCGTTCACTAAAAAACAGTATTCACTGTTGCTGGCATAATCCCTTAAAAATCTCTTCGGGCACAAGTTGACAATGTAATATGCAGGCAAGGTGTTCCATTGCTGCATCACTGTAGTTCATCTTAGATGTCCTGCAGTTGCATTTCTCAAGCGAAAATAGTGTCATGCATGCCCCATGATTACCAAAAGGTAGAATCCATTTCAGTAGAGCTGTCAACAATCATGAGGTTCTTTTGAGTGCCCTCTACTGAGCCCATCTATCTCTGTCGGTCCCTCTATCTCCGTATTGATGACACAAGCTGGCATTAGTTCAAAAGGCAGAAAGTTTTCTCTGTACTGCATGGAGATGCTGGAGATTGAACCTGGGATCTACTGCATGAAAAGCATGCAACCTACAGTAAGCTATTATATGGCACCTTCCACATTTGACTAATCCTGATCTCTAAACCCACAAAGGAATGTATCGGATTAGTTTGCATAATGCACTGTCATATACAGATACAAAAGATATTGAGATATAGAAATCTACAGATACATTTGCAGGTTACCAAAATGTCAGTATCATAACTTATAACATTTCATAAATTAAAATAGGAACACGCTTGCAGCATACTGATTCTCAAACTAAGAACTACTACGCAAACCCCCTTTAACACATTACTGAAAATTCTGTTCCATCTCCTTTATATTATGTTTACTTGCCCTAAAAGGTAAAGGTTTCCCCACGACCAAATGGTCTAGTCGTGACCGACTGTAGGGGGGGGGGGTGCTCATCTCCGTTTCTAAGCCTGTAGAGCCGGCGTTTGTCCGAGGACAAGCTTCCGTGGTCATGTGGCCGGCATAATTATACGCCGTAGGGCACAGAACGCCATTACCTTCCCACCGAAGTGGTCCCTATTTATCTACTCACATTTTACGTGCTTTTGAACTGCTAGGTTGGCAGTAGCTGGGTCAAGCAACGGGAGCTCACTCCGTCGCATGGTCTTGAACACTCAGCCTTCCGGTCAGAAAGCCCAGCAGCAGTGGTTTAACCCGCAGCGCTACCTACAACAGTTTATACTCCACAGGTTTCAAACTGGCATCCATGGATTTGACTAACCATGGATGCAAGCCCATGGCTAGCCCCATTTCCAGTAGAATCCATTATCTGTGGCATTTGGTATTTGGAATGGATCCCCCACAGATGCTGAAGGCCCATTGTACTAGAGCCCTTGGAGAGGGAGCTGAACCTTAAACAGTGGCCATGTTTGAAAGACCCACAATAAAAACAAAGCACTCCAAAAAAAAAAATCAACAATAAAGACAACAATTTACCAATCACAAGGACCAGAAAATATGGAGTATCCCTTGAAAATATAGATAGTTGGAGCTTATGAAGTATTAAGTGCCTTTATGCACTCCACCAGGCATGAAGAAATCTCTGATTTATCAAACAAAAACATATCGCCCATGTAGTGTTGGTGCCAGGTTGTGCTGAGCTCTCAGGCACTTTGAGGGCCTTGTGAACGCATGGGACCCCCGAAGCTTCCCCCTCCCCAATTAACGCTGGGTGTGAAGAGCAAGGGGCAACTCTCAGGAGCTTCAAAGCTGATCTGAGATCACTCCTGAAATTTCTGCCTACCCCTCCATCTTGATTATTTAAATTCTTTTCCTCCCCAGCTCCCAGGAATCCAAGTTCAATCCTATTTCAGTCTTATTTGACTACTACTACTACTACTACTACTACTACTACTACTACTAATAATAATAATAATAATAATAATAATAATAATAATAATAATAATACCTTATTGTTATTAATAATAAATTAATACAACTAATTAATAGTTATTATTATTAGTTAGAACAGGCTTAGTCTCCTCAATATACCCCACTTCTCCCAGGCCAATTTCATGCTGGTAGCCTCCAAAGTTCTGACAAATAACAAAGAAGTAGCCTAAAATCTGCCCAGTACTATTCCAGAAGATGAACATAAGAACATAAGAAGAGCCCCACTGGATCAGGCCAAAGGCCCATCTAGTCCAGCTTCCTGTATCTCACAGTGGCCCACCAGATGCCTCAAGGAGCACACAAGACAACCAGATTTTGTATCTTGGTGCTACTTCCCTGCATCTGGCATTCTGAGGTAAATTTCTGAGGTAAAATCCTGAGAGAAATATGAGGTAAATAAAACAGAATAATCAAAGAACAGAAGAAGAGCCTCGCTGGATCAGGACAAAGGCCCATCTAGTCCAGCTTCCTGTATCTCCCAGTGGCCCATCAGATGCCTCAAGAAGCACACAAGACAACTAGATATCTGCATCTTGTTGCCACTCCCCTGCACCTGGCATTCTGAGGTAATTATGGTGTGATGTGACCATCCCTTAAGATGATCATGCTCTTCTAATACCTTCTTCATACAGATGGCTTTAAAAAAGGAAGAGATGAATTCATGAAGGACAAATCTATCAGTAGTTACCAATCATGATAACAATATGCTGCTTCCAGGTTCCGTACCATTCTGCCTTAGAATACAAGTGGCAGGGAAGCAACAGCAAATTAGAGACATGCCTTTATCTCCTGTTTGTGGAATTCCCAAGGGCTACCGGTGGGCTACTGTGAGAAACAGGTTGTTAGTCTAGACGGGCTTTCAGGCCTATTTCAACCAAGATTTTCTTTGCTGGACAGTCCAAAAAATGTGTATAGTGATTGTATCTCCATTGTCTGTCTTGATACTGGTGATTAGATCTGAGACCAGTCATGGGCTTGCACAAATTCAGGCTGAGATTGTACTAATGATCAAGCTGTAGCACTCTTTTTTCAAAAAGGTGTCAGATATCTTCTAACACAAGACGAGGTCTTCCTCTGCAAGAGCCGAACAAACGTGATTTGTATTTCCTCCCTCCCATTTTTGAAATAATGGAACAGAAGTGCCCAAATACTTTGGCTTCCTCCTACAGCTGATCAAGATTTTTTTGAACATGGATTTTATTTTCATAAAATGTTTAACTCTCTCGGGTTTCTCCTAGCTCCATTTGTTGAGCTGGGAGATTTGTCACTTTTTGCGAATGTAACGTTGCCCTCTCCTGGCCGATCCACAGACACTGAGCGCAGCCAGAAATGGATACTGTTGTTACTTCAGCTAAAAGTGTATGTAAATACGCACACAAAAAGGGGGGGTGAAGATGTTAATGCCTGTGTTTGGGGACTGATTTCAGACCCCGAAATCAATTCTATTGTTTATAGCACATAAAGCCCTCTGAACTGTGGCCTAAAAGCAGAGATTCTAAAATATTAAAAACACAAATGGGAAAATCTTTGCATGTTGGTATCTGAATGAATGCACTGTGGAGCTGCAACATCACACCATTATGCAGTCATTGGGCGTTTCTTGCATAGAACAACCAAATGAAATGAAAACTCTGCTGATTTTTTAAAAGGCAAACCTAATCTGGACAACAACGGCAGCTCCCATCTAATCTACTTAAGAGTTTGCACAGCTTCCTGCATTACTAATTTTAGTGGCCTTTCTGTGGACCATAAGGCGAAACTCCAGGTTATGTTTGGCACATAATTGGCCCTGGGATACACATGTTTTATTCCACAAATTCTAGCTGGAAGAACAATACAGATCATGGCCCCCACCACAATTCCAATCCTCCTTCCCCCCCCCCCCCACAGTATCTATATGCCCCAGGGGAGATGCTCCTATTGATACGAGTTAGGATCTTGCAGGGCTGGCCCATTCATGTAGCCAACTGAAGTGGCTGCCTCAAGCAGCAAATGGGAGAGGGTGAACCCATCTCTCTCTGCCAACTTTCCTTATCCTTCTACTCCATGGATGGAAAAAAGAAGAGAAGGGGAGGAAAGTGCAGAGCTACAATGCTGGATAATAGAAGGAGCAGAGGCTGGTATTTCATTGGGTAAGAGGGGCAGCATTTGCCAAGCTGCCTCAGGAATCAGGAGGTCTTAGGCCAGCTATGGTAACTTGGATGCCTCCAGCTGACCGCAGATATCTTTTTTTCATAATAAAACCAGAATGTATTATTGCAAGTTTTATGAGAGTTAGTAGTTAGAAACAGTCTTAGTATAGGGCAATTTAGATTCAGAGTGTGCACAATCCTAACCTGGAGTTAGGCTGGCACAGTTAGGCCAGCACAGTTTGGCCGGCACAAGGGCCACCGTAAAGTGCGTTTGGACCACGCTTGGAGTCAGGGAGGATGGCGCACGTCTGTGTGCTGGCCTCTCTTGACTACGAGAGTGGTCCAAACATACTTTACGGTGTCCCTTGTGCTGGCCAAACTTTGCTGGTCTCACTGTGCTGGCCTAACTCCAGGTTAGGATTGCGCTCTTGTTAACACTGGCTAAAGCCCAGTTGGCAGCAATGAGAAGGAGGTACTACAACTATGGAATTCCCTCCCAGTAGAGTTGAGAACTGCCTCCTCTCTGTTAGCCTTCCAGTAGGGGGCTAAAAAATAAAAAAACCTTTTTTTTTATTTTCACCAAGTCTTCTCTCCTTAGACACTGTTCTTGTTTCAGCCCTCTGTAATTTTTAGCTCTTCTCTTATTTTATGTTTCCTACCCTGCTTTTATTGATTTGTTCTTATGTATTTGACTATGCTTTATTTGACTTCATTGTAAAATTGGAAACCACTCTGTGCACTCCACATTGGGGTGGGATGCAAATCTTTTGAATAAACTAATAAAAAGTGGGTGGGGGGAAAGCCTGCAAGAGGAGATTGAACCAGGCAAAGGACTAGTTGGAGGGAAAGGACTAGTTTGAGGACTAGTTTGAGGGCGGGGGGGGGCGAGAAGCACTTTGCAGGTTCAGTTAGTAAAAGGGCTCTCCCAGCTTATGCAAATTACGAACTGTGGGATAAATATACAATAATTTGTACTGAATTTCAGAAATAAGATGGCTAATATATCATCGTGATTGTTTTGTAAACAGCAGTTGTCTTGAATCAAAAAGTTGCACATTACATTGCACATAGCTGCTGGAGTAGCAGCCAGTCCACTTCAGAAGAGGGGTTATTTTCAAAACCAAAGGTTTATCATGACAGCCCTCACATCCCCATTTCCTCCCTTTAATTTTGACATGACACCCCTGAGCCAATCTCCCACCCTCCACAACAAATGGTCTTTGAGCCCTTTCCAAAATCAGAACAGATTAAAATAATCTGAACAGCATCTCTGGGATATGATGAATTACCGCTTTATCCACCTTGAAAGTAGCTCGTTTCCTCACTATCATTTGGTTCTTATAATGTGCTTCTGTTTTGCTCGAATGCTGGAGAATATGGTTCTGTGCTGGCAGTGCAGATGTGGGTCTCTCTCCACTTCAGCGGTAGAATGCAGCTGTTTAAATACTAGACCTTCTTAGCATCTACGCCTTTAATTCAGGGGGCAATCCGACCCTGGAGTTCGGCCAGCAGAGTTCGGCCAGCAAGGTTTGGCTGGCACAAGGGCCATGGTAAAATGTGTTTGGAGCACTCTCTGAGTCCGAGAGGCCAGCATACAGACGTGCGCCATCCTCCCTGACTCCGAGAGTGGTCCCAACGCACTTTACAGTGGCCCTTGTGCCAGCCAACCTTTGCTGGCCTAACTGTGCCAGCCTAACTCCAGGATTGCGCTCCTACATTCCTAAATAGAACATAGCTACATTTGCCTCTTGTTTCAAGAGTGAGTGCAATCAAAGAATGTCGCACAGTAGTAACTACATTTTAAAAGAAATCTAAGTTACGGCAAATTGCAAATTGCAGCTGCCTTTGCACATAGCTGGCATTTGTTCAGATCAAAATGTTCAGATCAAAATGCTTTTTATTTAGTCTAAAGAGTGATTGTTGGGTGTCGCCTGTTTCTGTCATTCATTAGCCTCACCAAAAGGGCAGCATCTATTACTGATAGTAAGAAGATATATAAATAAAACACAACATTACAAGTTACTAGGTAAAGCAGTTAAGTGGAGGACTGGTTTCGGCTCGCTCGCTTTGGAAGGAAGAGATTCCAACTATAGCTGAACTGCTTAAATAAGAGAAACAAAACCAAAAACTGTTTTCTCTCTTGGTTTCTCCTGCAGTTCTTCGTGTGTGGCATTTCTTTATAATAAATGGAGTCCATTTCTTTTAGTCCTAGGAGCTGCCACATTGGGGCATACGATTGACAGAAGTCTGAGAAGTACTCAGATGCCCCTTGTGAACCCTTAGAGAGTAAGAAGGTGTTGCACTCATTTTTAAATATTTAAAAATTTAAACACTTTTAAATTTAAAATTCATTTTTACATTTTACCCAAAATATGCAACTAGTTGCCAAACGATATTCAGGTTCTGAAAGCATTTCTAATGAATATACTGTATGCTAGACGCTCTTTTCAAGACTATGTCACAGCCCACTTCAAGGCTGACAGAACATGTGTCCACCAACATTAACTGGCGAGTCAAGCATTAACTTGCAAGTATGGTAGTCGAGAAAAACACTCTGGGGGCACAATCCTAACCTGGGGTTAGGCCAGCATAGTTAGGCCAGCAAAGTTTGGCTGGCACAAAGGACACTGTAAAGTATGTTTGAACCACCCTTGGAGTCAGGGAGGTCAGCACACAGAGGTGCGCCATCCTCCCTGTCTCTGAGAGTGGTCCAAACAAGCTTTACAGTGGCCCTTGTGCCGGCCAAACTTTGCTGGTCTAACTGTTCCGGTTTAAATTCAGATTAGGATTGCGTCCTCAGCCATTGTCCAGGCCTCTGTTGCAGCCCCACACATATAATGGAAAATGACTACCCTAATGTCTCAGAGGATTGCACTAAGTTTGACAGCAAAGAGAATTATAAAGCACATTGCAAAACACAGGATAAAGATCTTCAGTTGGTCTCATTGTTATTTTAAGCGTTGTTCCTTTGAAATATGGAATATCTGGACGTTCTGCTTTTGCAGGCATGGCCATGAAAATAGATACATTCTTATATGGTCTGCTTATTCTACAGCCTAGTTTCAGCAAATGCTGAAACAAAAGATGAGAACCTCACTCTGCTCCGCATGCAACATATTCGGCATTAGATCTTTTAGAGAACTAATGTGGCTTCATCCCATTGGTCCTGTCGTAAGTGTGCAGATGTTACTGCACTCAATGCAGTGCACTAAGACTTCTAGCCGTAGCAGCATGCTTATGTTTTCTCTGAGAAACTTCAGATATTCCAATTAAGCAGGGAGAGAGGATGGATCAGTTACTTGTATTTTTTTTCCCACTCCATTGCGAATCTGGTGTCCAGATTGCAAGAACATGCCTCTTCCTAAAGGGAAAGAACCCTTACAAGATGAGATCAAGAATAACGGCAAGATGAAACAAGCCATGCGTGCTCCCTTTCAACATACAAAGTGGATCTTCAGTATTGCTGTCCTCTGCTGTCTTAGTGACAGCCGTTCTCCTTTGCTTTCACATCTCATGTTTCTGCTTGTTGCATCTCCACCCATTTTTTTTTCAACCAACACTAAACATTAGGAAGTCCCTCTTGGTACCCTTCCAGAATGTTAGCAGTCAATTCAATTCAGTGCCAAACAAGAGAATTTTAAGAACCATCACCAAGCACTTGCCCCATTCTAATTTGTACAACAGATATGTGGCATGTCAAGAATGTGCTAGGAATGGATACACGCAGAGTCCAGCCACCACTAAAGCAGTTGAGTGATTGCTTAGTCACAAATGCAGCATTCAACTCAGCCTCCATATGCCCCATCGCGGCAACACTTCTAAAACTGGAATGGGCAGGGATGCAGAGAAGCTGGGTTGAGCCAAACATGTAGTGAATCAACCATAAAAGTGATTCACTTGGGAAGCAATCCTAAGCAACTTTCCAGCACTGATACATATGTGCCAATGGGGCAGGTCCTGGATTCTCCAGTGGAGTAGAAGTCACGGAGGCTTCCTGAAGGTAAGGGGAAGTTTGATCCCTTACCTCTGAGCTGCACTGCCCTTACCCTGGTGCTGGAAAGTTGGTTAGGATTGTGCCCGTCATGACCCACTCTACAGAGTTCTGCTCAGTCTACTTTCCCATTCCCACCTCCATATATTTTAAAGTGGATTGGTGCTCAGTATCTCACAGGACAATGGTATTCAAACTTTTTAGACCGGGACTCGCTTTTTAGAGTGGTACTTGTGTCGGGATCCACCGGAAGTGATGTCACTGTTAACATAATAAAATGGCACTCCTGAAATGCAAATTGGCATTCTTGGACTGCTGCAATTGTACAACCATGAAACATCCCTGACAGAAAGCAGGATTAGGACAACGTATGATCTAAAAGCACTGAACTCTGAACAAAATTTGAGGGGGGGGGGGGAAACCTTACTTGGATATTCAAACTGTTAACACTCACAAAAGGAATATAACAGGAGTAAGGTCTGCAGTTTCCAAGATGGCTGCTCCCAGTTTTCTGGAATCTACCTGACATCAGGCCGCAACCAACCAAGTGGGTACCAAACCCACAGTTTGAATAACACTGTCATAGGAGATAGAAGAACTGGAATGTATCTGCAACTGTACCCTCAGGGATTGTGCTGGAGACCAAGGGTCCAATCCTATCGAACTCTCTGGTGCTAATGCAACTGCAATGCAGCCCCAAAGTAAGGGAACAAACATTCCCTTACCTCGAGGAGATCTCCATGACTGACCCAGTTCTGCAGGGTGCAGTGCAAGCCCCCTAGTATGGCTTCATCAGTGCAAGGAAGTTGGATAGGATTTGGCCCCAAATGCGTTACTGAGCTCCACTACCTTGACTGAGTAGTCACTTGCAGATTATCAAACAATAAAAGAACAGCATTAGGGAAAAAAGTAAAACATCTGGCAAATGTCAATAATATCCATTTTAAAATCTGATTTAAAAAAAAATCAGTAAATAATACATGCATGAGTCTGCAAACTGACCTTTAGAAACCAAAATTTAAAAATAGACAAAACAATCAAGGCACCTACAGTGGCTTGGTTCTTCTTACATAAACAAATGCAGAATGTCTTCGTGACCTTTACCGAATAGATCACTGGAAACGGTCAAGCTCAAAACATCTGTGGCTGATCTGCATGTCCGTGAACAGCCCACTCTCATTCCTGCAAAGCATTCAGATTCTTCCACTGAAAGGCATGACTCATCCTTTCATGGAAGCCAAAGCCAGGCCAGCCTGGCAAATAGGACAAATGGCATCAGTGCGAGGTAGTCTTCTGGCCCTGAAACAACACTGTCTACCGAGCCAGAAGCCCAAAGGTTTCACCCACCAGAGAACATATTAACAGTGCCATTTTATTTATATATTAATAGGATTTTTATACCACTTTTATACTGCTAAAACTCAAAATGGTATGCACAAAGAATTAAAAACCCGTCAAAATTATTAAAGTTAAAACAAAACCATTAAAATAACATAACAAAAAATAACAGTAAAAGCAGAACAGCTTAAAATAGTATAACAGCTTAAAAGTTTTAAAAGAAGTTTAAAAGGGGTCCCTAGGAAGTACCTCCCTCCCCCAAAGCCAGGAGAAACAGATAGGTCTTTAAACCCCACAAGAAACCATACACTGAAGAAGCTGTCCTCAGGTCTTCCAGCAGAAGGTTCCAGAGTCGTGGTGCCACAACAGAGAAGGCCCTATACTACGCCTTGCCACCATTCCCCTGGCTTCAGATGGTGGTGGAATCCTCTGATGACCTCAGGGGATGTGCAGGAATATATGGGAGAAGAGAGTCCTTGAAGTATCCCAGTCC
This sequence comes from Lerista edwardsae, assembly GCA_029204185.1. Taxonomy (NCBI): domain Eukaryota; kingdom Metazoa; phylum Chordata; class Lepidosauria; order Squamata; family Scincidae; genus Lerista; species Lerista edwardsae. Next base: position 17,784,150 of record JAJKFI010000009.1, read on the forward strand.
CATGCCATATAGGGCTTTGTAGGTCACCATCAATACCCTGAATTGGGCTTGGAAAGGAATGGGCAGCCAGTGTAGCCATAGCGGATTCTGCACACCAAACCCCAGTGATCAACTGAGCCACCACATTCTGCGTGTCTACTCAGAAGTACACCCTATTGAGTTGGGTTTAATGGGACTTCCTCCCAGGTGAATATTGATAGGACTACAACTTCAGTATCTTCAGTTCTATCTAAAAGAGAACTATGATGTTAAAGCCAGACAGAAATGCCACTTCTTAAAAATGAGGAAGGAAGGAAGGAAGGAAGGAAGGAAGGAAGGAAGACTAACATCAAATGTTTCAGTTATAACCAGCGGCGGCATTCAGCCGGTACGCTGGGCAGGACTTACCTTTGAGCGGCAGTCCGCCCATTGCGTCACGCCGCGTTCCGCCACTTTCCCGCCCACTGTGACGCAACGGGAGGACTGCTGCTCAAAGGTAAGTCCCGCCCAGCATACTGGCTGAATGCCGCCGCTGGTTATTACTCAACAATATTCCTTATCCTCACTTGTGGAGAAAATACACATATTTCAGCGTATGACAAAGGAAAGATTCTAAGGGCGCAATCCTAACCAACGTTCAAGCACTGACATAGCTGTGCCAGTGGGGCATGTGCTGAATCCTGCAGTGGCGTAGTAGTCACAGAGGCCTCCTCAAGCTAAGGGAATGTTTGTTTCCCTGCATTTTCTGTGCCCCAGCGCTGGAAAGTTGGTGAGGATTACACCCTAAGAGACGTGGTACAAGCTCAACTCTCTAAATGTTGAGGTTGGTTGCTAAGGTTTTCCAAATGTTTTTAGATCATAACATAGGTCCGAACATAACTGGCAAGCTGGAAGACTGGAAAGGTCACTACTATTTTGGGGCGGGGGGTGAGCCTGACTTTCAAAAAGGGAATATCAAGCTATAGGAAAGAGAATTTAAAAAAAAATAGAGGCTTTGCTCAAAATGACAAGACTTCACTGGGCTTCTGCTACCCCTCATAAATGATTCAAACTGTTTTCTTGGCATATTGATTTCACAAAGGTTCTCGAGCAAAAGGCAACACTTAACTATTTGCATTCACATGAGGCAGTGCAATTTTGCTCGCGAGAGAGAATAAAAGCGATAAATCCACTTTTTCCGCAAATCGGGCTGTCAGATGAAGCATGAGCAAGTGGGTACCTCATTTATTCTAAGTCAACAGCACACTCTACTGGTGTTTCACTTTTTGTTTTCAAAAGTGAAAGAATGCAATCCTACCATCCTTGCCAAGCGCTGCAATAGCTACTGATTGATGCGCCAATGACATGAAAAGGGGCTGATGTAGCTAGTGCTGGGCATTTTCAATCCAGGAATTTTCTGCAGCCAAAATATTTTGTTCATTCTTATGATAGGTTCAGAAACAACATAACTGTGGCACATACTGTATATTAGGTGGGGAATGTGCATTTCAATATAACAGATAATTGTGAACTGATACGTTCTTTTGTAAAGCTGATGAGCCAGGAAACCTTATGCAGCTTTGACCATTTGTCCTCCCTTCTCATGCTCTTGGGGACAAGACTCACTACATTTGGAGCTAGACGCTAAAGAAATCTGTGAGCGCAATCCTAACCTGAAGTTAGGCCAGGAAAGTTTGGCTGGCGCAAGGGACACCATAAAGTGCGTTTGGATGACTCTCGGAGTCAGGGAGGATGGCACACATCTTTGCTCATGAGAGAGAGGCTCCTTGACTTCTCTGACTCAAAGGGTGGTCCAAACGCACTGTATGGTGGCCCTTGCACTGGCCAAACTTTGCTGGCCTGTGTCGGCCTAACGCCAGGTTAGGATTGCGCCCTGTGTGATGAATGGCATGCTCAATGTGGATGTGGAAGGCCCAGATTCAACCTGAAATTTCCGATTTCAACAAGATGGCCTCAGCCCTTGGCTCGAGGGGCCAAGAGGAGAAAAAAATCAAGCAGAAATTGTAAAGTATTTTGCACAACAAGATCTATAGAAAGGATTATGAGTAACAGTCAAGGAAACATCCCTCTATGCAGTAGTCTCAATCAGGAACCTGGGCAGACAGACTTGGTTTCTTTTGGAAAAGTAGTTCAGCCAGCGCAGGGCCATTTCTGGGTGAGGGGTAGGCAGCAGGGAGGGTGTAACAGGGAAGTGGGAGGGCATTCCCACGGGTGGGGTGGCCCAGGGAAGGGAAGGAGCCGGGATCTGACCGTTACGCCAAATCCAAACCCCTATCTCCGGGCGGCGCAGCCTTGATCCTATGGTCCTATGCTATGATCCTATGCTATGGTCCTAGCTGCTATGGGCTCATTGGACTTGCGCCTGCTAAACAAGGAGCTGCATTGGCCCAGGCTGGGGCTTACCCCGGAGCAAGGGGAAAATATTCCCTTGACCCATGGTGAGTTCCAGCGCAATGTTAGGTTTGCACTTCCTATGCTAACCCAATGTTAGGTTAGCAATCCTAACAGATAACCCAATAGCTAACCCAATGCTAATAGCCCAATGTTAGGTTAGCAATGTTAGGTTAGAGTTCCAGCGCAACTGGTGTTAGGATGCAGTTCAGGCCTGGAGGCTCCTGCGCACGTTAGTATTGCACCCTAAATCTATCATGTTCTTCTTCCGTTGGAAAACTCATAGGAGTCAGCAATGCAGATATATGAATTACCAAGACAACACCAAACAATTTGGTAAAATGCAACCATCAAAAGAGATTACTTGTCCTGCTTTCTAAACCAGCCAGCGACTTCACTGGACCTTGAATGGTAGAGAAATAAAGCAAGCTGTCACATTCTCATTCACCCTTATCTGGATTAGATATACTGAATCTAGATTTGATAATGATTAAACAGGGCTAAGATGTGAGCCGGTCCACACAACCAATTAGTCTGCATGTAAGTGCTTTCTTTGTGTATATTTTTGTCAAAGACAGTCTTGTAGAAACAGCTTCTGATGTGATCCAGTTTAACTCTATACATTTACAAAGCATATTTTCTTCCCATTGTCTGCAGGCACAGGTACAACTCCCATGCTCTCAATCTACAAAAGCGACAATAACTACTTTGTGAGACACTAATGTTGCTTTTTCTCTGCCCAGAAAGAGGCAATTTCAACAGGTCATTCTCACAGAGAGCTGTAAGTGACAGTTCATATGGAGACAAATCAATTCTTTTTCCATACTGCTTAAGGTTCTCAAAATAACAGTAAACTGAACACATCTTTATCAATTTTGAAGCAGAATTTTAGGGTATTTTTTTTTTAAAAAATTTTTTTACAGTGAATTGTACCAATGATTAGATCATCAAATTGAATGGGGCATTCTAACCTTTTATGTGAAAAAAATAGAGCAATTATGGTCTCCCAGTGTATTTCAAAGCAAGGACACTCGTTTTCAGTATTAGTGAACAACAGAAAAACAAAATGAGACTCTCTCAGCCACCCATTTTTCCCCAGAGTTTTTTTTTGGCCTAATTTATATATAATGGGTGAAATGGACTTCTCAATTACCGAACACACACAGAACTACTTCAGTGACTCTAAGATTGTCACATTACTGAGACAAAATGTTATTTTTCAAAAGTAACATTTGGGCCCCACAAAAAATGACAAAAAAAAAAAAAAAACCCAACCAACACGAAGCCCCTGCTACAATAGCACTGAAATGTACACAAACCTGAATTAGGAGGGCCAGCCCATCCATAAGGCCAAATGAGGAACTTGCCTTAGGCAGCAGATTGGTGAGGAGTGCCCACCAATGTCTGTCCACTACTCCTGCTGCCACGGCATGGGCTGTAAAATGGAAAAGGGTATAGAACAGAAAAGGAAATGTGGAGGAGATAATAGTAGGATAGAGCATGGCTCTCCAAACTGTGGCCTGCAGCATCATGAAAAAGTAATCTGGGCATGGTGGCGCGCGGCACTTTTCATTCCGTGCCACAGCCTCTTATCTTTCCATCCGATCACCCCAGAAACTTGTGCCACAGCCACTTCTGCTGCCTGTTGCCCCAGCAGGCTCTGCACCCTGCTTTCTGGGCAGAAGCAGATGCCCAGCGCAGGTTTCCGGGGCGACTGGATGGAAAGACAAGAGGCTGCGATGAAACGGAAAGCACTGCGCCGAGACTACTTTTTCATGATGTCGGATCCAACCCACAGGCTGCCACTTGGAGAGCCCTGAGATAGTGCGTCCCTGATGCTCCAGTCCAGCATTCCTCTCCTTCATACCTCTTCCGTTCCAGTCCCCTTCTTCCTTTCCCCATCCAGAAAGTGGGAGATGCGGATAATGGGGGCAGCATTTGCTACATTGCCTCAGGAACTGAGAGGACTTGGATAGGCCTCCCTGAGGTATAAAGCTCTCTATTAACCTGTGAAAGCTTTGTTGTCATTACATCATTAGGCTAGGATTGACGGTACCTCAATCTCAAATCCAGACTTTTCAGCTCAGGCTCCCTGATATCAGGAGCTGGAAGTAGAGGGGCAGTAGACAGAATTGACTACATGGTTAGTCAAGCAAAAGCAGAAGAAAAGATCTCTCATTTGCCTGAAGCCCAATCCTAACTAGGACTGGGCTTCCCATCACAGGCGTACCTAGAGGAGGATCACAGCACTCAGTTTTACAAGCAGCCGCCCCCTCTCCTCTTTGGAGCCATTCCCAGCAGCTAGAGCAAAACGGAGGCTATGTTCAGTGACATACCCAGGCTCCACCCCAGCCGGGTCGATAATCACCAGCCCCAATGCTGGCTTCCTGCTTCCGGGGCCACCCCACCATGACTCCCCCACCACACCGTGCTCCATTTCAGAGCGCTCTGAGCACAGGAGCAGGAGGGTGGGCTGAACGCTGCTCGCCCTCACACCTGCAGCAGCTCGAGCAGGTGGGCAAGTAGTGACAGCTGCTCTGCTGCTGCTCAGGCCCATGTGATCCCCTGGACCCCCGCAAGGCACGCCACTGGCTATGTTGGCTGCAAAGGGCTCCAAAGAGGAAGGAGAGTGACTGCTTGCAAAACTTAGAGCTGTGATCCCCCCTATAGGTACGCCACTGCTGCCCATTGTGACTGTGGAACAGAGTTCCGCTGTTGTAAGAGGTCATAAAGCAGTGCATCTGGCATGCCACCAGGCGTCACTTTGAGTCTGCCCCCCCCCCCACCAGCAACCTCCGGCAGCAAAAGTAAGCCAGGGAGGGGACAGGGACTGCCCTGTTTTATGTAGATGTATTCACGGCCTGCTAAACCTGCCACTACCAAGTGCTTTAGAGCGCAATTCTAACCTGGAGTTAGGCCAGCACAGTTAGGACTGCAAACTTTGGCTGGCACAAGGGACACCATAAAGTATGTTTGGACCGCTTTCGGAGTCAGAGAGGCCATCACACAGACATACTTTAAGGTCCCTTGTGCCAGCCAAAGTTTGCTGGCCTAACTTGTGCTAGCCTAACTCCAGGTTAGGCTTGAGCTCACAATAAGAAGTAAACTGAGTTCCACACTCAGTAAGAAAGCAGGCCACGTCTTTTATTAGTGAAGGTAAAACGAATTGATTTAGGGCAGTGTTATTCAAACTGGTGGGTCGCAACCTGATGTCAGGTGAGTCGCGGAAAGCTGGGAGCCGCCATCTTGGAAACTGCAGACCTCAGTCTTGTAATAGTCCTTTTGTGAGTATTAACAGTTAGAATTTTCAAGTGAACTTTTTTTTTAAAAAAAAATTGTTTTTAGTTCAGTGTTTTTACATAATATTTTGTCCTGATCTTGCTTTGTGTCAGGGATGTTTCATGGTTGTGCAATTGCTGAAGTCCAAGAATGCCGATTTGTACTTGAGGAGTGTCATTTTATTATGTTACAATGACAGCACTTCCTGCTTGATGATGTCACTTCCTGCCATAACATCACTTCTAGGCTAATAACATCACTTTCAGTGGGTCCTGACACGAATGCCATTCTAAAAAGTGGGTCCCGGGTCTAAAAAGTTTGAATACCACTGATTTAGGACACGATCCTAGCCAGCTTTCCAGCTCTGACATAGCTGTGCCAATGGGGCATGTGTTGCATTCTGCAGTGGAGTAGTAGTCAAGGCCTTCTCAAGGGAAGGGAATGTTGGTTCCCTTAATGTGTGGCTGCATTGTAGCTGTATCCATGCTGGAAAGGTGGATAGGATTGGGCCCTTAAACGTATCCTGCTTAATAGATTTCCTATGGATGCAGTTAACAGATTTTTTGTTGATGGAGGCCCCAGTATTAAGATTACATCTGATTTTTTTTTCCCTGTGGGTAATGCTGCTTCAGACTACAGCCATCGTTTCATCAATATGAAATATGAATATAAACAAGATGCCCGTCAAACATGGCTATAACATACTGCTTAACGGTTAACTTACAATATGCACCTATTACATGTATATTATTGTTGGTTCTCTTAATGAAAAAAAACAAAGTAAAGACACAGCATAAATCTGCAACACAAGTTTTACTTTTCCAGCTGCCCTGTGGCTGTGGAACGTCAGGCTAACAAGAAGTGATGCTAACAAGAAGCTAAAACCAGTGTAGCAAATGGAGCATTTAAATATATATAAACACACAGACATTCATATATAAATAGAAATTGGCTATTTGGGGGAAATGAGGAGATCCCAGAACAGACATATTTCAGCTTCATGTTGCCTGCATTTTCCGAGATGGCAACCATGTCAGTTCTGCTAACTCAAAGAAGTCAAAACCACCATCAAACTCAGGGTGGCTCTTAATGGTAAAACAGGGACTCTACGCTCTATTTAACTGAGGACGGAATTCTAGCCAATTTTCCAGCACTGAGGTTAGGGCAATGCAGCTCCGTGATAAGGGAAAAGGGCCGGCTCCAGGAGCAGTGAGGCCCCATGCGGGGCATTCCCACAGGAGCCCCCAGCCTCCCCACGGGCCCCCACTCACCAAGAAACGCGCTTGTAGTGCTGCGCGTGGCATCCGGAAATAGTTGGTGGTGACATGACGTCACTGCCAACTGCATCCAGGAGGCCCATTTTGAGCAGTTTGAAGGCAGGGGAAAGTGGTTCCCAAGGTAAAACTGCTCTGCTTGCCCCACTGACTTACAGCCCATAGAGATTCCGGATGCAGCAGCAGGAGATATGCTCACTATACTGGTGTGGGGCCCCCCAAAGTGCAGGGCTCAATGTGACAACATTGGTCACATTGGCTTAAGCCCAGCCCAAGTGATGCCCACTGCAGAATGCAGAACATACCCAGTTATGTCACTGTTGGGGGTGAGAGGCACAAATATTTAATAATAATAATAATAATAATAATAATAATAATAATAATAATAATAATAATAATAATAATAAATGTATTTATATACCGTATATATATTTATATACTAGATTTCTCTAATGACTGTAACTCAAGGCAGTTTACATAGGCAGACTTTTATTCACAAACCCGAAGGTTTTTACAATTTACAGAAATATTCTATCTTTCAAGAATAACACTCATACAGATCTTTCTTTCTGGATTTAGCCTTCTTTCTTAGCCACCTGTCTGTCTTCTGCTGGCTGATAAGAGGCTTCCCTGCTCCCACCAGAGACGCAGCTGACTTCAGCACACTCCTCCTCCCACGAGGCAGCTGGAACTCAGCTTTTAATGAGCCGCAGTTTGCAAGGTCTGCTGCTCACAGAGACTTCCAGTAGTCTCGAGCTCACGACCTTCAGATCTTCAGCTGTTATCTTCAGGCAAACGGAGGCATTAACCCTCTCGGCTAAATCTTTTAAATTTAGGGTCAGAATTCAAGAAAACTTTCTAATGGAAAAAGGAAGCATTTGTCTGTCATTAAAAAGAGTTTTATTTCACATTAAAAATAATATTAAGACACTGAAGCTTCCAATCCTGGATCCCAGGGCATCCTAGAACAACTAGGTATATTCAGTTGCGGACCCAGCAGGCAGAGGAGGTCCACCCCCTACACTTGTCCCCTGGCCTCATTCGCCACTCCAGTCTGCTCCCCATGCCACGCTAGGCTCCATTTTGGAGCTGTACAGAGGCATGGCCCCATCGCCGTCTTCTGCCCGCCCCAGGAGCTCAAGCGCCCAGGGCTTTGCCCCTCCTCACCCAATGGTAAGTTTGCAACTGGGTATATTTTTCCCACATTCTCTTGAGACTCCACTGAATGCAATGGATCTTACTTCTGAATAGACATGCACAGAATTGCACTGTAAGACTGAACTAGTCTACAAACCTACCTGGGAGTGGGCCCCACTACAACCCAGTGGGATTTACTTATGAATAAACTCATATGGAAGTATGCAGCAAGTCACTTTTAATTAAAAAGAATCATAAGAACATAAGAAGAGCCCTGCTGGATCTGGCCAAAGGCCCATCTAGTCCAGCTTCCTGTATCTCACAGAGGCCCACCAGGTGCCCAAGGAAGCACGAGACAAGATGCTTGCATCCTGCTGCCGCTCCCTTGCACCCGGCACTCTGAAGTAGCCTACCACTAATGTAGTAGTAGTAGTAGTAATGCACAACCCATCATGGCATATAGCCCACGATGGACTTTTTTCCAGAAATCTGTCCAATCCAGTGGTGTTTCTACAGGGAGGGCAAAGCTCTAAGTTTTGCAAGAAGCCTTACCCTGTCATGTAAATCCCTCCTCTCCCTTGCTGCTGTAGCCAGTAAGCAACGCCAAGACGTTGCTTTTCCCTGTGAGGATTGGCTAAAACAGCGCAGGAAAGGAGTGATTTCCTCTGCAAGGTAAGGCTTCTTGCAAAACTTAGAGCTTTGCCCTCCCTGTAGAAACGCCTGTGGTCCAATCCCCTTTTAAAGGCATCTAGGCCAGATGCCATCACCACCTCCTGTGGCAAAGAGTTCCACAGATTAACTACCCACTGGGTAAAAAAGTATTTCCTTTTACCTGTTTTAACTCTCCCAACACTCAGTTTTAGCGGCTGTCCCCTGGTTCTGGAGTTGTGAGAGAGGGAAAAGAACATCCCTCTATCGACGCTATCCCTTCCATGCATAATTTTGTATGTCTCATACAATCATATCAGCATTCTAACAGGAATCACATTTTCCAAACCACCTCTCAAAAAGCGGTTCAGAATGAGGATTGCAGTGGCTGTTACTCCACTGACTTGGCAAAGCAGCACTTTCAAAGCGCAGGCTCTTTATACTTATCTGTGGGGGGGGGCTGCAACTATCTCGATTCATCCCAGCATAACACCTTTTCCAGTGGCTGTTTACTGGCCCCCTGGGTCTGTTTTTCTGACGGTGAGCCCCTTTCAATTAAAAAAAAAAAAGTCCCAACAGACGTTGCTTTCATAACCAGAGGAATAAGAGTAAGGTTCTTTGTCTGTATACATTCTGTAAACCTCTTCAAGATTTTTTTGTTGTTGTTGAAAGGCGGCATATCAATATTCTAATTGTAATTGTCCAATTCTTTTTTATTTGTTCCATTAACAGTCACACAGATTTCAAAAAGCAAGGTAACGTTTCTTCCAAAGCTCCCCAGTGAAGAACTGGCTGAAAGGACTTCTCACAGTGCACCCAAAAATTTGTTAGCAGTAATATATTGGCAGTCCAACCGTAAGCTGCCCGGCTCGCACAGAAGCAGCAGTGCCAAAATGGCTACCAGTGCATCCAATGGGAGCTGCAGTAGTCATTGGAGGCTCCTCAGGAGACGTTGTCCCCTTCCCCCAGGTAAGGGTGTTGGACCCACAATGGGCCTCCTCAAGTCTGTGCCAGGTATTTTGCCAGCGCAGACTTGAGGATAGGATGTGGTGGTGGAGGCCACTGCGAGTCATACCCACCCCTGTGCAGGCCTGCTCCTCCCCTCCCCCCACCGTTCTGCCCTCCCTCCCCTCCCCCCACCCCAGAAAAGCACACCGCTGGTAGCAACACCACCCACCTCCAGGCTTAGCCCTCCAGGTGCTGGGGCCAAGAGCCTACTGCAGTACGTGCCTTACAGCATTTCAATGACACTGCCGCCAGCGTTACAAGCGTACCACCAAGCACCAAGGAGGTTAGGATTGGGCCCGAAGTCTTTAAAGCCCTGCTTTAAATGTCCCGCTTGCTCTGCAGTGAGCTCATGCAGAGTAGGCCTGCTGGCTGGCCTGCTCCTACACAGGTTAGGATTGTGCCAATGAATTTCATCCTAAACGTCCTTGGATACTGATAGGATATAAATGCTTTAAAGGAGCAAACAAGCCAATGAAGAATGCCTGATCTGTTAACACTGAAGACTTAAAAGTTCCCTACCCCAGGCTGACATTATACCACATAAGCCAAAGGGAGTCCTGATGTCTCAGAGCATAAAAGAAACCTTCATGATAGGCAACATGAACGCAATAAGGAGACAATCATTTGAAGACTCGGTGGGGTTTTCTAAATAAACACGAAAGCTGGGGCCCTTAGCAGGTGGCCGGGTTTGATATTCAAATCATTAACGTTTTACATGTGGCATTTTCATTAGGGGGAGAAAAAAAAACGTTACTGCATGATGGACAATCTGTATATATTTGCAGATGTGGTGTGCATGGAAGTCAAAGCTCACCAAGGAGTATAATTTGAAGCAATCTCCTTGCCCGAGAATAGCTGAAGGCAATGTCCAATCAAAGTACTGTCAGTGCTCTGCCCGACGAATAAATGAGTTGCTTTGACAGGAAATTCCAATGGCAATTTTAATTCTGATCAGGCTTCAGGAAGTGGAAAGAATAAAAACACATCAATTATAGTGACAGGAAGTTTTAAATCACATGGCAAGCAGCTGCTGCCAAAGGGACCCATCTGCCAGATTTCTAAAGGGAAGGGGTATTTTGGCGCGACCAAACTTTTTGCACCAAAAGTGGGTAGGCTGATGTAACCCTCAAAATCGTATGTTTTTCATGGGGGAAGGAAGAGGACACCATGGGAGAAATGTGTCATTCTTGCAACAGAGCAATCCACGAGCGCCTTTCTTTTACAAAGCAAACAATTCTATTCATGCATTTCAAATGCAGAGCTGCTAGTGCAACATTTAAGCCAACACACTTTGGAAATGGCTCTCTCTTTATTTGGCTGATACATCTTGGATCAGTAATGTTCCATACTTGATGCGTTGGATACACACCCTGACTTCCCACAGACTTTGAGGAACCAATGAAGAAACCAAGTCCGACTGCGATGAAAACCTCATGACATTGCGATGCATTTTGGTACCCCTTTAGGGTTGCCTGATGATGAATGTTGGCATTTGCAAAACAGGTTCCTGTTCCTTGTCACCGATCTCCCTCCCCCACCCACTGACATGATTAAGCCCTTTGAACATGTCTGCTATTGGCCGTAGTGGGGAAGATCAAGGAGAGTTGCTTATTTTTCTGCTACTGGTTTAAAGAAGCATGCCACTTCTGGAATTAGTCTCATTCCTGAACAAATCCCCCAAGTAATAAAAGCAACAGAAATGCAAAACGGAGGCATTAAAATCCATCAGTGGGCACTAAATACTTCAAAAGGAGTTTAATGAAAAAGTAACTGGCACTACTTTTGCGACTACATTAAGGTAAGCACGTCGTTTCAACCACCCTCCTATTAAAAATTAGAACAATATGTTTTTTGTTGTTAGACAGGTCGAACAAACTATTTATAGGAGATTAAGGACTGGAGGTATTCGAATAACCTGTGTTAACAGTCCCAGGTCAGCATCTCAGGAAAAATAATCTGACATTAAATCGTTAGAAAGTGTCACAGAAGTCAACCAGCATGCCAACCAAATTTGGCTTTGACATATCTACCCTTCCAGCCAATACAGTGTTTCAATAACTGTCTAAATCAGTGGTTCTCAAATGTTTTAGAATAGGACTCGCTTTTTAGAATGGCACTTGTATCAGGACCCACCAGAAGTGATGTCATTAACCTGGAATTGATGTCATAGCCTGAATTGCATCAGGAAGTGCAGGAAGCAGCACTTCAAGCAGGAAGTGTTATTGTGATATAATAAAATGACATTCCTAGAATGCAAACTAGCATTCTTGGATGCATTGCACAACCATGAAACATCTCTGTCAGACAGGGGTGGTTCTATTCGAAATGGCGCCCAGGGCGTCCAATCAAAACGCGCCCCATGGGGGCACGCAACGTCATGACGTTACAGCTCTTTAAGGCCAGCAAGAGCGAGGAGAGTGCAGGGCCTGGGCGGGGGCGGGGCGGGCCGCAGGTGCCATTTTGGGGGCATGGCACGCCATGGTTACGACGCCCACTCCCAAGATGGCGCCCAGGGCTCGTGCCCCCCCCCCAGCCCACCCTAGATCTGCAACTGCTGTCAGAAAGCAAGATTAGGACAAAATATTATATTTAAAAACACTGAACTAAACCCATTTTAAAAATAAATCCTCACTTGAAAATTCAAACTGTCAACACTCACAAAAGGAATATAGCAAGAGTAAGACCTGCAGCTTCCAAAATGGCTGCTCCCAGCTTTCCATGACCCACCTGACATCAGGTAGCGACCAACCAAATAGCTTCCGACCCACAGATTGAGAAACACTGGTCTATATAATACATTCTTGCTAACAGAACCACAATAAATATTTATCAATAATTTTTCTATATATAAATTTTCTGTGTTTAATATGGCAAAATATTTTGGGAAATACACTACTGTGCAATTCAGGCATGCCCCAGAACCCACTGGGCCCCCAGTGTGGATACCTGAAACTGTGGACACTTGGGATGCCTTTTTTAAGATAGGGGAACATCAGCACAACAAGGTTAAAAACTAAAAAGGATTAGCTTCGTGTTTCCATATATTTTTACTTGGTATCCCAGTACCCATGGTATCCGTGGATAACTGAAACCGTGGATACTGAGTCTGTGGGTACCAGGGCACACCTGTACACACTGCCTGTGAAATGTAGAATCAGAATCATTCTACGGACAGCCCAAAATCTGATTCGTAATCAGCACCATATCAATTTTGATTTCCACTTCACATACACAAATCGAAGTTGACGGGAAAGCTTGAAAAAGTCTAGAAATGCTGCGTGTAACCGGAAGTCTTGCCAGCTACCGCCATTCTGATCATCAGTCTTATTAATTCATGTCCATAAAATGCCTTTGCTTTACACCAGGAATGCAGCTATGAATGTTTACATTGTTGTCCAGCTGAGAGTTCACACCTTCCTTCAGCCAAACTCCAACTTTCACTGCCTTTACTATGGGTGTTTCATTGGCTAATAAAACCCGGTGAGAACTAGACTTGCACATACTTTTCACCTTTGTTGGCTTCTCTTCATTAATTAGCTACTGTGTGCATCATCTTAAGAGGCACAGAAGGAAACCTTCTTTGTAAGTAGTGTGTTTGGGTTTTGGACCCATTTCCCCCCCTCCCCCAAAAAAATATTAAATATGTAATATGATCTCACGTTTTGGGCCCTCTTTCATGTGCATCCAATCTGAGGCACATTTATCTACAAGGAAGTTTCTCTGAGTTCAGTGGGGATTGCTCCCAAACAAGTATTTGCAGGAATGAACCCTAATCCTATTTAGAGCTGGTGCTCCACAGCCCATGCTGTATCTAGCACTGAAATTGAGCATGCCAAAGATCTCCTTGGGATAAGGGGACATCGACACTGGTCTAGAGTTTAGACTGCTGCTCAGAAACAGTGTAAGGTGACTTCAAAAGTTCATGGATTTCAGGGCGCAATCCTATCTTGCGCAGGAGCAGGCAGATAAGCAGGCCTGTGCTGCATCATAGTGCAGGTTTGGATTGCATTGGAGCTCACCACGGTGCAGGGTGAGTATTTCCCTTTTATTTGCACCAGGGTAAGCCCCAGACAGGTCGCTTGGGCTCCTTGGATCTGCACCTGCTTTTTAGCAGATGCAAGTCTGAGCGCTCTGACACAGCCCAAATTGGGGCCATGTACAGCTTCTGGTACAGGGACCGGAATCTGGCCATTAGGCGTCACACCCATGGGGCCGCCCAGCGATGGGATCTGCAAATTGAGAAGGGGAACGCTGGGCGGGACTTAGGCGGGACTTACACATGATTGGCAGCCCGTCCATAGCATTCCACGGCTGCCCTGGCCTCGGGGGGGGGGGCTCCTGCTCACTGCGGAGGACGGGTGGGGGGCGAGCTGGGTGCCTGGGCGAGCAGCAGTGGGGGGCACCAACCGGGGGCAGCCCCCCCCCAGGCCAGGGCAGCCTCAGAACGCTGTGGACGGGCAGCCAATCACATGGAAGTCCCGCCTAAGTCCCGCCCAGCGTTCCCCTTCTCAATTTGCAGATCCCATCGCTGGGGCCTCCCTCCCTCCACCATGGCCCTGCACTGGCCTAACTCAGCCAGCACGGGACCAACTTATCTGGCAGTCCTGGCAGCATTGCTGGGCCAGTGCTGCTGACTGCACGGCCCAGCGCATCTCACACTAGCGTAAATGCATCTTACGGCATGTTTTCATAAGGTAAGATGAGGGTTGTGTTGTCAGTGCCACAACGGAAAAGTGCCCATTCCTGGTACCCACCCACTAGGAGAAGTGCCAGGGGCTCAGAAGTTGACCTCAGAAGACTTGCAAGTTCACATACAGTGCGTAGTCCCACATGCACAGTAGGATGGGTTTCCATGAATATTTATGAAGCACAGAATGACAGAGTTGAAAGGGGCCTGCAAGGCCTGCAAGATTCACTGAGCATGTGCAGAACTGAGCACATCTTCCACTATTTCCTTACAGCTTCTGCCTTCCTGCCACCATCAGTGTAGATGCGAGTACATGAAATGCAATTTGTTAAAGGATCTGTTATGACTGCGGCTGCTGACAAGATGGATGGTGGATCACTGGCTCATTGGCCCCCTAGCTGCCATTGGCAGTATCTTACACTTACAGATTCCCAATCTGAAGTTAACCAAGAAGTGGAGGAGACTGTTTATAAACTCCCCCACCACTGTGATGTACATGGAAAACGACCTAGGGCTACTAGGAAGGAGGTTGAAACATATCTCGTATAAAACACGTCATTATGCATTAACGAAACTTTCCTTCATCCAAAAAGAATGTCCAAGGCAGCTGTAGGTTGACTCCAGGAACCACATAAAGTTTTAATTAAATTCATTAAAAATTCTTTGTCTCTCGGGGACTTGTGGGGGTGGGGCAAATAGAACTTTCTAACAATGGCCAACGCACAATCTCGTTTGTCAAAACTAATAACAACACAAACGCCTTTGGTTACATGGAGACACTGCAGGCAGGAAGAAAAAAAAGCTTCAAGAACTACTAAGAGGATCATGTTTACTACTTATAAAATTATTACAAGATGTGGCCAGTCCCTGAGAAGCATCCTTTATTTAGTGGGTAGATAAAAGGAGTCACTAGGGAAGAAGGCACATTTCTAACAACTGACATAGCCAATCAAGGATGTAAAGGAGAACACTAGTCCTTAAGTGGCAGGACATGGAAACAAAGTCATGCTGAACAATTTCTATGCATGTTTACTCAGGGGCAAGTCTCACTGTATGCATTAGGGTTTACTCACAAGTAAGTGGGCATAGGATCGCAGTGCGACAGTGCATGTCTACTCAGAAGTAAGTCCCATTCATTTTTAATGAGACCTAGGGCGCAATCCTAACCTGGAGTTAGGCCAGAACAGTTAGGCCAGCAAAGTTTGGGTGTCACAAGGGCCATTTGGACCAGGCAGAGTCGGGGAGGATGGTGCATGTCTGTGGGAAGGCCTCTCTGACTCCAGGAGTGGTCCAAACATACTTCACAGTGTCCTTTGTGCCAGCCAAACCATGCTGGCCTAACTGTGCCGGCCTACCTCCAGGTTAGGATTGCACTCTCAGGCTCCTGCAAAATGTAGCATCCCCCCTTGTAGAAATGCCACTGCTAACAACAAAGCATCCCAACAAAGTAAAAAAGAAGGACAAAACAGGAACAATTATTTCGCTGCCGTGGGAACCAGAAAATATGGACTGTCCCTACCTTGAGCCTACATAAACGCTGAAGATCAAACTGGTACAAAAGGTACAGCTGCAGCAGCTGCTTGATGACAACCTAGTCATACAATTATGTTCTCCCCAGGTGCGGAGTCTCTTTCCCCAATCCGTGGGCACCTCAAGTGCCTCCTAACAAATAGCTATTTCAACCTGAATGGTTTTAATTTTGGTGAGGAGAAGCACTTGCAATTGTGCCACAAGGGAGGTGCCACTCAGCATATGCCCTCTGCACCAGCCTGGGAGTGTTGCAAATGTGCCATACAGCCCATTTTGCACCACTCCAGAGCAGGCTAGGCCAGCATGAGAACGCTCGCTGAACGGCATGCACCAAGACCTGGCATCAGGTAAGATCGGCTGAGTTTGACCTGCGCAGGGGGTCAGGAAGTGCAGAGGTAGATGGGGGAAGGGCGGACCTGCAGGAGGGCTGTCCTGGGGAGGGGGATGTAGACAGGATACAGCAACCCCCTCCCATTCCTGTCCCATTCGGCCCCGATCCAGGCCACTCGGATTTGCACCAGCAATTTTGCCAGCGCAGATTTGAACAGCCCAACCCGGCACCAAGCAGCAGCCAGTCCCAAACCCACAGTGGCTACAGCACAGGCCAGCCAGCTTGCCTCTTCCGGCGCGGTGTAGGACTGGGCTGCCTCAAAAGACACTATCAGAGCACCCACCAAATATGAAAGGCCACGGGGATTGCAGCCAACACTGATCATTTGCATTTGTGCGTAAATGATGAACTGGAAGAAATGCATCTGTCACAATTACACTGGTACAAATTTGGGGCCCGTGAGAAAAAACACCTCCGGTTCTCCTTATTTACACTCTGGCAGAGAACTGCTTGACATGCGAGTTCTCCACGGGTTAAATGCGCAAGGCTCTTTCCCTGCACAGAAAAAGAATGCTTTTTTTTCCTTTTCTTTCTGTTGCCCAGCTGGAGCTCTATTTGCATACAGGTGTCTGTCTGAGGCTCCTCTCTGCACACCCAGCTCAATGCTGGTGTCGGATGTCAGGAGATGAAGACGAGGGCAAAGGCACAGCAAGATGACTCACAGCAGCCTCTTCCAAGGGAGACCCCCGAGGTCATGGCCATTAGCTCTGGGTTTGCGCCAATTGTCACCAGGTGTCCTAGCAGCTCATTGGGTTTAATGCTTTGAACTGGGACGCCAGATTTAAAGACCGGATTGATAACCACACTGTGGGGAGGCTGAATCTGCTTTCTGGGACATAATGACAGAGCTCTGTGGTGGAGAAAGGATTCACTGTTCCCCCAGCTGAAAGTGGAATTAGAGTCATCATGGAGGAGGCAGCGGGCGGAAGCTGTTGGATGCACCCTCCTGGGTCATGTGCCACACCGGATCCACCTGCACTATGCTTAAGGGCAGTAGTGTCAGCCTACCGGTACGCTGGGCATGTCTTCCTGGTGAGCGGCAGCGCGATCGCTGCGTTCTGTTGCGTAACGGCAAAAGCTGCAGCGGGCGGGCTTTTGCCGTTACACAACAGAACGCAGCGACCGCACTGCCGCTCACCCGCAAGACACGCCCAGCGTACCGGTAGGCTGACACTACTGCTTAACGGTGCAATCCTAATCCGGAGTTAGGCCAGCACAGTCAGGCCAGCAAAGTTTGGCCAGCACAAAGGCCACCGTAAAGCGTTTTGGGGCCAACCAAAAACCAGGCCAGCAGACTGATTTAGGGAGCAATCCTAATCTGAAGTTAGGCCGGCACAAGTTAGGCCAGCAAAGTTTGGCCAGCACAAGGGCCACCGTAAAGCGTTTTTGGGCCAACCAAACTTTGCTGACCTAACTTGTGCTGGCCTAACTTCAGGTTAGGATTGCACCCTAAATCAGTTTGCCACTCATATACAATGTACTCTGTGTATTATGTCAAGCAGATAGAAATGTCAGAAACACTATTACATCAGCCATGGTTTGGAATTGGTTTCCTCAGCCCTTTTTGTTATGTCATACTTCCAGAAGTGACTCAGGGCGCAATCTTAACCTGGAGTTAGGCCGGCACAGTTAGGCCAGCAAAGTTTGGCAGGCACAGGGGACACCATAAAGCACGTTTGGACCACTCTCAAAGTCAGGTAGGATGGCGCACGTCTGTGTGCTAGAGTCTGTACTCCAAGTGTGGTCCAAACATACTTTACAGTATCCCTTGTGTGCCTACCAAACTTTGTTGGCCTAACTGTGCCGGCCTAACTCCAGGTTAGGATTGCGCCCTCAGCATGCTAAATTCAAGGTCTAATTTTTTAAATGATTTCATTGGATCGCATCTATTGGGTAATAAGCTGAACAGTGGAAATAATACGTACAGGAAAAGGCACATACGACCTCTTGCTCTCAATATGACTAATGCATCAGGGGGACTAATGACCCCCGTTCTGCAGCTGTTCCGATTAATGCAGCATGCTGGTTAACACAACTCAATAACCAATTCAGAGCACACACTTAATGACACTATATAAATAATAGCTACCTTTATGTGGGGCAGTCACACAAATCATATGAATTAAGGAGTAGTGTGCACTTCCTTCCCAAAAGTCGTGGTGACCCCGTGGGCTAGACTGAAATGTCCATTTAACCTGTTTAGAAAATGGCAACAGCCTGAGAGCACTGGAATAATGAATTCTGACTGGGATGCCGTATAGGGATATAATTACATGCACAACATTCGAATGACCAAATCCAAAATAGGCTGGGCACCACTCCATTCATAAACAGTCTGGATAAGATTTTGGTATGGAACCAGTGAGACCAGATTTCAACTTCCTGCTCAGAAATGAAGCTCACTGGGTGGCCAAGAGCAAATCACAATATGTATCTCAGCCCAATTACCTTATAGACCCATTGCGAGGATACAGGTTTGTGCAAATCATTTTTGCTGCAAAATCACCTAACAACCCAGGAGGCTCCAGGACGCTGCTGAAATAAGGCCCTGTGATTTCTGGAGAGCTTATTCCCAAATAAGTGTGAGCCCTTTTGGGACAAGGAACCATTCATTCATTGAATCATTCAGGGTGCAGTCCTAAACTGCAGTTAGGCCTGCAAACTTTGGCTGGCACATGGGTCACCATAAAGTATGTTTAGAACACTCTTGGAGTCAGAGAGGCCGGCACACAGACATGCGCCATCCTCCCTGACTCCTAGAGTAGTCCAAATGCACTTTACGGTGGCCCTTGTGCCAGCCAAACTTTGCTGGCCTAACTGTGCAGTCCTAAATCCAGGTTAAGATTGCGCCCTCATTCATCTCTATAAACTAATCTGTGAACCTTTGTGTGGGAAAACATTATTGTTGTTGTTGTTGTTGTTGTTGTTGTTGTTGTTGTTGTTATAGAGGTAAGCTACAGGTGGAAGACTTCCACACTCCTCATTCATGTCCCCTTTTGCTACTACTTCTCTTTTGATCCTACTTCTCTTTCTATGTGACTGAGGCAGCTCCATGTTTAAACGTATGGAACTATCACGGTTGCTGCTCATCTCCAGAACTTCATCCAGTGTGTCATTTTTTAATTGCACCACTAGAGGGGACTGTTTGTAAGTTTCTGATGTCTAAGCTAGATTGAAAAACTCCCTTAAATCTTGATAGCTGAAAGCAAATAAATTTGTGCAATTCGTAAAGGCAATTCCAATGAAAAAGGACTCCCATCATTTTTATCTGCAGTCAGTCTTGTGCTGCGGATTTCAGCTGACTCCATCAAACAACAGGGCGTTGTGCGTTTTGTTTGTTTTTCATTCAAATGACTGCAGCCGGCAACAGACACGCTGTAGTTTTATTCGAACAATGTATGCTTTTGAAAAAGGAACAGCCCTTTTGAACGCCTTGAGACTGGTGCCAGGCAGCAAAGACTAATGTTAAGAACACATCTCTGTACAATCCATTCTACAATGTGCAGGAACAACTTGAGAGACAGAGGGTTAAGATGGGATGTTGTGTATATGCGAGGCCCAGGAGCCAAGAATCTGAGAGCCTGGCTGGCAAGGTGGCTAAAGGATGGGGAACGGATTGTGCAAATAGTCGAAGAAGCAGATACAGTCAGTCCTCATTATCCGCTAGGGTTAGGTTCTTGGAAATCCTCGCGGATGGCGAATTAACGAATCGCTGGTCCTATGAGATTGATGGGGTTAGGTGCAGGGGGGACCTTATCTGCCATAAGAAGAATCCAGCAGAGATCCTCAGGAAGCCAGCAGAGTGCAGCAAGAAGTGCCAAAAAGTCTCAGAATGCTGCAGAGACCTTCCAGAGGCTGCAGGGATCTTCAGAATGGCAGCTGAGACCAGCATGGATCCCTTAAACATGGCTGGCAAATGTCATTTTAAAGGGGTCAGGGCTGGTCGCAGGTGCCATTCTGAAGGTCCCTCTGGAAGGTCTCTGCATAGTGGATAATGAGGACAGATGCACAGATAATGAGGTTAGCAAACCGTCCCTCCCAGGTAAGTGAATTGGAAGATAGCAAGTTCACAAATAAAGAGGACTGACTGTATGTAAATAGTTTAGAAATCAGGGCGGAGAGATGAAGGAGGCAGGGAACTGTGGCGGGAGGAGAAACCCATGAGAACAGGGGGCTGACGAGAGACTTCATGCAGGCAGGACCCTGAAATGTCGTGATTTGGATAACCTATCAGATGGTGACCAGCAGATCTCCAATATGCAACATTAACATTGATCTAAGTGATGACCTTTTCTCATCTGAAGAAAGACTGGCATGCAACCAAGACTGTCCTTGAGAAAACAAGAAGCCATAGCGAGTTTACCTTCAGACCGATGAGTAGACAGAGGTGTCTGAGTCTCCTTAGAGTAGGACACCACTTCCCGAGGCAGGAAGTCCACCTGGGTGATCTTTGACACACCTAGTTTGTGCAGACGACGGCTAGAACAAGCAGATAAAAGGGAAGGTTAGCTGGATGCTGAAGTAGGTTTCAAAATTCCATAGAGCTCAGTTCCTGTGGAAGGGGATTTTCTCTCTTGAGCAGTTACTTGTCTCCTCTCATAGGGGTGAAATGTAGAGTCACCCTACACATTACAGGAAATGCATGGTTGGAGTTTGCATGTTTGCTTTAAATAAAAAATACTGTAAAAAGCAACCAGATTGGGGACCTCACGGATCAGGATCCTGGGGTAAGTATGGCTCAATGCCACCTCCCACCATGGTCCCAATCTACACTGGAGGTACTGAGGCTACTCACTGTTCAGAAAAAGGCAGTCCCAACCCAACTGCTATTTACTGCAGAAGTAAACACAGAAATACAGTACTGTATTAAGTTTATACTTTCTTTTTCTACCAATGATGCACTGGAGATTGCATTTCTACCAATGTTGCTCTAACGTATCATTGGTAGAAAATGGTTTTTAACATCTAGTGTGACAAGTTGTTGGTGTTCCAGTTTCCTTCTGAGCTTTTGGAGTTCAGTATTAAGCAAAATTTCTCAGGCATCCTAAGGCATCCCTGCCTCTACAGGGTGCTGCATTTTAAAAGAATTTCATGAGCTCCCCAAATGCCATTTTTCCACTGCAGTGGACTGGCTGATGTGAATGAAAGAAATGCACATGCTAATGTACCAGCCAGAGCCTGTTCTCAATGTCCAAATGTCCAAATTGTTCAACCTCACCAGAACTTCTGCTGCTGGACTCCACTGCCTTGTTTACCAAGGTGTAAAGGACAGGAGAAGCTAGACATTTTTTACAGGAAGAATTAGCAACAGTACTTCCTCTTGTCCAGAAGGTGAAGAGGAAACCTGTTACAGTGCATTACCCCTATTCCATCAGTCTGGTACTATGAATGGAAGTGCCACTAAATTAATGACCCAATTCTATGGGCGCATTATGCCGGCAGAGCATGCATTCCGCCAGCGCAACATGCTTTATGGCGGTACCAGTGAGTGAAGCCTGGCCACCACTGTAAATGGCCAGGACTATGTTCAAATGGATCCAGGACACCTGTCACTGCAAGTAAGGCTGCGCAGGGGGCGGAACGTGGCAGGAGGTAGTGGGGATGAGCAGAGCTGGGAAACTGTGGGACCGGGAGGGAGGGCAGATCAGGCCTAGGAAGGGGGTTAGTTCAGTGAAACTGGTGGCTGCTGAATCCTAACCCCCTTCCAGGGCATAATCCGCCTTCATGGACTGATGCAGACCTATGCCAGCAATATTCTCTGAATTGAGCCATGGCAGCTACTGGGGATTACCCTGGGACCAAGGCACAAATGTTCCCTTACCCCAAGGAGGCCTCAATATGCCAAAACTCCCCCGTGGGATACAGCAGACGCTAAGCTGGCACCACTGAATCACCGCACAGCTGTGTCCCTGGAAAGGGGAGGGGCACCAAGTTTTGCAAAGCACCTTACCTTGCTGTGCAAACCACCCCACGCCCTCACTGCTGCAGCCAGTCCTCACAGCAAAAGCGATGCCTCCACGTTGCTTGTTGGCTACAATGGAGAGGGAGTGGAGCGATTTGCACGGCAAGGTAAGGTGCCGGGCAAAACCTAGGGCCCCACCCCCTTCCAGGGACGCTTCTGTCACGGCATGGGGAGTTAGGTAGGATTGGGCTGCTGAAGGCATTTACTCCCATATAAATGTGCACTGGATTGCAGTCTTATTATGGGGTTTTTTTTTCCTGCTGAAAAAAACCCTAAATTTAAAGAATCTTTGAGTATGTTTCTAATATCCAACCAAAGCCAACTTTTAAAAAGTATTTTATAATGTATTTTATAATGATTTTATAAGCATTTTATAATGATTCTAACTGAACTAGAATCAGTTTAAAGTAAAATGATTGGTTGGAAAACCAAAGCAATTTGAGCATTTGATTCATTTGAAAACTCTCTGGGGGTGCAATCCTAACCTGGAGTTAGGCTGGCACAGTTAGGTCAGCAAAGTTTGGCTGGCACAAAGGACACCGTAAAATGTGTTTGGACCACTCTTGGTGTCAGGGAGGATGGCGCACGTCTGTGTGCTGGCCTCTCTGACTCCGAGAGTGGTCCAAACATACTTTACAGTGTCCCTTGTGCCGGCCAAATTTTGCTGGCCTAACTGTGCCAGCCTAACTCCAGGTTAGGATTGTGCCCTGGGATAGGGTCTCAATCTGGAGTGCCACTGCTGTGAGGGCAAAAGGCTCAAAACTGCCCCCTCAAAGCAGGGCCAGTCTTTTCTTGAGGCCAATCGAATGGTTGCCTTGGGTAACATTGGTGGCCCATTTCTCTCGGCCAGCTTTCCTCTACTAATTCTCCCTCTTCTTCCACTCCATGGATTGGAAAAGGAAGAGAAGCAATAAGGAGAACACTGGAAAGTGGGACAAGCAGAGGCTGGCATGCCACAGAGTAAGGAGGGGCAAAATTTGGTATGCCTCCTCAGACCCTCCTCAGACATCAGGTCTTGGCCTATCCCTGCCTCAAGCCATGGTCATGTTTCTAATCAGGCCTTGCCTATTAAATTAAAAAAAACCAAGTATGTTGGCAATGTAATATGAGGCTTGGTACTTATTTTCTTACGAGGCCGGGATAAAAATTAAATAAACATAACCTATAATATTGGTGTATTGAAGAAGCCAACACTGTAGTATGTATATTGTATTAGTTACTGCATGCAGGTCTCATACATTTTGTTCCAAAATTAGTGTTACAAAAGAGAGAAAAAAGCTAGATGGGGAATATGCAATTGAATATGCAATTCAACAAAGTAATTCCAACAACCAACACAGAACAAAGCTGGGGGGGGGGACTTTGCCATATCAATTACATGTTGGAGACATACATGTTCGTATATGTCTACATGTGCGTTTTAGCTTCCACAAACATGCTGTTCTAGCAACATTTCATCTCCAAGGAAATGAATGGATTTCTTTGGCAAATATCAAGGGCTCAACCCCCTCGCCTCTGCCGGCAGCACAACTGCCGCTGTTTTGAATGGATTTGGATTTAGATGCCAAATGGTTTCAGTGATCAGAAGTAAGTGTCCCTTGTTCAGAAGGTCTTACTTCTGATTTCTCAGAGAAAGATGCATCAAATTTCAAAAATGTAACATGAAACAGATGATCATGCTGAAGATTCAATGTATTTTTAAAAAAAAAAATACAAAGAGTGACATTGAGAAAGCCCATTCAGGAAGCAATTCCAACATAATACTTGCAAATAACATCGTATTATTTCAAACACAAAACAAAGCCAAGAGTGGACATATACCCAAGTTCAGAATCAGACTGAAGCTGCAGCACTGATGGGTCTGTGTCCCACTGCAGGGTCCTAGCGAGGTTATCAGCCGCACAGCACAAGGGGTGGGTGGGAAAAAGAACACACACAATTAACTGAAATGATGGGGGAAGAAGTCACTTTATCACTTGCCATATGTAATACAAGCATGGAAGACAGCTCCAAAATACAACAGAGAACCACAGATCAAAATATCACACAGTGTTCATTGTCAAGCCAGGGCAGGCAATTCAATTCGCGGAGCCTGCAATCCTATGGTCACTTACCTGGGAGTAAGCGCCACTGAATACAGCAGACTTACTTCTGAGTAAACAGGCATAGGATTGCACTGTAGGGCTGTGTCAACGTTCTACTTGCAAAGGAAAATAAAGAACAAATAACTTCCAATCTGAAGCGTTTGCTGAGCATCGTTGCATTAAAAATAGCAAATCGGAAAGTACAGGTTTCGGTTGATGAATCGATAAATATGCCCAATATGGGTTTTAAAGATGGATTTTTAGAAGGGATAATCTGGGATTGGATCCAATGCCAAGCTTTGGGAAATATGGATTTTTTTAAAAAGGCAAATACAGATTTTTATTCAAAAATTTTCATACTACAAGCTTTGGGATGTAATCTAACCATCAATTTCACAAATGGAAGGCATTTCCATTTCTGCAAGATGGGGGGGGCAGGGTACTGATCATCACCAATCTCTCTATAGCCCCAGAGTTCTCCACACTCTAAAGAAGCCTGCTCTGAAGGGTCCCTCAACTTTAGTAAAATACTTTTTCAGGAATGAGGAGTGCCAATGGACTGAGAAGGGAGTCAGGGAAATTTCTTTTCCCATATCCCCCTTAGAGTCTGGCCAATGTGGGGGTTTGTGTGGGTAGGGGGAAGGTTGGAGGGGCGGAGAGAAGGTGGGGAGTGGGTGGGCGTGGAAAGGGTGTGGGGTGTTGATCTGGCTATTTGGCCTCATCCAAATCTCCATCCCCGGGCTGAGCACGCCTAATCTGGCCATTTGGATTTGAGCCAGTGATTTTGCAGGTGCAGATCTGAGCAGCCCCATAGGGCTGGCTGGGGCTTACCCCTGGGTAAGGGGAAAATATCTCCTTATCCCAAAGTGAGTTCCAGTCACCTCCTACACTGCACTGGATACAGCACAGGCATGCTAGTCTGTTCCAGCACAGTATAGGATTGGGCTGTAAGCCAATTAAAAGAAAAAGAAAATGATTTTCAGGAAGATACAGGCATGCCCCTATATCTACAGTTACCATGGATACTGGGAAGCCTATTAAAAAGATAGGGGAACATTAAACAAATCTCTTTTTTTACCTTGTTGCAGCAAAACCACTGATGTTCCCCTATCTTTAAAAAGGCATCCTCTGTATCCACGGTTTCAGGTATCAACAAGGGGTTCCGGACAGTAGTGTCAGCCTACCGGTACGCTGGGCGTGTCTTCCAGGTGAGCGGCAGAGGGCGGGCTTTCGCCGTTACGCAACAGAACGCAGCTATCACGCTGCCGCTCACCCGGAAGACACGCCCAGCGTACCGGTAGGCTGACACTACTGGTTCCAGAGCGAAACTCCAGCGGATACTGGGGCATGCCTGAACTGTATTTTCAAAATGATTCAAGCACAGTGATTCCAATATTCACAGTGGGAGCCATCCCTCTGTGTCAGCTAGGCACCAAATTCCTCCAAGATCCCTGTGCTGTGTCCTAGCGTTTTCTCAGTGGGATGACTTCAGAAGAAAAGAAACAGGCAGGAAGATGCAGAAAAGAAACATATAGAAAGATGTAATTCAAGAGGTCTACGATGGCTTTACACTCCACAGCAAGAAAGAACTAAAGGCTTACTAGACAGCAGGATTCCCTGCTTCCCTCCCCCCCCCCCCAGGCAGCCTTTTATATAATCCGGGTACTAAAAGGAAAAATGCAAGTAAAGATCTGAACTGGGGCAGGGCAAATGCACTCCCCCCTGCCTAATGTGTTACAGAAGTTGCATATAAAACTGAAACAAAGTGAAAAGCACCTCTGTAATGCTGCCAAAGTCATCAGCAAAGAGTGCGATTTGCTGAGCCTGAGCCAGTGACTAATGTTATGTGTGTCTTGGGGCCACTTATACCCGTACACCCGGGATGCTTTGGAAGGGGAAAACACACACGCCGCCGTTTGCTGCAGGCAGTCATTACCTCTTGGCTCCATCCCCTTTCCAAACGTGTCAGGTCCTCCCCAGGGTGAAACACGATTCCATTAGGGGGAATTCCATTACAGTGTGATTAAAGAAAGAGCTGGGGAGCAGAATTCTCAGCAGGCAAGGATGACAGAGGTTACTTGAGGAGAAGGGCTCCTTGCAGAATTGACATGGGTTCAAGCATCAGATTGGCCCTTGCCTGCGCCAATTTCAGGTGAACGTGCTCTTGTGTACATCACGGGCCATGTGGGAAAGGCGCTAGCAGCTGGTGTGTGTATATATTTTAAACACAAAAGAATGTGACTCAGTAGTAAAGCAGATGCTTTACATGTGGAGATTCAATTCCTGGCCTCTTAAGTAGGGCTAGGCGGATCCCCCTCTAAAACTGCCAATCAGTGTAGCCAACGCTGGACCACACGGAGCAGTTGTCTAATTGGAATTGGACAGTTTCCCCTGTTCCCCTTGCACTGAGAGCGCAATCCTAACCTGGAGTTAGGCCAGCACAGTTAGGCCAGCACAGTTTGGCTGGCACAAGGGCCACTGTAAAGTATGCTTGGACCACTCTCAGAGTCAGAGAGGCCAGCACACAGACGTGCACCATCCTTTCTGACTCCGAGAGTGGTCCAAATGCGCTTTACAGTGGCCCTTGGGCCAGCCAAACTTTGCTGGCCTAACTGTACCGACCAAACTCCAGGTTTGGTTTGCGCCATTGGTCCAACTAGGCACTATTACCTACACTAGTATTTCTCAACACTGGGTCAGGACCCACTAGGCGGGTCCCCATTCATTTCAATGTGCATTTTATTTCTACTATACTAGACATGATGCTACCATGGCATGTGACAACATTTGGGGAAAGATTACACATCTGTACTTTTAACAGGCTACTATGTACAATCTTTTAACAAATGGGAGCCCATGGGGCTTACTTCCAGGTAACTGTGGATAGTATTGCAGCCTTTTGGATGTTTGGGGAATTTTTTTAACACATCTGAAGCTGCTTGGGCGGGTTAGGAGGGTTATTCTTTATTTTAAACACATCTTAAAACATATGGTAAACTTCTGATTTACTTACAGCCCAATCCTAACCTGAGTGGTAACAGATAGGCCGGTTGGCCTGCGCTGCGTCCTACACAGGGTAGGAGGGAGCTGGACTCCACCACGAGGCAAGGGGATATTCATCCACTTATCCAGGGGTAAGCCCCAGGCAGACCTTTGGGGCTGATCAGATTTGCTGGTGCAAGTCTGAGCAGCCTGGGGACAGGGTTAGGATCTGGACAAACAGCTCGACCTGGACTCCATCCCCACCATGGGCAGGCCTGTTCATGAGGCCGCCCTCCCCCGCCCTGTCCCACCTCCCCCCTTGATGCCCCCTGCACACCGGCTGCACCCAGCAACCTTTTCAGCAGTAGTATAACTACAGGGGGTGGCGCGGTAAGCCGGCGCAGCAATGCACCATGTGAGCGGCTCCTCCCACTTGCTGTCAGAGCCATTCTGGGCAGCTCCACATAGTTGCCGTTGCTGGCACATGGCACATTGTAGCACCTATAATACTTACCGCATCGGCCCCCCTGTAGCTACGCTACCGCACTTCAGAGTGCAATCCTATACCCCCATCGCACCAGCGCTACGCTCTTGCACCGGCTGAATGCTGTCGCAAGCATGCCGTCAAGATGCGCATCAGCGACGGCAGTACAGTGCTGGACCGGCGCAAGCAGGAGGGCCAATGCTCGGGTGCCGCTACAACAGCCAGCAGCGCTGGTCTTGGGCCAGTTGAGCATTGGCAGCGCCGAGGGGTGTAATTGGGCGGCGTAGTGGGTGGAGACGGAGGTTGTGACGCAGGACGGCCATACTGCCAAATCCTAAACCCCGCCCCCAGCCTCGGTGGCCCTGATTCGGGCCGCTCCTGCACACGTGCACCTGCGCCTGCAAAACAGCAGGCGCAGATCCGAGCAGCCCCATTGGGATGACTGGAGCTTACATGGTGTAAGGGGAAAACCTCCCCTTAGCCTGCACTTCACTGCTGCCGCCTCCTAATAGGCTTTGGGATACAGCCCTGTTATGTCGGCCTTACTTAAGATTGGGCTGTCAGCCCCATGGATGGTCCAGCCCTGGGCTGCCGACACAGAATAATAAAAACTCAGGTACCAAGAGACTGACAAACTGCAAACTGCTTAAGCGTTGAGATTTCAGACATTTCATGTGACCAGGTTCTCCACTGCATCACTACAGATGTATAGAGAGACCAATACCAAGAGTTAAACTGGGCATGTTTAATAATGAATCAACATCCTGCAGTTTAATTACAGTTCTGGGTCTTCATTAGACGTGAGGCGCATTAATACACGTTATCATGCCAATAATCATCTCATTTGCCTCGGAGAGCTACCAGGAACTGTGAGATTGACACAGACGTCATTCTAACAGCAGGGTCACTCTTGCTAGCGTACTGGCTTTCTGCAGAAGGTTGAAACCGTGAGAATCTTTCCCCCGGACAGTGAACTGACAGGTTTGACACACATTAGACTTACTCCTCTGAAACTTCATCAGGGAGAGCATGAGAAACACAACACAAAGAGGCAGTGGCTGCAATGAGATGAGACACCTTTGGCTTTGTGACCAAAGTGACAGTGCTATTCAAACTGTGGGTCAGGACCCACTGGGTGTGTCGCAACATGTCAGGTGCAGAAAGCTGGGAACAGCCATCCTGGAAACTGCAAGCCTTACTCTTGTTATATTCCTTTTGTGGGTGTTAACAGTTTTAATTTTCAAGTGTGGGTTTTTAAAATGTTGTTTTTCAGTTCAGTGCTTTTACATCATATTTTGTCCTAATCTGGCTGGCTGTCAGGGCTGTCATAGTTGCACAATTGCTGCAGTCCAAGAATGCCAATTTGCATTTCAGGAGTCTCTTTTTATTATGTTACAATGACAGCACTTCCTGCTTGATGATGTCACTTCCTGCCACAACATCACTTTCAGGTTAATAATATCACTTTCAGTGGGTCCCAACACAAGTACCATTCTAAAAAGTGGGTCCCGGTTGAAAAAGTTTGAATACCATTGATTTAGGACGCAATCCTAACCAACTTTCCAGCACTGGCATAGCTGTGCCAATGGGGCATGTTCTGCATTTTGCAGTGGAGTAGTAGTGACGGAGGCCTCCGCAAGGAAGGAAATGTTTGTTCCCTTACCTAGGAGCTGCATTGCCCTTACCCCACTGCTGGAAAATTGGTTAGGATTGCACCCTTAGTCTCCAATCCTATGAACAATTTAATTACCTGGACGTGAACTCCACTGAACTCAGTGGAACTTGCTTCTGCATGGACATGCCTAAGATTGCACTACAAATTGTACAGTATAATGTCAAACGTGCACGCCTCTTGATAAGCTTTAATAAAAAAAATTCTAATCTAATTAGTGAAGGGGAGAAATGCATGCTGTGCAGATTGGGCTGGTCAAATTTGGGACTGCACCACTTCAGACTGAAGGCAGAGAGTATATTTTGGAATGCACTCCATGCTAAATTGCAAAAATTGTATACTGTGGGTCAGAACCCAGCAGTGGGGCACAAACCCATTTCAGGTGGACCACAAAGCACCTAGAGCAGCCATTTTGGAAATATGGGAAGATGGGATGCTGGAAAGGGGGAGGGGTGTGTGGTTGTTTTGCTTGTGCCAAGGGTGTAAACAGGCATTTTTCCTTTCTGATTCACTTTGCTATTGGAAAATGCAAAGAAATAGCCCAACTGATTGCTGCATTCTCAGGAAAGCAGCAGGCTCTGGCATCACAGTGACAGCACTTCCAGCCATGACATCACTTTGGGTGGGTCCTGGACAGATTGTGATTCTAAAAAGTGGGTCCCGGGGCTGAAAAGTTTGAGAACCACTATAGTAAAGCAATATCGTATATCTCTCATAAATCTCTCACTAAAGAGAAAACTACAAAGCAGCGCCTATGAACAACATGATAAAGACAGGCAAAAGTTGATTTTGCATGAAACACAGCTAACTGGGTGCATTCCTTGTTCATTGACTTTTTCTGGGAAGTCCATGTGGCTGTTGGAGTTCCATGTAACATTTCCCCCATGTTTTCTTCCATGGGTATATACTGAAGCCAACATGTAAGAAATCCCACTGATCTCCTTGGGACCAATAGATGTTGCCACGTCTCAAAGAGAAGCAGACTAATTACAGCTTTCATGAGCAGCTTAATGAGTACAGCAGAGCCATTAACGACACTACTTCTGTGACAGCACATTACATATTAATATTACACAAAGCTGTGGCTCATGTTGCTATGACTCCCTGGGATGCACCCTTGGGGAGCAAGAGCACCCCTCCCCTCCAAACTATAGCATGAGAAACTTGCTAATGAGAAAAATAATCAAAGATCTGGAGGACCGAACTTTATGCATCCTTAAGGAATGTGAATGGGAACGTTTTTAATGATGCCACAGGCTCACATGCAAAATGACTAATTAATGCTAAGGACCCTGACTTCGTAACTGGCAAGCATCCAGAACTAAATCCCCTCCAGATTTACAGCCCAAATCCTATGCATGTTCACCTAGAATCCAACCCTACTGTGGTCCATAGGATTTACAAGTAAGTGTGCATAGAACTTACTAAGGTGTTAAGCTGCAATTCTATGCACCCTTACTTGGGAATCCCATTGGACTTATCTGGATGTACAAGTAAACATGGTTACAATCAGAACACTAGGTGGATGATCTATAGGTTTCTGTTAAATTCAGAATATAGTATCATATGCTATTCTGTTGCACTAAGATATTCTGGCAATCTCAGAAGTTACATACTGTAGTTTTCACTGCAACCTACAGCCAAAGTCCATTCCCAGTTTATTTCACGGCAAAGAAAAATGTAATCCTAATACTGATATTTATGGAAGGCCTGGGGAAACATGCCTCGCTTGTATGAAAGGGAAGTGTAATTGATGCTGCTCTGTTCCACTCCATTCAATCCTGTAATTATAAATTTGCTTTTCCTTTGATTTGTAAGGGCAGTACTTGCGGCAACTGGAATATAAATATTCCCCGTCTTACATTACAAATCATCACCTTCTGATCTGAGCAGTCTTCAGTGCGATTAATAGACCAATCTTCTCCCTACTTTCAGAACTGAATTTTAGAACCATCCATGCAATATTCATGCAGCGTCATCTCTACGTGTCTTTCTAAAACTGTTTAAAACCTACCTTCTCCAGTGGACAAAATGATTAATCCTTTCCCCGAACACAACATCTTTTTCCAACTACACAGGTTGAAGGCTGCATACTGCGTTCCTCGCTGTCAGTTAGGCCATAGATTTCATGCAAGATTATCCTTTGTTTATCCCTTGAGACTCTAATGCCTATCCTTATAATCTCAGAAAAATAACAGATAAGCAAGAACTGCTTTTAAATTACTCCCAGGGATATATGCTGTTCTTGTTTGTTTGTTCTTGTTTGTTCTTGTCAAATTCTCTATGGTTGATCTTTCTAGTTTATTACCATTTTTACAGGCCTGCAACTTTTTCACCGCAACTCAGATAACATTTATTAGTGGGGGGTTTCCTAATACAAACTATAAAATGGATGAGTGATTTTTAAGAAAGTAATCTAAAAGAACTGCAAACATATTCTGTCACACACTGGTGTAGCTAATGAAAGTGTAGCCCAGGACAGAGGGCAACAAGATGCCCCGGACGTGATATCACAACAGAAAGTGACACCACCGGTATTCTCATTTTCTTAGGGTTTTTTGTTGCCACAAATTTTGATAGAATGAAGAGATTACACTCTGATTTGTTTCACTGCATTCTGCATTAAATTCCACATTGAATGGTGCGTAACATGATTCTATTATTCATACATACCAAGGTTTTTACAATTTTGGCCACTAGTGTCAAGCTCAGTTTGCTGCCCCCCTAAACCTTGTGGCCTGGTGCAACTGCACCCCTCTGCACTGCTTTAGCTATGCCCCTACTGTCACAAGCCCCAGGGACAATGCTACCCTAAAGAGCTTGGGAAAACCCTGAAAATGGCAGCTTTTGAGCAGGTACAGAATCAAGGAGGCCCATTTCAGGCTTCCCAGCCACAGAGAAGCACAGGATCCAATCCTCCCTGCTCCCTCCCCTCCCTCCCCCCACCCCAAAAAGACTCGCCACTACATGGTGGTGAAACCACCAGCTGCTCCTCAGTGACATCCTTTTGGCACTGTGGCTCAATGCTAACTAGCACAGGCCCAGCATGGGCACTCCTTGTTCTCCAGGTGCCGCAAACATGCTTTATGGTGCGTTCGCTACACCAGAGCCAGCAGTACTTGGCTATCACCAACGAAGACAATATTGGGCCCTTGGTTTCCAGACCCCTTTGACCCAACCTTGTTGCCCTCCACTGAACCATTCCAGCTTATCCATGTCCTTAAAATATTTTGTTTGTTCTTGCAACCTGGACATAGCAAACATCAACCACTCTTTACAGCAGCTTACAATGAAATCTAACCAACTGGACGATGTGGAAGGTGCATAAAGCAGTCAGATGGAAGTGCATACATTAATTCAGCATCTCGCCTTACCTTCCCACTGGTCCCAGGTCTCCCGAGTCCTGGCTGCCGGCTTCACTGGGTGTGCTCACTGATTTCGGAGAGGGAGACATAGGGGTTGGGACTAAATAATGAAAATAACAGGTATCCCATGTTAAAACATGCAACGACTGCACTGATGAAGAGCAGCGTCAGACAAATCATAAGCAAGGATCCAAATGATAGAACAGTCAAATGATGGGGAGAGTTTGGAGTGGTGAAAGCAAAAGAAGGAAAAGCAAGAAAAAGAAAAGGAAGAAAGTCAAGTGAATGCTCAATACTTTTGGAAATTAAAAGTTGAAATGAGGTTTAGCTTGGCCTGAAAGTAAACAATGATCACATCCATCAGCATAATGAAACCTTGAAAGTAAATATTTACTTCGAATTTTTTTTCTAGTAATCTGTTTAAACTGTAGGAGTTGGGAGATATATTTGAAAAAGTAAGGTTTTGTAAAAAAAAAATAAACATTTTGGAACGTTTTAATTTTGCAAGCGCGTAATGGCAATTAATAGAGTTTAAAGATTGTTGTGGCATCCTATTTAAATGGCTTCAGCCGTTGAAATGGGATCAGCAGTTGTTCTGGGAAAGCGGAACCAAACGTTAAACAAGAGGCAAAGGTTGTATTGCACAGTTCATCCAAACTGGTCATTTTACTGGGCAAAGTAACCAGGTAATGTTCGTCATGCCAGTGTATCAGAGTG
The DNA here is from genome assembly GCA_029204185.1 of Lerista edwardsae. NCBI lineage: Eukaryota > Metazoa > Chordata > Lepidosauria > Squamata > Scincidae > Lerista > Lerista edwardsae. The sequence goes on from JAJKFI010000009.1 coordinate 17,817,740, forward strand.
GGGGAAGGCAGAGGGAGAACTGGTCAGTGGGCAGACTTGCCCAGGAAGGGGAATGGGACTGGCCTTACCTGGGTTGCTCAGATTTGTATCAGAGATTTTGCTGGAGCAGATCCGAATAGCCCCATGGAGTGGCTGCTGCATGACACGGGGTAAGGGAAAATAAATCCCCTTACTCCAAGTTGCACAGTCACCTCCTATCCTGCACTACATATGGTGCAGGGGCAGAAGATTTAGCCGAGAGGGTTAATGCCTCCATTTGCCCGAAGATAAAGCTGAAGATCTGAAGGTCGTGAGCTCGAGACTACCGGAAGTCTCTGTGAGCGGCAGACCTTGCAAAACTGCGGCTGATTAAAAAAAGCTGAGTTCCAGCTGCCTCGTGTGAGGGGGAGTGTGTTGGTCAGCTGCATCTCTGGGGGAGCAGGGAAGCCTCTTATCAGCCAGCAGATGACAGACGGGTGGCTAAGAAAGAAGGCTAAATCCAGAAAAATCCATCTGTCTGAGTGTTGTTCTTGAAAGATAGAACGTTTCTGTAAATTGTAAAAACCTTCGGGTTTGTGAATAAAAGTCTGCCTATGTAAACCGCCTTGAGTTACAGTCGTTAGAGAAATCTAGTGATCTTCAGAAAGGCGTTATATAAATACAATTATTATTATTATTATTATTATTATTATTATTGGTCTGCCTGTTCCAGGGCAGGATAGGATCGGGCTGCCCTTATGCCTTTGGTTGAACCTCCCTGAGTCAAATGTAACTCAGCTTGATCATGTGATTCTGAGCCGGGGGCTAAGGGTCAAAAGGAAAAATAAAACATAAAGGAAAGAGGGAACCTTTGCTTTTCAATAGTTACAGCAAATATAGATCAACTGTGAATTGCTGCTGTTGTTTTTAATCTAGACTGGCACTGAACAGTACAACAAAAATGAAAAATATAGAAAGAGTAGCTTTCAACAGTAGCTACTGGCTCTTAAACACAACATTGACGACATTGGCTTGGTTCTTAAAGAAACGCACCATTCATTTTTTTTTTTATTTAACCAAGTAACTCTTAAACTGCTTTGCTAAATCTTTCAGTATGGTGGTAAAAATGCCAATCAAGTGGCTTGGCTGTGGCGTGAGGTCCGATGCCGCGCACATATTCTCACTAGGAACTGTCACCAAAATGAATCGAGAATGCAAAAGGCATTCATTTCTCATGACAGCCCTTTGGCAGGTGCAGGTGAGAAGTGGTAGGTGACGTGCTTATTATTCATTCGTTCTGTTTCTTTGGCTTTAGCTATATCAGTAGGAGTTTGCATTTTGATTTGCATGGATATTAGAGCCAGGGTTGGCATCAAGTCATCCAATACATCCCAGCTGGTAGATCGATGGGCATTTTTAATGTCACGTTACCCGCACATCTAAGGGCCAAACTGAATGTTAGGAGTCACATTGACTATTGCCGCGAGATTCTGCCCACCCATTGTGGTCTTCAGGGGGATTCTGCTCTGTATTCTGTCACTTACTTCCGGTGCATGTGAGAGAGGAGCGAGGGAAGGAGAGAGAGAGTTTCTCTCACTCTCTCACATGCTTGAGCCAATGAAACCGTTTGGCAGGAAATTTAGAATGGACAAAAGTGGTACTTCTATCAGTGTTTGTCCTGGCCTAGATGCCTTTAAAAGGGGATTGGACAGATTTCCAGAAGAGAAGTCCATTACAAGTTACAAGGTATGATGGGTATGTGCAACTTAGAAGTAGGCTACCTCAGAATGCCAGGTGCAAGGGAGTGGCAACAGGTTGCACAGGATACTGGACTAGATGATCCTTTGGCCTAATGCAGTGGGGCTCTTATGTATTTGTGGGCACAGGCTTTTCTTTGGCACTGCTTGCTACTGGGCACATTGCTCACAAACATATATAAATACCACTAGTGGTACCCTATACATTCAAACTGAGTACATTTCAATGCACATTTCATCTCTTCAATGGAGATGAGTTTAAACCACAATGGTCCTCAGCTTAAAAATGGTGAGTAAACTCACTCCTCTACATGCAGATAAACCGAACCAGGCTGTTCCAATGAGGAACACGACCCCTTGGAACAATAAACGCAAAATTGTTCTCATTTGTGAAGACCCACAGGAGCCAAAATTTTCATTCAGGTTCACACAAGTAAGCAGTGCATGAAATACAGTACATCTCGGTCAAAAATCAATTTAACAGGGCTACATAGTATTGCTTACAGAACAAAATGCTCTTACTGGCAGGAAACCTGATATAGCTCCTCAGGCAACATAATTTCTGCTTATCAGGGTCTTTATAGCCTGAAAAAAATGTGAGGTCTGTATTTTACTATGTGCAGTTAAATTGCAGAAGAGGACCTTTGTGGCTGAAATGCATCCAGCGAACTGAAACGCTAGCTCTCAGTGTTAAAGTAATGTCATCAGCTGCCCTGTTATGAATCTCCCTGGGCCTTAAGGCAGCGGTGTTATGCTGCCGGAACGCTGGGCAGGACATCCGGGTGATTGACAGCCCACCCGCCGCGTTCCGGAGCGTTACGCTGTTTGCGTAACCGATTACGCCGCTTGCGTACGTTACGCAAATGGCGTAACACTGCGGAACGCGACGGGCAGGCTGTTGATCACCCGGATGTCCCGCCCAGCGTTCCGGCAGCATAACACCGTTGCCTTAAGGTCATTTTTTCAAAGGCTACTTTATGGCCCGTCACTAGTTGTTGGGCACAACAGACACGGCTTCTTCAGTAGTAGCAACACAACTGTGAAATGACATACCCAAAGCGGGGTCCCCACCCCCAGTGTCTACTTTTAAAAGGGAACATTTTTAGTCCCCCTGACTGTTAACTGAGTTTCGCCTGCTGTTTTATGATTCTACTGATCGCTTCTGATTTGCAGTATTCCTGCAAATGTCTGTTACTGCTTTTCTTTTAAACTACTAGAACTGCTGTTTCAACGCCAGCTGTATACCACTTTGTGCCGCAGTTTTTAGAAAAGCCGTTTACAAACCTTTTAAATAAATATGTGTTTTCGAGCGCGACCCTCGCACTGAGATGGGTTGGCACAAATCTCTTGTGCCAGCCCGGGAGTGTCACAAACATCTGTGCCAACTCCAGAATTGGGGGGGCAGAGCCTCCCCAAGCCAATTCCTGGACCTGGATTGGGAAGGTGGGCTGGCCAATGGACACCAGCACAGGGGACCGGAGAGAGGGGAAGGGGTAGGATAGAAGGGCAGATCAGAGCAGGGGGAAGGGTGGACCCATTAGCGGACCAACATGGGGGTGGGTCGGACAGGCCCAGCATTCTAAACCTCTGGTCCTGGCCCAGTCAGCTTCCCCATATACCCCTTGGACTTGCGTCAACTATTTTGTTGGCGCAGATCTGAGGAGCCCTATTGGGATGGCTGCTGTGTGACTTAATTCCCCTTACCATGGGTTGTGCTGCAGCCAGCCCCAACCCCACACTGAATACAGGGCGGGCTGCCTGGCCTCCCTGTTCCAGCGTGGGTTAGGATCAGGCTGCCCAGGTACCACGTCAATTCCATTATGAGTATTACATGCATTTGCTAACAATGTGCACAGGAATATACCTGTATATTAACCTTTCTGTGTGGTTTGATTCAAATCGTGTGTATGTATGAGAGTGTGTGCATGCGCATAGCATAATAAAATGTTTTTGTATAATTTTCTGCCCTGACTTTCATACAGACGTTATTGTTGGGGATCCCCCCCTTTTTTGTCTGCATAATGTCTGCTGCTATTTTATCAGGCTAATGTTTTGCTTTCCTCTGTTGTTCGTATACACAAAAAGTCAAGAATATGGAAGTCACTGCAATGTAAGGGATGTAGAATAAAGAAAAAATGAGACTATTTCTCAACAATAAGATTGTGCACAACAACCCAACATAAAAGAACCTGGAAACAAAACCCAGATTTTTCAATACACATAATTAGGATGGAATGAAAAAGTAATAATTCCAAAGAGGGAAGAAAAAATATATATACAGAACAAAACCACAAGCACATTGACTACTACATTTATATTTCTTTTTCGTTTATTTTTACAACACTGCATACTTTAAAAGTGCAATAAAGGAATCTGTTTTCTAAGAAAATATTGGATGCATGAAGAAGAATCTAAGCATGCTTTGAGATAAATGAACTGCAGCAGCCAAAGATGGTACAGAGAAATAATTTTGAACAGGGTAAATGAAAATGGCTGAGGCAAAGCTAACCAGAAAAAGTTAGCACCCAGAAATGCTATGTACTGGGTTATACAAGTGATGTGCATAGTGTCTGAGCAGAATGCACCATGGCACTGACACAGTCAAAACAAGAAACATAAAGCATGACATACATAGTCCGAAGACTGCATGAATCTTAGGGCACAATCCTAACCTGGAGTTAGGCCAGTACAGTCAGGCCAGCAAAGTTTGGCCGGTACAAGGGCCACTGTAAAGCATGTGGACTCTCGGAGTCAGGGAGGATTTCATATGTCTGTGTGCTGGCCTCTCTGACTCTGAGAGTGGTCCAAGCATACTTTACAATGGCCCTTGGGCCAGCAAACTTTGCTGGCCTAACTGTGCCAGCCTAATTCCAGGTTAGGTTTGTGCCTTTAATGACGCTGCAATGATTGAATGAGTTTATCTGAGTACCTAGAGGTGGTTCAGGGGAAATACCAATGCTCTGCAGCAAAGCTTCTGTCTCCCTTCTCTTCCGGTCTAGATCAGAGTCTTCCTGAGTCGGTTCTTTCTTTTGCTGAAAATCTGCCTGCAATAAACAATAATGACCATTTAGCTCAAGCAAAGAAACAAGGCTAAGAGCACAATCCTACCTTAAGCCGGCTTAGTAAGGCCGACATAACAGGGCCATATCCAAAGGCCCATTAGGAGGCAGCAGCAGCAATGTGCAGGACAAGGGGAGGTTTTCCCCTTGCACCCGTGTAAGCCCCAGTCACCCCTATGGGCCTGCTCGGATCTGCGCCAGCAGGCGTAGAGGAACGTGCATGGGAGCAGCTCGAATCGGGGCCGCCATGGCCGGGAACCAGCGTCAGGATATGGCACTATGGCTGTCCTGCGTCACAACCGTGTCATAACTGCCTTCTCCGCCTGCTGCGCTGCCCAGTTACGCCCCCGGAAAGCCCTCAGGGAGGCCCTGCACCGACCGAGCAATGCCAGCGCTCAACTGGCACATGGCCGGCGCTGCAAATGATCGCAGCGGCACCTGAGCGTTGGTGCTGCCGCTTGTGCCAGCCGAGCGCCATAGCGCCGATGCGGACGCGCTTTACGGCACGTTCACAACAGCGTTCGGCCGGCGCAAGAGCGCAGCACCGGCATTAAGGGGGGGTATAGGACTGCGCTGCCCATGATAGAAAGCTAAGTCCCCTTCCCACAAGGATATCCGCAGGCTGCGCAATGGGGCTACTCTGCTCACCGCCAGCTATTTTGCTGGCAGTGAGCGGGACAGTGCCATGTCAGGCTCCGTGGCCCAAAGTTGGGTATAGGTTCCGGCGGTGGCCTCCACAGCCAGTCCCACCCCTGCCTCAGTCCACTCCTCCTCTCTCCCCACCCAGTCCCACCTTCCCCTGCCCTCCCCCTGCCCTCCCCCTGCTGTCCCCATGCCCCCCAAAGCCAATCTGTCGCCCTGCAGGAATGTTTATTGCCCTGTGGCGGTGTGTCCTCCTCCATCCAGTGCTGGCCCTGTGCCAGCGGTAGGGCCTCTGGTGGTGGCACAAACGCATTTCCTGGTGTGTTTGCAACACGCTGGCCTGGATAGGATCAGGCTCCGTGTTCTGCCATATTATGCCATTATCTCTTGACTGAGATATCATCTATCATGTAAGTGATAACTTGTGGAAGATGCCTCTGTCAGGTGTGCTCAGTGGTAGCATACTTCTGAGGACAAGTGATTCGATACAAAACAGGGCAATTGTTTTTATTTGTTCTTGCTTAATGATATGGACAATGCTTCTAAATATCTGGTTACCCAAGTGTTTCCAACAGTGGCAAGCCCTTTAGAAAATCTCCAAACAAACATGAAGTCACCTTCTTTCTCCTGTCAATCTATGTTCCATGATTTTCTGTAGCCCTCTTTTTAAAGCTGCAACTGTTTCTATCTATAGAGAGATGAAAGATGTTTCTTTGGCCAAGTTGCACTATATGTGTCCGGCTAGTGTTTTTCATGGAGGGACGTGGTGGCGCAGCGAGTTAATCCGCTGTCGCTGGGCTTTCAACCGCAAGGTTGGGAGTTCGAGACTGCGTGACGGAGTGAGCTCCCGTTGCTTGTCCCAGCTCCTGCCAACCTAGCAGTTCGAAAGCACCTAAAATGCAAGTAGATAAATAGGGACCACTTTGGTGGGAAGGTAACGGCGTTCCGTGCGCTACGGCGTAGAATCATGCTGGCCACCATGATCGGACAAAAACGCCGGCTCACAGGCTTTGAAACGGAGATGAGCACCGCCCCCTACAGTCGGTCACGACTAGACCATTCGGTCGTGGGGAAACCTTTACCTTTTAGTGTTTTTCATACTGACTTTTCATAATTACAAGTGTTTATCACACTGAGAGTGCAATCCGAACCTGGAGTTAGGCTGACACAGTTGGCCAGCAGAGTTTGGCCAGCACAAAGGACACTGTAAAATATGTTTGGACAGATCTTGGAGTTAGAGAGGCCAGCACACAGATGTGCGCCGTCCTCCCTGACTCTGAGAGTGGTCCAAATGCGCTTTACGGTGTCCCTTGGGAAAGCCAAACTTTGCTGGCCTAACTGTGCTGGCCTAACTCCAAGTTAGGATTGCACTCTGAACATCATAATGCATGATGGAAAAATAGGTATCCCTAACTATGCAATGGATACAAACCAGAGCGTTACCCACAGTTGCAGGTGCCTAGGATAGGTCTACTGCATGCCCTGGTAAGTTTAATAGACACGTATCTCCCCACCAGGAACATGGTGGCGCTGCAGGTTAAACCGCTGAGCTGAGCTTGTTGACCGGAAGGTTGGGAATTCGAGACCACGCAACTGAGTGAGCTCCCGTTGCTGATCCCAGCTCCTGCCAACCTAGCAGTTCAAAAGCACATAAAAATGTGAGTAAAATTTTACTCACATAAAAAATAGGGACCACTTTGGTGGGAAGGTAACGGTGTTCCATGCGCTATGGTGTATAGTCATGCTGGCCACATGACCACGGAAACTTGTCCTTGGACAAACACCAGCTCTTCGTCTTAGAAACAGAGATGAGCACCACCCCCTACAGTTAATCACGACTAGACCATTTGGTCGTGGGGAAACCTTTTATTTACCTTTATCGCCCCTTCATATTTTGCTGTGTTCATTGGGAGGCATGTGGAGTACAAGCAGCAAGCCTCTGCCCTATAAGATGGGGAATGAGGCCCTTTAACATGCATTGATTTTGTGTATCCAGCTCAGCTGCTTGTGGATGACCATACAAAATGTATAAAATGGGGTGGGGGTGGGGAAACCCCAGCCAAATTTCAACATTGCCTTGGATCAAATCACATTCCCCAATAATTGTATGAAACACACGTACAATATTAAAGTGTCAGTTAAAAGCAAACCAGTTATTAGAAAAGGGATAACAGGTGCTTTAAACTGCAGCAAATGTTGACATCTGAAAGAAAAGAAACATAATCACTTAATGCTTCCTTGAGTTTGCATGAAAATGAATCTCCGTTCCCTGTCAATTCTCATCTCTATTTCGCTAAGTGAGTGAATAAAAAGAAGCACAAATCCCTTAATGAAAACCCTCACACATACTGTCAAGGACAAATAAACTAATATGTCAGTCAAACCTTAATAGAACCCAAAGATGTTCCAAAGCCAGGAGACAAAAATGCAACCGCAATTATCGTTTACTTTGCTGAAGAACAATAAGTGCAAATCTGCTACCTTAGCAACCAAGCTAGCCAGCCATAAGGGGCGGGGAGGGGGGGAAGGAGGCACAGGTTGTAACAGAACTAAAAAAAATCATGCACCTACCCACACGCAAACCTTCTTTGTTCCTACACATAGACAATCCCATTTCAAATCACTTTTTAGAAATCTCAACATGCACCCCATGTATATTCCATTTTAATGGTTCTTCCTCATTTATTTAGAAATATGTAACCTGCTGTTTTGTTTTATTTCCATTCACAGTGATGCTAATATTTTTATTTTACGGATGGGGAACTTTTTAAGCCAACATGTTAGTTTTCTTTGCGTAAGAAGGAACTTACAGGGAGCCTTCAAAGTTAGGGAGATCCACTTTTGCCATTTGAAGTGCTGGGCAGCTACTGGGCTCCTATATGGGCAGTGGCACTAAAATGGAAACTGCTGCTTCCTGCAGGAGCCACAACAGCCGAAACAGCCGGTTCATCCCCTTCATTCAAGGAAAGCCACAGGCTCCACAATGGAGCTACTTCACTCTCCGTCTGCTGTTTTGCAGGCAGGGAGCAGAGCAGCGCCATGTCAGACTCCGTGGCCCAAAGTGGGGAATGGATCACAGCAGTGCTATCACCACCATTTTGATTTGCAGTTCAGGTCTACACAACTTGAACGTTCAGGGCTAGGGATGCTAGAAGAGGTAAATCTCAAAGGAGACTTGGCTTTGGAAGGGTTTGGCCAAACCCTCAACCTCCAGAAAGCCTTTGTTTTTCAAAATTAAGTGCCTGCTATTGCCATGTTACTCTCTACCCATCCTGCCCCACCAATTTAGAAGGAAAGAAGGGGCAAAACGACACTGTTGCAGCACACACCAATTGGCTACCACCATACTCAAAAAGCACAGGAAACATGGATGTGTATTCCTTCAGTAATCTTGCCTGCTGGACTTTTGAAGACAGATCCCAGCTACAGACAAGGTGAAGACCACTGCTGCAACAGATATCTACACAGCAATAATTGGCCTGTGGTCTTGCAGTGACCCAGGTCAGGAAAGACAAGTCCTCTCTTCGTGCATGGCTTCACTTTTAGTTTTCTGGTTAACCCTAAACACAGTTTGTTGCCATCACCAAATTGGCTATTGGTAGTTGCCCTCCAAACCAGAATTTGAAACCATGATTCAAAAGAGGTTTCCAATTCCAATTCAAAACTGGAAATTGTGCTGGATGTAAATCCAACCAAAGTCTTGACGAAAGACATGGTCGAGGGTCATGCATATTTACCTCTTTCTTTTTCCTTTCTTCTTCCTTCCGTTTCTTCTCCTCCCTTATCTGAGCCAGGCGTTGCTTCTTGCGTTCGAGCTCTGCTTTTAAATCGCTCTTGTCTGACATTGTGACTTTCTGTAAAGAAGGGTAAAGAAGGGGAAATTGACTGTGAAAAATACTAGAAACAAATGCAAATAATGAAACTTTGCTGCTGCTTCTAAAGTATATTGATTGAAGGTATCTGACAACAGTTCTGGTGTTGCTGTAAACATACTCTAGAAATATCCTAGAAAGCTATGAGAGCCTGAAACCCAGATTTTGAAGTCCAAACTGACTCCTTCAAAGCAACTTTTTCTCAGGCTAGGCACCTTGATAGCGATGCAACAATTCACTAGGTTTAGTTGTAGCTGACTTCCTACGAACCATGGTTAACAAATTGAAACCAGCCTTGAGATCCACAAGTCCCTTCTTTGCAGCAAATTCTCCTCTTTCCCCTTACTTGTGGTTAAACAGTCATTGACATTAATACTGGTCTCAACTGCAGTTGAAGCATTTCGGGATGTTCTTAGCCACCACAATCTGCAGTTTCTGCTCCAGATGTAAGGGAAACCCTGGTTATCCATAAACACAGTTAATAAAATAACATCTTGGAAATTGGGGGGGGGGAATTAGATTCAGAGATTGATGGACAAAGGCAGCCATTTCAGAATGGAAACTACTAAAGATCATCATGCAATGGCATCATTATGGATTTAGTTAAACACTGTTCTGCAAATAAAGATTCCTTTTACAGCACTGAGTGAAACCTTGGGACTAAAGCCAATTATGCTCTCCCTTTTTATTTTTGCTTTATGCCTCACTAATCAAATATACTAACAGAGCTTTGAATAATCTGTGGCATTACAACATACAGGCTGCTGAGGGCTATTATCTAGTGAGTGCAAAAGGAATTTAAATGGATGTCAAGGCCTACATTGACTGGAAACTAGATATGCCAACTATGTCCACTAAAAGATATTTTGACTAAGTTCTCCTGTGTTCTCATAATGTAACTTTCTTCCAAGGTACCCAGGCACAGTTTGCTAGTTCTGCTGTGACATGTTTCAAATTGCACATACAAGGTGACCTTGCCAATGGAAGCTTCTCTCCCAGAGATAATACATTATTGTCAGAATAAGGGGAAAGTATTATTAATTAGTAGAGGACCATCAATGCACATGGCGCTCTACACAAAATGAGATGATAGGACTTTGCCCCGAGGAGCTTACATTCTCAACAGATACCAAGACTGCAATCCTATGAGAGTAAGCCCCATTGAACTCCTACTCCCCTCTCTCCCCTGTTTGGACATGCAGCTGAATGGGGGAGAGCTTTGGAAGAATGAACCTGCTTCCACTACCCAGGATATCAGGCTAGCCAGAGGGGCTCCCTGGGCAAAGCCTCCTCTAAAGGAATACTGAACTTCAATGGTTCCTATCAAAAGCACACAGCAGTATCTGAGAGTAAAGAGACATGACAATCCACTGTAGTTCCCATAGCAGGAAGCAGGCAGGCTCAAAGTTAAAATGCAAACCATGCATTACAAGTCTAATAAAAGCAAAAGTGCCCTCCAAATGAAAAAGAAAAGAGTACAGAAAAATTAATTTTTGTGAAAGAAAGACAGAAAGAACCTGGGGATGCAGGAAAATACAAGGATTTATAGCAATAAATATTTCTCTTTTATAGCAATAAACTCTTTCTCCCAATAATCTCCACCACCACCTGCTGTAGGGGACAATTTAACCAGCTAGACATGAGTGGTGAGTGGTGATGGACTGAAAGGTTCTATGAATAAAGACTGCTCCTTTAAATGTGTCCATCCAAGGGGGGCGACCTGGGATAGGTAGCCAAACAAATGGAGGATATGCGGACTTAGCTGGACTGCAAACATTCTTTGAAGGAATTGTTGGATCGGAGCTGTCCAAGGTCCTACAACTCTGGTCTGGTCCTTCTGGCTACCAACTGATTTATGATTGCTAGTCTTCTGATTACTTACAACTCAGTCTGCCCTTCATCCTAGAAATCTCTTCTTGCCCTATGAGCTCACTATCACACGACGGGCCAACGAACCAGAGAACAGTCCCACCACATAAGCCAAGAAGTGCAGGGGAATGGCAACAAGATGCAGGTATCTAGATGGACTAGATGGACCTTTGGCCAGATCCAACGAGGCTCTTCTTATGTTTTAAATTATTCTGTTTTATTTACTTCATATTTACCTCAGAATTTACCTCAGAAATTTACCTCAAAATGTAAGATGCAGGGGTGTGGTAGCAAGATACAAAGATCTGGTTGTCTGGCGTGCTCCTTGAGGCATCTAGTGGGCCACTGTGAGATAGAGGAAGCCGGACTAGATGGGCTTTGGCCTGATCCAGTGAGGCTCTTCTTATGTTCTTAGATGATTCTGTTTTATTTACCTCATATTTCCCTCAGAATTTTACCTCAGAAATGTACCTCAGAATGCCAAATGCAGGGGAGTGGCAGCAAGATGCAAATGTCTTGTTGTCTTGTGTGCTCCCTGAGGCATCTGGTGAGCCAATGTGAGATACAGGAAGCTGGACTAGATGGACCTTTGGCCTTATCCAGCAGGGCTCTTCTTATGTTCTTAATCTAACATGTTTAACAGACCTCAGCTTGAAATTTGCAAATCTGCTGGAGTTTGCTGTGCACACTAGGCACTGGATAAGGCTTTTCTCAGTAGATCACAACTCACCCTAAATATGCATCACCTGTGGCATGATTAAAGTGAAATTTATGTTTGTAATGGCACTTCACGTGGCTGACCGACTCCCCGCTAGCAGGGATCCAGCACTTAAGAGCCACTGCAATTAGTCACTGCAAGCTCAGATAATCATGTGAAATAGATCTCAGTGTACAGTAGAGACTCTATAAGAGACATCAGTTCAGAACTTCCAGAACTTATTTAACCCACAATGTTAAATAAATGCCCACACAAACAACTGGGTAGTTTATTCTCCCTTTGCCTGACAAAGAATTATGCAGTTGGCATAAGAGAAGCAACCTCACTCTATAATTATTGCTTCAAAGGCTGCATTGAATTTTGATGGGCATGCTGATATAAATGTCTATCTTAGCATTCATATAAAAAACCCTGTTAAGATGATGGTGCTATTGGGTTGAATGAATTTGGATTACGGAGATCCTCTTTGAACTAGATACTGTTCCTCACTGTAATTCTTTTATTCCTGAGGCTGGTGACAAAGGCTGAGATTCCAATCTCCACCCATATGTATATTATGACTGATAACAGAAATCCTGAGGATTAAGTTTCTGTTTCCAACTGCTTGGCAGATATGAACAGATTTCCCAAAATGAGTTGCTAAGGCCATTAGAAGAAACAACTTGCCCTTTTGCCTGCTGTTTTGTTTTTATCAACACTTTGTAACATCATTGATCTCAATGTAATAGTCTTATTGTACCATTGCATACATGTCTTGTTTTAATACAGCAGTTGTATGCTCATTGAATGTGCTTTTAGAACACTTGAAAAGGACGTAGACCTGGGAGCAAAAGATCAAGAATGAAAGTGGGCATACGCAAGACAGGAACAACCAGGGCAGCTACTGAGAGCCTGATCCTGAGGGTTCTAATGCCAGTGGTATGAGCATGCCGCTGGCTCCAAGCCTATTTACGGCACCCAGAGTGTAAGTAGTGTTGGCACTGGGCCACTGACATGCTGCAGCTGGTGCCAAGTAAGACTGCAAGCCGGCAATGCAGTTTTCAAGGCAAGGACATGGGAAGGGCAGAACTGGGCAGGGAAAGGGGAGGATCAGGCCCGGGCAGGGGTTGGGGCCAGCAGTGGCCTCTACCACTAGATCCAGTGCCCTGTTTTGAGCCGGGCACCCCAACATGGGGCTACTCCAGTCTGTGTGCTGGCCAAGTAGCCAAATGTTTCCTTCCTCTGAATGAGATCCAGGCGGCCGCCGCAGCACCTGAAGAAGCCACGCAGTGGGAGCCATTTTGGTACTGCTGCTCCTCTGTGCACCAGGCAGCACACCCCAATTCTTCTGAGGGATTTCCTGGTTGAAAATTTTGCAAAAATGCAACCTTTTAAATGGTGTGCAAATGCATCTACAGTAGAAAATGGGATCCACGACCCCTTGAAAATCAGCTCGCAATTCCCCAGGTTAGGAACCACTGACACCGTGAAATAAATGATTCCCTGTTCAAAAGGGGCTCACAATTTAAAAACAACTACAGAAGATACACCAGGAATATCTACTGGAAAAGAGGCCATACTGAGAGAAAAATGGACAGTTGCATTCCCTCTGCTAAATATAACACGAATTTAAAATGTGCCTCTTTGCTTAGTTAGTAGAACAAACTTTATTCTCCTTACAACTCGGTGAAGTGGATTAGGCTGAGGGATGGTAACTGGCCCAGGGTAACTCTGTAAGCTTCATGGTGGAGCAAGAATTTAATCTTCCTGCTCTTAGAATGCAATCCTCACCTGGAGTTAGCCAGCACAGTTAGGCCAGCAAAATTTGGCCAATACAAGGGCCACCGTAAAGCACGTTTGGACCACCCTCAGAGTCAGGGAGGATGGTGCATTTCTGTGTGCTGGCCTCTCTGACTCCAAGGATGGTCCAAACATACTTTACCATGTCCCTTGTGCCAGCCAAACTTTGTTGCCCTAACTCCAGATTAGGATTGTGCTCTTAGTCTAGTACACTAATGGTGTGGCATGCACCATTATGCCACACTGGCTCCCACAAACAGGCCTGCTCTCTGCCTGTCATCTCACTAACCACCACCATAATATACTTGCATGAGAAATACAGTTTAACAGCCATAAAACCTACATGTCGGATGACCGTAATCTTTTTGCTGTTTGAAGCTTTCCAGGACTCGAGGTAACCTTTTTAATTTCAAATACGTTGTTGGTAACTAAATAGGCTGTGATTTTAAACGGCAGCACAAAACCATCACAGTTTGGGATGCAATCAATAGCTTCATGGTATTTAAATCGGGCTTCTGTGTGGAATTAACTAGACTCTGCAGCTTTTTTTCTCATTAGTAACGCGATCTGCTTTCTCCACATCCAGAAAATGGATGGGAAATAATGGAACGGTTTTCCCACAGGCCTTCTCAGCACAAATGCTGAATGACATCACCACTTTTGTCCTCTGCACAATACCATCCTGTCTGGTCAGCACAATTTTTTTATTACTACCACTCAGAAGACAGTTGAAAGGGGGAGGTGCAATATAGACACAGGCCAAGTACGAGAACAGGTAATTTCACACTTGGGAGTGTTGTGTGCTTCTAAGATTTTTAGGTCAGCTTCCTAATTTAGTCCCAGAAGTTCAGATATTGGAAGCTGGGTTTTGTTAAAGAGCTCCAGATAGCACTAAGAATGACTTTTACTTTGGGGTGTGGTTTTTTACGTGCTGGGATCTGCCACTCTCTGCTCTGTTCCATTATAAGACAAGGGGTCAATGGTAGTGGCTTTGCATGCAGAAGGCACCATGTTTACTCCCTCTCCAGTGAAAAGACTCTTGGGTAGCAGGGCTTAGCAGGACAATGACCTGAGACTTCGGAAGGCCACTGCCAGATAGGGTGAAAATATCGGACCAGATAACTGTTTCTCAACCAGTGGTATTTGTACCAGCAGTGGTATCTGAGATGGTTCTGCAAGTACCCAAGGGACCCCCAGACCTCGCACCACCAGACAGCAAAACCAGCAACGTGACAAGCAGCAGTAGGAGGCTTGGTTCAATGGGCAGCACTCCAGCGTGTTACTTCCACTGGAACATTCAATAGGTGGACCATGCAAAGTGACATGGCACGTGGCAAACATTGAGAAATACTGGACAATATTGATCAAGGCCATGAGGTAGCTTCCCCTGTTCTAACTACAGCCCCATTGACCATATTTACATCTGAGTAGATGCCATCCTATATTAATACAATGTTGCAAAAAAAAAAAAAAGAGCAGTAACAGGGTCTAAAACAGTGATAGCAAGGGCTGAAATTGTCCTTGAGCATCACATAATGAAAATGCATTAGGGGCAATCCTTAACTAACTCCAGGCAAAATTAGGCCAGCAAAGTTTGGCCGGCACAAGGGCCACCGTAAAGCACATTTGGAGTCAGGGAGGATGGCACAAGTCTGTATGCTGGCCTCTCTGACTCCGAGAGTGGTCCAAACATACTTTACCGTGTCCCTTGTGCCAGCCAAACTTTGCTGGCCTAACTATGCCGGCCCAACTCCAGGTTAGGATTGCACCCTTAATATCCTATTTCATAAGAGTGAGCATACTTCTTTATGTGATTCTCATGAGATCATTCTCAACATTGAATCCTACACATTAAAAAAAAAAAAACCAGACCATGTAGATATGGCAGACATAACAATTTAGGGAATCAATAGCAGTTTCGTATTTGTCCCAGTTAACTATTGACCTGGTACCTTAATTGATTCTTGTAGTGTTGGGCTAAATGCATTGTGCAGGATGAAATGCTTGCTTGCCCTGTGCACTGGCTCTCCATTAAATACATGTTTGTTAAAGGTCACAGAGAGGAAGGTCATAGAAAGATGAAGGTTAGAAAGACTTGTCTTCTTCCAGCTTGTCCTTTTAAAACTATATCTTGGAAACATTTTTATTCAACACAATCTAAGGAAAAGAGGTTATAATTTCAGGAGAGAGAGAGAGAGAGAGAGAGAGAGAGAGAGATTGGCATCCTAACCTCTAACAAATTGTATGGTTGTAATGTCACCATAATTTAAGTGAAATCTATAATAAGACCTTAGATAATAAGAATTTAGAATAAATGGCAAAAAATAGAAGCATGCAAGGAGAAAAAAATACTGAATTGCATATTATTGATCCCTGCCTTGGAGAAATGCAGATACTGCCTCTGTGTCCCATCTACAGAAATGAATGTACCTGTGGTAGTGCTGCCACAGAATTTTGACACAGCCACATTCAGGTTAATAGTTCCATCCATTGCTTATATTTAGGGTTACCAGATAAAATAGGGACAGAGGGCCTATACCTTTAACTATTGTACAGAAGAAGGAATTTGGGCAGGAAGGATTTCAAAAGCTGCACCTGCCCAAATTCCCACTTCTAGACAATGGTTAAAGGTATAGGCACTCTGTCCCAATTTGTATCTGGTAAAGCTACTTATGTTGTCCCCCAAATAGCAGTCACACCAAAATCCAAATCAAATCTACTTCATTATCAAATCGACTGTCAGCTGATCAAAAGAGTCTTCCTTATTTTTAGGCTGTAGCATAGATCATCTTGTATTCTTGGGTTCACTGTATTCTTGGGTGTAGAATACGGACTATAACAATTTAGTGGTTCCACTTAGCAAACACCACAAAGCCCATGATTCAGCCCTACTCACAAACTGCATAAACTGCAGCCCCAGTCATATAATCTCAGTTAACATCCTTGGTTGATTATTTATACATCAGAGATTTAATCGTGCTTCTATTAAGGCCACATTGTTATCATTAGCAGAAGCGATCTTACAATCACTGAGAAAATGTAAATATTGTTCCAACAACCATTATCTTACATAAAGATATCTCCTCTGCAATGACCCACACTCAGTAGGCTTGGAATGCACTATTATGAGAAAAACAGGAAGCTCTCAGTCTACTTTTTAAAGCAGACTTTAAAGACTTTTTGAAGGCTACTAAGACCTACTTGTTCCATCAAGCTTTTGGACAGTGATTGTTACTCTTTGTTGCCTCTGTACTGACTATACTTGTGTAATTCTGATAATTAACTAAGTGCAATCACATGTGTGTCTACCCAGAAGTCCGCTCCATTGAATTCAAGGCTGCAACTATACACGTATCCGGGAATAAATTGCATTCAATTGAACTTACATCTGAGTAGACATGGCTAGGCTTGCACTATAATTGATTGCTTTAATGGTCTTTTTGTTCTTGGGATGTTGTGAACTGTGCTGGGACCATAGGGTAAAGGGTGGAATGATAATAATATTGGAGTTGAATGATTTTTAAGAAGCTTCCTATCAATTTGATGATGTAAACCTGCAAAAATGATTCGTTCACAGCCTGTAAATAACAATGGGGAGTTGTCACTGAGGTCAAAGAGATTTCCAAAATGGAGTCCTATAAAAACTTTATCCCCTGCATAATGCTGTCCATGATGTCATTGTGGTTAGAGTGACACACTAGGGCTGCAATCCCAAACCTACTTACCTGGGAGCATGTCCCACTGAACTCAATGGGACTTAATTCTGAGTAGGCATGCATGGAATTGGGGAACTCTGGACTCCAATTCTATGTTCAACTGTGTACATTATTGGATGATCTTAAGCCCAGGCATTTAGACTGTAGGGCCCTGGGGGCAGGGAACTATCCTCCCACACTTGGGAATTTCAAACCAAACTGTCCTTCCTGCAGTTCTTTCGCTTAAATGGTTTTAGATGGAAGCTTGTCATTTGAATTCTAACCAACTTCACACTAACAGGAAATGAAACAATCTCCGCCCATGACAGCTGCTTACTCGCAGGAAAGGGTGTTCTGGATTACAGCCATGGGCAATTTTAAGATTGCCAAAGTTCTATTTGTTCTAATTGGGAAGAAGACGATGACGCGGGAAGGGCAGTACAGGTCCATTGGGGAACTAGCCCAAGAAAAAGGATGGTGTCAGGATCCAGCACTTAGGCAGATCCTAACCCCCCATCCTGGGTGTCTTATCTGGCCTTGCTCCAGGCTGCTCAGATTTGCACCACCGATTTCAGCAGTGCAGATCTGAGTAGCCCCATTTGGGCCACTGCTACGTTATCCAGGATAAGGGGACTAGATTCTCCTTGCCCAGGGTTGCACCACAGCCGGTCCCAGCCCCACACTGGATAAGGTGCAGAAAAGTCAGCCTGTCTATTCCAGCATGAGGTCAGGATTGCGCTGTTAGCAGCGATGGGATCTGCAAATTGAGAAGGGGAACGCTAGGCGGGACTTACGCGGGACTTCCATGTGATTGGCTGCCCGTCCATAGCGTTCCGCGGCTGCCCTGGCCTCGGGGGGGGGCTGCCCCCGGTTGGCACACCCCACCGCTGCTCGCCCAGGCACCCAGCGCACCCCCCATCCGTCCTCTGCAGCAAGCAGGAGCCCCACCCCCCGAGGCCAGGGCAGCCGCGGAACGCTGTGGACGGGCTGCCAATCATGTGTAAGTCCCGCCTAAGTCCCGCCCAGCATTCCCCTTCTCAATTTGCAGATCCCATCACTGGCTGTTAGGCATGTACATATAGGACAGACCTACAGACAAAAGTGCAATGGCTGTGAACAACAGAAGAACGATTCCCCATTATGCTCCTGCTTGGGAGCCTGCCTGAGGCATCTGTCTGGCCACTGCTGAGAGAGACAACACTGAGTTAGATGTACCATTAATGATACATGGCAATTCCGAAGTTCTTGTGTACTTAAACAAGTGCCCTTAGGACGGTTAGAAAAGTAAAAAAAAAAAATCCTTTTTTTTTCTTCAGAAGGCACATTTTTCAGGGGATGCCATGATACTGTCCAGCCTTAATGAATCTTAACTGAGTGAATGACAGATAATAAACAGATGCTTATATGATATTCAAAAAGTTTCACATTATTATCTCAACCTTAGAACATCCCTGCCAATTAGTGTGGCATTGATAAACCCGTAGGACAAATGTAGATTGAAATGCCTAACTTTGGGGGAGAACAACAATGGCTATTAGCATTAATAGGGAATAGAGCCTCTCTATTCTGAGGCAGTATATCTCTGAATACCAGATGCTTGGGAGAAACACCCTCAACTACTTATGAAAGCAGAATGCTAGGCTCAATGCACTTTGTTCTGATCCAGGACAGGAATTCTTAAATATACAAATACCTGGGCACCTGATTTCAGCAAATCTTCAAGCAGAAACAACAGTTAGATGACTGAGGCTACAATCCTATCAACACCTGGGGATAAGGCCTATTGAACTATAATGGGGCTTATTTCTAAGTAGAAATGCATAGGATTGGGCTCTGAATTAAGTCCATATATATCACAAAAGCCATTACTGTTTCATTAGTGATGGCAAAAAGCTGGACGCTTTGCTATGCTTATGGCATCTTTGGACTAATGCTTGCTGTGCATTAGGATGTCATTACACGTTCTTCTGGTACCTCAGGTCCAATTAAGCTTCACTGCTCCCCCAAATCAGGGGCATAGCTAAAGAAGTGCAGTGGAGTGCAGTTGCACCAGGCAACAAGTTTTAGGGGGGCAACTAGATGAGCTTGATCCTAGTGGCCAAAATTGGGAAAACCTTGGAATGTATGAATATCATCATGTTATATACCATTTAATGCAGAATTAAAGCAGAATGCAATGAAACAAACTGGAGTGTAATATCTTTACTCTATCAAACTTTATGGCCAAAAAAAAGACAGAACACAAAAATACAACTGTCATGTAAAAACCATGGTTTATTAAAATTGCAATTTTAGGAATAATACTGTCATGTTATATATCATTTGATGTTGAATTTACTGCAGAATGCAGTGAATGTAAAATCTTAATTTCTATCAAAAGTTATGGTAAAAAAACACCAACAAAAGGAAATACAACTGTGATTTCACTTCCTGTTGTGACATCACTTCTGGGGCATCTTTTTACCCTCTGCATCCGGCTAAACGTTCATTCACTACGCCAGTGCTCCAAATCATATGAAACTGCCATCCTGGATTCAAAACATTGCATCATCTATTTTTATTATGAATTTAGCACCATTCATGTCAATGGTGATTTGCACAGAAATGAGAGAACAGGACCCTGCCCTGAGGGTCTAGATTGCGACAAACACAGGAAAACAGAGGCACAAACAAAGAAGAAGGAAATTGAGGTAGAGTCAGGCAGGGGAAGCATATACAACAGTTTCCAACTGGATGCAGTGGGGAAGAGTGGCTAATGTGTTGTGTCACCAAAAAAAAAAAGTGGGTTTTCGGAAGGGATGTAAAGGAAGTACAAGAGGAGACATGCAGGTAGTCCAAGAGGCAAATAAGAGGCAACAGGTACAGAGCCATTTCAGGGAGCAGGAGGCTTTGGGAGAGTTGAAGAGCTGGAGCTCAGGGTTATCTTGGCTGGCAGCAGCGTTGGCTTAGTGCTGAAGCAAAGTGTGGCAGGTTGCTGTGGCCAGAGGCGTTTATACAGGGAGGGCAGAGCTCTAAGTTTTGCAAGGAGCCTTACCCTGTCATGTAAATCCCTCCTCTCCCTTGCTGCTGTAGCCAGTAAGCAACGCCAAGATGTTGCTTTTCCCTGTGAGGATTGGCTAAAATGGTGCAGGAGAGCAGTGATTTCCACTGCAAGGTGAGGCTTCTTGCAAGACTTAGAGCTCTGCCCTCCCTGTAGAGACGCCACTGGACATGGCAGTGAACAGTTGGCAGCCTGAGCCCACTCACCTAGGCCCTATTTGCCCCTTAGCTGTTCTTCCTGGTCCTGTTGCTCCATGGTATGAAACAGAGTGGTAAAATTGAGTGGAACAAGGAAGGCAGGAGCCTGTTTATATTTTTCTAGATGCTTAGAATCTTAGATGGATTCTAGCAAGGGGTCAAAGCAATGCAGAGAAGACAGCAAGAGAAATAACTGTGCAACTGACAGGTTACATTAATATATGGAGATGATGTGCCACACCCTTAAGAGTTGAACAAAAAAAAAAGAAACCTGGAACATACGTTTTTCTTTCATCACAATGCTGCAAGAATGGGATTGGACGCACCTGATTAAATTGGCTGTAACTAAATATGAATGAGCAGAAGTGCTTGTTCTTTAAACAAGCTTTCCACACAGGATTAAATGTCAAAGCGTTTCCAATAAGAGAGAGGCATCAGTGTGGTCTTTAAAACATGTTTCCATGTGAGTATGATTGACAAATTTAAATCCCAATAAAATGTATGCTTTGTACTTAGATAATTATTAAAATATTTTTAATTTCAATTTTAATTCAACTCCCATTCAATTCAACTCCCGTTAACATATTTTTAGTAAGGATTTTAAATTATCCATTTCAGATAGTGCCATTATAGATGCTAACCTTTCGAATTTCTAGAAAGCAGCAGACATTATCAATCATAATCATAATCAATCACTGCATTCAACTGCAGTGATTACCAAAGGCTCCTGAGAAAACTCAGCTGTCAGGGAACTAAGAGGGCAGGTCCTCTTATGGATTAGGAACTGGTAGCAGAACAGGAAATAGGGAGTGGGTGTAAATAGGCTATTTTCGCTGGAGGCCAGTTCCGTGCCCCTCCTGGACCCTCCCTCCCCTGCCTCCATCTGCCCTCCCTCCACCCTCCCCTCCCCTCACTGCATTACCATAGGGGAGGCTCCATCCTCCTCTATGTGCTCCTCGGATCTGCGCCCGCTAAAGACCGGCGCAGATCCAAGGAGACCGCACAGCCCGAATTGGTGCCGCGTGGCCTCATGGACAGGCTTAGGAAGTGGCCGTATGGCCACTCCCAAGCCCGCTCACATCCCTCCTAAGTCCCGCCCCTGCCTCCCTCCCTCCAATCCCTGTGCCACCTTGGCACGGAGCCTCCCTCGCGCCAACCGGCTTCGGTCAGCGCAAAAGAGGCTCGGTGTGGGCGCAGCAGGGCTGGCTGTTGATGTTTCATTTTTTTTAAGATTGTGAGCCCCTTTGGGCCAGGGAACCATTTAACTATATTATTACTATTTGCCTGTAAACCGCTATGTGAACTTTGTGTTGAAAAGCGGTATATAAGTACCTGTTGATTGATTGATTGGTTGGTTGGTTGGTTGATTGATTGATTGATTGATTGATTGATTGATTGATTGATTGATTGAT